>NC_061159.1:45863504-46071004 GCF_022113875.1 Hydra vulgaris
AAAGAGAAAAAACCAGTGCTTAAAAAATATCAGACACATATTGGTCAGCACAGCACAAAAATATCAGACACATATTGGTCAGCACATGCTGATGCAACAAGTGCTTTGCGAAAAGGTTTCGAGAATATTCAGTACGTTCTAGATATCATTGCAACTGATAAACTTACAAAAGGTAAAACTCGACAAGAGGTGTTTGGACTAGTAAAACGTCTTGGTGAATTGAAAACTGGTACTTTTACTATCTTTTGGGACACTATAATGCAATCTCTAATATCTAATCTTCTGATAAATAATTCATAAAGATTACGAGTACTTTTTATTGTTTCACACATCTGTCATGGTAACTTAATGACAGGCTTATGTTTCTCAAATATCTTCCTAAATGGATTTAAAGGCATCACAATCTCTTTTTGTCTTAGTCTCCATCTGAATGGCTCGAGCAAAATTGTTGCTATAATAAAGTATAAGCATTCAGAGTTCTTTTATGTTCTACAAATTTCCTATTAGGTCGGAAAAATGACTTTGTATTGAAAATGATTGTTTATTTCCTTTATTTACCATAACAATACTTTTTTCTACTTAAAAAATAATAGTTATAAAAAACTGTTAATTTTAATTTATTATAAAGAAAAAGAAATTGCGCTATTCATATAATGGTAATTTTAATTTTTTTGCATTTTTTGATACCCTATAAACAATTTTTTTGCTGTATAGAAAATAAAAAGTCAAAAAAACGTTTACCTATATATATATATATATATATATATATATATATATATATATATATATATATATATATATATATATATATATATAAACATATACATATATATATATATATATATATATATATATATATATATATATATATATATATATATATATATATATATATATATATATATATATGTATATATATGTATATGTGTTCATATCAATAAAGGTACTCACTTTTTGCACTTCATATAAACTGCAACAACAAAAATAAAGAATCCAAAGAGACCAAAGCCTATTGCAATATGCGCACTACTGGAAACTCCTTTTCCATGATCTTCTGCTTGTTTTAGTTCTAACGGTGCAAAGTTCATCTTACTTTCTGTTTCAACTGAAATTATTAATTGTATTTCTAATTATATTAGCATATTTATTGTTACCTTTATCAGACCCTTTTAGAAAAATGTAAGAACCATTGCTCTTAGAAAAGTAGAAAAGTCTTTGTTTGCAATAACCTGAATTTACATTACAACTTTTTTTTTACAATACAAAATTTTACAATACAACTATGACTATGGTTCCAAATTATGGGTTCTACCCCCCCCCCAAAAAAAAAAATCACATTTTTTGGTCTTAAATATTTGACGCCACTGGTATATTTTTACAAACTGATTGGGCAATATAACTTTAGTTATATATTTAATAACGTAAATTAATGGCACTGATTAACTCTAAGCTAACAGCGTTGGTGAATTAATAAAACTCGCTTTCGGTATGGGATTGTCCATTAATTACTTATTCCAAAAATCATTTAGTAAATAGAAAGTTATTTGTTCTTTTGCACTGTGATTTTTATTAATGTTAAAGCCCTTCTTCAACTTTTGCTTAATTAAAGACTAAGAGAAGGAATTATTTTCATTCTTGCCACAACTCCTTGCCTTTGAGCAATAAATCACATTCATTTAATTTGACACCTTTTTAAAACATCTCCTGCAAACAGCAGCTGTCTAGTCTTCTTATCACTTCTGCAATTTTCCCCCACTTTTTCTTTAAGAGCCTTTATAAACTGTTCAAAGCCCTTAAATTCTCATCAAAGTAAAAATTTTAAATATGAAGAAACTTACAACCACATTAGTTCACTTTTCTTTGTTCATTCAGCATCACAACAGTACTTTAAAAAGCCCACAGTACAAATATTTAAAAGAACTATGTTGCAAAACTAAAATTAATAGAAGGTAATCATTCTCTTAAATTAAGGGAAAAACATGGTTTTTAGAAATATTTTGTCTGCAACATGTGCTTTCGAATTGCAGACAAAATATTTCATTCAAAAAAGAATGTGTTTTCCCACATTTCTTATTCATTTTCTGAATAGGAAATGTATCTACATAAGTAGATACATTTCTTGTTTAGACAATCAATAGGAAATGTGGGTAAACACATTTTTTTTTGTCTGTACAGTATACAAATACTGTTATAACAGTATATGAATACTGTTGATTATTTGTCAATGATGTATGAAAGAGTGGAAAAGTGTGTGACAGCAAAATGGGTTTGATTTTAGCATCAATTAGTCACCCATCTTTAGCTTTAATTAACCACATGACTTTGCAATGAGATAATGTTTTTGTACAAAAATATGTGCAGTGAGAAAAAATGCAGAAATTTTTGCACTAAAATATTAGTGAGTGTGTAATGTGAGATTCATTTTATTTCTATTATAATTTTGTCTCCATTATAAATTTATTAATTAGTGAGATGAGTAGATTATTTTTGTGCTATAATAATATAATAATAAAAAACTATATATTTTGTGCTATTATTATGTATTAACTTTTTACTTTATCAAAATTATTAATTTATTAAAAAATAATTAATTAAGCAAACCATTGTTATTATGCAGCAAATCTACATTTTAAACTTACTAGGACAAGGTTCAGATATGCAAGGCCCAAATTGTAAACTATCAAACACACAAATAGTCTACTTAGTATTTTGTATATAGTCGAACTGCTTTTTTATGCAATGTTATTCAAGTGGAGATAACTATTGTAGTTTTTGAAAATTTTTTTTAGTTATAAAAATGATTAATAAATGTGTTGTCACAAACTGTAAAACTGGCTTCTCTACTGGTCCAAAAAGTCTACATTTCATTTTCCTGTAGAAAGCAATTTGTGAGAAAGATGGATATATTTTGTCAATAGAAAAGATTGGGTTCCATCTAAATACTCTGCTATTTGTTTTGATCATATCGAGGATATATTTATCAAAAATGGGAAAAGATGTAACATGAAATGGGATCTCCAACCTGTTCTAACTATTTACACAGATTCATTAACTTTAAGGGTGCCAATGTTTCCAAGAAAAGAATAAACTTCAAGGTACTTGGGAAAAGATGAGTTCAGTGATTTTCGAAATGTGGATAAAATAATTAGTCTTGATTTGTTAACAGAACAGCATTGCCCACCAAGATTTAAATTTAAGAAACTTTATAATAGTGTTGTTTACTATAAGCTCTGTTTTGATTAAATATCAGGTATACCAACTGTGTTTGAGACAATAACAGTTAATAAAAATCTTAATGTTTCATTGTCGTATAAATAATATCATATTTCTTTACCTGAATGGTGTCGCAGTGGTCATAATTGCAAATTAACAAACTGTAGTAAAATTTTCCTGCTCATATATGAAATAAAGCTAATGCTTTTAATTCAATTTTGAGTTAAATGAAATAAGATTCTCCACAAGGCAGACCACTATATTCTGCTTCAATTATATGTTATGCACTTTACATCACACTTCAGCACAGTCATATAAGTTGTTGTTATGGTTGTTATGGTTGTAATGGCCGATACCATCTTTTATTTTATTAAGAAAAATTTAAAGTGGTGATATAAATGCATTTAAGGCTATAAATGTTTTGTTACAAAAAAATTGTGTATCAAGTGACTGTGTGCTTCTTTTGGATGAGATATATTTGCAAAAAGCAGTGCAATATCAAAGTGGTAAATATGTTGGTGAAGATGCAGAAAGTAAGTCAGTTATAAATCCATGCATAGGTGTTAAATCCATCATGGTTTTCTGGAGTATGGCTGGGCTGGCTTGGTGCAGTTCAGAGATAAATCTTTTATGCTGATTACTAACAACAGAGACTCTACTGAACAACAAACACAGCACAGATTTATACATTAGAACTATACACTCTTATGCACATACAGCCTGTTTACATCATTTGCATTCCTTTTGTTTTTTCATAGATAAACTATCTTTGTTTGAACTCATCCTTATTTAGATATTTTCTTTTAATAGATAGTATATAGATGTGTATGTTATATTTTTGTGGTTATCGCACACACACACACAGATATATATATATATATATATATATATATATATATATATATATATATATATATATATATATATATATATATATGTGTATATAAGAGCGATTCTTATTAACTAGTGGCTTTCGACATATTAGTGGAGCATTTTACTTTTCGAAAATTTTGATTTAGATATAGTCTCAAAGTTACTTGTTATTCGGACCGTAGAGAAAACTTTACTTCTTAACAATATTTTTTACCGCTTTGTACATCGTTTTTATATCACGACTTATATCACTGTTATATCACCCAAAACAAACTTTTAACCACTCCTTTGGCTCATATTTATCTGGCTTTGTTACAACATTTAGTTAGTCTTATTGCAATATTCCTTAATAGATTATTTATCTGCTGATTTTCATATTATTACTGTTAACAAGGAATTTTTATGTTATTTTATCTTGCATTAATTACTCAGCTTTGTTTTAATTTTCATATGCACAATTTTCATCTTTTATTATCATTCAGAGAATTTCTTAAAAATCTTTTTGGTTCTTGAAACTTTTTTTGCACTCAACTATAATAATTAAAATAATTATAATAATTAGAAAATTACTATCTAATTGCTTAACAACACAACAACAAATAATAATAAATTTCAACTGTTATTTAATATCTATATTTTCCATAATCTCTAAGTCTAAACCCTATAAATTTTATTTTTAATTTGTTACTGTGCTTCCTGGAAGAAAAAAAGTAAATAAAAATTTCATATAGTAATGTGATTCAAATATATAATATTTTTTTCTTTTTTACAAGGGGGAGGAGGTGTTAAAGACAGTAGTACGAACGTGGTTTTACTATACTAAACATGATTTTTTTTTTTTTTTAAAAACATTGATTTTACGAGTGTAACAAATTAGAATTGTGTTTTTTTTTCTGACTTCAGTTACAATTTTTTTTTAATTCTTTATAAATAATGAGAAAAAAAAATAGAGTTAATTTAAAAAAAAAAAAAAAATGCGTACGTATGCTAAGGGGGAGGGGTCGGGGAGGAATGTCTTCAAAAGCGTACAGGTTGGTACAAGGGGGAGAGGGGTACTAAATCAGTGACTTTACTGTGTACGTACTTTATGAATGCCCCCTAATAATAAATTTTTCATTAATATTTGAAAAAGTTTCAAAAAAATCATCATATCATCAAAAAAATATTGGTGCTTTACAAATTTGAGGTTGGTTGGGTTTTGGCTATTTGTAGTGAGTCCTTTTTTACTGCAGTATGGAATAGGCGTAAGTCACGGGGTAAAGCATAAAGGGCTATGACGTTTGTCTGACGGGATAAACTAGTTATAAATGCTGATCCTCATTGAAACGCCAGTTACAATGACACGACTCTGAGGAGATGTTTATTACTTAATCACTACACAAAATATGTTTACACATCAGCATGTTTTTTTTCCATTCTGAGGTCTTACATTGTTGTTAGCATACTTTTTATTTTGTAATCAATTTTTTGTTTTATAAGTTTTTTGTCTGATGATATATTTGTTGTATATCTTAGTGTTTACGAAACAATTTTTTTTTTCATTATTATTATTATTATTGTTAAGTACTGTATTAGGTGCATTGTCTGTTTTATTTATTTTTAAATATTCCGTTATTAATTTTTATTTTTGTCTTAACAACTGTCAAAATATGCTTTGTTCGAAAATTAATTCTCCTTTATTATAATGTACTTTATTTCTTATTACCAAAATTTCATATAGTAATGTGTTTCAAATAAAAAATATTTTTTTCCTTCTTTTTTATTCACCAAGTTCGTCTATTGTTTCTACATAACTAAATAACATGAGTTAAAAAACCAATTAAAAAAAAAAGGTTTCAAAACCACCAAGATTTAACTTTGTAGAAATATAACTATGTTCAAAATTATTAGAAAAGTATGTTAACTCTTAACAGAATGAGAAACCAGATATTCGCAAAGCCAAAAAAGAAAGAAATTAAATAACCATCAAAAATCAATCAAAAAAGAAAAAAAAAACAACTGATAATTGAAATACCCAGAGTAACTCACTTAAACTTTTTCAAAATTAATTTTCAGCATAACTAATTTTGCTGAATCCAACTTTCCTTGTAAAGCCATAATATTGAGCACCCACATGTAAAAACATTGTCAAAAATATTTCTTAAAGATAAATAAGAATTTAAAAACAACAAAAACACAAAAGCAAAATAAAATTATTTTAATAAAAATACAGCATAATAAAAAATACAGATGAAAAAATATGTGTTAATAAAAATAATACTTGCTGCAAAAGTGGAAAAGCAAAAACACAAAAACATACTAACTTACAGAGATTGTAACATTGGCAAATTAAAAACAATGCTCTCTGGAAACTCCTGTAAATTGCTATGTCTTAACTCCCTAAAACAAAAAGTTATAATAGAAAAAACAAAGATTTTAATGGAATAGTAAAGTAATAAATTATAACTATATAAGTATCATGGACTACTATAATTACACTGCCTGATTTGTTGCATTTTCCGCAAAAAATTAAGATGCCAGTTTTTTTACGGATGATTTTCTATTATGAGACGATTAACAATATTTAATAATTAAAAAGATGTGGTTATTACAATTATTATATCAAAACTTGGTTTATGCTTTCATACTCATGTATTATGTATTTTTAGTTATATTCTGACTGATTGTCTGCTTCATTATAATCCATTAGAGAGTGGAATAATGAAATAGACACACAAATAGTCTACTTAGTATTTTGTATATAGTCGAACTGCTTTTTTATGCAATGTTATTCAAGTGGAGATAACTATTGTAGTTTTTGAAAATTTTTTTTAGTTATAAAAATGATTAATAAATGTGTTGTCACAAACTGTAAAACTGGCTTCTCTACTGGTCCAAAAAGTCTACATTTCATTTTCCTGTAGAAAGCAATTTGTGAGAAAGATGGATATATTTTGTCAATAGAAAAGATTGGGTTCCATCTAAATACTCTGCTATTTGTTTTGATCATATCGAGGATATATTTATCAAAAATGGGAAAAGATGTAACATGAAATGGGATCTCCAACCTGTTCTAACTATTTACACAGATTCATTAACTTTAAGGGTGCCAATGTTTCCAAGAAAAGAATAAACTTCAAGGTACTTGGGAAAAGATGAGTTCAGTGATTTTCGAAATGTGGATAAAATAATTAGTCTTGATTTGTTAACAGAACAGCATTGCCCACCAAGATTTAAATTTAAGAAACTTTATAATAGTGTTGTTTACTATAAGCTCTGTTTTGATTAAATATCAGGTATACCAACTGTGTTTGAGACAATAACAGTTAATAAAAATCTTAATGTTTCATTGTCGTATAAATAATATCATATTTCTTTACCTGAATGGTGTCGCAGTGGTCATAATTGCAAATTAACAAACTGTAGTAAAATTTTCCTGCTCATATATGAAATAAAGCTAATGCTTTTAATTCAATTTTGAGTTAAATGAAATAAGATTCTCCACAAGGCAGACCACTATATTCTGCTTCAATTATATGTTATGCACTTTACATCACACTTCAGCACAGTCATATAAGTTGTTGTTATGGTTGTTATGGTTGTAATGGCCGATACCATCTTTTATTTTATTAAGAAAAATTTAAAGTGGTGATATAAATGCATTTAAAGCTATAAATGTTTTGTTACAAAAAAATTGTGTATCAAGTGACTGTGTGCTTCTTTTGGATGAGATATATTTGCAAAAAGCAGTGCAATAGTGGTAAATATGTTGGTGAAGATGCAGAAAGTAATCTTTATAAAGTAATGTTGTTTTTATAATTGTTGGGCTTCAAAAATCTATTGCTTATGTTGTGAGATTATCACCTGAAGTGTATATAACAGGTTCATGGTTAAAAAAAGATATTGATAAGTGTATTACCACATTGTACCAATCTAAATTTAAAGTAAGAACTGTTGTCGCAGATCATTATACCAATTTAAATGCTTTTTTAGAGTTTCATAATGCATATACTGGAGATGGAAAATTATTTATGTCATCCTGTTTATAATGGTGTATTAAAAACATACTTATAATTCGATATAATCCATTTAATAAAAAATGTTAGAAATAACTTGTTAAATGCAAAAAAATATGTTTTAATTTTATTTTATTTGGTTTGCTTAAAGACAAAATTGAAGTTCCTGCTGGTTACATAGCATGGAGTTTATCTTATAAAATTTATGTTATTAAATGGGAACTTAAAAAAAGCAAGGAAAATTAATTATCAGGTCACTCATCCTGGAAATAACAAACAAGATATCAACCTTGCATTGGCAATATTTGATGAAACAACTGCAGCTGCAATTTTGAGTTATTTTCCTGAAAGAAATGATGCAGCACAATTTTTATTTTTGTTTCATAAGTTATTCATCACACTTAATTTGAAGCAGAAATTTAATACATCTTAAATACCAATCAACTTGACAATGCTGCTGTGAAGGGTGATAACAAATCCACATATTATAGAGAAATTGCAAATTGGATTGATATTTGGTCAAAACTTGATTGATTTACATTTACCAAACAAACTTCTCTCGCTTTTATTACAACAATACGAGCAACTAGATCTCTTATCTATGATTTGCTTGAAGAAGACTATACATATGTTCTTACTTCCAGGTTACAAAGTGATCCTTTGGAGCTACGCTTTAGTAATTATAGACAAATGTGTGGTCTTAGCAACATGTAATGTTATTTTAAGTACCACATTTATATACAACTATCTGAAAGCCTATTTTAATATTCTGTTTTACTTGAATAAACTGAAGCAGGCAATCAGTTAGCGAAAAATCCAGTATAAAATATTGTGTAACTACACTTTAAAATTTTAATTTTTATATTTTTTATATTTTAATAAAATATGAATAAAACATTCACAATCCAAACATAAGAATCCAAGCTTTCAAACATTAGCCATAAAAAAAATGGCCTTTTATTTTTTTAAGGAAAATGCAACAAATCAGGTCGTGTAATTGTAGTAGGCCATGTAAGTATTAATTTTGTTAAGATTTATTAAAAATTTCAATGCCTTTAGTTGGCACCAAGATTTTTTTTATTTTTTACAGAAAAATTTATTCTGTAGAAAAAAAATATTCCATACATATATCAGAGTATATATATATATATATATATATATATATATATATATATATATATATATATATATATATATATATATATATATATATATATATATATATATATATATATATATATATATATATATTTATTTATATACATATATATATATATATATATATATATATATATACATATATATATATATATATATATATATATATATATATATATATATATATATATATATATATATATATATATATATATATATATATATATGTATATGTATATACTTCAAAATAATAATCAAATGCTCACAAATTAATGAGAGAAACCAATGAAGCAAAAGTATTTATTTCAACAGGTTGTTCAAGTGGAAGGTTGTTTAAAATTCTAAAAACAAAAACAAGTTATTAAAAATAAATCTTGAAAATATTTTAGATTATACAAAATAATTAAACTTTATACAGTTTTAAAATTAAAAAGAAATTAAAACTAAAAATTAAACTTTAAGCATTTAACTTAATTAAACTTTTATAATATTTATAAAAAATTACTCACAGCTCATTTATGTCTGGAAGCATATCAAAAAAACTCTTATCCAAATATGTTAATTTTGTGTTTGATAGATTTCTAATGTAAAGAGATTAAAATAAAAGTTTTAATTTCATAACCTTTTCAAACTTTTCCCACAAAAAAAAAAAATCTTACATAGACTTTAGGTGTTTTGAATCAAATGAGCCACTTCCATAGTCTTTAATAGGATTATTAGAAAGATCTCTAAACACAAAAAATTATTGCAAAAAAATATATACCACAGTATCAATATATGCAATATACATACAAACACACATGTACAACCCTCGGAATTAGGGTCAGCATTCAGCAATGCCGACCTAACAGCCGACCTGAAAGTGTTTGAGATTGGCTAAAAATTGCCGACCTCATTTCTATGTTTTATGGTCAGACCTTTATATCAAATAACTTTTGCAGATTTGATGCCGACTTCTAAAAGATTCTAAATCATTTTTCCTGATTGTGAGGGTTGCATGTATACATACACACATACACACACACATACATACATACATAAATACATACATACATACATACATACATACATACATACATACATACATACATACATACATACATACATACATATATACATACATACATATCATACATATACAGGGGCTATTCTAGAAAAAAATTTAGGTGGTCATCCCCCCACCCCACACACATGATGGAGACAATTTTTTTTTGAAAAAACAATGAATATTTGCCATAAAAAACATTTAAAAAAAAAAGTCCTCAATTTTTAAATTGGGCAGCTCCCAAACATGATTAAGGCACTCTCAAAAACAATCTAGAATAACTCCTGATATATAAATATACACACATATACACGCATAAAATGTCATTGAAGATGTCATGTGACCATATTGAAATAGGCATTAGGGGGCATTAGGAGGACAGTGCAGGTACTATTTAGATATAAAGATCGTTCATTATGGCAAAAAAAAAACTTATATACATTCCTTTTTGTTTTAATTATTTTATTAAGAATTAAAATAAATTTTTTGTTTGCCAATTTTTTTTAACAATTTTATTCAAAATTTAAATAAAGCATTAGTTTTGCCATTTTTTAATTTATGTGAAATAGCATATAAAACTAAGTTTTAAAATTCTGAGGTCGACAAAAAATAATCGTCCCAATTTTGATAATCATCCTGATTATCAAAAACTAAGAAAAATTATAAAATTATCATCTATTACTTTAAAGTAACTTCACAAATATTTTTATAATATATAATCTATTAAAATTTCTTTAGGTAATTAAATTAATTAAATTATTAAAGTTCACAAAGTTGGGAGGACTCAAATGAAATGAAGGATTAAGAACATTCAGTAAGATATTTATTTATAACTTAAATAAAATGTTCATTTTGACACTTTTGTTTTATTTTAAATTTAAATAAAGTGTTTGTTTTGTCATTTTCAATTTATTTGAAATCATAATTAAAACTTAGTTTTAGCATATAAAAATAAGTTTTGAAATTTTGAATATTCTGGAATTTTCTAATATTGTATTGAAGGTTCTAGAAGGGTACAAATTTGGAATGTTTTACAAGTTTCTATAATATATATAAATATATGGTATGTGGGGTTTGCACATTAGTTAGACCAAAATGAGGCACAAATTGGCTGCTCACAAACTTAGTAAAGAAAAAAAATACAATCCCTTATACATTAAAAAAAATTTAGAGAAAAATGGTTTCTTGGTAATCTAAGAAGAGATTTTCTAAATATGCTCTTTTATCTTATCAAGAATGTCCTTATATATATATATATATATATATATATATATATATATATATATATATATATATATAATATATATATATATATATATATATATATATATATATATATATATATATATATATATATATATATAACCCTCGGAATTAGGGTCAGCATTGCCGAATGTCAACCTAACTGCCGACCTAAAAGTGTTTGAGATTGGCAAATATTACCAACATCGCTTCTATGTTTTATGGTAAGACCTTTGTATCAATTTTTTTTTACCGACTTGATGCCGACCTCTATTAACTGCATTTTTCCTAATTTTGAGGGTTGTATAAAATAAAAAAACATTAATAATAGTTTGGGTATTTATCGAATGTTTTCTGTTGTTAAACATTGTTTAATGTTTTCTGTATTCAACTCATCTTTTATGATATAATTATCTAACATTTGTCAACTGGCTAAATATGTTTAATAAGGTTACCAGGCTTACTTTGGTTACCAGGCCTTTTGATAAATAAAAAATATGTAAAGCTTAAGTATAATGTGATTTGTGATACCATTTAATTACTTTTTATCACAAATCATAATTATAAGCATTTTGCTTTTTTAAAAATTGCAAAATAATAATAAAATAATTTTAATAATCAAATAATGATTTTAATTTTTCCATTCATTAAATCACCAAAAAACTATTTTAATTTAAAATTAACTCAAAAGACCTAGTGTTATTATACTATTGTTTCTAATTAATTATGTTATATTAATAATTAATTTATTATCAATTACTAATATGCTATGAAAAAATTTTGAATTTCATTTTTTTAAATACAAAATAATTCATCATCTCACCACAACAATAAAATTTCCCTTTTTTGATCAACTCATTTAATTGACTTGTATGTAGACAGTATCTCCATTATGTGTGCCATTTTGTGCCCCATTATGTGCCCCATTATGTTCGCCATAGAATTTCAACAGAACATTCTCCAAAATTTGCTAATAAGAATTATTTTGCCTGTTTTACTTTTTGTTTAAATTTTTTACAAATCATTCATTTGTAAAAACTTAGTAATATACGAGATAATGGAAAACTTAAGTAAGGTTATCCTTTTTTAAAAAATAAATGAAAGAAGAAAAACATTAAAATAACACAAAAAGATCATTTAGTAGGAGAACTGCCTGCATTGGGAAGTGTAACAAACCTTTAGCAAACTAAAAATCAAAATGCTAATTAATAATATTATTTTATTAAAAACTTTTTAAAATTTTTTTAGCTAAAAGCATTATTAAAATTTTAAAAAATTAAAACTAAAGAAAGCATGTGGTTTAGATATTTATATTTATTATATTTCTATTATGTTTTATTTATTTTATTATATTTATATTTATTATATTTCTATTAGGTTTGTTTTTTTGTTTTGCTAGTTAACTGATGCTGTTATTAATTAAAAGAAAAAATAATTTTTTTTTAAATAAAACAACAAAATTCTGAACAATTGAGTATTTGCAACTCTATAAGTGCAGTTGTCACTGTAGTTCCCATACCTCCATAGGTGAATACACCTAGATCCCATACCTGAACAAAACATATAGCTAAGCTTATATAACTCCAAATTAAAAAAAAAAAATGATTAAAAAAATTTTTTTTAGACAATATTACTAATCAAAAAAAGTTTAACCGTGGCATAAATAGTCTAGGCCTATGCAAGATTGGCATTGCCTATGTAAAATGTATTATGCGTAACACTTGATTACAAGACCTGGGTTGGTGTACGTTTATTTTTTTAAATATAACAATTTTTTTCCTTGCAACAAATGCAACAACTATATTTTTTTTTTTCTATTTTTATATACTTATAATCTCTCACTTTATACCTTACACATGCCCCTGTATATAAGCACATGCATATATTAAAATTTTTATAATATATATATATATATATATATTTATATATATATATATATATATATATATATATATATATATATATCATATATATATATATATATATATATATATATATATATATATATATATATATATATATATATATATATATATATATATATACATATATATATATATATATATATATATTTGTTTTAATGTTATAATACAAGAACTATTGTATTTTATGTTATAAAAACAAAGTTTTTAAAAGAAACCTTTTTCTTTAAAATCAGTTAATTTTTTTACATTGTTTTTGGTTTTGTTTGAATTGGCATTTTATCTAGTGAGTACACAAAATAATGCTGGCTATATTTAAGTAATATGGCTAAATAACTGTACCATTATTTAGTCATTATTTAGTCATTATAAAATATCTAGATATATATAATTATTTTAATAACTATTAATTTAAAGATTGATAAATAATAAATAATTGTAAACCTTTGCTCACGAAAAAAAAAAGTGCTATATGGAACATCCTGAGCTGTAGAGAAGTGATAACAAATTATTTATAAAGTACAAGAGGAAGTGTTTATTAGCGTTAAAGAAACAACGGTACAACAAATTTTTTTTCTTTTATGTACCCAAGAGATCCTTACGGTCTTATCAACTTGAAATGAATGAATCCAGAATACTTTCAAGTAGAAACAAAATGAAAAAAAAAATTTGATACAACTGTTTCACCATAAAACATATAAATGAGGTCCGCAAAAAATTGCCAATCTCTAACACTTTCAGGTTGGCAGTTAGGTCGCCATTGCCGAATGCTGACCCTTATTCCGAGGGTTGTATATATAAATATAAATTAAATTCATTATTCATGTTTTGTGTGACACTAAACAGGCAGTTAAAGATATATATCCATATATAAAATAATTCTTACAAAATCAATACTTACAACTTATATAAAAGTTGAATTCTTCTAACAGCATTTGGTACTGCATTTAAGAATGAGTTTTTTATAATCCTTTAACAAAATAAGATAACAATAATTATAAGTATTATATAAACTCTAAAACAAATATTAATAAAGAATAATGTAATTATAACTTACAGTTCTCTTAAAGATGGAAAAATTTTAAATGCATCATCTTGGATGATAGAAATAGGGTTATTATCTATAAATCTAAAAAAAAAAAATTATTTTATTTGAACTTTATTTTAATGAACATTTGTATAACTCAAAAACTCAAAACAAACAAAATGAATAAAAATCTAAAACAAAAATTACTAATGGATGTTTACAGAACAATCATTTTTCTCTATAACAGTTATTTTTGATAATTTTAAAAATTTGAAAACTATGTCATAATTTTAATATAAAGGAAAATTTTTTTTAAATCAATCTTATAACTACATCAAGTACAACCATAAACAGCAAATGAATGTTGCCTCAACACCTAAAGCACTAACAGTGTCACCATGGCACTGTTTGTACTCTGATGTTTTACAGCTATTTGTAGAATTAGCTTCTATAAGAGGTTTTAAAGTCTAACTACCAGCAAACTTCAAAACCATTAAACTGAGTTTTAGAGCTATACCTTTGTTAGGAGATAATAGGAGGCCACTAATAAGAAGCCGCAATATTCATGATTTGAGTTAAGAAGATCCAGCAGGAAACAGTTTAACACAAATTTATATCTATACCAGCCTAATAGATGAAGTAAAGATCAATACAATTTTACTTCTTACTCTTCTAACTTTCTACAAAAGGCCTTCAACAAAAAGTAGTAAAGTAGCTGGATACAGTTACTCAGATTTTTATTGAGAAATCTCTAGCCTTTACTAAACAAATAGTCCCAAGGCAGGGGTATTCAAGTCAGAGTTTACTTCTCCAAGCCTGTCTAAAATAGCAAATGCTACAGAAGCAAGACATGGGGTAAGTTGTACTGGATTACATTGTACTATTAGAAAACTGTTCAACAAGAATTTTACTCAACAACAATAAATAAAATAATTTTTAATGTTAAAAATGGCATATTGTTTTTTTATGTTTCATGGTTAAAAAAATATAGAGCAGCTATAAAAAGCTGTTTGTACATTTTTAGATGTAAAATAAAATTACTCAAAAAATTATATCATTGATTTTGAAAATTAATTTCTAATTATTTTTTTCTCCATTTATTTAACCATAAATAATGAAAATTTACAATGATAAATTATAAATTTACATAAATAAAGTTAGGTGTCACTCATATAGTTGAAAACTAGTCTATGGAGTGACACCTAAAGAAAAAAAAGAAAAAAAAAAGGAAAGAAAGATAAGCAACAATTACAATAAAAAAGATTTAAAAAAAAAAAAAAAAAAAGAAGAAGAAAAGAAAGTTAAAAGTAAAAATATTTATAAAAATAATAATAGTAACAAAACTATGAACAAAAATAATAATATAAAAAATAATAACTGCAATATAACAACATAAAAAGAATTATAAATGATAAAGCAATAGTAAGATAATTATAGTATAGTTAATATTTATAAAATAAACAATTTAAAGAATAGTTATAACAATAATGATAAAGCTACTGCAACTACTGAAGTATTCACTTATATTATTCAAATGTATTTTATTATTAAACATTTAAGAGAAATGTTTGAATGTCAAGAATAATATATCCTGCTTTGATTTAATAGATTATTTCAAAACAGAAATACTTAATTTTGTAAATTATATAAACAATAATAATCATGTAAACAATTAAGTACATTGTACAAAATTAATTAACATATTCAAAAACCATTTTTTGATTAACTTTGTGCTATTAATTTTGATTAATTAAAAATAATGACTGAAAAAATATGAAGATTTCCAAAATGTTTACATTACCATGGTGCCTTATTTATTAAAGTTCAATATACAGGACTTTAATAAAATAGACATAAATAAACTGTTTCCCTGGCAACCCTATATTTACTATACTTTTCATTAATACATTTCATCTTACCAAAGAGATTAAAAAATTATATTATAACTAAAATTGGATTTTTTTAAATCAAATCATATATGAACTCTTGGACAGATACTGTTAGGAATTCTTGTACAGTTGCATCATTTTAAAGATAAACAACAATTCAAAATAATAAAAAAACAGAATTGTTTGAATTATTTTTATTATATTTTATTTTATATATATTTTGAATTACATTTTTTTCAGTTAGAATTGTTTTTGATATAAATTTGGTTCAAGATATAAAAAAAATTGAATAACTCTTTATAATAATACATATATAATAAACCCTAAAGTCTTTAGGGTTTATTAAATATATATATATATATACATATATATATATATATATATATATATATATATATATATATATATATATATATATATATATATATATATTTATTTATTTATATATATATATATATATATATATATATATATATATATATATATATATATATATTTATATATATATTTATATATATTATTATTATTATTATAAAGGGTGTTTAGTAAAGAAAAAATAGATCTAAAATTCTTACACCCCAAGTAAATGCTGGAGGTTCCTCCGTCAAACAAACTACTAATTTCCTGAATTCCATTGCCTGATAACTTTCTAAAAATTTAAAAAAAGTTGTATTTATCTTTTATAAAAATTTTTGAAAAAACAACAGTACAAAAGAGGAAAAATTAATTTATTTACTGAAACCATGCAAGAATTAAGGAATTCATTTACTCTATGAAAACAGTGACATTTAAATACCATGGCCTAATGTAATTACACATCTTGATGTGTGACATTTCCTTTAAAAAATAATGAGGCAAACGTTTGAAAACTTGTCTTCTTGGTGATGATGTTTTTTGTGATAGAAATGTTTTATTCATTATATATTAAAATGGTTGAACAATACTTTGCTTATCTTTGTTTACATACAATATGCTAAACAAGCTTTTTTGTTGACTAATTACCTGCTTCAGTTTTTTCCATTAAAATAAGGAATACTGAAACAGACTTTCAGATAGCTATATATTCTACTTAAATTAACTAAATAATTTAAGTTACTTAACATAATATGTAAAATGTAACATGTTGCAAACACTAATTATAACTCTCAAGTGAAAATAAAAGCATAGGTAATTTTTTTGAGTATTAAAGAATAATAAAAATAATATTAGTTAGGCATTGTGTTATTCTTTATCATTTTTAAACATGGACATAAAAACAGGATTTGTTTTTACACGTGACTTTAGCAATCATTAAACGCGCTACTAGAAAGCTACAACTTTCGATTAAGTAAGGTCTACATTAAGAATTTTTTTTTTAGCTGCGACAGTAAGTTTTGCATGCAATATGTTAAAACCGGTAATGCTGCTACAATCTGAAAAAGAATTTAAATAGTTATCTAATATTATTGATAGATAATTTAGTTTTTGGGGTTTAGCTGTCAATGTATATCATTGGTGGATTAAGACTTCGTGGGGCCTGGGGCTTATTTTATATTTGGAAGCCTTTTTATGTGCCAGAGCCTAAAAATGACAAAAGAAAAAAAAAGGTTCTCTAAAATTTTAGGGGCTCTTAAACTTGCGAGGGCCGGGGCTATAGCCCCCCTTAGCCCCCCCCTGATCTGCCACTGGTATATGGGCTATCATCATAGTCATAAAATATGTTATTATGACTATGCTAACATTGGCAGTAGTAAGTTTTATGCTAAAAATGTTTAAGTTACATCCTGAGGGGTAACGTCATCATTTGAATATTGACAAACAAAATAGAGAAAACATTTTAATTATATATTAGCACAAACCTACATTATCAATTTAAAAATAAGCAGCTTTTAAAAGTTGTGAAATTGCAATGAAAATATATTGTTATATTATTTTTTGAAAGATATCAATTACCTTCAGTTCTGATAGTGTTTACTTAAAAATATAAAAAAATATATAAAAGTGAATCATATATAAGATGTAAAAAAATTGTGTAATATTTTTTACCTACCTGCACTGAATGTTAAAAAATGTTAAATATTAAATTTGAAAAACAAACTACTAAATGTTCTTGTTCTGGAACATGCAACATATACTTAAGTGCGGTAGTGGTGTAGTGGTAGAGCGCTTGCTTCATAAACGAGTGGTTCCGAGTTCGATCCCCACCACGTCCCTGGTAGTACCGCGCTCAACTCGTTTCTCCGCGCAGCGGCCTTGTTCGTCAAAGTTCGTGTTTTAGAGTTATAGAGTTGAGAGAGGGTTATAGCCACAAATAAGTAGCCTCCTCGTCTGTAGTGGCCTTCTCGGCCTTGAGGAGGTGAATTAAAATAAAAAAAAAAAAAAAAAAAAAAAAAAAAAGCCACCAAAACTGCGCCTGATTTCTGTTAGATAAAATTCTTGCAAATGGTGCATTGCTATAAGCATCAAGCGGTGCCTCTTCCCAATCCTGATTTCTTTATTACAGCATTCAAAGATTCAGTTACATTGTTTGTAATAAAGCCTTGCATTAAACCAACAGACCTCAAATGTCCAATATAAGCAATTGAAATGTGTGCGCTTAAGTGGTTTTCAAAATAAATAACAAAGGCTTCACTCCAAGAAAGCCTTAATGTACTAATATTTATTTCAAGCTGCCCTTTACTCTGACATTGTAAAAGTTCTTGTATTTGAGATTTGTATACACTTATCTCTTCTTTACCAGCATAATATTTTTTCAACCAAATCTCAGCCTCTGACAAAATATGGTTAGAGCACATTACTAAATTCCACCAGGAAATGCTTTTTGAATAGACATGCCCAGACCAGTCTCACCATCTGTTACAACTACAACCTGATTTAGAATTATTTATAAACTACAACCTGATTTAGAAATATTTATAAACTAAACATCTATCAAAATCTGTTATTTATGTTTAAAATTTATAACAACATGCTTCCAACATATTTTCAGCCTCATTTCACCTTAATTAATCACAAATACTCTACAAGATATTCCATTAGCAATTTTCTCATACCTACAACATCCCTAAGAAAAACAGACTTCTCAATAACATTTCGAGGACCACGTTTGTGGAACTATTTCCTGAATAGAGACATGAAAAACATGACTTTAATTAAACTATTTAAAAGAGCCGTTAAACTATACTTATTAGATTTAAATAATAAAAACATTCTTTTGTATTTTTAAAAAAACATTTATATATTGATTTGTTAACACGTATATATGCTTGTGGCCTATGTATATTTTGTGAACTGTGATGTGTTGTATTATGTACAAAACTTGCAATATTTATAAAACTTATACAACGGATATTTTAAGAAGTTAATACGTAAAACTTTATTGATATTTTCACGAACTTAGGAGTAGGGTGATAAGACACATTGTCTTCTGCTTGCTCCTGTCAGAATATAAATATTTAATTTTTAATTTTTACAAAAAACATTGTAAAATGATTGTTTATTGACGAAATATATATATATATATATATAATAATAAAAAAAAAAAATTGGTAGTTTTGTTTTAAGAGTTTTAAAAAAATGTTTATGAACAATATCAAACTTTCAATTGTGTAATACAAAAGCTATAGACATACATAGTTTTTCCACAAAATAACTCATTTGTGCCACTAAAATTGATAAGTAAAAATCTCCTAAATTAAATGTTGCATCATATGATAGAAATACATAGGAGCACATAACAAGCTGGTCTATGGATTTCTGCATGCTAAATGATACTGACAAGTCAGGGTAAGTGGATATTGTCCATACAAATCCTGGAATGAAATAAACAAGTTCATAAAGAGTTATAAAGGAATCAGTACCAATTTATTTACCTGCTGCCTTAACACTTTTTACATAATTAAATTGTTTGGATTTCTTGGCTAAAACTGCATCTGTTCGTATTTGACATCAATGAGTAGATCTTTGTAATTTTTTGAATTAACAATTGCACTCCTCATTGATAAAGCTGTTGGTAGGAAGTTAAAAGCTTTTTTAGAGTTTCCTAAAATCCATTAAAATATACTTTTGTTAGACATAACAATTTTTAGTCAGGAACCTATGAGAAATATGCTTTAAACAAACATGTTACTGAACTATTATTAAAAGATAATATGAAAAAATTACCATGTGGCTTAAGGACAGGAAGGTTGTGGTTTCCCATATAATGAATGACAAAAACATATTTTTGGCTTAAATCTTTATACACAAACTTCTGAAATAAAGTTGATGTCCCAGTAGATATAACTGTGGCATATTGGAGTTTTGAGTAAACTGGAGAGCCACGTGGAATTTTACAGCATTCACTCTGTTTCCATCTATATCCATCTGCACGCCAGTCATCTCAAAAAACAGTCTTTTAAATACCTACAAATAAAAATAAAAACAACTTTATTATTTTAAATACATCTAACAAGAAATGCTTCTGCCTTCATTGGTACTTATTAAATAATAGACATAACATGTTATTGTATTTTTAAAATTCATCTACAGGTAGACGGGCCCCAAAAACTCACGCACCCCAAAAGCCACATGCTCACATTAGTACCTGTTATTCATAGATTAAGCCCTATCAAGGAGCAAAACAATTTTTTTTATTTGACAAGATAGTTTTTTAAAAGGGAAATGTTAAAAATAAGAAAATTACTCTAATATTTTGAAAACTATTCACAAAACACTATAAAATGTTTTTTTCAATTGTGTGACTTTTTGACATAATAGCCTATAAAAACTTGAAATTTTCATTTAAGTTTGCAAAGTAAAGTTTTTTGTAAAGATTTAAGACATACTTCTGCAAATAAATCAATAGAAAATAAATAAAAATGACAGTTGCTAAAATAACTCAACTTAACTAATGAGTATTTATGTGTGGTTTTTGGGGTCCCTTAACAAAAAAAACATTAAATTGCATTTTTTCTTTTTTCTATTAATAACTATTTAACAATCAAATAAAAGATTGACAAGTTGTTTGTAAAAAATATTAATTATTGACTCTCAAATAAGTTGATCAACTAATTGACTATTACCAATGGAATTTTCTTCATATCACATATTGTTATATGGACATAAGAACTGTAAAGTCAGTTTATTGGTGTATCCTTCAAACTGCTAACATCTTCATCACTTTCATGCTCAATAACCTTATGTTTGAGTGAGTTGTTGGTTGCTGCAGCAGCTAAAAACATTAGCGGTTTCTTCCCATCCACTTTACAAGATAACTTTCTGCAGACATTTTTACACCGTAAAAATGCTTCTTTTTGTTTCTTTATTATCTTTATAAGTCCAACACATTTTTTCCTTTCATTGATCCGTGAACCTGCAAAACTACTGGTCGTGCAACTTTTTTTTCAGTAAGATAATCATCAAACTCTTTATACATATCTAATAACCAATTGTGATCAGATACACCATGATTGCACGTTGTTATTAGAAGATGCGGAATATTTGCCACAGCTTCCTGTGGAGCCATTTGATTAGTTATTCCAACAGTACCAAAGAGTACTTGACAGACACAAAGGTCTCCTAAAATTACATAGAAATATTATACACCACCATCCTTTCAATCTATATTATAAATATTTATCAAAAAGGCGATATGGAAATAGCTACCTGAAAATGATACTAGAGGATGAATGGTGACACATTCACGGTTCTCTCTTATCATTTTACAACATGTTTCCCCTTTTGCAGCAAAAACAAGACCAGCAGGAGTACCATCAACACCAAAATTTATAAACTGTGGTGTTTAATTGTGATTAAATATTCTGCATAGATCAATATTTCCAGACCAAACTCTGAAACAGCCCTAAAGTTTCCTTTTGGGCTGCTTCAGTCATAATGCCAGCCTCGATCAATTCCTCTGCAAGACTGTCTAAAGACAACCATGACAAACAATTAGTAACTCAGTTTTACTAGAACTATTTTCATGAATGTAAAGTAAGAATTCATAAACTGATAACAAGGCGTAGCTCTGGGTTAAATTTTAAATAAAGCATATGTATACTATGAAATATAATAACTCAATATTTACTCATACCAAGGTGGGAACATGCCATTTCCTTAGTGAAATTGAGAGCTCTATTTGACACATTTCCATTTCGTTTGAGTGTTAAGCTTGGATTCTTAGCTTTAAAGCGCATCCAGAACGATTTACCTAATCTGCGTTTTAAATAAAATTAAAAAAAAAAAAAATTAACAAGTTAAACTAAAAAACTTCAAGCAATCACATTATATCTTAGTATGTTGTCTTTAACTACCTTTTATATATATATATATATATATATATATATATATATATATATATATATATATATATATATATATATATATATATATATATATATATATATATATATATAATATATATATATATATATATATAAAACATAATTACTTGTTTTGTTTCAAAGCATTTTTTGCATTTGCTGATAATGCTGTGAATTTTCTCCCACCTTTCAATCTTTTATTTGTGTATTGTCTAACTTTCAGAACATCAAGGACAAGTTTTGTTGGTTCTGCTTTGTTTATGCCCTGCATTGCTCGATTTTTATTCCTAATGTATGAAACAATTGACATCTCTTCTTCCTCCAAAAGAATTGCACAGTACTGCCTTTCAAGACCATTGACTATTTTCCCATCCCATGGTTTATAGTTTCACGATCTTTAATAAGTAGAAAATGTCTAGTTTTAATTGCAGGATGTCCTCTTACATTATTTTCTTTACACCATTGAACAGCAGCTTCAAGTTGTTTGTTTTTTTCTAATGTAGCTTTTCTTTTTATAAGTGCTTCAGCATTAGAACTTGGGTTTAGAGATTTCATCTGCACGCGAGTTTTAAACTTCTTGCTGCTGTTACTCATGTTTATTTATTTTCTTAGAAACAAAAAATCGAAAATCACATAAACTTAACTATCCTCTACGTAAGAGCGTAAAATAAAATCATTTTATAAGTTTAGTATAACCAAAAAGATAGCTACAACTACTACAAATCTACTCTAAATCTTGAATTTTCGTAATAATACTTAGATTTTTGTCAAAACTAAAATAGCTCATGTGGTTTTTGGGGTCCCAACCATGCGGTTTTTGTAGCGCCTCAGGTACTTCCATAAAATATAAGTTTGCAATCAAAATACTATATGAAGGGGAATTTAATATAACAAACTTATTCAAAATATGGGAAAGTTAAAACTAATTTCAAAAAAGTTACACACGATTTAAGCTATGTGGTTTTTGAGGTCACATACTAAAATATAGCGAAACTTTACATTGAAAAAAAAGTAAAACAAAAAAAAAAAAAATTTAACCCCTGGGAAGAACTTTTACTATATAAAAGAATATAAAAAAGAAAAAAAAAGTTAAGTTTTTTGTTTTGTACAAAAGATATGACAAAAGAAAAAATCATGTGGTTTTTGGGGCCTGTCTACCTGTAATAGCTAATGAATATTCAAAGTACACAACAATAAATATACATATATATATATATATATATATATATATATATATATATATATATATATATATATATATATATATATATATATATATATATATATATATATATATATATATATATTTATATATATATATATATATATATATATATATATATATATATATATATATATATATATATATATATATATATATATATATATATATATATATATATATATTGTTGTGTACTTTGAATATTCATTAACTATTACAGGTAGACAGGCCCCAAAAACCACATGATTTTTTCTTTTGTCATATCTTTTGTACAAAACAAAAAACTTAACTTTTTTTTTCTTTTTTATATTCTTTTATATAATAAAAGTTCTTCCCAGGGGTTAAATTTTTTTTTTTTTTTTTTTACTTTTTTTTCAATGTAAAGTTTCGCTATATTTTAGTATGTGACCTCAAAAACCACATAGCTTAAATCGTGTGTATATATATATATATATATATATATATATATATATATATATATATATATATATATATATATATATATATATATATATATATATATATATATATATATATATATATATATATATATATATATATATATATATATATATTAGGGCTGTACCGGATTTCGGCTCCGGCTCCTGCTCCGGCCGAAATCCGGCCATTTTGACAAATCCGGCACAAATCCGGCTCCGGCAAAAATTTAGCAAATCCGGCATAATTTTAGCCGGAGTTTTGAATTTTGTCAAATATTTATTACATTTTTTTGCCCGTGTTTACATGTATAATATTTTATTTATAAAAATCAATTTTTTTTGTAATTCTATATTTTATGAACCTCATATTTGTATTTATATTTCTTTATAATTTAATAAGCTAAGTCTAATTTAAAACAACAACGCAACAAAAAGTTCTGAAGGGAAGACACACGATATTCTAGAGTGATGCAGGTATAAAGACTATGATGTCAACCCTAATCAAGTGAATGGATGAGCGTTTTAAAAGCATTAAAAAGAGAAACCTCTTTATATACTGACGAGACTGGTTGACTCGCAATTTAAAACTAAATTCTTCTCATTACAGGCAACACTGACAGCTGAAAAAACAAGATTGAAGTCAATCTGAGCATGCTAAACAGAAGATTGACAAAACTGAAGAAAATCCACCAAAATAAGCCGGGCTTAATAATTTTTCTACATCATCATCATCATTACTCTGACAATTTATTGATAAAATTATTCAGTCTACGTCCGGTGGTGGCAGGGCACATAAACAACAATTACTAAAAGGCATTGAAACTCAGCTAAGGAAATATCCGAAAGAACCAGAATTAAATAGACACAATGATCCACTACAGTGGTGGAGTGACAAAATCCCGGAAAAAAAGTTCAATAGAATTACTATAAGCTTTTAAAACATATGGCCTATAGAATTTCTCTAGAATTTCAATTAATTTATATATAGAAATTGCTATAAAACTTTTTAAATAACAACAATGAAGTTTAACAGAAAACAGCAGTCACTTGGTATTCTGAATAGTCCACATTGTTGACCATGCTCAACACCAATTAGGGATGTACAGGATTTTGGCTCCTGTAGTTTTGTTTTGAAATCCGGCTCCGGCTCCGATTCCGGCCGGATCTGTCAGTAGAAATCCGGCAAATCCGGCTCCGGCCGGATTTGAAAGAATTAAATCCGGTACAGCCCTAATATATATATATATATATATATATATATATATATATATATATATATATATATATATATATATATATATATATATATATATATATATATATATATATATATATATATATATATATATATATATATATATATATATATATATATATATATATATATATATATATATATATATATATATATATATATATATATATATATATATATATATATATATATATATTTGAAATTCACTACCACCAAATCAAAATTTCCATTTTTAAATCAAAATATCCCTCTTTATAATTTTTTTTTTTAAACTCGACCCATCGCTTCGCTCGGGTCTCTCAAATAAATATTTTTCTATAATAATCTTAGGGGTTGTCCATTAATTAATCAACAAATAAAGGGGAGGGGGGATCTGAACTTTTTAAACAATTTTTGACACGGGGGAGGGGGGGGAGGTCAATTTAATTTTTTTGAGTTTCATTGCTTAAATAACGGAAAATTAGGCTGAGTTTGTAGCGTAGTTTCTTTGGTTAAAGGGGTTTGGGGGAGGGAAGGTAATCAAAAGTTGACGTATTTTTATAGGGGGGGGGAGGGGTCTCTGAAAATTTGACAAGGGGAGGGGGAGAGGAAAATTTCAAAAAATTGATAGCATAATTAATGGACAGCCCCTTAATAGTGCAGGCCACAATGGACCTTCGTGTGCACAAAAAATGACAGGTCTCGCTCGATTTTCATTTTGCGTGACAGGTGGTATGACGTAACTGGGTTTTTTTTAGCAAATTAAATTTTTTATATAACATTAGAAAGAGCATAAATCAGGTGTTCAAAATAATATAAAAAACATATGTTGAAAACTTTTACTTAAAAAGATACAGGGCTAAATATTTTTTTATTAAACCGGGGGTAAACCGCTGCTTTGTGAATTTTAATAATTTTGAAAATACTTTTTTGAACGCAAAGTTTTTTGTTTTTTGAAATTTGTTTTTTAATACAATTTAAGAAATATTCGTCGTTATTATAAAACTTACATTATTTAAAACGAATTTTAGACAAAAATTATATTTTTTAACCTCTAGATTTTTACAACATTATACTTGTTTGACGATTTGCATGTTTTGATAATGTTATTTTATTTTTACATAATTCTACCTAAAAGAATGCAACAATTCGAATGATTTGTTTTTGTTTTTAGCTTTTAAAAACGTTTCTATACTGTATTATTGCTGTTTCACATATTAAATATTATTTACGAATGTAGGACGAAGAACGAAAAAAAAAAAAAGATAACATTTTTATGACTTTACTAAATGCATTGTTTGCCAGGAATATGATCTTAAAAAAAAAGTATTTCTGTTTATTTGATTTAAATATTATTTCATATATCTACGTTAAAATATAAATCTACGTATTTTTACATCTCTCATCCTCTAAAAATACGATTTGGGGCATTTTAGATATGTTCTTCTAATAATTTTTAAAAGTGTCTCCTAGCAATTACTATATTTATTTTCAGATTGTAAAAACCAGTTCGCGTGACGTTTCGGAAAAACTAATGGTATTTTTAAGGCATAGGTACTCCTATCATGATCCAGAGGCAATAGATTGTTACCAAAAGTTAATAGAAATACCACGCGAGGAACTAGATGAAAATGGTGTTTATAATTTAGAAGTTTACAAAAACGTGAAGGCGGTGAACTTTGAAAAGTTTAGTTTACAGAGACTGGTAAAGAAGTAAAGTCGCTTAATGATCAAGAATTCTTTCTTGGAATGAACACTATCCCAAATTCTGATGACGTCGTTGCAAATGATGTTAAATTATTTAACATCAATTATTTTGTTTGCTGATGACTCCAATCTGTTTTATTCTCATAGGGATATTAAAACCCTCTTTAAAATAGTTAATGAAGAAGTAAACAAAGTAAATGAATGGTTTATTTGTAATAAACTTTCACTTAACGTTAACAAAACTAAATTTTTTCTATTTCAAAAACCAACTAAAACAGGAAACCTTCCTTTAAAATTACCCAATCTTAAAATCAATAATATAAATATTACTAGGCAAACAACTGTAAACTTTTTAGGTAATATTTTAGACGAAAATTTAACATGGAGGAAACATATAAACACTATTGAAAGAAAAATTTTAATAAACATTGCAATGATGTATAAAGCAAAACCATTTTTGGATATAAGATCTCTAAAAAGTTTATATTTTTCCTTCATACATAGCTATCTAACTTACGGCAATATCGTATGGGCAAGCAACAGCTACGCTAAGTTAAATAAAATTTATACTAAACAAAAACATGCATGTGGAATTGTATTTGGAGTAAAAAGAACTGTGCCTTGTGAGCCACTTTTACGTAAACTCAATGCATTAAATGTGTTTAAAATTAACATATTCCTCGTCATACAGTTCATGTATCAAATAAAACATGGACTGTCTCCAGCGATATTCTATCCTTATTTTAGAGAAGCAAGCCATAAATACCCCACCAAGTTCTCAGAAAATAATTTTGTAACTCAAAAGTATAATCTAAAGTTATGTTCTTATTCTATTCAGTACAGGGGTCCAATTTTGTGGGAAAACTTTCAGCATATTGTTAATATTAAAGAAAAAACACTTCCGCAATTCAAATTTAAATTAAAACGTTATTTAGTACTTACGGATTTTAATATTGCAGATCTTCTATGTCACTTTTAAACCTTTAAAATTTATTAAACTAAATTAGCACCATAAATTTAAAAATTTAGACCATTTAACAATACTAAGAATTTCAATGTCTTTATCATACTTTCATTAAATATATATATTCTCTTAAAGTTACCTACAATTTTCTTGATATATTTTATAATATTGGAACAGAACTTTTATTTGAATTTGGAATTATTTTGAAAGAAAATAACATATACAAATATATATGTCGAATCACATCCAATTTATAACCAAAAACAGAAAATTTTTGTCATTTCTATTACTATATTTTAATCATTTTTTTTTATTTTTTTTATTTTTTCTTCAATTATTTGAATACTTTTTTTTTTTTTTCTTTTTAACTTTGTTTCTTAACACTTTAAATTATCTTTTTTTAAATACTTTTGCTTATATATTACGGATTATTGTATATTACGGATATTTATTTGAGTTACTATTGGGGCACGGTGATAAGGCTATTTTATGCCTTCTTCTTGCTCCAGCCAATTGTACTTTTTATATTGTTATACTTTGTAAATATTTTTAACGGCAAAATAAACTAATTAACTAAAAAAAAAAACTATATACATATATATATATATATATATATATATATATATATATATATATATATATATATATATATATATATATATATATATATATGTATATATATATATATATATATATATATATATATATATATATATATATATATATATATATATATATATATATTTATACATATATATATATATATATATATATATATATATATATATATATATATATATATATATATATATATATATATATATATATATATATATATATATATATATATATATATATATATATATATATATATATATATATATATATATATATATATATATATATATATATTATACAGTATAAGTACTCATATTTGTTCAATTATTCAGGATTTTGCTGCATTATTTATTAGCATATTAAAAAAAAATATGCTACTAAATATTGCAGCAAATCTCAAAATTGCGAAGAGATAATATTGGTTTTTGACAAATACATTGAACATTCATTAAAGTCTAAAACAAGAAAAAAACGTACCTCTGGCAATGACATCAAATATAAAGTAACTGATGACTCTATAACTTGTAATAAGTCGCTAAAGCAGTTATTAGCGCACATTGAAACCAAACAAGCTCTTACCGAATGTCTTGCTGAATATACGAAAAACAATATAGATAGTGCAGTTCGCTTCATTGTAACATATTCAAAAACAACAAAAGAAAATATGGAACATCCATCTGCAGAATTGATGAATCATGATGACAGATATCCTGCCAGTACCAATAGCATTTATCGAGTTGAGCGTCTGTAAAAAGTGCAAATGTTTGAAAAATAAACTTGTCTATACTGATATGTACAAGTGTAAAGGATGTAAAAATAATAATATTGACGACCAAAAGGAAAACTATGACTATGAATGTATTGACTTAATACTAACAATTACATATTTTCCGGGGATCCTTTTTTTGTCTTATCTTTATCAATCGGTCTTACATATCGTATTGTTTATATGTTTATACAATGCCAATACTAATATACATTAGCTCAATCAATTCATTTCCTTTTAATTTATCTTTTATTTAGTGGTAATTTTTGTAATTGACTCCCGGATCGGTTAGTTACATAACGTCCTATATCTCATGAAGTAAAAATTTTCAACATATATTACTTATATGATTTTGAAAGTTTATTTAATGCTATTTCTAATGGTATAAAACATTTTTGAAATAACGATTAAATTTTTTTTTGCTATGGGGGCCTTTTACGTCATACCACGTAATACAAACCATAAGTGACATCTGTCATTTTTCAAATCCTTTTTATACAAGGAGCTCATATCAACAAAAAGTTTGCTTGTAACACGTATGTGCACACGAAGAGTTTTTTTGAAACATAGTGACCTGCACTATAATATTGGTATGTACTCTACAATTAAAAAGAGGAGTGGGAAGGGGGGGGGGAGAATGAATCCTCCAAAAATACCGATTGGCTTCTTTATAAAAAAAAAAGTCGTCAAAACAAAAATTTAACCAACTGAATGGTATATGGTTAAATACCTGACTAGCCAACTAAATTCTTGAAAAAACTGACATTAACTTGAAAATCACCTTCTTTGGGTGGGGGGAGGGGAGGGGGGGGAGCTCTTATGTTTTTTTATTTATTAGAACTTATAGTTTATAAGTCCTTTAACTTTAATAACAATAACTTAAAAAAAAAAAATAATAACAATTGGTAATAACTGTTAATTTGGATAAATGTTAAAATAACAAATTAAATGGTGTACAATTTAGATTGATTCTTAAGTATAAACAAACAAATCTTAAAAATCTTTATAAATGATCAACTTTATATAATCTAAAAATTTCCCTTTTTATTCTATTTTAATAATTTTTCTTTCCTTTTTCCCTTTATGTACTTTATATAATTTAAAAATTTCCCTTTTTATTCTATTTTAATAATTTTTCTTTCCTTTTTCCCTTTATGTACCGTATTACCGTAAATGATCTGCTCCGCCAATCTGCTCTGCCGATTGTACCTACCAACTTTTTCACAACACATCAAATTTTTGTTAAAATTTCTATATATTTATAAGAAAAATAACCGGTTTCAACAACAAACATTTTAGGGTAAGTTGGCGAATTTCGGGCGGTATCGAATTTCGTGCAAACAGTCTTTCGCATCAAAAAAATTACTCTGAAACAATTTAAATAAAGTGTTGTTTCACGTTCCAGTTAGTACAACCTTTTCGCTTCAAGTTACTGTTAACCTCATGTTGGTAGTCTAAATATTTATATTAAAAAAGCTATTAAAAGTTTTACACTTAACTTTTAAACTCAACTGTACAAAAATGAAGTACGACATTTCTTTGAAAGAAGTACTAATCGTTTACCCAAATTTAACGAATATGTTTGGTAAGGTAAAAAAAAAAAAAAAATAATAATAATAATAATAATAATAATAAACAAATACTTTTTTAATGTAAAAAATTTCTTAACGAATTATCGAAAGCATCATATTTCGTGCATTATGCCTGAAATTTAATTTACACAGTATTAAATTTCGTGCATTATTTTATTTTTACCTAGCATGATTTTGAATGTTTTTATATTAGTGGGCATCAGACCAAAAAAAAACATTCAAAAATATTTAAACTCAAATTTCAACTTTTTAAAAATATAGTATCATCATCGTAAAATATACAAGTAACAATTTTTTTATCAAGTTTGTTATCGTGACTATGGACTCTAAGAAAAGACAGAAATACCAAAAATATAACGAGAAAGTTGTTATGGCCGCTGTTGCTGATGTTCGAGACAAACATTTTTCATGGACTTTCTCCATGTTTAAAATATTATGTTCCTTCTCATACAATAGGTAATTTTTAGATACGGTTCCGCCATGCAAAAGATAGGTTAGTGTTGTTTAAAATTTACAGATCATGCTAGATGTAACTCTCCTTAAGCAATAAAATTGCAAAAGATTTTTTAAGAAATTAACATACTATTTTTTCTTAAAAGTAGCAAAATGCTTTGGAAAAAGAGGACAAAGAAAGAATAAAAGACTTTTTGATTAAAGCAGCAACAATAGGATATGGTATTTGCCAAAACGATGTACCAAGCATAGTGAAAAATTCTTTAGACATTAAAGAAAAGCAACATTTAACAGAGCATCGACTTAACGATAAAGAAAAAAAACGAAATGATAGCTCAAAGAAAGTTTGTAAATAATCTGCCAAGCAAGTTTGAATCTACAGATAAATAATTGTTTTTTATCAAGTGTTTTGAAAATATAATAAAGAAATAACACAAAATTTTAGATTTTGATTGAGCTATGATTGTTTAGAATCTGCTGAATATTTGTTGAATTTGATAAACCTATTTTTTTTAGAATGGTTTGGCTGAAGAACACCAAAAAAACGCCTCAGAATTCCTATTACCAGAAAGCTTTAGTAGAGTATTTATTTTGGACAAAGCAGGATTTCCATTAGCAGGGACATTAAGAAGGCTGAAAATAATTGCCTCAAATTGTAAAAAGAATGTTTATCGCATAGCCCCTGACACAAAAACGCAAATAACAGTTCTTAGCTGTGTATCCGGAGATAGAAACTACCAAAAACCTCTAGTTATGTTTCCAGGAGCACAGCCTTGTTACAATTTAGACCATGTAAATCCATCTGACTATGTTCTTGGGCAATCCATTAACGGATCTTATAATTCTTCTAATTCCTTGACAGAAATGTTTACTTTCTTGTGATGCTTGAAAAAAATGGAAGCGTTTTTCTTTTTTTTTTTTTTTGTTATTTTGGTACCCCAAAAAAACCTTGTCATAGAGCACCGCGGAAGTGCGTTTGGCCAGGAAGTTCATGCCTCCTTCCTTACCGTAACTTATTACCGGAGAATATCCTGGGAACGTTTCGAAGACAATTAAAAGAAGGTTATGACGTTGAGGGTGATGCGACTACTTCTGGTCGGAAGGGGAATATGTATAAGTGGTTGCACATTAGTTCAAATAAAAAAATCTCCACTCCTAAAATATTGCTCAGTTATTATCCAGATGCCATAATACCATGTGAAGCTGCAACACAAACTACAACTGTTACAGAAGTACAAATCTGAAATAACTATATTTTCGGCATGTATAAAAATACTCAAACAAACATAGCGTGTGTCAATTCTATGCAGTCCACGAACATTATTATCTCAACAACTACAGAATCCATTAATCTATTCTCTAGAGAATCAAATATTTCTGGGTATTTTCAACCACCATATCATAACCTAGTTTTAATAACATATCCCTTTAACCATCAGTTTCATCTCATAAGCATTGACGAAAGATATATTTTAAGTGCCATTTCCGAATAATATTCGACAGGTAATGTTCGGGGCTCCTCCTAAAGGTTTTTGGTGTAGCCTATGTAACTCTATAAAGTTTTTTAATATCCTAAATTATTTTTACAAATCTTAAAAGTTAAAAAGGCCTTTTAACTTTTAGGACCTGTAAAAACATTTATTATTTAATCACTAGAAAAATATTTGCAAAAAACTATATATGAATTAAGAATTGCATCTTGAATATATCTGCTAAATTTAACTAAAGTGCACGAAATTAAATTTCACTTTTTCAACTTGAACCAAATTGTGCAAATCATCAAAAAAAAAAAATTCAAAACAAAAAAAAAAAAATAAATAAAAAAATAACATTTAATAATTTTAAATAATTTATATAATAAATTATTTTAAAGCCTCGTGACTGAATAAAAAGATAAATATTTTTTAATTAGCATAAAAAAGGAACATTTTATGCTATTCTAAAAATATTTATCTTTTTGTTATTACAAAATTTTTTTACACTTAAAATGCTTAATAATACAAAACTTCGTCAAAAAAATCAGTGGGCGGAAAAAAGGATGGAATAAGAGCATCTCCTGCTGCCTATTATAAACTTAACCAAAAAACTAAAAATATCATATTAAGATGATGTTGCCGCCCACTATTAAGCGTAATTGAATGTTGTTTTTTTTTTAAGGTTTTTGGTGTAGCCTATATAACTCTATAAAGTTTTTTTAATATACTAAATTATTTTTACAGATCCTAAATGTTAAAAGGGTCTTTTAACTTTTAGGACCTGTAAAAACATTTATTATTAGTCCCAGTGATTGAGCCTATAAACAGACTCGATCCTAGGCCTAATAAATAACCGTGGACCCCACGTTGTGTTCCAACAAATAAATCAACTCCAAGTCAGACATTTAATCACTAGAAAAATAATTGCAAAAAACTATATATGAATTAAGAATTGCATCTTGAATATATCTGCTAAATTCAAAAATGGCACAAAATTAAATTTCTCTTCATCAACTTGAACCAAATTGTGCAAATCATCAAAAAAATATTCAAAACAAAAATAAAAAAATAAATAAAAAATTACATTATTAAAATTATTACTATTTTACAGATAAAAAAGTTGGCTGCAAAAATTGAGCTTTTTATACTTTTGGTGGCCGTTTAGTTATATTCTACAACGTTGACGGCAAATGTTCAGCAAGCCACCCAAAATTTGCTCACTTACCCTACTCTATTTTCTATCAATTGATCCCCGCTAATTTTCTTACTAATCCGGAAGATTACATATGTCCGTATATTTTTATTCAAAAAGCAGCAGGCTCCAATTTTTTTATAGAGTTTTACAAATCTTTTTAGAAATTTTTAATCAATATCATTAAATATAAACTTATTGAAATTAAAACAAATCTGCTATTATCTGAGTCTTTGTTCGTTGGTTTCTTACAAAGTTTCTCAATGTTCTAGTAGATGTTTTTAATAACTCTTTCTAGACTAGATAATTACTAGATAAAGTTTACTAAATTATTTCTTAAATAAACTTAGTCAAAGTCTTTGAACTGTTATTATAAACTATATTGAGATTTCTTAACCAAAAAAAATTAACAAAAATAGTCTAATCTGCAAAACATTCAAAAAAAAAACTTTTTTTTGAATGTTTTATAGAGGTACATATCAAAAGTCACAAACAAACAGTTAAATGTATCCCTAATGTTTTCTACCAACAAAGTTAGACGTGCATGGCTAACTCGTGCAGTTTTGCTTTCTTTGTTTCTGGCCTCAATAGCACTCTCAGACAAAGAACCTATTGGATAATACTTATAATACAGATTGTGACATAGGTATGTTTTTTTTTTAAATATAATTAGTAGTCATTGCTAAAAGATAATCAGATATTTGATTTAAAATCTATACACATCTAATCTTGTAGTCGTGCTGTTCATATCTATGAGTGAGACTCTTTATTCTAATTTAGTTGCTCTTTGTCTTACACTATAAATAATAATAAAACACATTAAAGCATATAAGTGTCAAACTTAGAAATTTTTTTTGTGAAACACAGTTTGTGTCTATATATATACAGCGCCGTACCGACAGGGGGTAGACACTCTCCCCCTCCCCCTCAGATATTGAATGTTTTGTCGGTTAAACATTATATTGGTAAAATTGTCGTTTATCAAAATTAAGTTTTACTTATTTGTAAAGTGTCTATGAAGATTTTCTTGTTGTTTCTGTATTGCAAAAATGTTTCTATATTGTTCATAAATTACTTAATGTAATTTTTCAAAGGATAAAAAACCACAAATAATTATAATATAGGAAATTAACGTACGGCTTTATATAACGAATAAATATCTGAGTTCGCGAAAGTGGATATATACTATTCTATTTATACTTGTAAGTTACAACCAGGGGCGGATCCAGCATTTTTTGGTCGTTGAGATAGCTAACTTCGAGACATAGAGCAAACTCCAAACATTCATATATTTATACTTATCAAATAAGAATGCTATTAAGCTTTTTTTATTTAAGATTAAGCTTTTTCATTAATTAGTTTAGATTTCATCAATTCTGGACTATTAAGTTCACTGGGCTTAGATTCGTAAATATTACATGATTGAGAGGACAGAGTGTTAGTGAGGACATTAACCACTTTACCATCAAACATGGTTAAATCTAGTTTGAACTTAAATGTGATTGTTGTATCCGGTTTGCCTTCCTCTACTTCTAACTTTACTTCAAACTTGACTAGTCCATTCATATATATATATATATATATATATATATATATATATATATATATATATATATATATATATATATATATATATATATATATATATATATATATATATATATATATATATATATATATATATATATATATATATATATATATATATATATATATATATATACAGCGCCGTATCGACGGGGAGGGTGGACAATTTCCCCCTCCCCCTCAGATTTCGAATGTTTTGTCGGTTAAACATTATATTGGTAAAATTGCCGTTTTTTAAAATTAAGTTTCACTTGTTTTTAAAGTCTTTCCGAAGAAAAGACTTTAAAAACAAGTAAAATTTTCTTGCTGTTTCTGTATTGCAAAAATGTTTCTATATCGTTCATAAATTACTTAATGTAATTTTTCAAAGGATAAAAAACCACAAACAATTCTATTATAGGAAATTAACGTACAGCTGTATATAACGAATAAATGTCTGAGTTGGCGAAAGTGGATATATTTTATTCTATTTATATTTGTAAGTTACAACCAGGGGCGGATCCAGCATTTTTTGGTCGTTGAGATAGCTAACTTTGAGACATGAAGCAAACTCCAAACATTTATATGTTTATACTTATATCAAATAAGGATACTTTGTAAAAAATTGCGATGATTGAAGGCTGGGAACAAAAAAGCCCCAAATTTTTTGCCCTCCTGCCCCAAACGTGAGAACAACAAGTTCATGAAATATTTTTTGTACTATTCTCAACTAGACTTATATTCATCGATAAATTTATATTTTATAGTAAAATATTTTAGCGTTTGAAAATTATGACCATATAAAGTTTAAGCCCCCCTCTAGCTGCCATTTTTGTAGACCTCTTAACCTGCAATATAAAAAAGAGACATCAGAGTTGTGCAAAAAAGAAGAAACTGATCTATAAACTCAAGTGAATCAGTTAATACCCTTCTCAACAGATTTGAATATTGCTGGTACAGTAATAACTATTAAGGTTACTTTTAAAATTGATATGACCATGTTTGATGGAAAAGTAATAAATTCATTGACTGACACTAAATCAACTCATCTTGTAATGTGTGTGGTTGTAAGCCCAAAGAGATGAATGATGTAGAAAACCTTTTGATTAGATCATCCAACAAAACTATCAAGAATTGACTCAATGAAAGTGAAAGTGAAAGCACAACCTTTTGATTAGATCATCCAACAAAACTATCAAGAATTGACTCAATGAAAGTGAAAAGCACAACCTTTTGATTAGATCATCCAACAAAACTATCAAGAATTAACACAATGAAAGTGAAAGTGAAAGCACAACTTTTTGATTAGATCATCCAACAAAACTATCAAGAATTAACACAATGAAAGTGAAAGCACAACCTTTTGATTAGATCATCCAACAAAACTATCAAGAATTGACACAATGAAAGTGAAAGTGAAAGCACAACTTTTTGATTAGATCATCCAACAAAACTATCAAGAATTGACACAATGAAAGTGAACGTGAAAGCACAACTTTTTGATTAGATCATCCAACAAAACTATCAAGAATTGACACAATCAAAGTGAAAGTGAAAGTGAAAGTGAAAGTGAAAACTTTTTGATTAGATCGGATTCAAAAATCTCAAGTGTTTCATTTGTAAAACACAGTAATTAAGATCAGGAGTAATCAAGGCAGAACTTTGCCTCCAAAAGTAGTGAACTTATTAGTTATTAAATTGTTAAAAAATTTTAATATTCTGACTTGTTTACTTTTGTATTATAGATTGCGTTAAAGACTCATAACGCGCTTTTTTACGCGTCTGCGCGCATTTAGTAAATTCGTGCACGTTGAACGAGTGCGCGAGAGTTAAACGCGTGCGCGAGCGTTTCTGTAATAATAAAATATTGGTATAATTTGGGTCGAGGAAGCTAAGTTTTTTACTAGAAATGTTTTTTACAAATACACAGTCTTCTAACGCGCGTTTTGACGCGTATATGTGCGTTATACGGGTAATATTAATTTTAAGTTACTAATTTGAATTCCTTAACCCCAAAAACTCCTATTTTGATGCATAGTGTAAGCTTAATGAACATGTTGTTAATAGGTAAGTAATTTTCGCTGCTTTTAACTTAATCTGGGTCACTGTGCAACGTTTATAAACACATTATAACTTTTATTTTAAATTAGTTCTGTAAAGTTATGACATAATTATGATTCTTTAAATCAATAACTTTATATTCTAAGGTTCACAAAGAGATTATTTGCAAGTTCCATGCATGGAAATTTTTGAAATTTTGAAAAACGAGTTATCTTCAAATTTAGATGACCAGCTTGAGGTTTTGCAATCACAGTTGTGTGTAAGAAGAAAAATTTGTTACCAATTTTCAATAGATGATAGCAAGAAACTAAAAAAAGTCTTGACAAAATTAAAAATATAATGGAAAAGTAGTAAACGAACAAAAATAATATTCTTGAATACACATGCCACATGGTTAATAGCCTCAACAAATATTTGCATAAGTTATTTTATGCTTATCTTTTTTAAAGTTTTAACTTTTTTTTTCTATTTTAGTTAAACTATTTTAAATTAAAATATTCTTAGACTTTTCAAGCAAAAAATAAAGAAAAAAATAGTCATAGTGCTATGGGTCGACCACTATTTAATTTTGGTGAAGAAAGTAAACGAACGAAACGGTGAAAAACTGCAGAAATGCGCTCCACATTTAGTTCATCTGAGTTAACATTTGCTTCTCAGATGAGTCTTAGGGCTTCAAGAGCATGCAATGCTGCAGTTACAGTTAAAGATTTATCTTACACTATTCAAAACCAAGCTACAAAATGTATAGTAAGTCTTAAATTGTCCAAAATTTCACAACTTAATTATGTGCTGCAACAACTCTTTCTATACTAATTGAAGCAAAGCTTTCTAAACATCAATAATCTGTTATAAGAAGTGCTAATAACTCTTCATTTTTACCATTTTACGACAAACTTAAAGAAGCCAAGAAAATGTGTTATTCTGAAAATGATGACAGTTCCGGTCATAGCGAATATAAACAGAGCTTTGCTGACGGAAGAAACTCAGATGCAAATGTTTTTCTGACTTCACTCGTGTCATTACAACTTTTATGTACAAATTCAGTTTTAGGTTTAGATGTTGTTTTCTGGAAAAATAGGACACCTTCATCTCCTCAATTTTGCAGAACTATCAGGTTGCAATTTCTTCACGAAAATGTCCAGACAAGCATTAATGAGAAGGAATATATTGAAAATTAAATTAAATCACTGGTTCCTTTTATCATTTTTTAACATAAAATAGAAATAAAAATTAATTTTAAATTGGTCTTGACAATGATTGACAGAAAAGTTTTAATTTAATAACATTTACAAAATCTACAATGCGGTGTTATTTATGTTCTGCTATTTCGACTCAATTCAATAAAATCAATTTTGTTTAAGAAATCAAAGTTGACGAGTCCAAATTGGAATACGGTTTATCAACGTTGCACGCATGGATTCATTTTTTTGAATGTTTTTTGCATCTTGGGTATAAACTTGGGATAAAAAAATGGCAAGCACATTCTGACATTGAGAAAAGTATAATATCAGAACAAAAAATATTAATCCAGAATGCTTTTCAGGTGTAGCTAGGCTTAATAGTTGATCGACCAAAACCAGGATGTGGTAAATACAAACGACGGAAATACAGTTTAAAGGTTTTTTTAAAATTCTAAACTATCTGCTGATATTCTAGGAGTTGATGTAGAACTAATATACTGGTTTACGTAATTTTATAGGTATTATTTAGTGGTTTTCTTTTAGATGCAGACAAACATGATAACTATACTACAGAAACTGCATTTCTGTTTGTCGAAAAATATCCTTTGTATAACTTGTCTACAACAGTACACAAAGTACTTATTCATGGAGCTTTAATTATAAAAACGGCTATATTACCTATAGGGCAACTATCTGAGGATGCACAGGAGTCAAGAAACAAAAACTTTAAAAAATATCGTAAGGATTTCTCCAGGAAAAACTCAAAAAAAAAAATACAATACTTGACGTCTTTTGCGGACTTCTGGCTTTGTCAGATCCAGCAAATCAAAAATGTCGAATTGAAGTTAAATAGTTAAAAACGAAGGTCCAAATGCATTTCAAATAATTTTTTTTTAAACACCGCCCATTTGGATCAGCTATTATTGAATTTTTTAACATTTATTTTAAATTCAAAGTCAGGGATACAAAAAAATGCTACACACAAATTTTTAAAGAGTTCTTATCATTTTTTGACTTTTGGACAGGTTTTTGGATTTGCCGCCCACAGTACGCCGTTTACTTTCTCTAATTTAAGTATTAAATTTTGCAAAAAATAAAAAATCGTGTAATTATTCAATATATAAACTTTAGGCTAAAATAATACAATAATCATTGGAACTTTAGTAGTAATGATAAATCCACGCTATATATACATAAAGTTTATAATTATTCTAGATTTTGGATTTAAGATGCCACATTCTGGTGTTAAAAGACACAAGGTTAAATGCAAAGTTAAGAGCTGTTCACATTCAATTTTTGATAATGACTATCGGATAACGCATAATCAAATTTATCATTCGGATCATATCCATAATCATAAAGGTATACCGTATGAGAAGTATGGCGCGCCACAAAATCATTTTGGAACGAAATTGGCAATAAATTCTCAATCGTCCAGCAAAGTAAGTTTGTCTAAAATTGATTTCAATATCCAAGAACGTAGACCAAACAACATTACAAATGAAATGGATATGAGTATTAATGAAAATCTGAAAATCTCTGAAGCAATTGATAATAAATCATCTGAAATTGAATGCGAGATGAAATCACAGAGCTTGTCTGTGAGGTAAAAGAATTCATCAGAGAATGTACTGGACGCAACTGACCGAGCTCTGGCTAACATTTTAAAGAATAGAAAATATAATAGTATAGAAACTTTTACTACAAAAGATTTCTTTCGCATGATCCTGGCCAGCGTCCTAAAATTAAAAATGATAACCAAAAAACAATCTAATTGAGCTTGGATCATATCAAATAAAATTTAATAAGTTTCCTATCAATAAAAATATTGACAAAAGGAAGCAAAATTGTTTTTCATCATTGTGGTACAAAGAATACCCTCACTACGCCAGCTCTATGTATAGCAACTTTAAAGGAGTTCATGCAAAAATTTCAGAAAAGCTAAAACAAGTTATACCTTATATTTAATGCCAAGCTCATCGAAGTAACATTTTTGTTAAGCATGCGGTTAAAAGAAATAATATGGCTTCAAAAGTTTTTAATGTTTTTGAAATGTGCTACGTATTTATTTCTTCATATACTAAACGATTCAGCTTACTTAATTCTAAACTTAAGTGAATTGAAAATTCATTGAAACTTAGCAATCTATCAAAAACAAGATAACCAGCGCGTTCAGAATCCATTCAAACATTCAATTTTGGATAACTATGGAATCTATTGTTGAATGTTTTTATGAAATAAGTTAGTCTGATTCATTTGATAAGAAAAAAAAGAATCAAGCTGTAGCAATACTTAAAAAAAATTGTGAATCCAGACTTTATCTTTATGCTTATGTTATAGGAGTCCTTGCAAAAACAAAGATTCTTACTGATGAGTTACAGAAATTTGAGTTAAATATTTTAGAAGCTAAAATGATTGTATTGTCTACAATACAATCTCTTTAACGAATTTGAAAAAATGAATTTAATGTGCATCACAAAATTGATGCCGCAATTAAAATATTTAGCAAGCATGAAATCAATGCGTTTGAAGAATATGAAGGTTTTCAAAGATTCCAAAACGCTATGATGACAATCCTGATGCGCTATGTTCTAGAAATATTAATCAATACTACACCCAACAACTATACTGCGTGATAGACTGTCTTATTTACAAAGTGAAAGAAAATTTACTAGCTTCATGGTTAGCGTTGAACCATTTTTTTCTTTTCCAGAAAATAACAAAAACCTTCACGATGTAATACGTTAAAAAACTGTGCCTTTTAATGCCAATAAATGGATAAAATATAGATGCTTATTTATTTCATGCAGAATTAGAAATTTTCATGAACACATTTACTTAATCTGATGTAAAAAATTAAAACTTTCGCGGCAAAGACAAAAAATATTTCCAGGAGTTTTCAAAGCTTTTCAGCTAAATGCTATAGCATCAGTATCTGTTTCAAGCGATGAAAGAACATTTAGCAAATTAAAAATTGTTTAAAAAATTTTAAGTTCATCTATGCCAGAAACTAGATTAGATTCATTAATTTTGTTGGCGTCAGAAAAAGATTTAGCCGACAATATAGATATTGATATGTTGTTAAAAAAGTGTTCTTTAACAACCCAGAGACGTATTCAAATTCAGTAACTGGTTATGCGGTTTCGCGTTATCTATTCATTATTTTGTTATTGACAGCATTGAAAATAAATGTTAAAAAGTATGAGTGGAGCGATTTTTAAAATTTTTGAAATTTTATTTGCCTGAGCTGCGAATTGAAGTCTCTTGGTGAAAAAAGAACCTTACTTTTTTTTTTTTTTCAATTTAAATGAGTTTTATAGGTTCCTCTTTGCATTCTAAATTTATGACGGATCCTAATATTGTTGAAATTTTCTAAACTATATCAACCTGGTACTCAAAAGAAGCAGAATAATACGCTTATTCTGAAGATAATATTTGTTTTAATTCAAAACTAAAGAGAAAAAAATAAGTTTTTTTGCCACATATGCTTAAAATCGATAACAAAACTTTATACAATCCACAAATTATAGATCATGAGTTTAATAAATATTTTGTTGAAATTGGTCCAACACTATCAGATAAAATTCCAATTACTAAAACTTCTTTTTATGATTTTTTAGCACCTCTTGATAAAGGCAATTGCTCTGATGAACTATCGTCCGAATTATCCTTCGAAGAGTTTGAAAAAGCTTTTAAAACCTTAAAAAAAAATAAAGCAACTGGTCCTAATGAAATAAACGAAAATTTAGTTATAGATTGCATTGAACAAATTAAAAATATTATTTTTAAAATCTTCAAAGCATCCATCCATCATGCATCAGCCTTTCTTTGATGAAATGAAAATACTTAATGTCTACAAACTTAACGTTTTTAACGTTTTATGTTTTACTTATATGTGGAAAAACAATTTATCCCTACCTGTTTTTAACGACTTTTTTACATTAAAACTTACTAATAACTACTCTCTAAGAAATAAAGATTTGCTAATTGAACCATTTTGTAGAACAAAATTTAATAAATTTTGTATTAATTATCGAGCACCTTAACTTTGGAATAAAATAGTTCTGCCTTTTATCCTTTATCTTTGGAATAAAATTTTTTGGAATAAAATTTTTTTTTATCTATTATCTTTGGAATAAAATAGTTCTGCCTTTTATCCGTTTTTCTGTTTTATAAAATGAATCAAAAAGTTTTATTCTTGCTATGGATGACATTTTAAGTTACTATTAACCTGAAGTATAAACTTGATTTATAAGATTTTTTTTTTTTTAAAGCAAAGAGTTTTGTCATATATTAAAATTTACAATGAAGTAAATCGTGTAAATAAGAGAACTGGAGCAAGCAGAAGACATAAATTGTCTTATCATCAATCCCCATCATAAAATTTACATTAAAAAATCCTCAGTTAATATAAAAAATGAGGAGTAGCTACGTACATAACAAGAATTTTAAATACGTTAGTTACAATATAACTTATAACATAATATAAATATTAGTGTTGAAATATAAAGCATTATATCAAAGATTAACAATAATTTAAAAGTATTAAAGTTTTTCAACAAAAAATTAAATTAGATTAAAATTGCAACAAAACAGACATAGTGTCAATAACTATTTTTTTTAGATAATTTATATTATTCGTGTATTATTTTTGAAAGAGATATTTTAAATCAAAAGTCGATATAAAGAGATATTTTAAATCAAAGGTCGTTTCAATGCCTGGATCTCTTGCTTCTAAAGCAAGCACTTTAACCACTGAGCGACGACTTTAAACAGCTTGCATAGCTTCAGATTTAAATAAAGAGTGCTTAGAGCGATTATGCTTTTTCAAATAGTTTTTAGCACGGGTTTTGTATAAATTAGAGGTGTAGGATACCCAGCTCAATCATAGTTTTTCGGCGGTATTTTATCGGTCCACGCCAGGCACCCGGCATTTTTAAAAAATTCCGAGTTCCACTGGTTTTAACGAGTAATTAGAATACATAGATGACGGGCTTGTATATGAAAAAACGCCTGAAAACAGGAACCGAGCCGGGTACTCGGCAAATTTTATGTAAAACTCCACTATCAATTTTTTTATTCTCTTTTAGGATTATAGCGGGTATTAAAAGTTGTCTTACTTTAAATTTTTAGCTTTTAGTATCGGACACTGAAAAAGTTACAACGTAAAGCAATAATTAAATACCATTAAGATATCGTCAAGCATTGCTTCCCAACCTTTATAACAATGTCAAGTATGTTAATAGATATACAACTTAAATAGAAATATCAAAAGCCTAGCTGACTAATTGTAAAATAAAACAAAAATTCAATCGATTGCTATTCAATATATTTTTAATATTTTTATTACTATAAAAAAAGTACTAATTATATATTGTTAAAACATAAAACAATTTTCATAGAATAACATGATAAACAAACATTAATGAAATAAAATAAATGTATTACAATATATAAAAAAATATATTAGTTTAAAAAGGTTTCTGAAATATATCATAAATTTATTAAAGTTATTCATTACCAAATTTATGAAGCAAAACTGCGTACTATAATAGAGTGTGTCAGTTTTTTTTTTTTTCCAATTTCAGAAACGGCAAGGTTTCTTTTGGTGAAAAATTTTATGGAGATTCTGAATCTGCAAAAAAAAAAAATTTTAAATAATGTCTTGCTGGGTGGGTCAGCGTTGTTTTGAACGGGAAAATGACTAAAATATGATTAATTAACAGGGGGAAACTATAATTAAAAAAAAAAACTTTTTCGAAAATTTTTGATTAACTTAATAATTTTTATGTTGAATTTTAGGAAAATTTAATATTCGGTTCAAAAAGTCATAAAAACAAACACAGAAAAGGAGTTTTTGTGAAGTGTATTTTTACATATATCACGCACTTTTTTCATATTTTAGACAAAGAATGTTACGGTAAAGTGTTACATTTTTTTTCTTCCTGTTTTTATCAAACTTTGAAAGTAAGGGGAGTTCTATTTTGTGAGGAATTTTATGGGGAATCTGAATCTGAAAAAAAAAAAATAATAAATAAAAGGTGTCTTGCTGGAGGGAACGTTTAGTTTTCAACGAGAAAATGACTAAAATATGAAAAAAAAATTATAAATAAAATTTTTTTTTTTTTTTAAATATTTGATAAACTCAATACAAATTATGTTGAACTATATAAAAATGTCATACTTTGTGAAAAAGTCAAAAAAATAAACATATAATGGGGGCTCTTATGAAGGTTGTTTTAAGAAAAAGTTTCAATATTTTCGTGTTTTAGACAGAGAATGTTACCGTTGGGGGTGCGCTGACTTTTCTTAAACTAATAATAAGTCAAACAATTTTGTTATAATAAACAGTATATTATATACTAATATATTTATAATATATATTATATAATGCTAAATGTGCTTTATTAAAATTTAAATATAATTAACAATTAATAATTTATAAATTTTATTTAAAATTTGTGAGTCCAACTAAGTTATATTTAGCATTGTTTTTGCTCATAAAACCCCGACTGATTTCTTGTGCTCGTATATATCCTTCTCGCTTCTCGTGGGAATATGTTTTGGCACAAGCCTCTGTAACCTATATTAAACATTTAAACAGTTTAGTTATTAAAAGATTTTAAATGAGTTATTATAGCCTCGTAATTGTATAAAATAGAAATCTGTTTAACACAACGTTCGACAGATTGGGAATGGCATGGCCATTCTGGAACAACCATAGGCTTGTGAAAAAATTTTCTGACTTCATGGAATGTGAGGCTTGTGGTAAGTAGTGGTTTGTATATTGAATCTTTCCACTCAATTAGATTGGTCAAATTATCATCATCAGTATTTATGCATAGGGTTTTGCGAATTTTTACTGAATTATCTCCAAACTGGGTGTTATCATCTCCTACACATCTCTAATCACCTTTTGCACTCCGAACTTTCGTTCCTCTTCATCTTTAGAACACAAAAGTAATTTTTTCAAAGTTTTTGTTTGCATCCAGATCTGTTACCGTATCCAGCAGTTTTCTTAATTCACCAGACCATTTATTGTTTGAAAGTGTTTTTCCGTCTAATTCAACTATTAGATGTCTGAGTTCATTAGTATGAAGAGCGCATATTAGCCAGTTCAACCTTTTATTAAGTTTTAATTCTACAAACTGTATGACACCTCCTTCCCATCCAGTATTCACATTTGTTGAATCACCGCCCAATGCTTGTATTGATTTGTCAACACCATGTTGAATCATCCATTCAACTAAATGGTTGGCTACTATTTCGGCATGTTTTTCTTCTTCAGTTGATTTTTTTGTTTTCTACTATCAAACAAAATACAATTGATATCCCCATTGTCTATAGATTTTAAAGTTTCATTTTTTAATTCAATCATGATTTTAGCTTGAGCTCTTACAATTTTTTGATGATCGACAATAAACTGTGTATCTTTCTCAGAAATTAATCCAGCATCAATCCAGGCAGCTGTCGTCAAAGCTGCAGCAGCTCTAGAAGAAACTCCGTATCTGCAAATATAAACATTTTTTGTTATATTTTAATGAAGAGAAATTTCTTTTTAATTTAAAATAACAAAACATATTTTACCTAAGGCTATTTATTGCGACATTTCGAATACTTTTAGTATTATATTTAGACTTTTTTATTTTCGAATAACTTGAAGTACAAGGTTCTTTGTTGAATTCTTCGTAAGAGAGTTCATCTTCAGTCATTGAAAAATCATTGGTTAAAATTTTATTTGTTGTTATGCTCTCTTCCCTTTTTCTCTTAAAAGCTTCTTTAATAGAATGATTATGTAATGTTTTAACTTGTTTATTGTGTTCAGACAAATCTTTGGAAGATATTTGAAGTAATCCTGTAGCACCAACTTTATCTCTTTCAGTTTTAATATAAAAAATGTCTATAATAGGAATTTTAAACTCCTTATAGCAGTTGCATGTAATGTGGGCTTGTTGTTTACAAACAATTTTGCATCCAAATATTTCAAGTACATAACAACAGCAAAATGTGTATATTTTTAAAATGATAAACTGTGCTAAATTCCTCCCCACGTGTGAATTTCCCGTCTTTACATTCCAGAACCACTGTTACACACAATATATTTGTTTTTGTACATTTGTAAAAGGAGATCGGATTATGAGGTTTCAGTTAAAAAAAGTATACATATTTTAGTTATTACCCTGTAAACACCGTACGACGGCCCTTTATTGGGCCAATAACTTTTTTGAACATAAATAACGAGCCATTGTATGCCATTGTTTTGCTTAAATTGCTGAGGCTTTGCGTTTGTCGGCTTGCATCTGTAGGCGATATACAAGGCTAAATACTGGCCGACTTATTTGGGAATTTATTGTGCCAAGATTGGCTAATAAATATATAATAAATATATATATATATATATATATATATATATATATATATATATATATATATATATATATATATATATATATATATATATATATATATATATATATATATATACCAATAGCTGCTATAAAGTCGTATTTTAAATATGGCGCACATTTCGGATTAACGCAATCATTTTGGACCGATATTAATAATATTATTATTGGAAATAAGATATTATTTCAGAACTGAATTAAATTTAGAACTGTATTTTAAATTCAATATCAAAGTATACATATATATGAATTATACGCATATTTTTTTCCATAGTTTTAATTTATTATAATTATAGCTTTACTAAAGTTTATAAAGTATATAACTTATAAAAAAAGGGATTTCAACAAATCATGGATACTGTGCAAACTTATTGGTCAAAGAGAAGAAAAATAGTTAAATCTGTCAACAAAATTATGTCCGATATTGATACAGAATTTCTATTTCTAATAATAATAAAGCTTTAAAAAAGTTAATTTTTGTATGTCATGCCTCTTAATAAGAGGCATGACATATAAAACTATTACAATTGAATACAATTGTAATACAATTGAATCCATTGATGTAGAGTCATTTTTGAATGATAGCATTGAGGAAAACGAACCTGATATTGAAAATGAAAAAAGAGAGCTATCATTTGATTTTGGAATGTGGGCAGCATTCTTTTCTATTCCTATGGTTGCAGTATCTTCACTTTTGGATATACTTAGAGTGTTGCACCCATCACTTCCAAAAGATCTGCGAATGTTACAAAAACACCTAGAGCAAGAACTGTCAAAACAATTGAAGGGGGCTCCTATTATCACTTTGATGTTGTTAATTCATTGCAACACATAATTCATTTGCCTTATTTTTGTACTAGTCTTTGCTCTAAAACTCTATCACTTTCTCTACAAATTAATATTGATAGATTACCTTTACAGAAGTCAAATACTAAACAATTTTTGCCGATTCTAGCAAGAGTATCAATCCCATTTTCAAGTAATCCATTTTTGATTGGCTTGTTGAATAAATATTTAAAAGATTTCATTGAAGAAATGTTAGAATTGGAAAAAGTTCCTATTAAAATTGATGTAGATGGTACAAAATACTCCATAAACATTGGTATATCCTGCCTTGCATGTGGTATTCCTGCAAGGGCATATAAAAAACAAACAAAAGGACATAGTGGATATTACAGTTGTAATAAGTGTATCCAAAAAGGGCAATGGCACAGTAAGGTTACATTTCTTAAAACCGATGCTCCACTTAGAACTGATCAATCTTTTAATGAAATGACAGATGCTAATCATCACATTGGAGATATTCCGCTTAAAAAATTGTCTATTGGAATGGTAACTCAGTTTTCACTTGATTTTATGGACCTAGTGTGTCTAGGAGTAATGAAAAGGATTTTGATGTTTTTAATAAAAAAGCCCTGTTAGTGACGGAATAAGATGTGTTTCACTTATTTCATCACTAACAGGGCTTTTTATTGAAAACACTGCTTTTCAACGCTCTATGTATTTAAGTGACATAGAGCGTTGGAAAGCAGTGAAACTCAGTCAATTTTTATTATACAGTGGCATTGTTGAACTAAAAGGACATCTTTCGAAATCTTTATACAACAATTTTCTTTCTTTTTTTGTTGGGACACACTGTTTAGCCAGTTCAGATCTTTATCAAAGTCATGCTGATTATGCGGAATCTATCTTACGCGCCTTTGTAAAAAATGCTATAAAAATTTATGGCAGAGGTTTTATTAGCTACAATGTACACAGCCTAATACACATTGCAAGTGATGTAAAAAGATTTGGATCTGTTTTGAATTACTCTGCATTTCTGTTTGAAAATTTTCTAGGGTATTTAAAGCATTTAATACATAAACCTTATTTACCACTTTAACAGATTATCCGGCGTATATCTGAAAGAAATGGATCAATTATAAGAAACTCTGATAAATGTATGAAGGAAGGCATTCCCAGGAAGCTGCTTGGTCCTAAAATGGTCCTATTGTTTTAAGAGCACAAACAGAGTGTCTACAGTATCAAGAAATTACTTTAAATGGAATTTTTTACTCTACTTCAAAAGGAAACAATTGCATGAAAATAAAAAATGACTTTTGTTTAATTTGTAACATATTAAAATTTCATGGTGATAATAGGCTTTTTGTTGTTTATGAAAAATTTCTTACTATTGAACATTTCTTTAGATATCTTGCAAATTCTTTCGAATGTTTTAGTATAGTATAGGTCTCTAAGTTATCATGTCAGCATGAATCTGCCACAACAGATGAAATACAGAAAAAATATGTTATACTACCATGCAAGTCCAAATTTGTTTGTATTCCTCTGTCTATGAAGCATCAAATACATAAATTAAAAAAATGATATTATATTATCATTATATAATATAAAGAACATAAAAGTTTACCTTTATTTTTTAAATTAATTAGTATATTTTTATCTATTTCGAATTGACTTCATATATAATAACATTTATCTTTTAGTATAAACTCATTTTCGTGTGCAATAGCAAATAGAAAATGTTTATTTCTTTATAGGTTATTTTTTTGTCTCTAATTAAAGGAAATGGTCTTGATGACTGTTTGAGAAAAGTTGCTAAGAAAATCTTGACAGCAAAACTCTCAATTCTTTATAACTTTACAGGAAGAAAAGGGTAAATTAGAGTTTGGTTGTCTAGTTGGGGTGAAAAATGTGATATATGGTAGGCAAACTTATAAATAAAATTACTGTCATTATTATTTATTCTAAAAAAAAGTATACAACATAAAATTATGTTCTACAAGAATTTACGTGGTGTTACTATTACGAATTTAAGTCGTGTTCACATCGATGTATGGAAGGGGCGAATAACCCCCCCTAACCTAAAAAAAAAAAATTAAAAAAAATTAAAATGACACTACTGTTTCCTAAAGTCCCAAAACAAAGTTTTTTTCTGTATAAAAAAGGTTCTATAAATTAATACTGGACAAAAAAGAGGGGCTGTTAAAAGAGAGAGGCTATCTCCCCTTTTCCACCAACTAATCATTTTTTTTTAAAAAAGCATTTTTTGATTAATTGGAGAATTTTTGGTTAAAATATTCTCATACAGAGTTCTATTATCAGTCAATAGTGGTAAAAAGGTAATCAAAACAAGGTATTTACCAACCATTATAAATCTTCAAATCTTTCATATATTCCTTGATACTAGTTTGGTTAACGAAAAGTTAGGCTGTTTCAAACTAAAAAACAAAAAAAAAAATGTTATTAACACTAAATAATGTTTGATTATTTTAATGATGCTTTATTTGATAAAGTTTTTTCTTGGCTTTTAGTGAATGATTACAATTTCAAATTCCACTAATGAAATTATTTTATAATTATTTTTAACAATAGACACCACATGAAGGTAAGCCAGAGCCGTCTATCAAAAATTCATAGCAAGTCACAACACTTGCAGTACTTTTTGTTTATCAAGTCACAACACTTGCAGTACTTTTTTTTAGCAAGTCACAACACTAGCAGTACTTTTTTTTAGCAAGTCACAACACTAGCAGTACTTTTTTTTAGCAAGTCACAACACTAGCAGTACTTTTTTTTTAACAAGTCACAGCACTTGCAGTTTTTTATTCTATAAATTTCAAATTTATATATTTGCAGTGTTTTAACAAAATAAGATCTAATCAACACTCTGGAAACAATATCTGCAACAAGCTGAAACTTTTTCATGCAATGTTCTACAGCTTTGATATCCATTTTATTAACCAACCTTTAATAATTTTTAAATCTTTCAAATAGTGCTTTGGCTGTTTCAAACTAAAAAACAAATAAAATGTTATTAAAAAGAAATAATAATGGTTTGTTTATTTTTATCTTATATAGTTTTGTCTTGGCTTTTAGTGAATGGTTACAATAATAAATTTCTTTTAGCTAGTCACAACACTGGTAGTATTTTTCAGCAATTCATTTGTAGTACTTTTTTAGCTTAAATTTCAAACTTGTACTTTCATAGTGTTTTATTAATGTAATATAAAATTAATAAAATTGTAACTCTTCTGAAATAACAGTAAGAAATAGTGCAAACTAAGTCATTTTTTCAACTAAATACTTTTTCTACTCTGCTATTATACAAAACAGACTTGGATGTTTAGAATCATATCATTCATAATATAGTTTTTTGCCTACAATTCTTCTATACATGACATCTTCTAAATAAAAAAGTTGGTCATTAGACAAATTTTTGTATGAATCTATAATTTTATCATAACTCAGTTTGAATTGCTAACGCTCTAAGTTTTTTTGCTATAACTTTTTTCTTTTTCATTGATTTTTTGGCACTTGGATGCCTGTCTTCGGGAAATATTGGCTCTAATTTTAGCCTGATGCAATAGATTGCTAACTCTATATATACGTGCTACATGAACTGAGCATTTAACTACTTTATCTCTCAAATTACTAATATAGAAACCTTACCAGCTGCAACAGATGACAAGGATATTTAAGATTAAATAATACAATGACACAAAAGATTAAATGGTACATGTAAATATTACATATTAAATATACATATATAGTAAATATAGCATAACATAGTACATATTAAATAATAAAATACTGCATAATACACAAAATCAGGCTATATTTCTCAATACATACACATAAAAATACACATTAATCTCTTACCAATTAATGAAGTAAGTGTTGCTAAAGAACTAAAAAGAAATAAGTAATAACAATAGTAATATGTTTACTAAAATAAACTTAATTTCAAGTTACAATTTTTGTTACAACATCTTTAGCTAGCGTGTATCAATAAATTAACCACCTTGAGCTTGTGTATCAATTAAGTAATAATCTTTAGTTAGCATGTATCATTAAACTACACCATTGAAATTATTAAAATTTTCTAAAATTACAAATCTGCTGTCTAAATTCAGCCAACTTTAAATTACTTACCTTATTATAAGATTAAATTATAACACTGACATTACAAAAAAAAAAAAAAAGTTTAAATGACTAAATAACTAAAATATTTCAAACTTTACTTACTAATAGTTTGTTCTAAATTGTCTATAGAAAAAAAATAACAATGATTCAATAAAAAGCATGAAACAATCAGGAATATATAAATAAACAACTGTAAAAAAACTTTGTGAATGCACAAAAATCTGCACAAAAAACATAGCATAATATAGATATATAATTGAGTATTGAGAGTAAAAGACTAAATACTAAAATAAAAAATTGCAAAAAAAAAACTGACTTAACCTCTCAAAAGTATCATCTAAAAAACAAATGAAAAACTTTTTTTAACAAAATAATAAAAACATTTGTCTAGACGAAATCTATTGATCTTAAGTTAAAAGAAACTAATGAATATTGAATAAAATAACTAACTGATATATATATATATATATATATATATATATATATATATATATATATATATATATATATATATATATATATATATATATATATATATATATATATATATATATATATATATATATATATATATATATATATATATATATATACATATATATATTAGGGCTGGGCAAGTTAACGCGTTATTATCGCGTTAACGCATTAATTAATTAACGCCGACAATAATTTTATCGCGCGTTAACGTACTTTTTATTTTGAAAGTCTTAAAAGTGAAAAGTAAACTTTTTAATTTAAATTTAATAGTTCATTAAACTAAAAAGTGACAGGGCTGCACAAAATTCATCAAAACAGACCTGTCAATCTTTAGTTTACAGAACTATTAAATTTAAATTAAAAAATTAATCTCCAGATTTTATTATTGTAAAAAAATATATTTTTTTGCTAAGTTTTTATGAAATTTTTTTTTCCACCTATTAGTCTTTACAATGAGTTCATTATGAGTTTCTGCCGCTTGTTTTTTTTTTAAGATTCACAAGCTTAACTTTATTTTTCTTTTGTGAAACTGTCTGTCAAAGTTTTTGTTTCTCATTTTATATTTTTTGCTTATTATTGCTTATAATTATTATTATATTAATTTATATTAGTATTAATATATTAAAAAAGTTATTTTGCATTTTGTATTTTTATGTTTATTTATAGTTTTGTTTATTTATTTTGTATTGTTTCAAAATTATGTAATAATCGAATTTTAATTTAATTATTTATAATTCGATAATAATCGAATCATAAAAGAATTGAAACTTTTGAGCGTATTTATGTTATTGCTTATGCTCAAACAACAAGCTGTAAGTAAATTGAGAAATATTTAAAAATGGAAAAAGGTACCGAAATTTTAAACGGACACTTTTATTTTAAACCTCTTCAACAAGGAGTAGATAGAACTAAAGCTATTTGTAAACACTGCAAAGCGGAATTTTCTTATCATCGGAGTACTTCAAGTTTGAAGTATCACTTAAATGCAATGCACACCCTTGATGCTAACAAATCATCCACCCAAACAAACAGCGGAGGAAACCTTCGGCAGACTATGTTAGATGCAGCACAAGGGAGAACTACAGAGAAACAAAAGAAAGACAAGATAACAAATGCCATTGCAAAGTGGGTAGCTACAAATTGCAGGCCAACTAGCATTGTGGAAGATGTCGGTTTGAAGAATGTTATTCGGATCGCAACGAATGACTGCACGTATGAGCCTCCGCCAAGACGCACCATTGTAAGAAAAATACATGAACTGTATGAAAACGAGAGGACTATAAAGGCAACGGCATTACAACATGCACAAACTGTTGCCCTCACCGGAGATTACTCGACATCGCTGGGTAACCATAATTATCTCGGAGTAACTGTGCATTACATTGATGAACAATGGAAACTGCATTCACATGCTTTGACAGTAATGAAGACACAAGAAAGACATTTTGCTGAAACGTGCGCAGAACATTTCATTCATGTTGCACAGCAGTGGGACATTTTAAATAAAGTCAGCACACTTAGCACAGATTGTGCTAGAAATATTGTCGCTGCTGCAAGACATCTGCCTTTTGAACGCGTCCCTTGTGTCGCTCACAGTCTTCAGCGTTCTGTCACAGTATCTTCGCACAACAGCGCGTTTGACAATGCCCTGGCTAAATGCAGAAAGGTGGTGGGCCATTTTAAACACAGTCCAGCAAGTGCTACAGAATTAGAAAAAAAACAAATTGAGCTTGGACAAAAGAAGGAGTCGCTTATACAAGACATTCCAACCAGATGGAATTCGACTCTGGACATGATAAAAAGTGTTCGCAGAAACGAACAGCCACTGAGCGATGTCCTCACCACACACAACACAAAAGTTGCTATGCCAACTCCAGCTGAAATGGACAAATTGCAGAGGTTGGAAAAGCTCCTAGAACCCTGCAGGTATATTTTACATCATATATTTCTTACTGACTGGTTTGATTGCATGTGAGAGAATTGATGTGTCTGTATTTGTGCGTAAGCATGAACATGAGAACACTTTTTGTGTGTATAAATGAATGCAAAACATTTGAGTGAAATGGGTTTTATTTTTTGCAGGTATGTGACTGAACTTCTGGGTGGAGAAAAGTACGTTTCATGCTCTGTGGTTTTTCCTGCTTTATGCCATCTCTCTCGGGTGATGGAGAGCTCAGATGATGACCCGGCCTATGTAGTCAAATTCAAATCTATGTTCAGAATAGATCTGGAAACACGCAAGGAAAATGCCAACATTGCATATCTAAAGATTGCAACCGCATTGGACCCGAGATTCAAAGACCTCAAGTGTATACTCAGAGTTGAGAAAAGTGAGGTGTGGGTCTCAATCACTAAATTACTCAAGGGACAGAGGGTTATTGCAGATGAACCTGTGGAAGCAGCAACATCAAAGCCATCAAAGAGAAAATTTGCTATATTGGTTGCTTCATCAGAGTCTGATTCTGAACAAGAGGAAGACTCAATTGAAAACGGTGTGCGTCGGTACAAAGCAGAGGCCACCATCAGTACAGAGGCCTGTCCATTACAGTGGTGGTCCAAACATGCAGGCTCACACAACAGGCTGGCCTCAATTGCACAGAAGTACTTGGCAACACCTGCAACATCTGTTCCTTGTGAAAGATTGTTTTCTCTTGCTGGTCATATTGTACAAAAGAAGAGAGTTTCTTTATCATCTGAAAATGTGAATTACCTTGTTTGTCTTAGTAACTGGCTTGGTGCAGATGAGTAAGTAAAGTTGGAAGAATGGATAAAATTGTTTAAAGTTTTGACAAACTAAAAGTTATGTTAATTTAACTATGAAAAAATAAATTTACGCTAATTATATACTACTTGTGGTTTTATTATTGAATTTTTCGTATTTCTGCGATTAATCGCGATTAATCGCAAAAAATCATGCGATTAATCGCGATTAAAATATCTAATCGTTGCCCAGCACGAATATATATATATATATATATATATATATATATATATATATATATATATATATATATATATATATATTATATATATATATATATATATATATATATATATATATATATATATATATATATATATATATATATATATTAGGTACCAAAAAAGCGACAAAAAATAGACACCCTGCTACAACTTTTTTTTCAATGAAATTTTCCAGGTGCGTAGATAAATGAAAAACATAAAAAAAAGAATAGTATAGAAAAAATGAGCATATCTTCAACATTAATTTCATGCCCAAAGTACAACTAAGTTTTAGACATAAAGAAACTCAATAAAAAATCCTTCTAGTAAAATAATAAACCTCACATTAATAAAGTTTAACTATTCTAGTTTCTAAAAATAATCTATATTGATATCAAATTCTAAAAAGTTTTTTAACTAAATACGTCTTCCCTACGCTAGCTAAAAAAAAATCTAAAAAGCGTGGCACAGTTTTTTAGCACAATATTCGGTTCCGTAAAACGGATATTTCCACGTCCAATAAAACTTGAATCTCGTTTTCGTCAATCTCCAATGAATTCACTTTACTAATAAAATCAAAAGAATTTTTCAGACGTGTTTGGTTTTTGTTTAAGACAGGTTGTATTTTCTTTACTAAATAGTTCAATATTCCATAATTAGGAAAGTCTATTCTCAGAGGATAGTTGATACAAGTATTCTCATAGGATAGTTGATACAACTATTCTCATATGATAGTTGATACAACTGTTCTTATAGGATAGTTGATACAACTATTCTCATAGGATAGTTGATACAACTATTCTCATAGGATAGTTGATACAACTATTCTCATAGGATAGTTGATACAACTATTCTCATAGGATAGTTGATACAACTATTCTCATAGGACAGTTGATACAACTTTTCTCATGGGAAAGTTGATACAACTATTCTTATAGGATAGTTGATACAACTGTTCTCAGAGGAGCTTTTGGGTTTGTGAGCTTTAAATCATTTTCTGTTTTTGAAAACCGCTGTTTTTTATTAAGTTGTGAGAGGTAAGTCTTAATTTTAATAGCATAACTAGAAGTGGGATCTTCACTTAAAATTCTTGTTGCGCCAATCTGTTCAAAGACTTTTTCAAAAGCTTTATCGTGTTCTATTCTTACAAAACCATTACCCTTATCAAACGGATATATATCAATAATTTTATTTTTCTTAATTTCTATAAAAGTATTTCTTTCTTCTCTTGTTAAATTTTTGTTTATTTTTTTACCCATTTTAAGTTCTTTTAAAACATTTTTTCTCAAATCCTGCGCATCCTCAATCTTGTTGCTATATTCCAATTTCAAAGCTGAGGTCTCTGTTTTTGCAATAATATCCATATAAGGTATACATTTAAACGAAGGAACAAAATGTGGACCAAGATTAAGAAGATCGTTTTGATTTTTTGGAATAACGACATCGCATAAGTTTAAAACAGCGTTTTTTGTATGGGTTGTTAACTTAAAGATTTTAATACTGTGATTATTTTTAAATTCATTTTGAAGAATTTCTAACTTTTTAAATAATCTCTCATTCGATTTCAGAAACATTATTTTGCTTTTTCAGTAACTTGTTCAACTTTTTTGTAATCTTTTTCATCGAGAATAACTTTAGGATCTTTTTGGAGATTTTTTGTTTTATTAACAAACATAAAAAACCGTTTTTTAGCATTGTTTTTAATACAAATCAAAATTTCAACTCTGTATCGAATAACAATACTTACTGCTCTCTTTGTATTTACAGGACTGTTAATTCGTAATGATTTCGAAATAAGTTTGTGTTTTTCACATTTTTGAAAAAATATATACTGGTTTTTAGATTTCTTCTTTAGATTTTGCTACGGACTTCTTCAATAACTGTAACTGTTCAGTTTCAAAAAAGTCAGACTCTCTTAACATCCCTACTGCCGTGGATACCATCACTATCCCCAAAATTAAGGAAAATATTTCGAAAAGCTGGCTATAGAGCAGTCTTCAAATCAAATCCAGATTTAAAAACATTACTAACGTCAAAAAACAAAACTAAATTACCACAAAATAGTCAACCCGGAACTTATTTGATTGAATGCAAATGCTCAAAGAGATACGTAGGCGAAACTAAACTTCAAATTAGAACTCAACAACATCTAAAAAGATGAAACGAGGGAAAACATTTTCAATCTGCAATAGCTACCCATAATAAGTTTTGCTCTCAAGAAATAAAGTGGGAAAACGTGAAAACATTCAAAAGTGAAACAAAAAATTTGATCGAAAAGTGCGCGAAGCTCTAGAAATACAGAGGTTCCAAAGTTCACCTTTACATGGCGGAATTAATTTAGATAACGAGCAGTTTGCAAAAACTAAATTTTGGACTCCGTTTTTTACATTTTTACGAAAGTAAGAACCCTGTAGGTACCGGACCAAAAAAAGACGGGTAATGATATCCTTGGAGATATGCGAATCAGACCAAGAAAAACACCTAAACTTAACTTTGCAGCAAATACTCTTCGAGAGCTAGTTAAATGGGAAAATAGTGTTGTACAAGAACCTGTTTTTACTTGTTCGCTCACCAAAGATAAGTTGTTATTACTAAGATTGATACCTTTAATAACTCCTTCGATTAAAAATCATACTCAAAGTACTGAGCGTACCGAAAAAAAGTGACAGTAACATCCATGTCAGTAGTTGGACCAAATGCAAGAGATGGGTATATTAGAGCTAGAGCTCAGCATAGAGAATTGCTTCCTTTTTTCAAAACAAAGAAAGAAATTTTATTAACTTCATTAAATTTTTATTTTATTTGTTTTTTAATAGTGTTTTAGTAGTTCTATCAAAATATTGTTGGGGTAAGATAGAGGGATAAACCACCTGTTTTTTGGTGAAAGTATAATGAACACTTATGATAAAATTTTTTAATCATTAGAGTCTCATAAAAAATTGAAGACCCCTCTTCCTCCCTCTGAAAAAAGCAGAATCTGCACTGCAGATAGGATCCATGCAAGATAATGCTTTTAAAAAGTATCAAAAAAACTTTCAATAATCTAAAAATATTATAACCCTCTTTAAAATTTGATTTTACATAAAAACACACCTTTTCGACGGCGAAGGACCTTATTATTTTTTTCTATAATTAGTCTGTATTAACTTTTTTTTAGACCATCAACAGATTATATCATAGATCATTCAGGTTAATTTTTAAAAAGGCGGAAAATTGTTTGGGTAAAATCTCCGTATTATATTTTCCTCTTAATTTTGGTTTTAACTGAGTTGTTTCAAATTTTCAAGTATGAGTGTAAAAGTTTAAAAAACAGATATATTACAAAAAAGTATTCCTGAACTTGTATAGAAAACATTTTGGCTATTTGGAAAAACTGAAAATTGAGAAATATTCGAAAAAAGATCCTTGTTATTAGGACTCTTGCCATGATAATTTTAAAGAAAAGTAAAGTTTCCATGTAAAATCTTTTTTCTATAAAAAAAGAAAATTCTCTTTAATGCGGATACTTAATCTATTACTAAGCACTTTAAAACCTTAAACTCTAACGTGACATACGCACGCTACAAACTTCAATTGGTGTTTTCGTGTTTTTAAAAATTTTAAAAAGCTCTTTAAAAAATCCTCACCCTTACGTTTGTAGTAAGTGTAGTCATTAAAAGTGTTTTCAATACTTTTAATGACTACACTAACTACAAGCAGATTGAACTTATGTGTAACATCATGAAAGTACACCACCTAAATCCCAAGTCACATTATAGCAAAGTACACCACTTGGCTAGCAAGGTCTACATTCATCATTTAGTCTATCGTGAAGTGTATTATTATATAAATTTAATACAAATGATACAATAATCATTGGAACTTTAAAAGTAATGATAAAACAACCTTATATTTACATAACGTTTGTAAATATCTTTTAGATTTTGGATTTAAGATGCCACATCCTGGAGTTAAAAGATATAAAGGTAAGTGCAAAGCCAAGAGTTGTCCACATTCAATTTTTGATAACGACTATCGGATAACGCAGAATCAAATTTATCATTCGGATAGTATCCGAAATCATAAATGTATACTGTATGAGAAGTATAGCGCACCACGAAACCGTTTTGGAACAAAATTGGCAATAAATTCTCAACCGTCCAGCAAAGTAAATTTGTCTAAAATTGATTTCAATACCTAAGAAATTAGCCCAAGCAACATTACAAACGAAGTAGATATGAGTATTAATGAAAATTTGAAAATCTTTGAAGCAATATATAATAAATCACCTGAAATTGAATGCGAGATGACAAATGAGAGTAAAAACATTTATATTAAAAATGATGAAATAAAAGCGTTGCCTGAAATTCTGGATTTCTCTGATCAAACTCTGTTAATAGAATCCACGTTTTGTGGAGATGATCGGGATGAAAATGAAGATTTTAGAAAGTTGGTCTGCTTTTAGAAAGTTGGTCTACTTTTGAGCGGTAGTTAAGCAACACAAAAATTGATAAAAAATATCATGTTTATATGAGTGCTAAATCCCAAAATAATTTCATTCGTTTGCTTGGACAAGATGTTCAGAGCAAAATTACTTCCAAAGTTAATCAAGTATCAATGTTTTCAAGTATGGCAGAAAGAAATCCTGATGTGTTAGACAGTGATAAGTTAGCAATTACTGTTAGGTACGTGGATTATAACTGTAATATTGAAAAATTTTTTTTACAGATATCCAAGGTAACTGACAAAACAGGTAATGGAATTGCAAACTTAATAATATCGGTAATCAATAACTTTCAACTTGATGTCAATAGTGTTGTGTTTCAAGGATACGATTACGCCAACTCTATGTCTAGCAACTTTAAAAGAGTTCATGTAAAAATTTTTTTTTTTCAGAGTTATTCTTTATATTCCGTCTCTTTGTTGGAATTCTAGGAATTTTTAAACTAGAAGAATTTCACTATGGGTGTAAGTGGGCCGTAGGAACAATATAACTATAATTTGGGTGGGGCAGCACTACCACCAAATAGTTTTAAGGACCTTTTTTTTTTTAAGTCACTTTTTCAGACAATTTCTTTAAAATTATTCATTTGAAAAATTATTGGGGGGAGGGGTGAGTCATATGTCTCTGCTGTCCATTCGCTTTCCACGAACCTGTGTAACTAAAGTAGCGTACGCTATAAGCTAAATATAATTTTTTTTTTGAAAATTTATGACCGTGTAAAGTTTTTTCTCTCCCCAAAATAAAGGCATAATAAATTAAACATCTTCATAACTTTTAAATATTAATTATTTGATGAATTTAAAGCCTCAATAAATTTAACTAAAGTATAAGATAGTGTTATGAAATATTTATCAAGTAATTTTCCTTGCATTTGGTGGAGGTGGTCAAGATAATTTTTTTAGGGTTCCTTTTGTTCCCAGTCTCCAATTACCATTGTTTTTGATACAAAATATTCTCATTCTATACAATCATAAACATAATAAAGTTTGGAGTTTGCAGAAAGTTTTTTAATGTCGTATCTAAGACTTAAAAAAAATGATGTTAGCGTCTATTTAGCAGCGTGCCGGTAAATCATTTTGATTTAGAGTGCTCAAAATTTAATTTTCACATGAATAATCAATTCCCCACCCCCAAAAATTTTGAAGTAAATGTTTTCATCAAAAGATTTCTTAAAATATTGCTAAATTTGTTCTGCCTCTTTGAGCATAGGAGAGTTTAAATTAAAGAAACAGATATGCATATAATTACAACAGAGTACATTAAAAACATTTTAGTGCAGTAGAAGCAGTTTTTTTCATTATTTAAAAACAAGTTTATCATCAACATTTTAGTTGAAGACTTAAAAAAAAAACTTCAAAGTAGTATCCAGACTATTTGCCTAATAAACGCCGAGCTCTAGATCATAAAAAAATTGAGAAATTAAAACAAAGAGTAATGATGGTCTGTAAAGAGAAACATAACTATGTAGTTAAGGAAGAGGGCATACAATGTATATATTTCATCGTAGAAAAGACTTTACATAAACAGTTGTATATGGTAACAATGGTAAATGTTACTCAAGGGAGATCAAAGAAGATCATTATAGTGTTTGTTGTGAACATTGTGAAAAAAACATATTCCACTTTGTAAATATTTCAGACAAGAGAGAAGCTCGAACACCTGCTGAACATGTTGCTGGGCAACTGTATGATTGGATAACAGCACATGTCGTTGAAAACCAATTAGTTGCAACTGGAAGAAATCCAACCAACCTTAACACAGGTTTTATTTTTATTTCTTTATATGGTAGTTTGATTGGAAGGGCAAGGTAATTCCATTTTCAGTGAAAAAACTACAATTCAAAATTATCTGGATTATTTTTGCGCTAGATACCAAAGAATTGCCACTAAAGGTGAGTTTCCACTCATCCGTTTTTTCACTGGAACGGGATAGGAAAGAGAAAAATAATCACGTGAGCATGCTTAGTTTTCCTTCGGACATATTAAAACTTATACTACGCATGCCCACGTTATTATTTTTCCCGTCCCTTTCCCGTTCCCGTAAAAAAACGGATGAGTGGAAACTCACCTTAAGGCATTTAATATTAGCTTTAAATGGAAAAAGTTTATGTGAAAACAGATTCTCATGAAACATCTGTAAACTTATTAACTTAGAAACAATTTTTCTTATTTTGACATACATCCCTTAGCTTGATTTTGTTGTAGACCTAATTTATCTCGAAAAGGAAGATGGTGTTTCATTGTCTACAGATTAGAAGTTTTTTACACAGAAAATATAATGCAATAACATCAGATTTTTCCTGATTACTTAAAGGAGATTGATATTGGCAAACACAATTTATTCAAGATGGTTGAATTTTGAAAATATACTTTTTCAAAAGTGGCGCTTCCAGAAAGGTTTAGAAAATAAATATCTACAAAACTTAAAATTGTTAGCTGAGTTCATCATGGGTGTTTATTCTATTAGGTGGTTTGAGCTTCAGGAAATAAACTGAGTTTTGTAGATAAAGATAAAATACAATAATTTACTTAAATATTATAATTTACTTTAACAATTGCAATAATGGTAAAGAAAAGAAATTAATTTTAGACTAAACATAGCTAGATTTAAGGTCCATATCATATTCTTAAACAACTAGCTTTTGGTAAAGAAACAAAACAAGTTTGTGAAGGATCTTGTATTAACGCATGTCTGCTTCTCTGCCTAGAATGGACACAGTTAATGTATTCTTTAGACAATGCTCTGCAGTTCAGATGAAGGACAAAGCAGAATTGCAGTGCAGAAGATAATTGATGTTAGAAGAAATAAGAACGTTGGAGACAGAAAATGCAGAAATAGAAGAATACCATTAAAAAACACTCAAATATTAAGTAGTCCAATAGATTTAATCAATTAGAAATACAGAGGAGAATAATGAACCAGTTCTTACTTATTCTTTGATGAAAGATTTTATTATATAATTAGTTAATAATCCAATGATTGCACCAATCTTTTCTATTCGCGATCATTCTATTGAACGCATTGTAAAAGAGGTAACCAGGGCTTCAATGTTGGTGCTGAGGAAAGGGACGGGTTTATAATGGCTACAATGACTCATAGAGAGCTGATGCCTGTGTGCCAATCAAAGAAAGATCTGCTGAAAATTTTGTAACAAGTATTTTAACTTTTTATTATGAGTAAACATTTTATTTTAGAAAGATATGCGGTAAATACTGTAATCAATATTAATATACCATAAAATTGTAATTTATGATAAAACTTTAATATATTATTGATGTAACCTAGGTTACATTAATAATATATTAAGGTAGGTTAACTTAGGCTAAAGAATCTTTTTAGATTTTATTTTGTTGGGTAAAAGCAAAGCATTTTCCATAACTTTGCATAAACGATATATTTATGATAAAACTTTTATTTTTAGCCTGAAATTTACCTGACTAAAAATTAAATGCAAATAAAAAGAGATTTAGTTTTCAGCATCGTATGGTCAAAGACATAAGAAAAATGCCCAGCCGAACCTAGATTCAAAAATTTTTCAAAAGTGACTCACCTTAATTTTGAGTTCTCGCAAAAAACTAACAAAATATAAACTGAAACTGCCATAAATTCTTAACTTGTAAAAAAATTCCGAATAAAAGTTTATTCAGAGTTTAGTGTGGCCAAATGCTACATTTGCACCGTCTTTCATCAAATTATATTTAGTGGCTCACATTTGACAGGTAAATTTATTGTCACAATATAAATTAAAAATTTCAATTAACTTAAACAAAAAACTATTCATCTCTTATAAGTGGCATTCTTAGGTGGCAATATAAGGATCCGTGCCAACCGTGTACGATCTTATTAGAATCTCTGCGTTCTTTTAATAAGTTAACGAAATTCTCGTTGATATGTATTTTTTGTATTGCAACACTTATTGAGAATAAATAAAATAAGAAAAAAATGTCATTTAATATTATTATTAAAACAAATAGAGCCATTTAAAAAAGTCTCTTTAAGCTTTATCGCGACTTTTTTAATCTTAGTAATCAATCTAGATCACTTAATATAAATTATTTTAATTTTTTTTAGTTAAATTAGAACATTTTGATAATTTTTTTTTCTAATTTAATTTAAAAAGAACAAAAGAATAAAATTATCTTCACTAGCATAAAGTAAATTATTATCGTGAGAGTTAAAAATTATATCAAACAACGTTTTCGTAAGATTCAATACTAAAATTCCTGAGGGAATCGTTTTATTTGGTTAATCTTTTAAGTATACTTCAAACAAGTAACTATATTATATATATATATATATATATATATATATATATATATATATATATATATATATATATATATATATATATATATATATATATATATAAATACATAACAACAAATTATTTGCTTTCAACTAACTTTAGACTTAAAAAAATGTTTAAACCATAAATTAGTTAAACCTCATTTACCTCTTTAATTTTAAAATATAAAAATTTTATAGCTATAAACACTGAAATAAACTAACATTTTTTTCTTATTTAAAAACTTATCATAAATTATGATCTAATTTATAAGAAATTATACGGAGTTCTCTCGCTTTTAAAGAAAAACATTCGTCAATTATATTTTATCAAAAGATAAACTATATATACATTAAAACTAATATAATAATTAAATAATTAAACAACTAATTTGATAATCATTGATTTTTTCCCGTTTTCTTCAAACAGAGTGCGATATTATTTTTTGTTGTCATTGTAGACGGATGGTTGATACCTAAAATTTCAGTTTTTATTTTATCAACAGAATAATAAATTTCTAAAGCTTCGTTATATTTTCCCATATTGTTCAAACAGAATGCGATATTATTTTTTGTTGTCATTGTAGACGGATGGTTGATACCTAAAATTTCAGTTTTTATTTTATCAACAGAATAATAAATTTCTAAAGCTTCGTTATATTTTCCCATATTGTTCAAACAGAATGCGATATTATTTTTTGTTGTCATTGTAGACGGATGGTTGATACCTAAAATTTCAGTTTTTATTTTATCAACAGAATAATAAATATCTAAAGCTTCGTTATACTTTCCCATATTGTACAAACAGAGTGCGATATTATTTTTTGTTTTCATTGTAGACGGATGGTTGATACCTAAAATTTCAGTTTTTATTTTATCAACAGAATAATAAATTTCTAAAGCTTCGTTATATTTTCCCATATTGTTCAAACAGAATGCGATATTATTTTTTGTTGTCATTGTAGACGGATGGTTGATACCTAAAATTTCAGTTTCTATTTTATCAACAGAATAATAAATTTCTAAAGCTTCGTTATATTTTCCCATATTGTCCAAACAGTTTGCGATATTATGTTTTATTGTCATTGTAGACGGATGGTTGATACCTAAAATTTCAGTTTTTATTTTATCAACAGAATAATAAATTTCTAAAGCTTCGTTATATTTTCCCATATTGTTCAAACAGAATGCGATATTTTTTTTTGTTGTCATTGTAGACGGATGGTTGATACCTAAAATTTCAGTTTCTATTTTATCAACAGAATAATAAATTTCTAAAGCTTCGTTATATTTTCCCATATTGTCCAAACAGTTTGCGATATTATGTTTTATTGTCATTGTAGACGGATGGTTGATACCTAAAATTTCAGTTTGTATTTTATCAACAGAATAATAAATTTCTAAAGCTTCGTTATATTTTCCCATATTGTCCAAACAGTTTGCGATATTATGTTTTGTTGTCATTGTAGACGGATGGTTGATACCTAAAATTTCAGTTTGTATTTTATCAACAGAATAATAAATTTCTAAAGCTTCGTTATATTTTCCCATATTGTTCAAACAGCTTGCGATATTATGTTTTGTTGTCATTGTAGACGGATGGTTGATACCTAAAATTTCAGTTTGTATTTTATCAACAGAATAATAAATTTCTAAAGCTTCGTTATATTTTCCCATATTGTCCAAACAGCTTGCGATATTATGTTTTGTTGTCATTGTAGACGGATGGTTGATACCTAAAATTTCAGTTTGTATTTTATCAACAGAATAATAAATTTCTAAAGCTTCGTTATATTTTCCCATATTGTTCAAACAGAGTGCGATATTATGTTTTGTTGTCATTGTAGACGGATGGTTGATACCTAAAATTTCAGTTTGTATTTTATCAACAGAATAATAAATTTCTAAAGCTTCGTTATATTTTCCCATTTTGTCCAAACAGATTGCAATATTATTTTTTGTTGTCATTGTAGACGGATGGTTGATACCTAAAATTTCAGTTTGTATTTTATCAACAGAATAATAAATTTCTAAAGCTTCGTTATATTTTCCCATTTTGTTCAAACAGCTTGCGATATTATGTTTTGTATCAAGCGTGATTATGTTATTTTCACCATAAGTTTCTGTATTAAAATTTTGAACAGCTTTTAATATTTCGATTGCTTCTTCAAAAAAACCTTTACATACTAATAATTTTTGAATAGAAGTCGTCATATGATAGAAGGTTTCTGAAAATCTTTTTTTGTTAAAACGAAACATATATATAAAATGAAAAACAAAATGATTTCCGTAATCCATGTGATCTTTTACTTCATTCAATTCAACTTTAAAATAATTTTCGATTACATCAAGATATGTATTTGTACTTGAATTTCTCTTTTGAAAACATTTACATGTTAACTGTGTCAGTTCGTGTATTGTATATTTTTTATCATCAAAACAGTTTAGTAAAGAATAACTTATTAGTAATCCAATAGCTTCATCAATTAAAGATTCGTCGTTTATTTCCATTTGATTTGAGATTTGTGTTATAAACTGTTTACTGATGTTTTGACCGTCGCAATGAGATAAACAGTTTAATATTTTAAAAAGAAAAGGTTTAGTTTTTTCTAATTTTGTTAAAACTAAGTTAATTGCTCTAATTGCAGACTTTGATTCTTCTTCGGTGTGAAAGTTATTATTGTCTAATATTTCTAATGGTTTTGATCTATATCGATCTATGTATTTTTCTATCGAAACCTTATGTATATTTATATATTTTATTGCTTGAGTAATTGCAAACGGATGATAACCAAGTTCTTTAATTAAGTTTCTTATGTTTTCGTCGCTGTTTTCTTTAATACTATTTTTTACATAAGCGAATGCTTCTTCAGAAGAAAAAACATCAACTAGCATTTTATTTACATTATTCGACCAAGTTCTCCATTGGGAGGTAATCAACGTGAATGAATTCGGTTTTCTTGAAATGTACATTGAAAATTTTTTAATACTTTCATCATCGACATTGTCAAAAATAAACAAAGTCTTTTCATTTTTATAATAGTTGTGAACTTTTTCAACAATTACTTTTATATTTAAATAATCTCCTTTCGAATCATGAACCTCTAATCCTAATATTTGACATTGGTTTCTCATTGAAGTTTGTAACATTCCAAAAGCTGCGTCAATCCAAACAATGTTTTTATAGAAGTTATAAGTGAGTTCACTATATTTTCTTGCAATATGTGTCTTTCCGACACCCGACATTCCATATAATACTAAAGTTGAGTTGTTTACATCTTGTAAAAAATAATTTTGAATTTCACTAAGTAATTTCTTGCGTGAAAACAAGTTTTCTGAAAAAGATTGAATACCTAAAAATAGACGCACGGTTAGATGTATTATAAAGGTTATTATTTCAGTTAAAGCAGATTTAATATCATTTATTAAGTAAAAAGTTTCAATTATTTACTAAACTTTTAACGATTTTTTAAATGCAGCAATATCATTAAATTTAAAAAAGTTTTTATATATATAAAGTTATCCTAGTTTTGAAAAAGTAATAAATAAAGTTTTGAAATTTTATTAAATTTTACACTATAACAATTTTATTTATTTTCGTCAACAAAACATAATTTAATGTACATTGTGAAAAATTTGAAAAACATTAAGTAATTGTTATTACTCTAGAGAATATAAGTAAAAATACAATTTCTCCATTATATAATTTTAAACTTAGTTTTTGACTTTAAATTTCGGCCAATGAAAATAAACGTTTTTTTATATAATAAAATGTATGTTCTACCAACCTTTGTGCGGATATTTGGATAAAATTATTTTTTTAACTATTATTTTATTTTTATTACGAATTTTAAAAGCTCTATATACTTTAATTTAAAACGTATATCATGCTACACAGTCTTTGTTATTATAATACGATTATTTATGAATTTTTAATAAAGTTGTAAAACAAAAAATTATTATAAAAAAATAATAACAATATTAACAAAATCATAGAAATGTATATATATATATATATATATATATATATATATATATATATATATATATATATATATATATATATATATATATATGTATATATATATATATATATATATATATATATATATATATATATATATATATATATATATATATATATATATATATATATGTAATAAAGTAAAAAAACTAAATAAAAAACGTGTGTATGTATATATTTATGTATACGTGTGTATGTATGCATTTTTTCATATATATACATATATGTATGTGTAGATATGTATACGTGTGTATATAAACTTTTAACTAACCTGTTATGCTGTCTTCCTGCTTGTACATTTTACAAAATTTAAAAACGTAGGATAGACAAAAAGATCTTTTATGATGCAGAAATATTTCGTAGTCTGAAAGTTAAGTTTAGTTCTGATAGACACTTTTAAAGAACTGGATAAAAAAACAACAGAAAAATTAAAATAGCATAAATTTTTTTTTCCTTCTTTTTGCCTAAAATTTGTTGAGTTGTAAACGTATTTATATAAACATTAATACTAATTTTTAATTTTGAGATATCATACATTCACTGTTTTAATTTTAATCATTTGTATATATTTTATTAATAATACCGTTTACCACATTTATAGTCACTTTAATAACATGTAAGTCGATATTAGTTTTTTTATTAGGGGATTGTCAATAAATTACGTATCGCAAAATTTCACAATAAACAAAACAAAAAAGAATCAAATATTTTCCCTCGCAGTGTCTTTATTTAAATAAATCAAAATAAGAATTTGAATTAAATGAAAATCGCCGCATAAAAGAGCTTAATATCTCCTCCTTGTGTTTTTAAAATATTTTTTTGCGTTGTGTAATTTATTGACGATTCCTAATATTCTTGAAGAGCAGCTGAACTAAATAAAAGTGTACAGCTCAACATCAAATGTATAAACTTAAAATGATTGCTTTCACTAGCATTAAAGATGCCGACTACTATTACTACTACTACTACTACTACTACTACTACTACTACTACTACTACTACTACTACTACTACTACTACTACTACTACTACTACTACTACTACTACTACTACTACTACTACTACTACTACTACTACTACTACTACTACAACTACTACTACTACTACTACTACTACTACTACTACTACTACTACTACTACTACTACTACTACTACTACTACTACTACGACTACTACGACTACTACTACTACTACTACTACTACTACTACTACTACTACTACTACTACTACTACTACCACCAAATTAATGATAACCTTCTTGATTTGATTCTATTTAGTTTTAAATAGCAGTTGTCCTAAAAAATGATATAAAACATCAATAAATGTTATAAAAGTAGTTTGAAAAATAAAAGATACTTCTTATACAAAAATCTTCACATATAATTAGATATGTATAGAAAAAACGTTGTAGCACACTTTTTAACAAATTCGTTTATTTGAAATAGACGTTTTAAATTTTAAAAAATTGAATTAAATGAAGTATTTTATATCTGAAAGGGAAACCTTGTTTATTTAGATGTTTTTATTTATCGAAAATACAATGTATGTTTGATTTTTCATCAAACAATGATGAACGTTTTTTTACCATTAAAGGTGAAAAATTATTCAAATTGTGTTTTAAAAAATCACGTGTAAATGATTTGCTGTATTAAGGTTAAAAGTTCGTTATTGACTTTATGTAAAAGAATATGGTAAAAATCTTCTAAAGGGAAGATTCGGGTAATATGAGCACCGTTGTAATATGAGCATATCAAAAGAAGTTGGTAGCAGTGAAATTTAAGTTGCACTGTATTTTTTGAACTGACTTTATGAGATGATAAAAGAAAGCAGTATAAACAATGTAAATTTATACACAATAATTAACGGTTTTTATTTTATTAAAACGCTACTCAATTTTAATTTGTGGTTCAAAAAAAACGTTAAAATATAAATATTAGTTTTTTTTTATAGAAAAATATATATTAGCTATATATCCAATCCATTATTTTGATTTCATTTAATAACACCATTTTCGTGTATAATGATAAAAAAAAAAATGATAATATAATAAAAAAATAAAAAATGACAATATTAATAATGGACTCTCCAATCATAATTATACTTTTGAACCAAAATTAAAACTAAAAAAATGTAAATTAAGTTTTTAAACTTAAATTTTTTAAAACACTAACATTGAACATCTTTAAAAATAATTAAAAGAAATTATGTAAGCTGAATATGGAAAGAACGAAGATATGTTAAGGTAATTGGCAGAGGTAGTCGTGTTGGAGAGATAGCATATCGAGGGTGGTGAGTATCGCACACGATGTTAGAAGGTGCAATAGTTCTGTGCTTATGAATTAACGACGTAAGCAGTACTTCTTCTAAGGTTGTCACCGCTTGATCATCGCAACAAAAATCACATTTGTGCTGAATGTGGTTTGATGTTTTAATAATCATGAAAGGTTTTATTTAAGTTATATAATTTCGCAAAAGCAACAATTTTGCCTTTGCGATTTTTGTGTTTAAGTTTTTTAATTTCAGTTTAGTTTTGCAATTTTACTTTAATTTTTTTAACTTTTTATTTTAATTAGGCTAACGATAAATTGAAATTAGATTTAAGAATAAATTTCCACATGCTTAAAAATAGTATGGACAAAAAAAACGACACTTAGTGTAGCGTCTTTTTGGCTACACAAATTGTGCACTTCAAGGCTACATTTGTGCGCTTTAAAGCCACACGTAATTATGAAATTTAACTTGATTATAGGCTTCGACCATATAAACTCAGTTTATATGGTCGAAGATTATAGGCGTAAAAAAAGCCACACTTTGTGTTGAACTTTCTTGGATTTTCGTATCAAATTATTCGGAATAGAGGCTAGAATCATGTTTCTAGCGACATGTTTTTTTTATGAACTATTTACAGTTTTACTGAAAATTTTAGTGTAACTTTTATTGTTGCTTGGTAATTTTAAGCACATACATTTGTAATATTTTATTAATATCGTATTAAATATGTTAAGCGAGGAAAATATTAATTTTCAGTTGTTAAAAATTAGGTAAGACCTTTGGTTTGTAGTACATTACCACATGAATTAGTTGTGTGACTTTATATAATTAGACTTATGTTATTATTTTATATAAATTGTATTAACATAACTAGTTATGTTAATACGATTATTTTAGTTACGTTAACAACATTATTATCAAGTTATAAAAATTATAACATAATAATATTAATTGTATAAATTTGTATTAGTCTAAAAAAAATGTGTATAATATTGGGTTAAATAAAGTCACATAACATTATCAGTTAACTGGTAATCTGTTAACATAACTCAAGTAATGTTGTTAACATAACTGTAAATAATATTGTTAAATAATATTGTTAATACATGAATATTATTAAATAAATTTGATAATGGTGATATTTTAGTTAAAAAAGCAGCATTTTAGTTATATTAATAACAATTATTTTAGTTATCATATGTTAACAACTAGATATATATGTATACCATAAAGGTATACATTACATGATGTACATATCTTTTTTTTGCTGAGGTAACTAATATAAATCATTATTGCATGATATATCATTCAATAATGATTTTTATTAGTTATGATTTTGATTTTTAGTCACGTTGCATGTTGAAATAATGGCAATCCTACAGTTACGCAGCCTAAAATAGTTATATTTTTGCCAGGGGGTTTTGCTACATCGATATACTAAAAGAAATAAGATTGCCTCCCCATGCCATACCCTCAGTCGATGTAGCAGCACTTCCTTGTAGCAGCACGCTATAAGATAGTCGATGTAGCTGTACTCCGTTGCGAGTCAGGCTATAAGATATTCGATGTTGCAAAACCCCCTGGCAAAAATATAATTATTTTAGGCCGCGTAACTGTAGCTTTACCGAAATAATGTATTAAATAATTTTATCATACCTATGAAAGCACTCTAATAAAATTATATTATTATATGCAATAAATGCACGATGGCAACTATGATTTATAGTGTTATAATATGTATATATTGCATATATATATATATATATATATATATATATATATATATATATATATATATATATATATATATATATATATATATATATATATATATATATATATATATATATATATATATATATATATATGTATATATATATATACGTATATATATATATATATATATATATATATATATATATATATATATATATATATATATATATATATATATATATATATATATATACGTATATATATATGTATATATATATATATATATATATATATATATATATATATATATATATATATATATATATATATATATATATATATATATATATATATATATATATATATATATATATGTATGAGGTATGGCATGGGGAAGCAATCTTTTTTCTTTTATTATATCGATGTAGCAAACCCCCTGGCAAAAAAATAACTATTTTAGGCCGCGTAACTGTAGGATTACCATATATATATATAAAATCACCCACAACGTCATAATAGTGTTGGTGAAATTGTTTTTCCAATTAAATGTTTACAGAATGGCTGTAAATGTACTTTTACAGCTTTTTTTGTTGCTAATTAGACATGCAAAATGTATGCAAACCCCCTGGCAAAAAAATAACTATTTTAGGCCGCGTAACTGTAGGATTACCATATATATATATAAAATCACCCACAACGTCATAATAGTGTTGGTGAAATTGTTTATCCAATTAAATGTTTACAGAATGGCTGTAAATGTACTTTTACAGCTTTTTTTGTTGCTAATTAGACATGCAAAATGTTACCATAATATTGATAAGGATTTCATTGAGAAAAATCCTGAGCCAAAATATATAGTTATCCATTAAATGATAATCGTAACAATTTATTGCCTAATTTTTTAGAATATTAATTGCCTAGTTTCCCAGAGAATTCTACTTATCAAGTTTACACTTGAAAAAACAATAGAATATATTGATCCTTTGTTAGTTTCTTCATTGTGAACAAGCAGCAGTGTTCCTTATTATATTATACCTGAAGTAATTGTTTCTGTTAACAATATTTCATAATCATTAGTTTCCTATATTGCAGCGCTCGAAATAGTTTTTCAAAGCTTGCCAATCAATTGTAATTATTTCACAAAAACAGGTTATTTTTCCTTTAATTTTTCAAAATTTTCTCAAACATTGCCGATCATTGATCGGCTGTTATTCTGAGCAATGATATTGGTAATGCTGCTTTATCAGTTTTAAATGACATTGGAGCAGATTCCACTCTATTTAAGAGTAAGTTTGAAAGTAGTGTTATACACTGCAATGAGCCACTCAAGTTTATTGACACATATAAACATGATAAACACTTGGAAAAAAATTCTCTTTTTATAACTCCTGAAACATGCAACTTGGGCCCTCCTAGATATGAAACTAATGAGGGAATTTCAAAGATTTATTTCATTGAAGAGGTACCAAGTAATATTACATTGCATGACGGCTTTAACACTTGCAAACAAAACATTTTGTTACTAGCAAGAGATTCAATGTTCAAAAATATTTTGTCAGAAGACTAATATAATGGAGGTATATATATGTCTACTACCCTAAGTGGGGAGAATGAATAAATAAGATCTCTATAAGTTAAATGTGAATTTTTACAACATAATTGTCAATCTGCATAAGTACTAAGCTGCTGCAACTTGACTATGTGCCAATCTGCAAAAGTGCAAAGTTTCTATTTCTCATCTTATTTTATTTATTAGTTCCTAATGTAATTTACCCTTTTAGTCCAAAAGAAGGTTTTTTTATAATCTACCTATAAAAGTTTATAAGTATATACTAGTTGTTCCCTGATTTATTTTTATTTTTATTTAGAAGATGCAACTTTGCTTGCATTTAAAGCGCTCCCTTTTCTTATAATAGCACCTCCACAGAAGGGCAAGAAGAGTCCAAGAATGGATCTTGATGCAATTTTGGCTTTATTTTATAGAGAAATGAATGTAGATTTTTTCTATACATTTTTTTTAAAGTTAAATTTGGTATATAATCAAAAACTATTACTTTTTTGAGCTTTGTGTTTTCTGCATTTTTAAAATTTTACTTAAACATTTAGGTACACCTCAGTCTTGAAAGCTCCTTTGAGTTATTGAAGAAGGAGAAAGTTTTTCAATCGATTTTATTCAAGTGTTGCGGCACTCTATTTATAATTCTAATTATAACTCTAATTATAAGTCGATAATACAGCTATACAGTTGGAAGCCATACCGAGTATTAGATTTGCATTTGAGTTGCTGCTAGTCTCTTATTAAGTATATAATGTCAATTTTCCTCATGAACATCTTTGTGTATATGGATTTATGGGAAAATTGCTTGGAATAAACAGCAAAAGAATTATCGTCAATTCCTTTTAAAGAATTTATTGCCAAAAGTTTAACATTAAATTAAGCAATATGTTTGTGAAACGAAAAAGTATTTTTAACACTTTCTCGTTTATTTTTGTTATATCGTCAGCCGAGAACCAAGAGGCCGTATGTTCATTTTTTGTGTTTCCAAGAAAATCAAGTTTTAAATTTTAATTCGCGAAGACTTTCTGCCAGAAAGTTTGACTAATTGTTTAAATATTTCCTAAAATTTTATTGGTGTGGTATATTTATGGAACACACACTCCTGAATAAATATTGATAATGGACAAAAAAAAACACAAAATGTTGACGGTTCTTCTCTGACGGCGATATTTTTTTTTTTTCAAAGTTTTAACGCTTTTGCATATAAATGTTTTAAGACTTATTATTACTTTAATATTCACTGAATTGAGTTTGACTGAGTTTATATACTTAAAAGAATTACTATAACAATGCATTGACTCGGAATTAAATTAAAATTTATATTTCAGTTTTTATTATTTTATTGTGATATCATTCCGTTATTTCTTGTAAGCCAATATAATATACATGTAGAGTTTAGTATATAACTTCAAATGACAATGTGTATTTTAGTATATGATATTAATAACATGCTTTATTTGAATTATTTAATTGCGCCAGGTTATATACATAGTATATACATAGTACTTGAAGACCTAAATGGGCGGAATAAATCACGCACAAACATACTTACAAAAAATCGAAACATTTAAAACGTCTAGAAAAACACAGATTAGTCTATAAACTATAGTGTTGCTTTTAGCGCAACACTAATTTTGAGGTTTTTTTACAACAATTTTTTGTCGCGCTAAAAGAATGTATATATATAGCCATTGATTAAATGCAACAATTATGTGGAAATTTAGACGTCCCTGTTTATTATGATTGGACGAAGCCACTATCTTGTATAATTTATTCACAAATCTAGGATTTTTAGAAGAAATAATAACGTGTTTGATCGCAGTTTCTTTGACAACTTGGCGTTAATTTAATGGATTATTTAAAATCTTAAAAAATAACACTTCTTGTTTCCTGGTTAGGTCAAAGTAAAAATACTTGTTGTTTTCCTATTGACTCATAGTGGAACCATCTCATGTTTTCTGATTTAGTCAAAAATAAAAATACCTTTTATGTATTACATTAATTGACCATAATTTACTTTTTTCTTCTTTAATATTTTTTTTAATATTTAATTATTTTTTTAGTTTTTTCAAAGGACTTTTAGAATCAGCTTTAAAATTTATTTTATATTAAAATTAACTTTATTGTGTTGAAAAAATACGCTTTATTTTAATTTTTTCTTTTTCATTGAACTTTTATTTTTATAGTTACTTCGCGGTGAGATTTTAGATAAAGGTATAATCTTACCTTTATTGTTTTCGATATCTTTAGCTTTAAGGTATAATCTTACCTTTATTGTTTTCGATATCGTAATAACTAAATTTAGCACTTTTTGAATGATTAAGCGAGTGATTATACCGACTGCATTGAATATATAATAATGTCAACCATGATTAATCGGCTTAGTGTAGCAGCTGTAGTATGTCAAGCTGTATTCTCAACCACTGTGCTGCGACACCTTTGTGTGACCTAAGGAGAGTATTGAAAAGTAATTATATTTAGCATATTTAAACAACAACTATGTATATATATATATATATATATATATATATATATATATATATATATATATATATACATATATATATATATATATATATATATATATATATATATATATATATATATATATATATATATATATATATATATATATATATATATATATATATATATATATATATATATATATATATATATATAGAAATATAGTTTTTGTTTACTATAAAGCTTTTTTAATTTTTTATGATTGGTACTTACCCAGGCGATATTACAGTATGTTACGTAACTTTGGATAAAAGCAAACTGTTTAGTAATTTATAATTAAGAAATGGTTTAACTCTATAAATTATTTCTCTATAAATTTTCTTTAAGACTGTTTATAAAAAAATTTCATCTTAAATTTTCATCCAATTCAACGCCTAAATAGTTTACCGATGATTTCTTTTAATTATAGCTTTATTTATTAAAGGTTTGGTAATTTTAATGGGACGTTATCAGTTTTATTCAATTTTTGAGACAAAAAGTATTTAGTTTTATCAGCATTTAGAGATAGTATTTTAGTATCTTTGTGTGAATAAAAGAGATTAGAGTCATCTGCAAATAAAATAAAATTTATATGGTTGGTAAATAAAGATTATTTATGTACAATTGAAACAATAATGGTCCTAGAGTCCTCTGGAACCACACAAGTTAATGAGTGTTTAACTGAAAATACCAAATGAGGCATAATTTTAAAACTCGTTAAGGTTAATCTCTCTATAATGAGCGACGATCCAATATAAAATTGACATGTTTTTAAGTTTTATCATTTAATTTTATTATAACAAAAAACCACGAAAGTTATTTAATTTTAAGAAATTTTTTTAGAAATATAAGACATTATCTCAAATTGCCTACTCTCTCTCTCTCTTTTTATGATTGTCAGAAGCAATCTAAATAATTTTCTGAATAATTTAGTTGCCCAAACTTGCCCCTTTGTCTTTAATGTACGTAAACGTTAGACTATCATTTTGCTTATCCTACCATTTTTAGTTTAACTGAGTTAATAACACGAAAAAAATAAAAAAATTTAAAATAAAATTGTTTTGAAAAATCGATATAAATAAAATTTGAAAAATTCGGATGAAAAAAATTTAAAATAAAAATTGTTTCTGAAAAATAGTTTTTGCAGTTTTCTGGTTTCTTTGAGGTACTGTGAAACGTTACAAAAAGGAGAAATGACTCCATTATTTTAACGTCACGATTTAGAATGTTATTTTTAAAAGAAAACACAGCTCTTTATATCATAAAGCCTTTGGAGCCATGTATAAAGTATGGGGGAGGGGGTTTCCCAAAAGCGTATCAATGCCTACCAAGGTAAGGGGTTGTTAAAGACAGTGAATACGTACGCGGTTTGACTATCTATTCTAAACTTGATTTTACTACTATTTTCTTTTTATAAAAACATTGAATTTCACGTGTGTAACTATTGTATTTTTTTTTTTGTGTGTGTAACAAGCAGGGCCGTCCCGAAACGATTTTAACGGGGGCGGGGTAGGGGATGTGTCAGTTTTTTGCCGACTAAAGCCAAAAATATTTTTTTGATCGCTAAAAAAAAAAAAAAAAATCTCTCATTTTTGCCGAATGCCAACAATAGATCCAATTTTGCCGACTCCAGTTCCAATTAGCCGACCGAAAAAATTCGTAGGGGGACTGGACACTAGGGCAGGTCGAATTACAACTTTTTTTGGATTTAAGTGTTAGGCATTATGGAGATATTTTCTAAACAGTCCAAAAACACATCCTGGAAAATTTTATGAAATTAAAATAGTATCTTCATGAGCGATTTTTGCTTTGAAGTGGGGTCCTACGGCTTTCTGCGTAAAATTACTGCAGGGTTGTATTATAAATTCAGGACCCAACTAGTTTACATATAAAAAAATAAATAAAAAGCAAAAAGACTAAAAGTTACCTAAAATGAAAGAAAAACAAAATCAAAAAAAAAACTTTAAATCAAAAAAAAAAAATTTATGTCTATGTTAGATATAATTTAAAGTATTAACTTTAACAAATTGCTTTTGTAAATTCTGGTCCAGATTTTATAAAAAAACGCTAATTTCAAATTTAGAAAATTTGTTATATCAGGGATCAGCAACAAGTGGATCGCGAGTCTCATGCTACTCAGTTATTTATATTCCGTGGCTCTCCAGTCTGTCCAAACAACATAATATTTTGATTTAAAACTATATTTCAAACATACTTAAACTGTAATTCTGCGGCTCTTTTTTTAAATTTATTTAAGGAAGATATATTTTAATTATTTTAGGTAGTGAGAAAAACTTCACTACATAAAATAAGTTGCCGACGCCTGGGTTATATAATTGAATATTTGTAAAATAGAAAACTATCCTAATTATTTCAGATAAGTTAAATTTACCCAATAAGTTAAATTTTAATAATGATTATTGAAAACCTTTAAAATAACTGTCAAAAGATGAAATTATATAAAAGATTTCATAAAAAAAAAATGCTTTTAAAAAAGATCTTTTTACTTATTTAGAAATTATTTTAAAAAAGTTCAACCACGCGAAAAAATGACTAACTCAAAAATTATTATACATTTTTGTTAAATTTTATTTTTACATACACAAGTAGCAATAAATTAGTTTTTAAATTATCAAAAAATATCATCATATGTCTCACCATAATAACATTTAGACATAAAACTCTTTCTATGCTTTCTGCTTAGAATTTTTGCTAAAATATGCCTATGACGTGCTTCCTTTCCAAAAACAGTATGAGAAGCCATAGAAACAAGTTGTACAGATTTCTCAACACTCTGTAAAATCTGAAGGAAGATCTGGGAGGTCAATTTTTTCTCCAGACAACAACTTTTCTGCAATCTTTTCATTAGTAAAATCTTGAGTTGTTGCTGGTTCATCTATGTCTTCATCAAAAATATTTATGAGCTCATACCATATATGAGCATCAATGTTAACTTCTGGAATTTTATTGATTCTGCTTATAGCTTGGCCATCTTTTTTACGATTTCTAATATCAAGTATATATAAGATCAAAAGCATTGCTTTTGATCTTATATATACTTCTTTTGACTTTAACATCAAGTACAAAATATTCTCAGGAAGTAAGCAAAAGGAATTGAACCTTAAGTTTGCTAAGCAAATATCTTGCACCTCTTTTCCTTGGAGCTAAACTTGGACAACATAAGTTACCAAAATAATTAGTTCAGAATCAGGAACTACTACTCTGACATATAAAGACATCAACCGGATTGCCAATGTTAACCAACGAGAATGATTAAGGGGACTAATTTTCCAACTTGAATATTTAACACTCATATTTCCGGTGGCAATTCCAATGCAATATTTATATAAAAGCCTTTGGTCACTACTTAAATCGTCTAAAATTTCTTTTTCTAAAATATTAATTGGAGACTTATTTACACCAAAATTAACAACTAAATTAAGCTCATTATTGATATTTGTAATTTTACCTATTGGTCCAGCAAAATGGTTTGGTGAATTTGTTGCAAAATCAATTTTTTTAAACAAAGATCTAAAAGGAAGCTCATTCTGATGAAGATTGCAGCCTATAATCTGAAGTTTTTTCTCTAACTCCACAACCATTCCTGCTTTATGACCTGTGTTGGTTGAATTATTGTCTACCAAAACTGCTTTTAAAGTGTTTAAAGAATCATACTCTTCAAGAACTTCATATAGACACTGAGCTTGCTTTTTTCCTGTTGCTCCAACAAGAGGTAAAACATTGTGAATAAGATACTCCCCACTGTAAAGGTTAGGGAGAAGTTCTTTAGTCGCAGTCATGTGATGTTCTTTTTCTGTTGATCTCTTTAACACAACCTCACTTTCTTCTTTTTTTATTTCTCTTATAACTAAAGTTTCATTATCAATTTTACCGTCAACACCAAGGCAAATAAACTCTCTGTTATTTTCAACAGATTTTAAGTCTGATATTACTTTAACTGACTTTTTTTGTCTGCCTATTTTAGATTTGTCTAAAACTAAAGTTGATATTATTGCTGGATCATTAAACAGTCCTGATAGATCAAGCATAAGAGCATTTCCTAATTCAGCTCATATCGAACTTCCTATATTGTTCCTGATCAATTCAATAGCAAACTTTGGAAACTTCCCGATGGATTTCTTTCAGGCTCCCATATCTAAAAGAAAAGTTATGAAGTTCATTAACAAAAAAGTTTAATCTAAAAAAGTGATATGTTAAAAAAAAAAAGTAAATTAAAAAAAATATAAAATAGTGAACCAAGTTTCAATTTATTATTTAATTACCTCACTAGAGCTAGAAATGACAGATTCTAAATCAGATTCTGGTAATACTATTTCTGGAAGTAAATTAAATTTTTCTTCTTGTAATGATTCTTCCACATTTTTATATTCAGTTATGTTTCTTTAAAGATTCTTTTCTAGACCATTCACGATCTACTGAGCCAAGTTGAAATGATCATTTTGGACCTGACTTTTCTCTCTGGTCTTTTGAATATAACCTTTCTTTACCAGGAATCTAAATATTATTTGATAATATTGAACAACTGCATATGAAATTTATAGTATTAAACTTTAGCATACTAGTAATATACTTATGTTAATTTTATTTAAAAATATTTTTAATTAATTTATCTATTATTAAAAAATAAGATAGTACTTTTTTATCTGGACTACATGTGCATAAAATATGAGTATCAGGACAATTATCTTGACTACATTTTATATTTTTATCATCACAAAGAACAACTTTAAGATCACATGTGCAGAGACTGATATCAAAAAGCCTATCCAATTTTTTAGAAGTGTTTTTTCTGTTAATACTTTGCATTTACTTCGGTTAATAAACCAAGATATGTTTAGAAGTACTCCGACTTTTTTTTCTACACAATAAGTGGACATTAATGGTAGTCGAGTGTTAACTTTTTTCCATATCATGATTATTTTTTCAGCTATAAGTTTTACAATTACGCTAAAGCAATAACTTGGATAAATATTGTTAAGAAAATAAAAATCTTGAATAATCTGTTTGTGGGTGGTTCTGTATTTGCAAGAGGGTTAGGACTTCCACCAAACTTGCTTTTTGTGCAATTTCGTGTTTTACGCTTGTTTGAAAACATTATTTTTCGTCCTCTAAAATTTACTTTTACCCACACAATTATAGGATTTGTTTACTTTGTGTAAGCGCGGCAATCTTTAATTTGTATGAAAATGTTAGTGGTAAAGATGGCGTAGTAAAAAAAAATTTAATTAAATATATCAATATTTAAAATCATTTTAGCTCAACTTTAACTTCATTAAAACAAAAAAAATTTTACAAAGCACATTTTTTTTACATAATAATCATATCTCTTTATTACCAAACCTCTGATTCCAAAATCGACCTGCCCTACTGGACACATCCTACGTTCCCTCTTGGGACGGCCCTGGTAACAAATATCGTATTGTTACATGTGTAACAAGTATTGTATTTTTTTTTCTGATTTCGGTCACATTTTTTTTTAAATTTTTTCATATATAAAGAGAAGAGAAAAGAGAAATCGATCGACAATCGTTCTAAATAATGTTTTTTATTATTTGCAACGTTATTTGATTGGTAGCGAGATAAGAAGCTAAAAAACGTCAAATAAAAGCAGACTTAAAAATTTTGTTTTTTCTAAATTATTATACGCAAACTGGTTTAGATTAGATTAGACTAAAATTTATTAGAACAGTGATACATGTTCTAAAGGACACGCAGGTTCATAAAAGAGAAGGACTCTGATAAAGTGCCCTACAATCACATAATAAATATGCTAGAAAATTTAATAAATATATATATACATATATATATATATATATATATATATATATATATATATATATATATATATATATATATATATATATATATATATATATATATATATATATATATATATATATATATATATATATATATATATATATATATATATATATACAACTATATATAAGATCACAGTTATAAAACAAAAACCAGTTAGCCGGAAGAGTGTTTTTTAAAGTCGATAGAGTTAATTTTAATTTTGAAGCTCTGTATATGTTTAGCGTGCAAGACATCAGACGGCAAATCATTCCAAATATTAACAAACCTAAGTGAGACAGAGTATTTATGGACATCGAGTTTACATTTTAGTTTGCGTAATTTGAAATTATGTCCTCGAGTGAAAATATAGTTGTTAAATAAAAAGAAACTTGATTTTTTTTTAGACAAACCAAGGACGTATTAATAGATTATACTATAAATACTTTCTTGGACAAGCTAAATTGTTCAGAATTTTGTAACATGTAATCATGTCTTGCTTAAGGCAACGAATTTCTTATAGTTCCAAACCAAGAATTCCAACTCTACTTAAATATGAAAAGTTATTTAGGTAAGCAATTCTCTTGATAAAATGCTTTTGCATTCTTTACACTGTATTGATCATTTCAGTGCAATTTGGCGACCGAACTAAAAAGCATTAATCTAAGATAGGTCTTATATAGGTGGTGTAGGCTTAAACGAAAACACGATGTCCTCGAATATTTGACGCGCGGACGATATTTGAAATACGATTATTGCAATTTGAGTAAGAATCCATGGTCACACAAAGATCTTTTGAATTTGTAGACCAGGTTAAATTATGATCTCCTATTTGACAGTTGTAATTTATATCTTTACAAAATGAAATTGGCGCTACTCTATAAGTTAAGCACTTATTATTGGCTAGTTTTAGCAGCCATTTTTTGACCACATGTAAACTTTATAAATGGCTACAGCATAATTGTGACTGTAATAGACATTCTTAAATGAATTATATAGTTATATCAGCATATAACATTAGAGAGCAATTAAGATCTTTTACTATAGTGGGTAGATTATTAATATATAACAAGAATAATGTTGGACCCAAAACGCTACCCTGTGAAACTCCACTAAGAATGCTGGTCGGATTGGATTGAATTTCCAACAAAAACTTTTTGATATCTGTTAGAGGAAATGGTGATATCCAATAAAGCAGGCTTTTTTATATTTGATGTACATTGGATAAATGCCTCTTTGTGCAAGATGGTCTTAGTTATTGACCATTTTTTCCATAAATAAAGTTTTGCGAATTAGCATTTTTATAAATATACATGGGACAAGAACGACTTTTTTTTCTATGGTATACTGTTCTGATTGGAACAAAACGATCAATATCTTTACGAAGATGATAAGAAAAGATGTTCCAATACTCGTCAGTTGTAAAAACAAAAGAAAAATCAAAGTCCCAAGTTTTTTTTGATAAATAAGAAACAAAACCAATTACATCTGTGTTATTGAAATCATAAAAAGATTCAGAGTTTGTTTTGGGCTGATAATAATCAAAGGTGTTTATATAAAAAAGGACTGCGTTGTGGTCGCTTGTACTAAATTGACACTCAACAGAAATATTATTTAATAGGGAAATGATCTTTTAAAGAATAATATTAAGAGTTTCTCGAGTGGGCTCCAGCACTTGGTGCACATCAAGATTATTTACTGAAGTTAAAAAAAGATTATAACATTTCTCAATTGTAAAACATAGTTTACGCAATCAATTTTCGGTAAGTTGAAATCTACAATAATGACAAATTGAGGAACAGATTCACAGAGATTGATAATTATCGTAATCATTGATTCAAAATAAATATAATCATCAAGAAAATAGTGCGGTGGACGGTAACTAGTATTTAATCGAAGATTACAAGATCCAAAAATTAAATCAACACAAATGATGTCAATATCTATGTCAGTTTGAGTAAAACTTACTATCAGGCTTGGACTGGGCCGCTGGGATACCGGGAGATTCCCGGTGGGCTAAATCATAATTTTAGTTAGGTTACATTTTATTTTCCTTCACTTATAATAATAAACGGAAAACTGAAATGTAACTAAAAGAAAATTTTAACCTCTATCCAAACTGTGACATTCGGTATAAATTGAACAGTAATCAATACGAACCAAGTGAAGAAACTTAAAACAATTATAATTATTTTGTGAAACCCCTATTAGATTTTTAGAAATCATTTTTTAAATTTTGTCCAAAGATAAACAATTTTGTTATAAACGTTAAAATTAATTAACACATGTTTTATTTTAGAAACAATAGGTCTAGTCACTGACAAAGACACAAATAAACAAAACATATATATTATTGTTATCATTATTATTATTATTATAAATATATTTCAGACGACAGACATATGCAACTTATGTGCCAGGTCCATAGTTTTTTCAAGTAAAATATTATTTTAAACTTTGATTAAATGAACGCTTGGAATTATTCAGTAAGGAACAAGCAATCAAATGTTTAAAAAAAGCATGTCTGTAGTTCAAGATAATTGTATGAAAAGATGGTAGTCTGTGCTCTAAAAGTATGAGAGATACTATCATACATTTTGTAGCCAAAAATATTTTAGCACATTTGTTGTAGCAATACTGAAGGCCTGCCATTGTTTTATCATTATAATTTTGCCACAGAGGAGCACCATATAAACAAATGCATTATGATTTAAACAATTTAACCTTTACTCTGGTAGAGCATAAATGAAAGCGTCTAATTAAATTATTTTACGTGTGTAAAGACCCTTCATCTCCTTGGTTATATCAAGATCATCAGTTAGGTCATTTTTAATTATATGGCCAAGATATTTAAAAGATTCAACAAAAGTAATTTTACAGCCTGATATGCATAATTCTGGGAAGGAGTTTAATATAATTTTTGATTTTTGAGTTGGGTTAAACACCATACATAGAGTTTTCTTTGCGCTAAAGGACATGTTAATTAAAGAAGATTCCTTATTTGTAAAGCTAATTAGTTTTTGAAAAGAAGACCAAGATGGTGCAATTAAAACCATTTCATCAGTGTAAGCCAACACATTCATGAAGATGCCACCTATATTACATCCAATACGTAGGTTTGAGGTTGATCAAGATTCAGATTGTGTATGTAAAAGTTAAATAGAAGTGGTGACAATATACTACCTTGACGAACCCCATTTTAACTTTAAAACTATTTGATTTTGTTTTCTGCCATCAAACAGACATTTATTGATTATTTTACCAAAATGCAAGCAAACAAGCATGTTTTTTGGGTAACCCATTATCTAATAATTTCTGAGACAACAGCCAGTAATTGACACTGACCAATGCTTTATTAAAGTCTATTAAACAAGCTAATACATGGCTTTCTCTAGATGTCTAGTACTGCACGGTCTTTTTAAAATAGTTTAAGCATAACGTTGTCGAGTGATTTTGTTTAAAGCCAAACTGGTAATCATCATTTTTATCAATGTTGAACATATTAATTTTCTGCAATAAAAGACTCTAAAATATTTTTGACATGGCAGAGGAAACAGCAATGGCTCGATAGTTGTTCACATCTGTTAAATCAGCCATTTTACATTTCACTATTAGAATAATCGTGGCTTCACAAAACGTAGATGGTAAAAACCTATATTTAATGCATAAATTAAAAAAAATACTAATAAAAAGCTGCAGTCTATTTCCACTATACCTAAAAGATTCCACACAAAGGTCGTCAGGTCCAGCTGCTTTTCCTTGTTTCTGAGTTTTTATTGTATTAGATATGTCAATGCAGCTCACAATAATATCAGATTTGATTTTGAGTGGGTATTATTCAACTTTTTGCTCATAAATCAGCTTGAATTTGTTCATTATGATGTGTATAATATCTAAGAGCTAATTTGAAAGTAGCACGAGAGCGCATCATGTTTTCAAAAATGTCAACCTGTTTCTTCCTTTCTTGAAATATCCATTGCTTGAATGCATCTAATGCAATTTCGTGTTTATCTTTAACATAGTCATTCTAACCTAGAGTAGTATATTCATGATTTTTATGTTTAAAACTAGAGTTAGGTATGGTATCAAATACAGCAGATTGCATAGTATTTATGATGGAGTTATATAATAAGTCAATATCGTAAGTTGTAATGTAGCCATTTCGTATAATTTCAGTAAGTAAATAGAGTGGTATATGTACGGATTTCAATAGAAAGTCTACTTTTTCATCATATTGGGTCAAAGTAGCTTTGTCACAAACTTCCTAGTTAGAAGATCTAGTTGACATATTAGAATAAGGTTCGCTGTTATTTATTTTAGAGGAGTTTGCTAATGAGTAAGCAATCAGAAACGCTAATGGTTTATGGTCTGATGCAATAACATTATTTAAAACTGATATAGATATAATTAGATTATCAATAATTGGACTGCATAGAATGTGGTCCAACCACGAAGAAATAGATTCATCGTCACTGACATATGTACGGATATTATCGAGGCAATTGATATCAGATTTAATCAGTTTTTTTTCGACAGCAAAATTAGAAAGTTTTTTATAAAATCTTGATCCATTATAACAATTAAAATCGCCAGCAATAACTGTGTTCATTGCATTAGTTTCCACTATAAGTGAGTTTGTTTTTGAACATATATCCGACGAACATTGTCAACTATGCAGACAAAGTTCGTCGTTATAATTCGTGAGCATGTACACACATATTAGCAAAATTGGCCCTATATTGGCAGATACTTTTAAACAAGTCATTCTGGATTCTAAAGATTTAGTAATTTTAATATCATTTGACAAAATTTTTCAATAAAGAAAAGCAGTCCCTCCAAAGGGTCTACCAAATAATACATCAGGTGATATGTTTACTGCTGATATACCAGTACCATAAAAGTCTGAATGTAGATTGTTTAATAATTCAAGCTCATTGGGTAACAACCAATGCTCTTGTAATAAAACAAAATTGTATATATGACACAAATTTTTAATTGCAAAAACACTGTTTTTGCAATTAAAGATTTTCAATTGAATAAAGAAAACGAGATACTGTTGTTATGGTCCATTTTTTGGTTTAAAAAATTTTTTTGTTTATATAAGTAAATTTATTGGCAATGTAACCGATGGAGCCTCCAATATGCTAGATCAATATAATGGAATCAACACCTGGTTAAACAGAGTCTCCCCGGGTCAGATTCATGTATGGTGTTATGTGCATGTCTTATTTTTAAAAATGAGTGACGTTACTAAAAAAGCGGTTAAAGTTGTTACTTTATTTTGTGTTTTAAACACGTGTGCAGTATTTTTACTGGAATTATACTTACGCTTCGATGTTTGGCATGAATTTAGCAAATTGAAATATATATTTTTAATTGGTGAAACCCGTTGGTTGGGGCTTACTAAGATATTGGACTTGATCTCCAATCAAGAAACATAAGTTATTGATTATTTGTACATTGACATGTTACAAATATTTTATGATATTTCTACATCAATCAAATTCAATGATGATGTCCGCTACAGAGCGAAAACTCTTTTAGATTCCTTGACAAATTTTGAACTTATTTTGACGGTAAAATTGTTTTTGAAAGTAATTGAGAATACAACGCCATCACCTAAATATTTGCAAACAACTGGAATGGGTATAATACAAAAATATGGATTTGAAGTTCAGACTGGTCTAAAAAAGAAAATAATTAGAGCCAATAAACAACTTGAAAGTGCGAAAGATAAATTTCCTATCAATGATCACAACATTATCATGATTCAAATAATTAGTAATATAAAACAGAGGTTATCTGGACATGGTATATGGTAATTTCTTTTGTTTAGATCCAAGAAATTTTGCAGAAATTTTTGTAAAAATGCCTAGTGACGCATTGCAGCACCTCAGTGGGTTGTTCAGAAAATTTGATGCTTGTGTAACAATAGACCAGCTTCAAACGAAATTTTTGTACTTTGCAAGGATATGTTTCGAAACATCTCTTGAACATGAGTATCAGTAGATATTTGACACGGAAATATCTAACTCTGTCTCGGACAACATCCGACAATCTAAATCCGTAGACTTTGAAATTGTCTTTAGAATTACAGCAGTAGAAAACAGCAACAGCCACTGAAATTCATGCAAACCTTGCAAAAAATGTTACTTTGTACTCCAGAAGTTCAATACGCATAATCTTGCGTATCCAAATTTGTTTCTAGTATACAAATTTGTGTTGACATTATTCTCATCACAAGTTGCTTGTGAAAGGTCATTCTCAAAATTAAATATATTTTGAACAGGGTAAGGAATTTGATAAATCAAATAATTCATGCTAATATCTTGTAAAAAAGACCTTCTTACAAGAATTGATAACAATGCAGTTATTGATATTTTGGCATCGACTAGTCAAACGATAAAAAAGTTACTATACTAGTCAATTGTGATTAAAATAAATAGACTTACAGCAGTGTTTTAGAAATACTTGTTTTATATCAAAATTTTGATTGAGAAGATTAAAAAAAAATTTATACATAAAATAACAATAAATAAGTAAAACATCAGATGAGGTTGGCCGTCATGACCAAATTTCCCGGGCCGTTTTTTCAAGCCAGTCAGATCCTGCTTACTATGGAAAATTAAACGTCATTTCTGCAGTATATAGCTACGCCACTGCCATTTTTATCCAGCCCTTAAGATAAATGGAATAATTTTTAGTACAGACCATGGAGTTTGGAAGTTTATCATTGAAAAAGGTTTCACACAAAATGGCAGGTTTGTTTGACTCAACGTATAAAAAAATCGTTAAGTTTGTTGGCAAGACTTATTTTATGAGTTTATAAAGTCGCTACGTTTTGAGCTGAGAACCTTTTTAATGCTTTTGTTGTTTACAGGAATAATAAATTGTTTACTAATGCTTGAGGCATGATTTTTTTGTATGACTTCGGAATAACTAAAGATGAGTCGTGACTGAAATCTTTTTGGTGTTTGCAAATTAATGAGCTGTGACTGAAATATTTTTGGTTTTTGCAATTATAAAATGATTGTTAGTTTTTATGACTTTTTCGTTTCTTATGCAATAATAAAAAAGTTTGCACTCTTCGCGTAAAAACTTTGTTTTCAATCGCACAGCCATAGTTAAATCGGTATTATTAAACACTTTGTTAAACTCGGTTGAATGAATGGGATCATAGTCATAAGAATAAATAATATTTAGATACATAAGATTAAATAATATTTTTTTTGGTTATGATGGGATTGATAAACACTTTGTTAAACTCGGTTTTTATCATTTCTCTTAAAATGTTTAAATATGTTGTAACATTTTAAGATTTAAATAGCTACATTAAGTATTATTTTAAGTTTTAAGTACAAAGAAATATCAAATAAATTAAATGTTTTTTTGTTTTTAACGTTTTGATATATTGGGCCGTTGGGAAAGGAGGAGCGCTTTATTTAAAAAAAATAATGCGTAGGTACGCATTATTTTTTTTTAAAATACAGATGGGGGAGAGGGTTCTTCGACAGAGTACAAGGAGGGAGAGGAAATCCTAAATCAGTGCTTTTACTGCGTACGTACTTTATGAATGCCCTCTTTTTAAGAGTAGAAATTAAATGAAAGCGAATCTTTTTAAGACTCGAAATTAAATGAAAGACAAATTTTGAGCATATACCAAATTTAATTGAAAGATGGATTTAACCCGTATATGTAACCGTATATGTATACAAATTTCTATTTCAACTTCGGCGCCGAAGTCGAAGCAAAAGTCAACTTTACCGTTCAGTAAACATCGTACTCCGAATTTTAACGAATATTCGCCAGTCCTTAGATTCTATGTAAATGGTATTATGAGACATAAGTAATTAGCGTGGCATAACTGAGATAATAACGAATCCTTTTCAGCTTTGGTTTGTTTAAACTGTATTTGTTTTTAAAACTCATTTTTCATCAGGCATCATCGTTTAGAGCACTTAAGCAAGGGTTTGTAACTAGGTTGATTTATGCTAGTGTTTATAAAATCGTTCCGTAAATTTAAGCAAGTTCGTAAAACTTAATGATCTAATGAACAAAAAATAATAAAATTTAGCAGTACCATGTTTACTTGTTTACATTTGTACATGTTTTCATTTCTTACACGCTTTTTTTTTTTAAACACTTTTATTTATTTTGTTTTAAGGCTTCCACCTACTAGATGTAAAATTGCTTGCGATAAGTATTTTTGCGCGTGCGATAAGTATTTTTACGCAACATTAGGTTCGCTAAGCTACGCAATTTATTATTACTTAGATGATCTCACAAAATAATGAACGAAGTTAAAAGTTAAACTAATTGATCTAAAACATATTAAAAAAGATCCCTCGTTTTTTATTATCGTTTGTCTCATCTTCTGGATCATGTAGATCGTGATGGGATTGCTTTACTTCAATATAAAATTCTGTATCGTCGTAAGGCTAAATTAAATGTCAAAAATAGCTTTATTCATTATTACAAGAATAAATATTTCATATCTCTATATATCTCTATAGATAGAACTAATAAAAACTATTTTTTTTTTTTTTTTTTTATATTTTGCTGTTAAAATAAATTACAGATGAGTTTTACATGGTAAATATCAGTAAATAAAATATTTTAAAAACAGACGGGGTTCAAAGAAGATATGGATGATGCAACATCACCTCATTCATTTCATTGAGCCCCTTAATATAATAAAAAATTGATGTTTAAAATTATAAAATATTTAAAGAGTTATAAAAAAATAAAAGATTTATACTTTTATAACAAAAATAAAAAATATAATAAACTAAATCTCTCTCTCTCTCTCTCTCTCTCTCTCTCTCTCTATATATATATATATATATATATATATATATATATATATATATATATATATATATATATATATATATATATATATATATATATATATATACAAATATATATATATATATATATATATATATATATATATATATATATATATATATATATACAAATATATATATATATATATATATATATATATATATATATATATATATATATATATATATATATAAATATATATATATATATATATATATATATATATATATATATATATATATATATATATATATATATATATATATATATATATACAAAATTAATAAAAAATAACCATAAAAATTAAAGACAAAATAACTTTTAAATAATTTGATTTCGATAGTTTTGATAACTTAGTTGTTTTCGATAGTTTCGATAACTTATTTGTTTTCGATAGTTTCGTTAAAAGAAATTAAAGTAAAAACTGATAATTACCTCAATTGTTTCTGAATGACGATGCGCAATGCGAGAAGGACCAGCTGATTCATTTACAGTACAGTACATTCCTTCTGAGGATATTCGTTGTGGCAGCGGTTGGGTTCGTTGTGATGGCGGTTGAGGTTTTTGTAATGGGTGATTCAGACGAGTATCAGAAACATTTTCTTGAATAAATTGACTTCGAGATTGAATCTGCATCGCCCTGATGTGTTCAGGAATATTGAAGTCGTCTTCAAGAGGCCTTCGAGGAATAACTTTTGCGATATTTGAAGAATCTTCAGCATAGGTCGGAAAAAAACCTCTATACTTTCCAGGCACAGGAGGAATGTTATCTTTATTTTTGTAAAGAAACTTCCATTTATCTTTTAAAAAACTTTTGGTGCTTGATGAGACTAAGTTAGAAAAGTCTTTTTCAGGCGATTTGCTAAACGCTCCTTTGCCAATATGTATGCGACTTAAATAATGAAATATATATATATATATATATATATATATATATATATATATATATATATATATATATATATATATATATATATATATATATATATATATATATATATATATATATATATATATACACTGGTGGCCAAAAATTTGTATCCATCAACATTTTTTTTTTAAATAATCAAAACCAATTTTTTAATTTTTGAAGGTTTTTAATTATTTTTTTTGGTTTTTAAGGATAACAATATTGTTGCAACTTAATTTACACATTAATGTCAATGTTTAAATAAAATAAAGGTTTTATGATAAAATTTTTAAAAATTCGTTTTTTTTGGGAGAATACACACTTTTGGCCACGAGTGTATATATATATATATATATATATATATATATATATATAAATATATATATATATATATATATATATATATATATATATATATATATATATATATATATATATATATTATATATTATATATTATATATATATAAAATATATATATATATATTAAATTTTTTTCGTTACTTTGAAAAGAGTTTTTTTAAATACTCTTTTCAAAGTAAAAAATTGAATTCAAATAAACAAACAAATAGTAAATCTTAGGCCTAAAAGCAATATATATTATGTGTTTTAAACTTTAAAATTTGAAAAAAAAAAGTTAGTAATTGTAGATTTTATGAGCTAGTTAATTCATGTCAAAAACACGATTTATATCTTAAAGAACCTTTGTCAAATTATCTCCAAATAAGTTTGCTTTTTCTTAAATTAGTCAAGCCATCCTTCGAAAGCTTGGAAATTTTTGAAGCATAACTCTATTGCAAAATATAAAGCTTTTTATTTTACCAACAAACCATTAATTGGTACATTATCAGCTCTCATTCATTTAAACCGTTTAAGTACAGCTTTGTTTACAAGGTAATAAGAATCAACTTTAACCCGTTTAGTCAAATTTCTTTGACAAAAAGTGTCAAAGATTATTTCTTCATTCTTTTTCCAGGTTGAAAGAGTGTTTGGTTGAATATCAAAAAGTTTTGAAACCTCTTTATTTGTTTTTCCTTTCTTTAATTCCATAAGAGTTTTTTATTTTTGCTTTAAATTGTTTTCTTTATATCTCTTTGATGCCATGATTTTTTTTAACATTAGAAGTTAATTTATACTAACTGTTTTTCAAAAACTGATAACATTCAAAATTTGAAAAATAATTATGACGGCTTAATGAGATTTTTACACGTCAGTAAGTAAAAAAGTTCGATATACAGAGTGAATCTTACTGACAATTCTAAAAGATCCATTGGAATTGGAATTTATATATATATATATATATATATATATATATATATTTATATATATATATATATATATATATATATATATATATATATATATATATATATATATATAGGGACGGATTATAACTGAGGCCCGTGCCTCTGGCCCCTGAATCATTTGGTTCTCAAACTTTGTTAACACACTTTTTTAAAAATCACAATTTTTTCACTTGAAATATTTTAAATCGTGTACTTGAAGTATTTAATATCATGAACAGAGGGTAAAACTGGGTTAAACCGCTCACTTATCATTAATAAAAAAACAACTTTTTAAATTTTCAAATTTTTTTATTAGATAGAATAAAAAACTACATAAGAATATATAAACAAATAGTGAAAATAGTAAAAAGGTGTTCAGTTTGACCCACTTTTTTTTAATATTTTAACATTTAATTGGCTATGCGAGACCATCGTTATTTTTATGCAAAATCGGTTAAACGTCCATCTATTTATACGTCCCTAGTTTAACTCAACTCAACTAAGTTGAGAGTTGAAGTTTGCTGCAGTAACTTCCGCAAAAGCAGATTCTTTTTACAACAACAAAACAAAAAACAAACAAAAAATAATTAAAGTTTTAGAAAACAAAAAAAGAAAATTTAAAACGACCAAGGTGAAACAATTAAACGTTATTTGACATTCATTAAGCTTAAAAGTCACACTGGAATTGGATTATCAAATGCATTATTGAAGTTCTTAGAAGAAATTAATATTGACATTGGCAACTGTGGTGGTCAGACGTATGATAATGCATTGAATATGTCTGGATGTTACAACGGTGTTTAGGCTCATATTTTATCTGTTTGTAAATATGCTATTTACACACCTTGATTTGCTCATTCAATAAACTTAATTAGCAAAAATGCTGTTGGTTGTTGTAGTGCCACAGATGGTTTCTTTAATATTGTGCAATGGATCTACACATTTTTTAGTGCCTCCACTCATCGATGGACAACCCTGACAAAAGCGCTAGGCAAAGAGAAAATACCAGTGCCTAAAAAACTATCAGACACACATTGGTCAGCACATGCTGATGCAACAAGTGCTTTGCGAAAAGATTTCGAGAATATTCAGTACGTTCTAGATATCATTGCAACTGATAAACTTACAAAAGGTGAAACTTGACAAGAGGTGTTTGGACTAGCAAAACGTCTTGGTGAATTGAAAACTGGTACTTTAACTGTCTTTTGGGACACTATAATGCAAAGATTGAATAAAGCAATTGAAGCGTATAAAAATAAATGCTGTACTAGAAGTAATCAATGCGGCTCAATATGCTTTTTTGATGTGTATTGAAAGTGAGGTGACCAGACAACTCTAATTTGATGGTATTGTTGAACAATTTACCAGACAAAAATCTAGAAAATGTCACTTTAATTTTTAAATACATGGCTGAAATATTAAATTCTACATGTCTATTATTTTTTCTTTAGTCGAAATGGCCCATCAAACTATTTGTGCCTCTGGCCCCAGAAACCCTTAATACGCCCTTATATATATATATATATATATATATATATATATATATATATATATATATATATATATATATATATATTGATTATAATATATATTTATATATATTAAAACCAATTATAGAGTTAGATTATAATATTGCAATAAAAATAATCTTAAAAAAATGATCTTAAAGCAATGCTGTATCTCTAAGTAATTTTCTGATAAATAATTCATAAAGATTACAAGTACTTTTTATTGTTTCGCACATCTGTCATGGTAACTTAATGACAGGCTTATATTTCTCAAATGTCTTCCTAAATGGCTTTAAAGGCATCACAATCTCTTTTTGTCTTCGTCTCCATCTGAATGGCTTGAGAAAAATTGTTGCTATAATAAAGTATAAGCATTCAGAGTTCTTTTATGTTCTACAAATTTCCTATTAGGTCGGAAAAATGACTTTATATTGAAAATGATTGTTTATTTCCTTTATTTACCATAACAATACTTTTTTCTACTTAAAAAATAATAGTTATAAAAAACTGTTAATTTTAATTTATTATAAGAAAAAAGAAATTGCGCTATTCATATAATGGTTATTTTAATTTATTTGCATTTTTTTGATACCCTAAAAACAATTTTTTTGCTGTATAGAAAATAAAAAGTCAAAAAAACGTTTACATATACATATATATATATATATATATATATATATATATATATATATATATATATATATATATATATATATATATATATATATATATATATATATATATATATATATATATATATATATATATATATATATATATATATATATATATATATATATATATATATATATATGTATATGTGTTCATATCAATAAGCATACTCACTTTTTGCACTTCATATAAACTGCAACCACAACAATAAAGAATCCAAAGAGACCAAAGCCTATTGCAATATGCACACTACTGGAAACTCCCTTTGCATGATCTTCTGCTTGTTTTAGTTCTAACGGTGCAAAGTTCATCTTACTTTCTGTTTCAACTGAAATTATTTATTGTATTTCTAATTATATGAGTATATTTATTGTTACCTTTATCAGACCCTTTTAGAAAAATGTAAGAATCATTGCTCTTAGAAAATTAGAAAAGTCATTGTCTGCAATAACCTGAATTTACATTACAACTTTTACAATACAACTTTTTTTTTACAATACAAAATTTTACAATACAACTATGACTATGGTTCCAATTTATGGGTTCTCCCCCCCCAAAAAAAAAAAAAAAATCACATTTTTTGGTCTTAAATATTTGACACCACTGGTATATTTTTACTAACTGATTGGGCAATATAACTTTAGTTATATATTTAATAACGTAAATTAATGGCACTGATTAACTCTAAGCTAACAGCGTTGGTGAATTAATAAAACCCGCTTTCGGTATGGGATTGTCCATTAATTACTTATTCCAAAAATCATTTAGTAAATAGAAAGTTATTTGTTCTTTTGCACTGTGATTTTTATTAATGTTAAAACACTTCTTCAACTTTTGCTTAATTAAAGACTAAGAGAAGGAAATATTTTCATTCTTGCCACAACTCCTTGCCTTTGAGCAATAAATCACACTCATTTAATTTAACACCTTTTTATAACATCTCCTGCAAACAGCAGCTGTCTAGTCTTTCTATCACTTCTGCAATTTTCCCCCACTTTTTCTTTAAGAGCTTTTATAAACTGTTCAAAGCCCTTAAATTCTCATCAAAGTAAAAATTTTCAATATGAAGAAACTTACAACCACATTAGTTCACTTTTCTTTGTTCATTCAGCATCACAACAGTACTTTAAAAAGCCCACAGTACAAATATTTAAAAGAACTATGTTGCAAAACTAAAATAATTAGAAGGAAATCATTCTCTCAAATTAAGGGAAAAACATGGTTTTTAGAAATATTTTGTCTGCAACATGTGCTTTCTAATTGCAGACAAAAAAGAATGTGTTTTCCCACATTTCTTATTCATTTTCTGAATAGGAAATGTATCTACATAAGTAGATACATTTCTTGTTCAGACAATCAATAGGAAATGTGGGTAAACACATTTTTTTTGTCTGTACAGTATACAAATACTGTTATAACAGTATATGAATACTGTTGATTATTTGTCAATGATGTATGGAAGAGTGGAAAAGTGTGTGACAGCAAAATGGGTTTGATTTTAGCATCAATTAGTCACCCATCTTTAGCTTCAATTAACCACATGACTTTGCAATGAGATAATATTTTTGTACAAAAATATGTGCAGTGAGAAATAATGCAGAAATTTTTGCACTAAAATATTAGTGAGTGTGTAATGTGAGATTTATTTTATTTCTAATATAATTTTGTCTCCATTATAAATTTATTAATTAGTGAGATAAGTAGATTATTTTTGTGCTATAATAATATAATAATAAAAAACTATATATTTTGTGCTATTATTATGTATTAACTTTTTACTTTATCAAAATTATTAATTTATTAAAAAATAATTAATTAAGCAAACCATTGTTATTATGCACCAAATCTACATTTTAAACTTACTAGGACAAGGTTCAGATATGCAAGGCCCAAATTGCAAACTATCATCAAGGCACAGCCTATCACTTCTGAACGTAGGATTATTACATATTCGTTGTCTTGACATTCGACCTACCCCACAGGTTGAAGAGCATGGAGACCATGACGACCACAATGACCAACCTTCATTGACTAGATTACTGATTTCTACGAGTCGAAAAAGATGTAAATTATTATTATTTTTTTTTTAACACAAATAATAGTAATGATAATAATAATAGGAATAATAATAATTGTAATAAGGGGCCATCTATAAAGTACGTATGCAAGTATGGGGGAGGGGGAGAGGGGGGGGTTCCCCAAAAGCGTTAAGGGGGAGGGGGTGTTAAAGACGAAGAGTACGCACGTGGTTTGACTATCCTAAACATGATTTTTTTTTTTTAAAAAAAAACATTGAATTTCATGTGTGTAACAAATTAGAATTGTGTTTTTTTTTCTGACTTCAGTTACAATTTTTTTTAAATTATCATTATTATTATTGTTAAGTACTGTTTTAGGTGCATTTTCTGTTTTATTTATTTTTAAATATTCCTCTATTAATTTTTATTTTTGTCTTAAGAACTGTCAAAAAATGCTTTGTTCGAAAAATAACTCTCTTTTATTCTAATGTACTTTATTTCTTCCCTCAGGCATTCACTGCTCGCGTGTAACCATTTAGCAAATTTTATATGCGAAAGTTTTTTTTTTTTTAAAAAATAATTGATTTTACGAGTGTAACAAATTATAATTGTGTTTTTTTTTCTGACTTCAGTTACAATTTTTTTTTAATTCTTTATAAATAATGAGAAAAAAAAATAGAGTTAATTTAAAAAAAAAAAAAATGCGTACGTATGCAAAGGGGGAGGGGGAGGGGAGGTATGTCTTCAAAAGCGTACAGGTTGGTACAAGGGGGAGAGGGGTACTAAATCAGTGACTTTACTGTGTACGTACTTTATGAATGCCCCCTAATAATAAATTTTTCATTAATATTTGAAAAAGTTTAAAAAAATTTATCATATCATCAAAAAAATATTGGTGCTTTACAAATTTGAGGTTGGTTGGGTTTTGGCTATTTGTAGTGAGTCCTTTTTTACTGCAGTATGGAATAGGCGTAAATCACGGGGTTAAGCATAAATGGCTATGACGTTTGTCTGACGGGATAAACTACTTATAAATGCTGATCCTCATTGAAACGCCAGTAACAATAACACGAATCTGAGGAGATGTTTATTACTTAATCACTACACAAAATATGTTTACACATCAGCATGTTTTTTTTCCATTCTGAGGTCTTACATTGTTGTTAGCATACTTTTTATTTTGTAATCAATTTTTTGTTTTATAAGTTTTTTGTCTGATGATATATTTGTTGTATATCTTAGTGTTTATGAAACAATTTTTTTTTTTCATTATTATTATTATTATTGTTAAGTACTGTATTAGGTGCATTGTCTGTTTTATTTATTTTTAAATATTCCTTTATTAATTTTTATTTTTGTCTTAACAACTGTCAAAATATGCTTTGTTCGAAAATTAATTCTCCTTTATTATAATGTACTTTATTTCATATTACCAAAATTTCATATAGTAATGTGTTTCAAATAAAAAATATTTTTTTCCTTCTTTTTTATTTACCAAGTTCCTCTATTGTTTCTACATAACTAAATAACATGAGTTAAAAAACCAATTAAAAAAAAAAGGTTATAAAACCACCAAGATTTAACTTTGTAGATATATAACTATGTTTTAAATTATTAGAAAAGTATGTGAACTCTTAACAGAATGAGAAACCAGATATTCGCAAAGCCAAAAAAGAAAGAAATTAAATAACCATCAAAAATCAACCAAAAAAGAAAAAAAAAAAAACTGATAATTGAAATACCCAGAGTAACTCACTTAAACTTTTTCAAAATTAATTTTCAGCATAACTAATTTTCAATGATTTTAAAGAAAAAAATTGTATTGCATATAATCTATAATTTTATTTTTTAATTTTTATAAATTTTCTCTGATTTCTAGTGCTTTTTAACTTGCTAACTTTTTCATATTTTGAACAAGTGACACAAGTACTATCTAATATCATTTGTTCGACAGAAGATGTTGAAACTTGTTGAAACACAACTTCTTTATAGTCCCTTTTTATTCTTTACCTATATGCAGAAATAAAGATTTTCTGAGCAAATGCTGCATAATTGACAAATAATTGAAAAAGTTAAGTTAACCAAAAAACTGACACAAATAATTGAAATTTTCTTTTCTGCAGTATATAATCTAATTATTAATCATATTTTTCCCTAGTGGGAAAATATTTTTTTTTTCAACAAGTTATCTTTGCTGACTAAGCTGCAGCAAATGTTCTCTAAGACTTCCCATTAGGCAGCTTATCAACCATCTACTATATACTACTACAACCATCTTATCAAGTATCTAATATGATCTAGATATTATCTGCTATGGTGTTTCAAAAAAATATTGCTAAACAGTTTTAAAAAAATAATACAGGAGGTATGGTAATGAGGATGTTGGTTCAAGTGCAACAACACAGATCCAACTAGTAATAACAAAATTTTAATAAAAAACTGACCAATAATAAAATAAAAAAAAGCAATAACAATTAAAACAAATGATACTATCTAACCAGAGCATCCCTTTGCCTCACACTTTCTCACTTCATAAAACTTCCCATCTTTACAGTTGGCATTATCAACTATGCAATCTGCACTTCTGCTTTGATCTTTGAAGTTATCACTACAAGTTGAGAGACATGGTGACCATTCACTCCACGTTGGAACTATTTTTATATATAAATAAATTTTATCTATATTATTTTATCTCCATTAGTATTTTTTTTAATACAATTTTGTCTCCATAATAATTTTATCTCCATTATTAAATAGTTAAAGCAATCATATACTTTAAGATAAAACAAAAACTTACTGCAAATTTCTGTACTGTTTGTTTTTGACAAATAATATAAATGAAAAGTTATTTTGTCTCTGCACAAAAATTGATGAAAATTTATATCATTTGACCAAAACCGCTGAATCCAACTTTCCTTGTAAAGCCATAATATTGAGCACCCACATGTAAAAACATTGTCAAAAATATTTCTTAAAGATAAATAAGAATTTAAAAAACAAAAACACAAAAGCAAAATAAAATTATTTTAATAAAAATACAGCATAATAAAAAATACAGATGAAAATATATGTGTTAATAAAAATAATACTTGCTGCAAAAGTGGAAAAGCAAAAATACAAAAACATACTAACTTACAGAGATTGTAACATTGGCAAACTGAAAACAATGCTCTCTGGAAACTCCTGTAAATTGCTATGTCTTAACTCCCTAAAACAAAAAGTTATAATAGAAAAAACTAAGATTTTAATGGAATAGTAAAGTAATAAATTATAACTATATAAGTATCATGGACTACTATAATTACACTGCCTGATTTGTTGCATTTTCCGCAAAAAATTAAGATGCCAGTTTTTTTACAGATGATTTTCTATTATGAGACGATTAACAATATTTAATAATTAAAAAGATGCGGTTATTACAATTATTATATCAAAGTTTGGTTTATGCTTTCATACTCATGTAATATGTATTTTTAGTTATATTCTGACTGATTGTCTGCTTCATTATAATCCATTAGAGAGTGTAATAATGAAATAAACACACAAATAGTCTACTTAGTAAGTTGTATATAGTTGAACTGCTTTTTTATGCAATGTTATTCAAGTGGAGATAATTTCAATAAAAAATGTAAGAAAGCTCAATATTATTGTAGTTTTTAAATTTTTTTTTAGTTTTAAAAATGATTAATAAATGTGTTGCCACAAACTGTAAAACTGGCTTCTCTACTGGTCCAAAAAGTCTACATTTCATTTTCCTGTAGAAAGCAATTTGTGAGAAAGATGGATATATTTTGTCAATAGAAAAGTTTGGGTTCCATCTAAATACTCTGCTATTTGTGTTGATCATATCGAGGATATATTTATCAAAAATGGGAAAAGATGCAACATGAAATGGGATCTCCAACCTGTTCTAACTATTAACACAGATTCATTAACTTTAAGGGTGCCAATGTTGCCCAGAAAAGAATAAACTTCAAGGTACTTGGGAAAAGATGAGTTCAGTGATTTTCGAAATGTGGATAAAATAATTAGTCTTGATTTGTTAACAGAACAGCATTGCCACAAAGATTTACATTTAAGAAACTTCATAATAGTGTTGTTTACTATAAGCTCTGTTTTGATTAAATATCAGGTATACCAACTGTGTTTGAGACAATAACAGTTAATGAAAATCTTAACGCTTCATTATCCTAGAAATAATATCATATTTCTTTACCTGAATGGTGTCGCAGTGGTCATAATTGCAAATTAACAAACTGTAGTAAAATTTTCCTGCTCATATATGAAATAAAGCTAATGCTTTTAATTCAATTTTGAGTTAAATGAAATAAGATTCTCCACAAGGCAGACCACTATATTATGCTTCAATTATATGTTATGCACTTTACATCACACTTCAGCACAGTCATATAAGTTGTTGTTATTACAATGGCCGATACCATCTTTTATTTTATTAAGAAAAATTCAAAGTGGTGATACAAATGCATTTAAGCCTATAAATGTTTTGTTACAAAAAAATTGTGTATCAAATGACTGTGTGCTTCTTTTGGATGAGATATATTTGCAAAAAGCAGTGCAATATCAAAGTGGTAAATATGTTGGTGAAGATGCAGAAAGTAATCTTTATAAAGTAATGTTGTTTTTATAATTGTTGGGCTTCAAAAATCTATTGCTTATGTTGTGAGATTATTACCTGAAGTGTATATAACAGGTTCATGGTTAAAAAAAGATATTGATAAGTGTATTACCACATTGTACCAATCTAAATTTAAAGTAAGAACTGTTGTCGCAGATCATTATACCAATTTAAATGCTTTTTTAGAGTTTCATAATGCATATACTGGAAATGGAAAATTATTTATGTCGTCCAGTTTATAATGGTGTATTAAAAACATACTTATAATTCGATATAATCCATTTAATAAAAAATGTTAGAAATAACTTGTTCAATGCAAAAAAATATGTTTTAATTTAATTTTATTTGGTTTGCTTAAAGACAAAATTGAAGTTCCTGCTGGTTACATAGCATGGAGTTTATCTTATAAAATTTATATTATTAAATGGGAACTTAAAAAAAGCAAGGAAAATTAATTATCAGGTCACTCATCCTGGAAATAACAAACAAGATATCAACCTTGCATTGGCAATATTTGATGAAACAACTGCAGCTGCAATTTTGAGTTATTTTCCTGAAAGAAATGATGCAGCACAATTTTTATTGTTGTTTCATAAGTTATTCATCACACTTAATTTGAAGCTGAAATTTAATACATCTTAAATACCAATCAACTTGACAATGCTGCTGTGAAGGGTGATAACAAACCCACATTCTATAGAGAAATTGCAAATTGGATTGACATTTGTTCAAAATTTGATTGATTTACATTTACCAAACAAACTTCTCTCGCTTTTATTACAACACTACGAGCAACTAGATCTCTTATTGATGATTTGCTTGAAGAAGACTATACATATGTTCTTACTTCCAGGTTACAAAGTGATCCTTTGGAGCTACGCTTTAGTAATTATAAACAAATGTGTGGTCTTAGCAACATGTAATGTTATTTTAAGTACCACATTTATATATAACTATCTGAAAACCTATTTTAATATTCTGTTTTACTTGAATAAACTGAAGCAGGCAATCAGTTAGCGAAAAATCCAGTATAAAATATTGTGTAACTACACTTTAAAATTTTAATTTTTATATGTTTTATATTTTAATAAAATATGAATAAAACATTCACAATGCAAACATAAGAATCCAAGCTTTCAAACGTTAGCCATAAAAAAAATGGCCTTTTATTTTTTTAAGGAAAATGCAGCAAATCAGGTCGTGTAATTGTAGTAGGCCATGTAAGTAATAATTTTGTTAAGATTTATTAAAAATTTCAATGCCTTTAGTTGGCACCAAGACTTTTTTTATTTTTTACAGAAAAATTTATTCTGTAGAAAAAAAATATTCCATACATATATCAGAGTATATATATATATATATATATATATATATATATATATATATATATATATATATATATATATATATATATATATATATATATATATATATATATATATATATATATATATATATATATATATATATATATATATATATATATATATATATATATATATATATATATATATATATATATATATATATATATATATATATATATATATATATATATATTTATATACATATATATATATATATATATATATATATATATATATATATATATATATAACTACGCGTATATATATATATATATACATATATATATATATATATATATATGTATGTATGTATATATATATATATATATATATATTTATATATATATATATATATATATATATATATATATATATATATATATATATATGTATGTGTGCATATATATATATATATATATATATATATATATATATATATATATATATATATATATATGTATATGTATATACTTCAAAATAATAATCAAATGCTCACAAATTAATGAGAGAAACCAATGAAGCAAAAGTATTTATTTCAACAGGTTGTTCAAGTGGAAGGTTGTTTAAAATTCTAAAAACAAAAACAAGTTATTAAAAATAAATCTTGAAAATATTTTACATTATACAAAATAATTAAACTTTATACAGTTTTAAAATTAAAAAGAAATTAAAATTAAAAATTAAACTTTAAGCATTTAACTTAATTAAACTTTTATAATATTTATAAAAAATTACTCACAGCTCATTTATGTCTGGAAGCATATCAAAAAAACTCTTATCCAAATAAGTTAATTTTGTGTTTGATAGATTTCTAATGTAAAGAGATTAAAATTAAAATTTTAATTTCATAACCTTTTCAAACTTTTCCCACAAAAAAAAAACCTTACATAGACTTTAGGTGTTTTGAATCAAATGAGCCACTTCCATAGTCTTTGATTGGATTATTAGAAAGATCTCTAAACACAAAAAATTATTGCAAAAAAATATATACCACAGTTTCAATATATGCAATATACATACAAACACACATGTACAACCTTCGGAATTAGGGTCAGCATTCAGCAATGCCGACCTAACTGTCAACCTGAAAGTGTTTGAGATTGGCTAAAAATTGCCGACCTCATTTCTATGTTTTATGGTCAGACCTTTATATCAAATAACTTTTGCTGATTTGATGCCGACTTCTAAAAGATTCTAAATCATTTTTCCTGATTGTGAGGGTTGCATGTATACAAACACACATACATACATACATACATACATACATACATACATACATACATACATACATACATACATACATACATACATACATACATACATACATACATACATACATATCATACATACATATCATACATATACAGGGGCTATTCTAGGAAAAAAATTTAGGTGGCCATCCCCCACCCCACACACATGCTGGAGACATTTTTTTTTGAAAAAACAAAGAATATTTGCCATAAAAAACATTACAAAAAAAAAGTCCTCAATTTTTAAATTGGGCAGCTTCCAAACATGATTAAGGCACTCTCAAAAACAATCTAGAATAGCTCCTGATATATAAATATATACACATATACACGCATAAAATGTCATTGAAGATGTTATGTGACCATATTGAAATAGGCATTAGGGGGCATTAGGAGGACAGTGCAGGTACTATTTAGATATGAAGATCGTTCATTATGGCAAAAAAAAAACTTATATACATACCTTTTTGTTTTAATTATTTTATTAAGAATTAAAATAAATTTTTTGTTTGCCAATTTTTTTTAATAATTTTTTATTCAAAATTTAAATAAAGCATTAATTTTGCCATTTTTTAATTTATGTGAAATAGCATATAAAAGTAAGTTTTAAAATTCTGAGGTCGACAAAAAATAATCATCCCGATTATCAAAAAGTAAGAAAAATTATAAAATTATCATCTATTACTTAAAAGTAACTTCACAAATATTTTTATAATATATAATCTATTAAAATATCTAGGTAATTAAATAAATTAAATTATTAAAGTTCACAAAGTTGGGAGGACTCAAATGAAATGAAGGATTCAGAACATTCAGTAAGATATTTATTTATAACTTAAATAAAATGTTCATTTTGACACTTTTGTTTTATTTAAAATTTAAATAAAGCGTTTGTTTTGTCATTTTCAATTTATTTGAAATCATAATTAAAACTTAGTTTTAGCATATAAAAATAAGTTTTGAAATTTTGAATATTCTGGAATTTTCTAATATTGTATTGAAGGTTCTAGAAGGATACAAATTTGGAATGTTTTACAAGTTTCTATAATATATATAAATATATGGTATGTGGGGTTTGCTTATTAGTTAGACCAAAATGAGGCACAAATTGGCTGCTCACAAACTTAGTGAAGAAAAAAAATACAATCCCTTATACATCAAAAAAAATTAGATAAAAATGGTTTCTTGGTAATCTAAGAAAAGATTTTCTAAATATGTTCTTTTATCTTATCAAGAATGTCCTTTAAGACTGTTGCATATACAAGATCCTAGAGTCAGAAATATTTCTGTCTTAACTATTGCTGGTGTAAAGACAAAATGCTCAAGAAAAAGTCTTTCTAAATATGAAAAAACACTCTGAAATTAAAACTAAAAATAACAAAACAAAAAAAAGGCTGCTAATGGTGTGGTTTTGCTATTGCTGGTGCCATTGAAACTTCTTATTGCTTGATGCCAGTGAGCAAAAGTGATATGTTACATTTTCTTAGGGAAACACCCAGACTGTCTTAAATAAAGGATTATTGGAATTTAAAACTTGATATCAGGAACAGCTGACTCACAAACCAATGAATGCATTTGTAGAATGTTGTAGAAATTTGCAGAAAAAACGATTCTTTTACTTGCTGGTATACAACTGCAACACTGGATGCATTCAAGACACTGCAGTTGTCATTTAAAAATTTCTTGATATGAGAATACTCCACTTTGTTTACAAACATTATGTTTTTTTGTGAAATCAAGATCAAAGAAGTATTGGAGTTGTTATTTGAAAATAATTACCAGATTTTTAATTGTTCAGGAGCAAACTGAGTGAGATAAAGTTGACAAGACATGTAGAAAAACCTTTGCTACACTTGAAGTTCAAGACCAATGGCTGAAAATGAAGACAAATACAAACATGCATGCAACAACAAAAAAACAATACAAGAGGAAATAAAACAGAAAAATCAGCATTAGCCACACACAAGACATTTTGCACAACAAATTATTTGGGACAGTTACAGAACTCTAAAAGTTGATGCTAAAAAGTTTGATAGGAAAGTTTGTGAGGCACTTGAAATACAATACACCAATGTGCCCCTCAACAAAATGGTATCAATAGAGATAAGGGACAATATTTGTCAACAAAATTTTGGACACCATTTCTGGCACTCTTACATCAGAAAAAGATTAAACCATCCCATTGACATAAAATAGAACTGCCATTTTAAAAATTAGATACAGACAAAAAGAAACAAAAAACTGGAATTAGTGAACATTTAAAAGTGTTTGAAGTTGGCAAAAAACTGCCTCAACCTCGTTTCTATGTTTTATGGTAAGACCTTTGTATCAATTTTTTATTGCCAACCTCTTAAAAATGATTCGGCAAATTATTGTCGACCTCATTTTTAAGAGTTTTAATTTTTAAGTCTAATATATATATATACATATATATATATATATATATATATATATATATATATATATATATATATATATATATATATATATATATATATATATATATATATATATATATATATATATATATATATATATATATATATATATATATATATATACAACCCTCGGAATTAGGGTCAGCATTGCCGAATGTCAACCTAACTGCCAATCTAAAAGTGTTTGAGGTTGGCAAATATTTCTAACATCGCTTCTATGTTTTATGGTAAGACTTTTGTATCAATTTTTTTTACCGACTTGATGCCGACCTCTATTAACTGCATTTTTCCTAATTCCGAGGGTTGTATAAAGTAAAAAAATAATAATAATAGTTTGGGCATTTATTAAATGTTTTCTGTTGTTAAACATTGTTTAATGTTTTCTGTTTTTAACTCATCTTCTATGATATAATTATCTATCATTTGTCAACTGGCTAAATATGTTTAATAAGGTTACCAGGCTTACTTTGGTTACCAGGCCTTGAGATAAATAAAAAATATGTAAAGCTTAAGTGTAATGTGATTTGTGATACCATTAAATTACTTTTTATCACAAATCATATTTATAAGCATTTTGCTTTTTGAAAAATTGCAAAATAATAATAAAATAATTTTAATAATTAAATAATGATTTTAATTTTTCCATTCATTTAATCACCAAAAAACTAATTTAAAATTAACTCAAAAGACCTAGTGTTATTATACTATTGTTTCTAATTAATTATGTTATGTTAATAATTAATTTATTATCAATTACTAATATGCTATGAAAAAATTTTGAATTTCATTTTTTTAAATACAAAATAATTCATCATCTCAACACAACAATAAAATTTCCCTTTTTTGATCAACTCATTTAATTGACTTGTATGTAGACAGTATCTCCATTATGTGTGCCATTATGTGCCCCATTATGTGCGCCATAGAATTTCAACAGAACATTCTCCAAAATTTGCTAATAAGAATTATTTTGCCTGTTTTACTTTTTGTTTAAATTTTTTACAAATCATTCATTTGTAAAAACTTGGTAATATACGAAATAATGGAAAACTTAAGTAAGGTAATCCTTTTTTAAAAAATAAATGAAAAAAGAAAAACATTAAAAAAATAACACAAAAAGATCATTTAGTAGGAGAACTGCCTGCATTGGGAAGTGTAACAAACCTTTAGCAAACTAAAAATCAAAATGCTAATTAATAATATTATTTTATTAAAAACTTTTTTAAATTTTTTTAGCTAAAAGCATTATTAAAATTTTAAAAAATTAAAACTAAAAAAAGCATGTGGTTTAGATATTTATATTTATTATATTTCTATTATGTTTTATTTATTTTATTACATTTATATTTATTATATTTCTATTAGGTTTGTTTTTTTGTTTTGCTAGTTAACTGATGATTTTATTAATTAAAAGAAAAAATAATTATTTTTTAAATAAAACAACAAAATTCTGAACAATTGAGTATTTACAACTCTATAATTGCTGGTTGTCACTGTAGTTCCCATACCTCCATAGGTGAATACACCTAGATCCCATACCTGAACAAAACATATAGCTAAGCATATATAACTCCAAATTAAAAAAAAAAATTAATTAAAAAAATTTTTTTTAGACAATATTACTAATCAAAAAAAGTTTAACCGTGGCATAAATAGTCTAGGCCTATGCAAGATTGGCATTGCCTATGTAAAATGTATTATGCGTAACACTTGATTACAAGACCTGGGTTAGTGTACTTTTATTTTTTTAAATATAACAATTTTTTTTTCCTTGCAACAAATGCAACAACTATATTTTTTTTTTTTTTTTTCTATTATTATATACTTATAATCTCTCACTTTATACCTTACACATGCCCCTGTATATAAGCACATGCATATATTAAAATTTTTATAATATATATATATATATATATATATATATATATATATATATATATATATATATATATATATATATATATATATATATATATATATATATATATTTGTTTTAATGTTATAATACAAGAACTATTGTATTTTATGTTATAAAAACAAAGTTTTTAAAAGAAACCTTTTTCTTTAAAATCAGTTAATTTTTTTACATTGTTTTTGGTTTTGTTTGAATTGGCATTTTATCTAGTGAGTACACAAAATAATGCTGGCTATATTTAAATAATATGGCTAAATAACTGAACCATTATTTAGTCATATTAATAAAATATCTAGATATATATAATTATTTTAATAACTATTAATTTAAAGATTGATAAATAATAAATAATTGTAAACCTTTGCTCACGAAAAAAAAAATGTGCTATATGGAACACCCTGAGCTGTAGAGAAGTGATAACAAATTATTTATAAAGTACAAGAGGAAGTGTTTATTAGCGTTAAAGAAACAACGGTACAACAAATTTTTTTTCTTTTATGTACCCAAGAGATCCTTACGGTCTTATCAACTTGAAATGAATGAATCCAGAATACTTTCAAGTAGAAACAAAATGAAAAAAAAATTTGATACAACTGTTTCACCATAAAACATATAAATGAGGTCCGCAAAAAATTGCCAATCTTTAACACTTTCAGGTTGGCAGTTAGGTCGCCATTGCCGAATGCTGACCCTAATTCCGAGGGTTGTATATATAAATATAAATTAAATTCATTATTTATGTTTTGTGTGACACTAAACAGGCAGTTAAAGATATATATCCATATATAAAATAATTCTTACAAAATCAATACTTACAACTTATATAAAAGTTGAATTCTTCTAACAGCATTTGGTACTGCATTTAAGAATGAGTTTTTTATAATCCTTTAACAAAATAAGATAACAATAATTATAAGTATTATATAAACTCTAAAACAAATATTAATAAAGAATAATGTAATAATAACTTACAGTTCTCTTAAAGATGGAAAAATTTTAAATGCATCATCTTGGATGATATAAATAGGGTTATTATCTATAAATCTAAAAAAAAAAAATTATTTTATTTGAACTTCATTTTAATGAACATTTGTATAACTCAAAAACTCAAAACAAACAAAATGAATAAAAATCTAAAACAAAAATTACTAATGGATGTTTACAGAACAATCATTTTTCTCTATAATAGTTGTTTTTGATTATTTTAAAAATTTGAAAACTATGTCATAATTTTAATATAAAGGAAAATTTTTTTTAAATCAATAATTATAACTACATCAAGTACAACCATAAACAGCAAATGAATGTTGCCTCAACACCTAAAGCACTAACAGTGTCACCAAGGCACTGTTTGTACTCTGATGTTTTACAGCTATTTATAGAATTGGCTTTTATAAGAGGTTTTAAAGTCTAACTACCAGCAAACTTCAAAACCATTAAACTGAGTTTTAGAGCTATACCCTTGTTAGGAGATAATAGGAGGCCACTAACAAGAAGCCGCAATATTCATGATTTGAGTTAAGAAGATCCAGCAGGAAACAGTTTAACACAAACTTATATCTATACCAGCCTAATAGATGAAGTAAAGGTCAATACAATTTTACTTCTTACTCTTCTAACTTTCTACAAAAGCCTTCAACAAAAAGTAGTAAAGTAGCTGGATACAGTTACCTAAGATTTTTATTGAGAAAACTCTAGCCTTTACTCAACAAATAGTCCCAAGGCAGGGTATTCAAGTCAGAGTTTACTTCTCCAAGCCTTTGTCTAAAAAAGCAAATGCTACAGCAGCAAGACATGGGGTAAGTTGTACTGGATTACATTGTACTATTAGAAAACTGTTCAACAAGAATTTTACTCAACAACAATAAATAAAAAAAATTTTAATGTTAAAAATGGCATATTGTTTTTTTATGTTTCATGGTTAAAAAAATAGAGCAGCTATAAAAAGCTGTTTGTACATTTTTAAATGTAAAATAAATTTACTCAAAAAATTATGTCATTGATTTTAAAAATTAATTTCTAATTATTTTTTTCTCCATTTATTTAACCATAAATAATGAAAATTTACATGGATAAATTATAAATTTACATAAATAAGGTTAGGAGTCACTCATATAGTTGAAAACTAGTCAATGGAGTGACACCTAAAAAAAAAAAAAAAAAAGGAAAGAAAGATAACCAACAATTACAATAAAGACAATTTTAAAATAAAATAAAAAAATAAAAAAGAAGAAAAGAAAGTTAAAAGTAAAAATATTTATAAAAATAATAATAGTAACAATAATATGAATAAAAATAATATAAAAAATAATAACTGCAATATAACAACGTACAAAGAATTATAAATGATAAAGCAATAGTAAGACAATTATAGTATAGTTAATATTTATAAAATAAACAATTTAAAGAATAGTTATAAAAATAATGATAAAGCTACTGCAACTACTGAAGTATTCACTATATTATTCAAATGTATTTTATTATTAAACATTTAAGAGAAATGTTTGAATGTCAAAAATTATATTTCCTGCTTTGATTTAATAGATTATTTCAAAACAGAAATACTTAATTTTGTAAATTATATAAACAATAATAATCATGTAAACAATTAAGAGCCATTATCTGAGAAAGATAGGCAAAGTCTGGAAGTGATGTCTTTAAAATCTCTTTATTTTCAGATATCTCATAAAACACAATGAAATTAGGCCACAGTTAAATTTTTTTTCGAAAACTCCCATTATTTGCGGAGATATCGGGGGTCGAAATTTGGCCCATTTTGTAAAAATATTGGTGCATGAAATGGAATTACTACTTTTAGGGACAATTTTAGCAATATGAACTTGAGAAACACATTTCTTTTTCTTTTTTCTATTACTCTAGCTGGATTTCTCTGCTTAAAATAAAAATTCAAAATGTTTACACTTTTTGTTGTCTAGAAATCACGGTTCAAAACCGCTAAATTTGAAATTTTACCCGTACTTTGACCATTTATATCTCCTAAGGCCATTACTTGCACATAATTTACTTAACTGTTTTTGAAAGCCAATAAGGTATACATTGAATTTATAGAAAAAAAATTATGAGTATGCAAGAGCCTGAGAAAGAGTAAGCTTCCAAAAATGAATTTTCGCGGTTAATACGCTTTGTTAGATTACAAATAACAATCGTGGCCTTAGGTCTGCCATGAAACGTATAAGTTATTTTGTTACCTTATACATGCATCTTCCAATATCTGAAAAAAAATCCATGTGCTCAAGCGATAAAAAGCCTAGAGAAGTCCTAGAAATAGTCTAATTTTGCCATATTCTTAACCAACAAAATACCCTAGCAACGACATAGATATGCTTAGCAACGGCTACTTTTACTCTTTAATAGTTAGTACTCAAATTAAAAATATATAAAAAATACATTTTTATAACAAAACTGTATAAACTGTACAAAAGTGCTTGATAAAAATTATTTTTTAAGCTTTTTTAATGTAACAAAATGCGCAACAATAGGTTCAAAGAATGCGATGGCAAAAGTGTAATAACCAAAGTAAAGAAGTGACATTAAAGATACTTTTTTTAATGACTGTAATGATTGCTACACAAGCAATTCCCTTTGGGCAGTCATTTGTAATACTTTCTTTAGACAATTATTAATGATTGCAAGACTATTTCCTTGGAGACACATTCTTCTCGAAGAATTAGCACATGAATTTAATAAATAGCCATAGCATGAGATGAGAAACTACGAAATAAAGTTTTTTTGTTTTGTTATCTTTTGTTTATTCAATAAAAAATAATAAAATAAAAAATAAAAGTTAAATACAAAATGTCAGAGAGCAACAATATAGTCAGTCTCTATGAAAAATGCGTGTATTTTGATAAAGGACAGACTTCTTGTGGCCCTTTTAAGCGTTGGAAACAACATGGGATCTTTCAAATTAATGAATTAACTGCTGACATAAGTAATCATTTACAAGTACTAAAGGTATAATTTATCAATTAATATATATATTTTTAATTATAAGCAACAATACCTCCAACAAATAGATGACAAATTTAACATTACTATTTTATAGTTACCGCAGACAAACCAGTATAATGAAAAAACTCTAATTAAAAGTCGATTACAAACTTATCTTTCATGCAACGACTGGTTATGTGCATACCACCGTTTTTCTTTTGGTATTGGATGGAAGCCGCCAAACAGATGTCAATACCCAAGTCATATATTTCAAGTTGGTAAAAAAGCACCAAAAATTAGATCCATACCTTTGAATACCCTTGCTACTTATAATAAAAGTAATTCATCGCTACCTATTGGAGCCGTATTTTGCTTCAAGCACCTAAAAACTATTTCTATAGATAATATTATTGACATGATAGAACCAATTCCAACAGTAAAGTCTAGTTCTTATGTTGATAAAGTTTATGTTCCAGATTTAGCAATCATTTCAGATAAGACCATCGAAGAATCAAAATTAAAAGCTAGTTCTTTGTGTGAAGCACTAGGAGCAAGTCCACTGTCTTTTCACATAACGCAAAAGCGAATAGAAGACTTAACACAAGGAACTAAACAGAAAGTTAAAAAAAAATTTGAGAAATGTAAAGTGCAGCTCGAGAAGATATTTGCTGAAGCAATTGCACCTGGTCAATCAGAAGCACTTATAAACCAAGTATTAAACAGTGAAGATGAAAATGTTGCAACTGAAATGGTTCCAGAAGACCTAATTGTACAAGTTAAGATGTTCCAAGAAAGCGATTCTTTAGGAAAAATTCTTTTGCTTTCAGTTGTTAATCATAATAAGTACACTAAAGAGACATTAATGAAAGTCTTTGATTGCAAAAAACATCAAATAGAAAAAGGACGCAAGTTGCAGAAAGAAAACATTGGACTTTCTATACCAAAGAAGGGTAAGGTAAAAATATGCCGAATGCCTCAAGAAAAAATTGAACATTTTTTGGAATTTTTATTTTCTCGAGGTCTGCTTCAAGATGTAGCATATGGTATAAATAAAATAAAGTTTGACAACGGAGAGAAACAAAAAGTGGCTAATGCCATTTTGATGATGAAGTTTAGCCATACAATCACATTTTATAAAGAAATTTGCCTAGAAACTAATTATGTCCCTATGTCAGATAGTTCTTTATGGAGAATTCTTTGTGGAATAAAACCTTCTCAAAGGAAATCTTTAGCTGGTCTTGATGATGTTACAGCAGCTGGCATGAACGGTTTCCAAACATTAATTGCCATTTCTGAGAAGTGGAAATATAAAAATGTTACTAAGTTTCTTGAAAAAGGTAAAAGGTATCTGAAGAGTAATTATCCTTCCAAATGTAGTGAAAATTCAACTTTGCATAGTCACTCAACTTCATTTGCCCTTTCGGATATAGATCCGGACTTAAACCAATCAAACATAACCGCTGACGATGAACAATGCATTGACTGTACTGACCTCATTTCAGTAATCAATCAGGTTCGTGAGTTGGTTATACAAAGTGAAGATGAAGATCTACTATATGATTTAAATGTGGCTACAGAAGATGTTGAAGCCTATATGAAACATCAAATTCGTGATGCGCAGCAAAAAATGGCCAAAATAATGGCTTTTGAGCAACTTGATGAGGAAACAGGATTTTGGCTAAAGGATTTTTGTCAAAAAATATTGCCCGCTAAATTCCGTGAAGGCCAAAAAGAATATTTTGGGAAAAAAGGAATGACTCTACATGTTGATGTCTTCTTCTTCTATGAAAATGGTCGAATGAAAAAAAAAGTGTATTTTACTGCTGTATATAGATGTGAGCAAAGCCTTGTTGATGTACTCTGTCTCGCTGATGTTGTTTTGGCCAAAGTTAAAAATGATTTTCCTTATTTAAAGAATCTTTATGCTAAGTCAGATAATGCATCATCTTATCATGGAAACTTCTACTTAGAAGCCCTTTACAATGTTTGCAAAGCAAAACAATTTTTCCTTAAAAGGTATGATTACAACGAGCCTTCGCGTGGAAAAGATCAATGTGATAGAGAGTCAGCAGGAGCGAAATGTGTCATTAGGAGTTTTGTTGACGCAGGAAACAATTTATTGACTGCAGAAGATCTTTATGAGGCTCTTCATAATGGTAAAGGAATTCAAAACGCTGATGTTGCTGTAGTTATAATAAATTCCAAAGCCTCTATTTTATCAGGATCAAATCTGATTCACAACATAAGCAGTTATCATTCTTTTCAGTTTTTCCCTGATCACATGATAATGTGGAGATACTTCCGAATTGGTAAAGGTAAAAAATGGAACTATACAAATGTGACATTCCATACTTCAGTTGAAATTGTTAAGCCCTTTAGTTCGACTTGCAAAATTTATACTGCCCCAACAATTTCCAAAAAACCACGTGTTGATAGAAGAGTTAACACTTTAAAGTTTTGTACACAATTTGGTTGCACTGATTCATTTTTTGACAATGAATCATTAGAAGTACACTTGTTATCAGAAAACCACAATTTTCAATCTGTGAAGAAATCAATGGTAGACAGAGCAAAACTATCTTATATCAACAAAATGAAAATTTCAAACCTAAATTCTTATGATTATCTGCCGTCATCCCAATCTGTCATTAAAGGGATTGAAAACTTCACAGACATCACTGGGTGGGCATTACCAAAAAGAAAAGTGTTCAGATATTCTTCAAAGCAGAAAACATTGTTAATGCAGATGTTTATGTCTGGAGAAGAACAAGGGAAAAAAATGAGCCCAGAGCAGGTTCACCAGCAGCTGAGGACAAAGTTAAAGCCAAGTGAATATGTGACAACTCAACAAATTCGATCATTATTCTCTAGGCGAGTAAATTTACTTCTATATTTACTGATACCCAAAGTATGAATGATATAAAATTTAATTTTATTCTTTTCTTGAGTTTTAAGATAAATATTTTGAATTTACCTTCATGCTTCAAGTACATTTTTTTAGATGGAGTAAACAAAAAAGAGAAGGAAAGCTAGTTACCATTTTTTGTGAAGATGCTAATCTAACTGATGACATGATTGATCTGACTGATGATGCGAGACATACAAGTCAAAATAAAGATGATGATTTAAACAACGATATTCGCTCATAGCAAAGGAGTTAGCAGCTGATTTTCAAATTGGTGATTGGGTTGCTATTGAATATAATATGCAGTGGTATCCTGCAATAATTCAAAGTGTAAGACGTTATAACATCAAAATATTTAATTTTTGAGTATTAGATCTTTTTTATTAAGTTATATAATTATTAATTTATTAACCACAACATTTAAATGTAAGAAATATTCAGAAAGCACCAATGATTAGACGTTGTTTTACTTTTAACTTAACCATGTAGGTCAATCGTGACAATGTTCATGTTTCTTGTATGGAATATTCTACTACACCTGGAAAAAACTGTTTCAAGTGGCCAACCAAGGAAAATATTCTCCAATATTTATATCTTGACGTTATTTGTAGGATTGATGCACCAACACCAACTAATCAAAGAGGGGACTATTCTCTCTCAATAGACGATATGTATAACATAGAAATTCAGATTGACAGATAAACTTCTTTAAAACTTTATTTGGTTTGCTTTCTTAAACAAGTTGTATTTGAAAAAACGTTTATCCGAAATTTACATAATTGTTTTAACAATGATTTAAACACTTCAAAGTGTGTGATGATTGGATCTTTTTCTCATTAAAGAAGCTTAGAAAATAACTTTTATCAAGCGCTTTTATACAGTTTTTTGTTATAAAAATGTAATTTTTATTTATTTTTAATTAGAGTACTAATTATTAACGAATTATAGAAGCCGTTGCTAAGCATATCTATGTCGTTGCTAGGGTATTTTGTTGGTTAAGAATGTGGCAAAATTAGACTATTTCTAGGACTTCTCTAGGCTTTTTATCGCTTAAGCACATGAATTTTTTTTCAGATATTGGAAGATGCATGTATAAGGAAACGAAATAACTTATACATTTCATGGCAGACCTAAGGCCACGATTGTTATTTGTAATCTAACAAAGCGTATTAACCGCGAAAATTCATTTTTGGAAGCTTACTCTTTCCCAGGCTCTTGCATACTCATAATTTTTTTTCTATAAATTCAATGTATACCTTATTGGCTTTCAAAAGCAGTTAAGTAAATTATGTGCAAGTAATGGCCTTAGGAGATATAAATGGTCAAAGTTCGGGTAAAATTTCAAATTTAGCGGTTTTGAACCGTGATTTCTAGACAATAAAAAATGTAAACATTTTGAATTTTTATTTTAACCAGAGAAATCCACTCAGAGTAGTAGAAATAAGAAAAATAAATGAGTTTCTCAAATTCATATTGCTAAAATTGCCCCTAAAAGTAGTAATTCCGTTCCATGCACCAATATTTTTACAAAATGGGCCAAATTTCAGCCCCCGATATCTCCGCAAATAATGGGAGTTTTCGAAAAAAAATTTAAATGTGGCCTAATTTCATTGTTTTCTATAAGATATCTGAAAATGAAGAGATTTTGAAGACATCACTTCCAGACTTTGCCGATTTTGCCTATATTTCTCAGATAATGGCTCTTAAGTACATTGTACAAAATTAATTAACATATTCAAAAACCATTTTTTGATTAACTTTGTGCTATCAATTTTGATTAATTAAAAATAATTACTGAAAAAATATGAAGACTTCCAAAATGTTTATGTTACCATGGTGCCCTATTTATTAAAGTTCAATATACAGGACTTTAATAAAATAGACATAAATAAACTGTTTCCCTGGCAACCCTATATTTACTATACTTTTGATTAATGCATTTCATCTTATTAAAGAGATTAAAAAATTATATTATAAGTAAAATTGGATTTTTTAAAATCAAAATATATGAACTCTTGGACAGATACTGTTAGTTTCTTCTACAGTTCCATTTAAAGATAAACATCAATTTAAAATAATAAAAAAACAGAATTGATTGAATTATTTTTATTATATTTTATTTTATATATATTTTGAATTACATTAACTTCAGTTAGAATTGTTTTTGATATAAAATTGATTCAAGATATAAAAAATTTTGAATAACCCTTTATAATAATACATATATAATAAACCCCAAAGTCTTTAGGGTTTATTTTATATATATTATTATGGCCGTGGATAGCCTACCGAAAGTCGGTAGCGGAAAAATAAAAATTATCCTACCGAAAGTTTTTTTTATTGGTTGACAATATCACATGCCAAAATAAACAATATTTGTTATACCGTAAAATGAAGAAAATTTAAGATATTATTTTTAAAAAACAAAAACGTAAAAAAAGTAAAAAAATTAAATAGAATTTTCCATTAAATAAATAGAAATGACTGCCACCCCATACCAAAACCCTCAGTCTATGCATGTACACTGCACAGCGCCTATACCTATATTACTAAACGTATGTGCTCTTCACTGCGCCTATCCCTAAGCTAGTAAATGTATGTACACTTCACTGCGCCTATCCCTAAATTAGTAAATGCATGTACATTCCTAGGTGCCTATCCCTAAATCAGTCAGTGTATAAATACTCCATTGCGTCTATTAATGCATTGTCCTATTCCCAGCGTATATCCCAAATAATTTATTCAATTAATGAGCCTAATAAAACCTAAAACATATGGAAAAAAAGCAATCGCAGTGTAAATATTGTTCCTTAGAACGGATTTGAACGCGGATCGCCTACGTGCGGTGTCTAGATTATATTCGTTACACTACTGAACCTTCCATCTGCACAATTTAAAAATATATTTATATAGCAATTTTATTGTGACACGTGATATTTCTTAACCAATAAAAAAAAAAACTTTCGGTAGGATAATTTTTATTTTTCCGCTACCGACTTTCGGTAGGCTATCCACTGCGATATTATTATAAAGGGTTTTTAGTAAAGAAAAAATAGATCTAAAATTCTTACACTCCAAGTAAATAGCTGGAGGTTCCTCCATCAAACAAACTTCTAATTTCTTGAATTCCATTGCCTGATAACTTTCTAAAAATTTTAAAAAAAAGTTGTATTAATCTTTTATGAAAATTTTTAAAAAAAACTACAGTACAAAAGAGGAAAAATTAATTTATTTACTGGAACTATGCTAGGATTAAGGAATTGATTTACTCTATGAAAACAGTAACATTTAAATACCATGGCCTTATGTAATTACACATCTTGATGTGTGACATTTCCTTTAAAAAATTATGAGGCAACGTTTGAAAATTTGACTTTTTGGTGATGATGTTTTTTGCGATAGAAATGTTTTATTCATTATATATGAAAATGGTTGAACAATACTTAGCTTATCTTTGTTTACATACAATATGCTAAACAAGCTTTTTTGTTGACTGATTATCTGCTTCAGTTTTTTCCATTAAAATAAGGAATACTGAAACAGACTTTCAGATAGCTATACATTCTACTTAAATTAACTTATTAAGTTATTTTAAGTTACTTAACATAATATGTAAAATGTAACATGTTACAAACACTAATTTTAACTCTCAAGTAAAAATAAAAGCATAGGTAATTTTTTTGAGTAATAAAGAATAATAAAAATGATATTAGTTAGGCATTGTGTTATTCTTTATCATTTTTAAACATGAACATAAAAACGGGATTTGTTTTTACACGTGACTTTAGCAATAAATAAACGCGCTACAACTTTTGATTAAGTAAGGTTAAATTTACTGTCAAAGCTAAAAAAAAAATTCAATGTCAATGTACATTGACACATCTTTAGAATTTTTTTTTTTAGTTGTGACACAGTAAATTTTGCATGAAATATGTTAAAAAGCGGTAATGCTGCCACAATCTGAAAAAGAATTTAAATAGTTATTTAATATTATTGATAGATAATTAATTTTGTTTTTGGGGTTCAGCTGTCAATGTATATGGTAGTGGCGGATAAAGACTTCGTGGGGCCCGGGGCTTTTTTTATTTTTTGAGACTTTTTTATGGGCTAGAGCCTAAACATGACTAAAAAAAAAAAAATTTGAAATTGCAATGAAAATGTTTCGTTAAACTATTTTTTTAAAGATATCAATTAGCTTCAGTTCTGATAGTGTCTACTTAAAAATATAAAAAAGTATGTTAATTTTTGATTAAAAAATTTTTCTCAAAAAATTGAAAAACTATGAAGCTCTACATCACATTAATGATTCGATATCTGATTGCAATGAAATATAATTTAAAGATATTATAAAGACAACTTTACATATATATATATATATATATATATATATATATATATATATATATATATATATATATATATATATATATATATATATATATATATATATATATATATATTTAATGTTGATTTTAGGTGCCCCAAGAAGTCCTTACGGTCTTATCACAGAGCACCGCGGAAGAGCATTTAATAGGAAGTTCACGCCTCCTTCCCAACCGATGTCGCAAAACTTGCCCAGAGGCGGGGATTGAACCACGGATCTTACGTTTCTGAGGCAAGTGTGCTACCACTGCACTACGGCTGCTTTTCAGGTTTTGATACTTACGGCTGCTTTTCAGGTTTTGATACTTAGTTCTTACCAAAATTATGGTTACCAATATTGGGTTTTTAACTTTTTGCAAATGTCGGTTTTTGATCATTTGACATTTTTTATTTTTTAATGTTTTGGTACTTTTATTTTTTTCAGAATTACTTTTTCAATTCAGGGTTTGTTTAATTTTATTTCATGTAATTGTGAAAGATTTATCAGTTGTAAGACAAAAAAAATGTAATCCTTAGTATATAGAAACAACATCATAAAAACACATGTAAAAATGATATTATGGATGGTTTTACTAATCTTTTGATTAACGATTTTTAGCATCAAAAGTGCCCCCCGTGATGTGTTGTTATTTACACTTTCTGTTACTGTTATATTTGTTCATTTTACATCTGGCTACAACATCTGTTAAATTAACTTAAACAATAATCAACAGGTGACTGGTATTATTTAATCTAATACATGTTAATGTTACCTACTTGCCAAAGTAACCTTACATTTAATAACCACGCGTTACCTTTCACGGCGTATTTTTAGAGTGTTTATTGGTTTTGGGGGATCACAAGTAAAATTAAAGCTGCTATAATAAATCTTTGAAATATGTTTTACAAAACGTTAAATTGAAAAATAATAATTTAATAAGAATAGGAGAAATAATATCTAGAATACTAAGAAAATAACTAATTTTTAATTTTCTTTTAATTTTTTTTTATTTTTTGAATTTTCATGCTATATTTTTCTATGCAATGTTCTTATATCCAAATATATTGTTGGCTTAGCATAGGAACAGCCACATATTTGTCATTAAGACTAATCCAAAGTAGAGTCCGTTATTGATCAACATTTTTGCGTACCAAAGTACTACTCAAGCACTGAGTTGGCGGTGGCAGGATTTGAAATCGTAACGTTCAATTGTCCAGATTTTAACTTTTTGTTTGACGCTCTAATCAGCTGAGCTATCCCGCCACTAATAAAATCAGATAAAGGTTGGCTTGGGCATAAAACACCACATATGGATAATATTTTAAGGCATTCATTATTAAGAATATCTTGGGGTAAAGCTACAGTTATGAGACTTTTTAAACTTAAGGAGTATTTATTGGCTTCGGTACATACATCAACTATCTTATAGCCTGCTGCTGCTGGTATGTGGTAGTATGCCGCTACATCAACTGAGGGTTTGGCATGGGACAGCAATCTTTTTTTCTTTTATTACTTTAATAAATATTCCTTATTTTCATAAAGTCTCCACTGACGAGAGCGCAACAAGCGAAAAAATAAAATTATTTTAGCCATTGAGTATATCCAAAAAGTAGAGTTTTTAAATGTCTGAGAAATATTCTCTTCAAAAAAATTAATATTTTTGTTTAGCAGACTTACTGCCAAAACCTTTTTATTGTTGCATACTTTTTAACATCTTACGGAAAATCTAGTACTGCTCATTTGTAATTGTTCACTTTGAAACTTGGATGCGATAATGAATCATCAAATGGTCAACACAAATAACTGAATATATGGATAAAACCCAATTTTTTCTATCAATAAAGTATATTCATTGTTCAGGTAAAAATAATGAATAAGACTTTTAAACTACTAAGAGCAAAAATATAAAATGTAGATAAATATAATTTAATTCTATTCCATAAACATGAAGTGCTTTTGATTTTTTTTGTTGTTTTTGTTAATTTTTATTATTTAGGAGTTCCAAGATACCTATTTTGTCACAAAACACCATGAAAAGAATTTAATGAGAATCCAGTCCATCCTTCTTACTGATGAAACCTTATATATTTTTATTCTAACACAAGTCCTCTAATTACTGTTAATGGGTACTCAGGGTGCGTCATTACTGTATAACGAAAACTAATACTAATCTTTTACTTTGTTAGAAACAATATTTTATATGAACAATATTTTACGGATTCATGCATAACATTGAACGATGTTTATTCAATGTTGAAATTTTTTTGTAACGCCGAGAATTTTTTTAAAAAAACATGCCATAATATGCCTTTGTATGGGGTCATTTAGAAATTATATAGTTATTTTTGACAGTTTTGGATCCCAGGCCCTTTTCGTAGTATCAAATCGTAACGCTTTACTGACCTTTTTTCCCTATAATTACGCAATAAGTTTGTAACCCCTACGCCCTGATAATTTTTTTTTATGGTTTTTAAAAACAAAAAAGATCTTAGAAAATTTAATATATTATTGTATTTAAAATATGATAATATTTTAAATTTTTCTAGCTGTTTTTAATTAAATTATTAATACATTTTAATATATCACACCCGTTTTAGAAAAACTCTCCGAAATGCAAAAAAAAAATTCGAATTGTCCGATATATCTCTTTTCTATAATTGTTTTCAACACGATGGCATATACACCTTTTTTTAAATTATTAATAACTCATTAATTATAAATAATCAAAGCATAATACTTTAAGATAACATGGACGATATTCCATAGTTTTTACTGTTTACATTTCTCATTTTTGGCAAAAATGGATATACTTCCTTTTCCGTAACGGGTGCAATGTATAAAATTTAATTACTATTTTTTATTATTATTTTTTGTACTCCTAGAGTTTAAAATTGTATAAATTAACAGTGATTAAACGAAAAAATAACCTCTAAACGTATTTAAATTTTGATAAATATGTTATTAACTGATTAGCAACAACTTAGTGTCGCATGCGTCACTATTGATGCAAACACTGTGAAGGATATATTAGGATTAAAAATATTTTATGTTTATTTCGTATTACCTATTATTGTTGTTTAATAGTTATTATATTAATATTTTTATTTAATAATTATATTATTTTAATAGTTATATTATATAATTATATTATTATTAATTTTTTTTTGATGATATAGCCGTAACTGCTGCAGCAATATCATTGATTGAAAGCTGCAGATGCAGCGGAGTTGTCATTTTAATCTACGTTGTGAATGACGTCATCAAAGCTTTTAGAAAACAAATAGCGGTTGTGTTTGAATATAAAGTTAATATATTTATAATATTTTGGTCATCGGAAAATTGTATTTACGGTTATTTAGAAAGTATTAATACAATATGTCGTGGTTGCAAATTATATATATATATAATGATGTTTGTAAATAATATTCGTGGTCGAATGGTAATACAATAATAAAAAATAAATTAACCAAACGAGTAAAATCATTAGTTGAATCAATTCCAATTAAAATTCAAATTAATTTAAAAAGCCAATACATGGTACTCAACTCAGATTTTTCCAAAACTTGTGATTTATAACATTTATAACATTTATAATAAGATTAAAAACTTCAAACTATTTTCTAAAGTGGAAATCAGTAAAAAAAACTATTTAAATATAAATTAAATACAAAAGATAAATTCAAGTAAAAAACTTTTTTTTTACATGATTTTTAAGAGCTGATAACTTTTAAACAAGTTGATTTCGTTCTTTATATTTTTTATAATTGTAATAGAGCTATGGATACTTTTAGAGAAGCTAAAAAATGAAAAATTTTGAATTTTCATTTTTTCCATTATGACGGGTTGATTTAAAAACCAAAAAAATCTTTTTTATGTTTATGGTTATGTGAAAAATTTGTTTATTAAAGCTGATAAACTGTTAATGTCTTTAAAACTAGTTAAATGTGTAGTGCCATCTTATTAAATTTAGTTCATTAAAAAAAAAATTCTTTTAAATCAGTATCAAACCAAAACCAAATGTCTTTAAAAAAAAGTATTTTGTAGCCCATCAAAAGAAAGTTCACTTGTTAAGTTAAAAAAAATGAACATTGTAGATATTGTTGAAGTCCGTATGTATTGTTGTAGGTATTGTTGTAGTTATTGTTGTATTTTGTAATTATTTTTTTAGGTATTGCTGTAGGTAATGTTATAGTCCGTAAGAATTTTGTAGGTGTTGTTGTAGTCCTTAGGTATTGTTGTAATCCTACGATGTTTTTGAAAAAGCATGCAAAAAAAAATGCTAATCTTTGTTTTATATAAACTTTGTCTTATATATTTTCATAGAGCTACTAAAGTTCCATGTCAAAAAATTTAAACTAAACGCAGAAAAATACTGAATTGCAAACAATATAATATAAAGCAAAACAAACACCAAGAAACATTATGATATAGAGGGAAAAAAAACACCACAAGTGATATTTATGTTGGAACTTCGATAAATATGAAACTGTTCTAATCAAAAGTTTAATTATAAAAAATTAAAACTTATTTAGTTATTTAGGTGCTACAAAAACACCTAGCAGTCTTTGCCTAGAGCACCATGGAGTAGTATTTAGTTGGGATCCACCCTTGAATCACTTGGTTCTGAGTCAAAACTCTAACCATTGAGTCACTAGTAATTTTGCAAAATAACTTAAATCAATTCAAAACAATGTCAAAGGCAGAAAAAAGTACTCATTCCAGACAATTGAGAAAACTCACAAGTGCATTCGACAATAGAGAAAAACTCGCAAGTACATACGACAATAGAGAAAACTCTCAAGTACATTCGACAATAGAGAAAACTCTATCTCAAGTACATTCGACAATAGAGAAAACTCACAAGTACATTCGACTTTAAAATGATCTGAAGCACAAACTTGAGAATTAATTACAAAACCTTCTCTAAATATTACAAAAACCTTCTCTAAAATCTGGTAGATATCATAAAATTGGATTGTCAAATTTTTTAAATTAAGTGGCGATTACTTGTGAGTGTTGCTTCTAATCTGCATGCAGTTAATACCAGTAACATCAGTTAATATCAGTTAACAGTCAGTACCATCAGTACTCCATGTGAGGCGGGATACCGTCCCGTCACCTTTTGAGCACTAAGTACCATTAAATTGTAAAGCTTCTTGTTCAGAAAATTCCAAGAATAGCGAATTGCAAAAGCTGATTAAATCTTATGGGTTTTTGCATTGAAAATAAATATTGTATGATGGGTAGTTGTGATATGTGTCCAGGAAAAAAGATTTCGACTAATTAAATTAGCAATTTAATTGATGTTAATCAAGTTGGTTAGTTTTTGTCAATGGCAAGATTCAAGTTTCTAATATACTTTAAGCTCAGATGGTTTGCAAACTGTTGCAATTTACGAAAGCATTATTTTAAATTATAAAGTAAAACCACAAGTTGCAACATTTAAAAACTTAAAATAAAGTTAGACGTTAATTCTCACTGGCATTGCAAAAAACTATGGTTTTATAATACACAGTATAATAATAGAACACAATGCAAAATTTCAACTGGAACAATAACCAAGGAACATTGTACCTCTTTGTTGTGTATTTTCAAAAAGACGACAAACAGGTTTCTTGTTACTGTATTATATCAGACCATCAAAAATACGGAACAAATGCAGAGCTTTTTGCTATACCTCACGCTAAAAGTCCTTGTATTGGAGTCGAGGGAGGAGTATTTTTGTACGAGGTAGTAACAACTCCATTGACACACCAAGCAAAATATATAGCTGGTGTTTTCAATACATTAAAGAAATTTTGCTCATTTTAGAAATTTTAAGTCTTAGAAAATCAAGATATACTTTTAGTATGTTTCAAACTTTATAAAACCAATATGATTTCTATAAAATTAACTAAAAACTTTATAAAATCAATAAAATCAATATGATTGCTTTTCACAAAGCCCTCGTAGTTTAAACTAAGGAATACCTACGGCATACGTAGTTTAAACTAAGGCATACCTACGGCATACGTAGTTGAAACTAAGGAATACCTACGGCATACGTAGTTTAAACTAAGGCATACCTACGGCATACGTAGTTTAAACTAAGGAATACCTACGGCATACGTAGTTTAAACTAAGGAATACCTACGGCATACGTAGTTTAAACTAAGGAATACCTACGGCATACGTAGCTTAAACTAAGGAATACCTACGGCATACGTAGTTTAAACTAAGGCTTTAGTATGTCTCGAGAATTATTAAAAGTATATCTTAATCAAAAGTACGATATTTAATTATAATAAGATTTTACGCATCTTGTTTACACTCGAATGTGACAAATGCAAAACCACGACTAATGCTTTGATTGTCTTTAATAATTTTGCATTCTTTTACTTTACCGTACTGCGAAAAAAAATATTTTAGTTTCTCTTCTTTTGTATCAAAGGCAACTCCTCCAACAAAACCTCGATTGGCAATTTGAATTCCGTATTTCACAACGTCGGCCATTTCAAAAAATATTAAAATCGAAATGTTGTATTTTTTAATAGAGCATGTTTTTTTTTACTGCGTTCCTTTTTTCTTTTTCCTTTCTTTAGGTGCTCCCAGAAGTCTTAATGGTTTTATATACCACAGAGCACCCCGTAATAGCACTTAATGAGCTCTCTTACGCTTTTCCCTTACTTATAATGCATACATAGTTAGTGCTATTACCGACCGATGGATCTTGAGGTCTGGGGCCAGAACCCTAACCACCCGGATACCCCGGATGTTTAGTTTGTGCACGAGTTTTTAAAGAAATAATTAGCGTAACTTCCTGGTTAAATGCTTTTCCATGGTACTTTGTGATAAGATCGTCTTCTTGAAATACCTTAATAACTACAAAAGAAAGATTGAAAAAAAAAAATTTGTAGCTACAGATCTTTTATCTATGACATATTTTTTAAATAATAATTTTTAATTTCTTAAAACAAAACTTAGTTTGTACTGTTTTCGATACTAATTCTTCTTGTAACCTGGTATCGAGGTTGCTAACATCTATTATTAATTTTTACGATAAAATTTAGTGTTAAAGAGTTTTGTTTACAAACTAAAAAAACCAAAAAAAAAAAAAATTCAAAAATCGAAGTTTACTCGATAGCTGTGTAATTTTGCATTATGTATATTTACAGTACAACAAATTTTTTTTTTTGTTTACATATTTTGTTTACACAAATATTTTACGTGAAGCTTTTTAATTCATATATACTAGAATTATGGAAGAATTGTTTTGGATAAGTTTAAACTATTTGTATAAATTTAAATTAGTTTAACTAAAAACAGTACAATCATTTATTCTTCTTCTAAAGAAAAGAAAAAGGAAAAAATTAATGGTTTTATTAGTAGAGTAAAGGTTCTTTACTCAAACCTACTCCGATGCTGTTTTTTATTACCGCTACACAAGTATGAAGAGATAAATAGAAAAGCTGTAATTTAGTGGTTTGTGTAATACTTCCATGACTTAGTTATGAAGAGATAAATAGAAAAGCTGTTATTTAGTGGTTTGTGTAATACTTCCATGACTTAGTTATTTTATATTTTTATAGTTATCATAAAATCAATAGCAATGTTTTGTTAGTTTTTGATTTTTATAATTAATAAAGTTTAATGATGTTTTTATAGAAAATTATGTTATAAATGCAAATTAGTTTTATAATATTTATGTTGAAAGAAAATTAAAGATGCTCAAAATTGTCTTTAAAAAAAGTTAAAAATTTTTATTTAAACTTTAATAAATTTTGCCAAGATAAAATTTTTTCTCTCTCAACTTCAAATCTTTGCTATAAATTTAGGTATAGCATTAGTTGGGTTTGTTAAAAGGATGCAGGATACTGTTTTATGAAGGGATAATATCTCAAAACATTTATTTCAAACATTCTTTTAACAATCTATACTATGATCCATAATTTTTTTAAACAATAGTTATAGTTTTAGATATTGCAAAAATTGTAAATTCAATCTGTTATTATTGGTAAGCAGTATTAACGAGTTTGTCAGAGTTTAACAAAAAATAACACAAAAAAGATCTCAGCTATTGTGTAAATGTTTTATGTAGACAGTCTAAAAAATATTGTCATCCACCAATCTTATAAATTTTTCAAATTATGAAAATTTTTTATTTAGAAAGATGTAAGCATAAAATGGGGCATCCACGAAAAATTGAATCAGTGCATTATTAAGTTATTCTACAAACATTCAGTCAATATATTAAAATAAGAACTCTAAAACTTGCTGGAATTTTAAAATTACAATCACAAATCCTAAAATCCTAATCCTAAAATCCTAATCCTTTGTATCCTTAAACTGTAGGAATAACTATTTTAGTCAAACTATTTTATAGTTATAACTTTTTGAAAATAAGAAAATTTAAATTGCTTAAATTATTTAATCAAAAATAATCAACTATTTAAAAAAGTTATTTTAAGAAATTCTATTTGAGGTTTTTTTTTAAATGTGTTTAATTTTTTAATTGTTTAATACCTTATTATTATATAACAGAATTTCAATTCTGTTTAGTTCAATTATTCTTTTCAATATCAATTCTGATTTTAATGCACTATGTTTGGCATGTGTGTCTAGTTTGAAATAATAAGCTATACCAAATTTATTAATTATGGTATTTTGTTGATTTAGCTGATTTTTATTTACTAGAAAAAGCAAAACATCTGCTATTATGTTTCTAAAATAATCAAAAATAATTTAAAATGATTTTTTATTTTAATAACTATTGCAGTTTAATGCAATTTAAATTAAAAATGTTTTTAATTTATCGTTTAGTCATAATATACAAAATGAGAGAGTTTAAACCAATCCTGGCTCTTGAAGAGCTTAAGCAAAGTAGACAAATTACTGTGCATGTTATGACTCATGATGGAAAAGAAAGTTTAATTACAGTTTATGCTGGAGATCAAATTAAAGCAATTAAAGAAAAAATATTAGGAGAAGAAGGTGCAAAGGATGTCCCAAACTATAAAGTAAAATTTCTGCAACAATAATTTTTATATATATACTCTCATGCAAGATATCAAAATTTAAATCATATATATATATATATATATATATATATATATATATATATATATATATATATATATATATATATATATATATGTATATATATATATATAATTTATATACATATATATATATATATATAATTTATATACATATAAATATAATTTATATATATATATATATATATATATATAATATATATATATATATATATATATATATATATATATATATATATATATATGTATATATATATATATATATATATATATATATATATATATATATATATATATATATATATATATATATATATGTATATGTATATGTATATATATATATATATATATATATATATATATTATATATATATATATATATATATATATATATATATATATATATATATATATATATATATATATATATATATATATATATATATATATATATATATATATATATAGGCTTTGTTATGAAGCATTACGCATTTTACACATGAAATGGCAATCTTACCGTTATGCCATTTGCATCACACAAAAACTCTTATCAAAGTATTATTTTAATTGCCTTTAAATAGTGTTTATTTAGTAAACATTAATTTTGTTTGTGAAGATAATTATTAAATGGTTAATTAATTGTTGTAAAAAATTTTTACTGCAATTGTGAAATAGTTTTTTTTTTCTTCATGAAAATATACTGCTAAATAATTTATTTTATACTTGAAAAAAAAATTCCAAACTGAGTTAATAAAACAAAAATTTTAAATCAAAAGTTTTTTAGTTTGAATTGAATATGATTTCAAGATTAAATATTTTATCTTAATTTTGAAGGAATATAAAACATCTTTGCAACTTTTTTACTTAAGAAATAGTTTTTTTACTTTACTTAAAGTTGATTTCATAAGTAATATTTGTTATAGTTATATCGTTTAAAAAAGCTTTTGGATTTTTTTAAATTTAAATTTAATTAGAATTACTTTCAAATGTGCTAATGACACAACTTTACTTTTAATGATGTAAGCTTATAAGCTTAGCTGTGTTTCATTAACATGTTTTATGCTTTTCTGTATATATATATATATATATATATATATATATATATATATATATATATATATATATATATATATATATATATATATATATATAATATATATCTTTCCCAGGAAAGGTGTGCGTTCGCACACCTTGTTTGTCCACGCATATAAGAAATTTTTCAGAAAATGTGACCGCGGCATTATTTCGTGGGAAAGCGGAAATTATCCACAGAGAATAAAAAATAATTAAAAAAAAAAGGAAACGAAGTCTAAGGGTTGCTATTTTCAGCTACGAAATTTGATACAAGTCAAGGAAAAGACAACGATAAGTCATAAAGTTTTCACGAAAATAAAGACTTGATACGTAATTTATTCATGAACTTTATCAGACAATGTATTAAAAAACTGATTCATTTTTTACGCTAGACAAATTTGGTTAAACTTTTTCATTTAATTTAGTTTTTACGAAGGTTTATGCAAAGGCGATGACTTTATTCCCCAATACTTAGGCAAGAAAATAAATTGCTGTTTTAATTATTAAATATATTATTTGAGATTTTAAACATAACAAAATTTTAATGTGAAAAAAGTTCTTTCTCGGCTTATTTTAAACTGATTATACTGAGTCAATGCTCGCCTTTTATTATGTTGAAATTATTCAATTGCATAATTTTGTTATTACGAAAGAAGTTAAAAAAATAATTGCATTGCTTCTGTTGTCATTGTTACGAAAACAGTTCCTTCGGGACATTACTATATATTAACTCTCTCACAATGTCAATTAATGATTGCAAAATAAGCAACTCAATCGTTTGACAATAAAATTTTCTTTCATTTAAAAAAAACAAACAAATATGTTTTACTAATAAATAGCAATCGTTTTCGTGTTTTCTTGCGTATCAATACATTCAAACATTTAAATCAATACATTTAAACATTTAAATGTATTTACGAAACATTTAAAAATTGTTTATAGTTCTATCGTAAATTTTAAAGTATTACTGACTGATAAAAGTCATTGATAAACAAATTTTACATTAAAAGGTTTTTTTATTTTCTTTAAACATTATTCTTTTTCTTTTTGTTTTGATTTTTCTTATTGATTTGATTTTTCATAGCTAAAATAACTACCACCCTAAAAAAATAAATAACTAAAATATAGGTAAACTTTTTTTAATTTTAAAGCACAAATAGATTTCTGTTATTTACTTTAAGGTTGCTTGCATTTTTGCAGTATTTTCGTTTAGCTATGTTTTGGCGCGAATTCTTGAAACGCATAATAATAAAACGTGGTCAGTTAGTCAGAAAAATTAATTCTATGCGTGGACAAACAAGGCGTGCGACCGCACGCCTTTCCTGGGAAAGCCTGATATATATATATAATGCCAGTTTTTGAATTGCTTTGCACTTATGACAGTTCGCACCTATGTCAAATCATAATTATGCCAATGTTTGCATTTTTTTTTTTGCGCATCTATGCCATTTTTTACATTTGCCAATTTGCAATTATGTCATTATTTGCAACTGCTTTGCATTTATGCTAGATTGCACTAATGCCAAATCACAATTATGCCAAATCACACGTTAGCTAATGTTTGTAAATTCTTTTGGTGTACCTTAAGTGCCAATTTGCACTTATGCCAGTTTGCACTTATGCTGTTTTTGCAACTACTTTGCATCAATTCACACTTATGCAAGCTTGCATCTACACCAAGTGCGCACTTATGCCAGTTCAAACTTATATCATTTTTTCAAAAACTGGTCTAGACAATTCGCACCAATACCCATTTGAAAATAACTTAATATATTTATATTTTTATGCATTCTTTTTATATTATTGTATAATTATGCATTAAAAAAGTTTAATTGTGTATTAAAAATTTAATTTAGGTTATTTTATTATCACCACGACGTGTTTTAGAAGACCAAAAAACTATTGAACAAGAAGGTCTTATTGATGATGATCGCTTTCTAATTTTTCCTAAGCGCAAAGATGCTGGTAATCCTTTCAAATATACAAGTAGTAGCATCAAAGGGCCAGATTTGCCTGCGATCAAAAAAGCTACTTTGCATATAGGTTATTTATTTTGTTTATTATGTATGTATGTATGTATATGCATATGATTACATATGTTATTATTATTATATATATATTATAAATATTATATATTATACATTATATATATTATAAATATATGTACAGTGCTTTAAAAGTTTTTAGTTTAATTTTTTGCTCAAATTCCCAAAAAGTAGATTTGGTTAGGTTCAAATCAGATGATTGAGCTAGCTAGGGCAATAAATTTACTTTTTTTTATCTATGCTTTGACTGTACATGTTTTTTTGGCAGATGCCATATTTTGTTGAAACTGCCACTTTCTTAAATATGAAAGCCTTTAATACCAACACTCCCATTGGCACCTTGTAACCTTGGTACAACAAAGCAATGAATATACTTTTTAGATTTAAACCTTTTATCAAAAACATTTTTTTATTTTATTTATTAACTCTTATTTTAAAAATTTTTTAAATTTAATTTAAAGTTACTTTCATCACTAAAGACTATTTGCTTTGACTTCAAAAACTCTTCTACATCACCTTAATCATCTGAGCAACATAAACAACAAGTAGAAGAGAATCATCTGACCACCTCTACACCAACCATCAGGTTCATTCATCATCAGATTCTTTTCTACACCACCTTAATCACCTGACCAACATAAACAACAAGTAGAGGAATTGCAAATATCTTTTATATGTTAAATTCATCAAATATTCCTGTTAGGGAAGGCTTAAAAAAATTTTTTGTTTTTATTATTATTTATTTTTTTATAATTATATTTAATTTTTATTATTATTAGTTTATATGAAATTATTCATAACAGCAATTTTTTATAAATACTTAAAACTGTAATAAAAATAACTGCTAACAAATTGTATCAAATTGAAAGGCATAAAAAGAGTTTTTTAAATGAAAATTAAGAAAGTATACCTAGTAAACACAAAATATGATTTACTCTATAATATTAGACTTTTTTATATATAAATTGTTCATAACAATAATTTTGATAAAAAAAAGATGTTTCAGGTTAAGCACCAAGGTTCAGTTCTTTTTCTTAATCCTGGGGTTCTAATATGGATACAATTTCTTTTTTTTTTTAAGTGACAACATGAAGCTCAACATGTTGTAACGAGAGAATCATTACCGTCTACCCTATCACAATTATTTATTGGCATGATGTAATTGTAAATTGAAGATGTCAATTTTTATCTCTTTAACTGTTGCGAAAAGTGTTCTCAATTTTGATTTGGTTGAAATAGCAACTGTGCGCTTTTCTTGTCTAGTCTTTATACTTGCAAACAAGATGTTTTTGTAAAATACTCTGTTGCTTTGTGCTTTATCAGGTACTTTAATAAAAGAAGTCTTTTCATTCTTTGAGTAGCCATCAAGGGTCCTGTGTAGTATAATTTATGGTTAGGCAAGTAATCAATATGGCGTGCTTTTGTGAAAATTCTGAAACACAACAATCTATGGTGTGTAACTGCAAATGATTGTTTTTGGAATGGACAAATAGGATTGTAAATAAGAAAATAATGAACAGAAACAAATAGGAAAAGTAAGGAATCAGGACTATAGTTTTCAACATTATCTCTGACTAAGTTTTCTTAATTAGAAAATCCATTTCGGCATAAAGCTTATGTTTGTTAGACTTAGACTGGTTGGGTATTAACTATGACTATCGTCCATTGGTGTTTATTTAAGCAGCTTTTTTTTATTGAGGAAATTTCAAAAGGAAAAAATAGCAGTAAAAATTTTTAGATTTTTTGAATTTTTTTTTAAAATTCAAAAGTAATGTTCAAAAATAAAAAAAGTATTTTGATGTGCTTTTAGACGAATTGTATTTAAAATATAAAATAATTTGTATCAAATATAAAATGTTTTTAACTTTTTTATTATTTTATGTTAAAAAGAATTAATTTTCTTACTTATAGGTGAAGAGAAAGGTACTGCAGCTACAAACACAGGTATAGGATGTCCTGGAATGTTTGATTTTTTTGGTGAACTAAAGAAGATTCTTATTTCATTAACTGAAGTCGCAAGTCTTTTGCAATATGTAAATAATGATGAGGAACAAAATTCAGATACTGAAGCAGAGGATCACGATATTCCAGTATATTTTTTTATTTAGAGTAATAATTTGAATAATAAATATAGTTTTAAATTATTTATATATAGTAAATATTTATATATATTTACATGTTATTTTTAAAAATAATTAATATTTACAGCTAGCCACTTGGACTAGTCGATTCATAATCATTTAAATGAAATAAGTGTATGGAGTCCAGCTGGTCTGTGTATTTACATCCTTCTGTTAACCTAAAGCAGTATTTAGGTGAAATTAAAAAAAAAATTGTTAACAGCAAGTTATCAAATGGAAAGACCAGATTAATTTTAGTTCTAGTTCTGCTACTCATTGATTATTGCGAAAATCATTTTAAAAAATCACCCACTGCAAATCTAAACCATATAATTGCGAGTTGACATTGCAACAGTTGTTTGCCATACAAAATTAGTTGACAGGTAAGCTACAAAAGGAAATTTAACTAAAAAAATTAACACAAATAATGAATGTTAACAGATAATGAACTCTGTGTTAATTGCAGAAGCCATTGCAGTGGGTGATTTTTATAAATGATCTCTGCATATTTTTTAGTTTAAAAAATAAATATAAATACTCCTTAAGTATTTTTATTTACTCCATAATTAAAATTTTATCTACTAAATAACTTATCTGCCAAATAATTAAATTTAATCTGCTAAATAATTTATCTACTAAATAATTAGGTTTTTTTTCATTTTTTAAATTTTATGTTTTCTTCAACTTTTATTTCCATAGTTTTTTTGTTTTTTTTAGATTAAATATAACTTAAAGAAAGATTTAAAACAAATATCTGAAAACCAATCATTTCTCAAAACAGAGTATCTACCTTAGTGCACCAAAGTGCACTAAATCAAGTGGAGATTTCATATAAGGGTTTTTTCAAAAGTAAGGGTTTTTTCAAGGGCTTTGTTTCAAGGAAAGTTTCAAAAGGGTTTTTTATTTTCTAGTTTTTCTAATTAATAAAAATAATGTTGGAATTTAAAAAAATTATCCTTTAATAAAACAAACTCACTCCAGCTATCCACCTGCCACATGTTGATATGGATAGTTACATTAAAAAGTAGTTTAAAAACGAAGAACTAAATCTGAATTTAAACAAAAAAAAAATTAGTTAAGGTGGGAAAAGAATGCATCAGAGGGGTAAAAGATCTGCATTTATAAATAAATATGTAGTAGATGATATCAAGATGCATCAGTAGAATTAATAATACTTTTATTAAAGTGAATTAAAAGAAAATTTGTGAATGTTTCACCTTTTAAAATTAAATTAATTTTATTTTGAATTTTTTAAAGGAATTATATTTTTTTTAAAAATCCATTTTCAAATAACAAAATTTCATATTCTTGTCAATCCTTTTTTTCCAATGTTTAATTTTTGTGTATTAATACGAGTGTAGAAAATTTATTTTGGTTTATTTTAATAGTTATTTTACTTCTGAGTAAGCTAAAATCAACTTTTGGTAACCTTGGTAACAGTAAAACATTACAAAAATGTTATATAACTTTCTAATCATTTTTCTTCATTGTAATAATCTAAAAATTTAAGTTAAAAAGATAACAAAAAACTTCAAAATATAACAAATAAGCAAAAATGTGCTAAGAAACATCTAAAACTAAATTTATATAGAACTTATAAAATAAATTTTTTCAGTAATAAATAAATATAAAGTAAAAAATTTTATTTATATTTGTTTATTTACATAAAAATAAATAAAACTTAAAATTTTTATGCTTTTATAAACACAATCATTCAGCCTGCTTGATAATCAATTACTACCAAGATCATCAAACAACAAAAATTGCATTAGAGTCATCTAATCCCCAATTACAAAAGAGTGCATGGGATTCTGGGATATGTATTGAAGCAAGATAACATTATAAGTTTATGTATAATGTTCTGGTACGTTATTATATGATTAAATGGGATTAATAAAGCTGAAAATTAATTTGAATTTCTTGAAAGCATAATTTCAGAAGTTTAAATTTATTGTTTCAGTTTGGCAGATATTTGCATCTGAGCTAAAGTCAAAAGAAAATACATCAAAGTTAACAAGAAAAAAAAGTTAGTTGAACTTCAAAAATGAAAAAAGATCATGTTGTTATGTACTGTTGCTTATCAAAAAAAAAAATGATAGCTTCCTTGACACTGCTGATGTCTGAATAACTTTCACTAGCTACCAAATAAGATCAAGTTAAGGTTAAAAGTATATGAGTGAAAAATAAAAAAAATAAAAAAATTTTAAGTATTTAAATTATAACATGTTTAAATAATAATGTTTTAAATAATTTTTAAAAGATTTATAAATAAGGTATAAATAATAAAAAAAATATATATACAAAAAATGTTAAAGTTAATTGTTAGTTTCACTTTTAGTTTCAAGTTGTTTTAAAAATTTCCTTTAAAAATTTTAGTTTTGGTTGAACATTTTGCAATAAAGGAAAAATCATGCAATTTAATGGAAGATTTCATGAAATTTGCTAAGAAATTCTTTGTTTGGCAAATTTTATCTGTATTTTCAGACCATCATAAAAATCACAGAAAATTGCATAACTACATTACATGACAGTTTTAAAGACCAATATTATCTTTGCGATCTGTTTCCTCTTCTATCTATCGATTCAATTTCCCTGCTCCACTAAGTTTTTCTTTAATTTAGCTCCCCCATTTTTAATTAATTTTAATTTTTTTTTTTTCAATTTCAATATTTATTTGAGAAACTAATTTTTTAACTTCTAGTTTAAAAAACACAAAACAGTTATATATTTTTTAAGTAAATAATGTATATTTAATATATACATTTAGTTTTTATGTAATTAATATTAATTTTGATATATTGTACGATATTTTCTATATTAATTTTAGATTGATCCTCTATGCTTAGGAAAATTAACTGATATGGGTTTTTCAGAACCACATTGTCGCAAAGCATTAATAATAAATCGTATGTGTCCCGTTCAAGCCATGGAATGGCTACTGCTTCATTCTGAAGATGTCGATATTGACAGACCTCTCACAAGCGACGAGTTAGCCTCGTATATTCCCGAGAGTAGAATAAAAGGAAAACGATCCTTAGTTAAAAAAAAAGAGTTTGTACCAAATCCACGCTCTGTTAATAAGCTAAAGGAAATGGGATTTTCAGAAAGCGAAGTGTTGGATGCTTTAAAATACAGCGCAAATAATCAAGAGCGCGCTTTGGATTGGTTGTTAGGTGATCGTCAAACCGCCGAAGTAACCCCTGATGGGGGTCTCGATCCTCAATCACCATTATATATTGCAATCATGGATCATCCAGTGGTTCAACTAGGAATGACCAATCCTCGTATATTACATGCTTTCGAGGATATGTTAGAAAACCCTAATAACAGCGGTCAATATATAAACGATCCAGAAATTGGACCTGTACTGTTGCAAATTTCGCGCATTGTACAATCCTTTTCGCGCTAACTCTATAATTTATGATTATTATATTTTTTCTTTTTTTTTTTGCAATTAAATTTTTTTTGTAAATTTTTCAAAGTATACTTTGATTGTAAAAGAAATCGCTATCAAAATGTAAAGGTTTTAAAATATTGTAAATTATTTTTTACAATTATTTTAATCATATTGTTTAGTGTCGTATATGCATTTATTTCATGTTGTTACAAATGTTTTCCAGATTTTAAATAAGTTAACGCGTTTTTTTAAACAATTTCCAAATTTATTGATAAACGAAAACAAAGATACTTATCCATTTCTTAAACAAAATAATGTAATTAATATAAATTTGTGTTTAACTTACAGAAATGCCACACCTCTAGGGGTCGCCACTAAATCTAAAACTTCTCCCATGGGATTATTGAGACATTCTAGGAATTCATTTTTTCTGATACATTGACTCCATACATCAGTTTGAAAAGAAATGTTAACAAAAACGAACAGAAAAACGGCTTTTATAATCGCTTTATTCATTTTCTTTAACTTGTTAGTAGCTTTATAGCCGGGTACATAATATTTTGTAATAACGACATTTATAAAATGACGTCAAATTGCAGGCGCAAGCATTCGTAAAGTAGAAAGTTTTCTTAAAGATTTCAGTCTTGGTATTTTTGTAAATATTTATAATTTTTGTAACATTTATTATTCTTGAATATTTTTTTTTTAGAAATAAGTTTTTTGAGTGGGTACAACTCCGGATCTTAATATGCATTAAAATTCTAAAAAAAGGCTAAAAATCTAGCTTAAAAATATTTAAGAGTATTTTTTTGGTTTTGTTAACTTTAACAAATATTTATCCGAATATAATTTAGATAAAAGTATGTCGTAAAAACCAATTTAAGGCACTTGAAATAGAGGTTAAAATGGGGTCGAATGAATCAGTTACAAAATTTTAATGAAAAAGTTTATTTTCTTTTTACAGCAAAAAAAATTTTTTTTTTATTTTTTTTTTTTTTTTGTTTTTAAGACGTACAGAACTTCAATTTGTATTAAGTATATACAAATCAAATAAGTTTTTTTACAGTTTTTCAAGAAACTTTATTTAATTTAAAAAAAAAAAAAAATGTTTTACTCTATATCCGGACTTTATTCTTGTGATATTAGGCCGGGTGAATAAAAATAAGCATATACTTTTAGTTAGTATTTGGTCAGCTTTACAAATAAAAACTTCTTCAATTTTGCTTAAGTTTTATTTACGTAATTATTTTTTTTTCCACGTAAAGCTGAGCAATAACTTTATTCACGTAAAGCTGAACAATAACTGAGTATAACTTTACGTGAATAAAAATTTGAGCAAAACTGTTTAAGATAACTGTTTTTTTTTTTGTTTTTAGATTAACTGTTTTTATTCACGTAAAGCAATCAAATGATAACTTAACTAATAAGTTAAGTTATCATTTGATTGGCGGTTTTTAATGCAATTAAGCTTAATGCCTCTTACATGAAGTGTGTGCATGTTTGGCAAAACCAAATCTTGCATTTTGAATTTTTGCACTGATATTATTCACTATTTTGACTTGTTAAAGCTTCTCCAGTGGGCACGTGACATTAAAAAGACGTCTTTTGAAAGTCTTTTAAAAGTATCGAACGTTTTGGAAATCTTTTGAACGTTCAAAAGATATCTTTTTTTGGTTCGGTGCCCACTAGGTTGCCTAAAACTTGAATGCAATTTTTACATTTGACTTTAGCCAATTATATTTATTTACCATTTTCTTTTTTAATTAACTTTTGAACAGCCAGAATTAACGCAATATCGAAGGTTGGTTTCAATTGTTGGTTGGTTTCAAAAGTTGGTTTCAATTTCAAGTTGACTTTAAAACTCTATACGACGTATGTTAATGTAGAAGCTAGTTGTTGGTATACGTTCAAAAGACTGAGACGGTGTAGTATATAGTACTGCTGATAGTGATTGGGGTCTGTAATTATCTGACAATAATGACTATTTGGATATCGAATACTGAAAATTCTAGATTACAAATAAGAATATAAAGATAATAGACTGAATTCAATATTTATGATGTTTTATATACTGATAATTTATAAAGTAATAAAATAATTATACTATTTAAATTTATTTCACTTTTAAAAAAGCTTATTTCAAAGAAATTATTGGATTGAAAGTTGTATTATCAAGAGAGTTTCTATTTTGTCCAGTTTTTGAGAGTTCTATTATTTAAAAACTTTGGCATATAAAATTCGCCGAATGGTCACACACGAGCAGTGAACGCCTGAGGGAAGAAATGAAGTACATTAAAATAAAGGAGAAGTATTTATTAGACAAAGCATATTTTGACAGTTGTCAAGACAAAAATAAAGATTAATAGAGGAATATTTAAAAATAAATAAGACAGGCTATACAATTAAAACAGTACTCAACAATAATAACAATAAAAAAAAAAAAATTAAAAATAAATAATAATAATAATAATAATAATAATATATATATATATATATATATATATATATATATATATATATATATATATATATATATATATATATATATATATATATATATATATACACATACACACATATATATATATATATATAAAATAAAAATAAAAAAATATTTTATAAATACCAATATGAACTAAAATATACAAGAAATACATAACCAGTCAAAAATTTGTAAAACAAAAAACCATTCAACAAATTAAAAATATGCTAACAACAATGAAAGGACTAATATTGGAAAAAAAACATTAATGCTAATGTGTAAACATAATTAGTGTAGTGATTAAGTAATAAACATCTCCTCAGAGTCGCGTCTATTATTACTGGGGTTTCGATGAGGATCAGCATTTATAACTAGTTTATCCCGTCAGACAAACGTCATCGCCACTTATGCTTTACCCCGCGACTTACGCCTATTCCATACTGCAGTAAAAAAGGACTCACTACAAATAGCCAAAACCCAACCAACCCCAAATTTGTAAAGCACCAATATTTTTTTTGATGATATGATATAAAAAGTATAGATTTACTGAACAAACAAAAATAAAAATAAAAATAACTAAATAAAACACTTACCGTACCACCAAAAGAAAACATGAAATCAAAAAAAAAAAAAAAAAAAAAAAAAAAAATAAATAAATAAATTAAAATTCTAATAGAAACATAAAAATATTAATCAATTTTGTATTTTCTGCAATACAAAAAACGCGATATGTTACTGTAGATGCACGCGATCTGTCGCTGCAGAGTACCTCTACTAAAGTTTGCAATTCGGATTGCAAGCCCTAGTAGACTCAGGTTGTGATGATTGTGTTTTTTTTTAATGAGCTATTAAGCAAATCAAAAAGATGTTGTTTACGATAGAAATAATTATGAACATTAACATGGTATTTAATTATGAAGAAAAAAAACAGTAAAATATTATAACAATGAAATATCGAGAGTTAAATTCTCAAAACATAAAAAATGTCAAATAAAGCCTAATTGTTTTCATGCAACGATGTGTTAATCTACAATTAAAATTTGAGTATTTGTAATTTACCGGTTTTTACATCCATTTAAAACAATCATGACAACCATTTAAAACAACCATGACATTCATTTAAAACATCGCGACAATCAATTAAAACAATGTAATTTATTAATTAAAACAATCGTGATTTTCAATTAAAACATTTAACGCATGCGCAATCTCAACATTCTATATCATTTTTAAAAAAAGGTTTACTTTATATTTTTTTTATTCGATTTTTTAAAAAAATTTTAAATTTTATTTTATTTAAATTATGTTTATTTTTCAATTACTGTCGAGTATGTTTTCTGACCTAAGACACGCTTCGAAAAAGCTTTCGCAGTGTGTGTAATAGTTTGATAAGGAAGAGATAAGCATGCCTCACGCATTCTTGAAATTAGTTCATTTCTTCCAGCTGGGGCCGTATTTCTTCGCACGTTATTCTTAAGATAAAAAAAAATCTCTTTACACGGATTCAAGAATGGTGAGTATGGTGGCAAATATTTTATTTGAATGTTCTGAGCCCTCATCTCAACATTATGATGGATTCTGAAATCGTTGTTGTTTTAATTATCATTATGCATGTTTTAATTGGACATCATGGTTGTTTTGCCAATACAGTATGTGTATAAAAAACATGTAAAAAAAATATGGTTTTGCATCCATTTTAAAACAAACGTGACATCCATTCAAATTTAAAATAAATTCCATTAAATTAAAATAAATTAATATAATATTAATAAAAATAAATTTATGTAATATTAGATAAATAAATATATAAAGAAGACCTTTTTTTTAAAATAATATAGAATGTTGAGGTTGCGCATGCGTTAAATGTTTTAATTGAAAATCACGATTGTTTTAATTGAAAATTACATTGTTTTAATTGATTGTCGCGGTGTTTTAAATGAATGTCATGGTTGTTTTAAATGGTTGTCATTATTGTTTTGAATGGATGTAAAAACCGGTAATAACTTTAATTAGATTTATTGAATTGATCGATCGATTAAACTAAATATTAATTACATGGATTTTTTAAGTTGAACATACACCAGCGAGCTGCACAAAGTGCTTATATCACATTAATTAGATGGAGATGTCTTGTATACGGCATAACTTGGACCACTTACGGCATAACTTGGACCACTTAAACACCAGACATTTTTTTGATTTAAAAGTATATGTATGGCACAAAAGAAGGCGACCACCTAGTGACATCATTGGATGGTCAGTCAGTCGGTTTATTAATGTTTACTATTATAAGTGAACAATAGAAGGAAAAGTATATAAAGATAAAATTGTATAAATGTTTCAATAGCGTAAAGTTTGTGTTTTAAAAATAGAGTTTTTTTTTCAGTTAAGCAAAGCCTTTTGGAAATGATATTCAGACAATAATTGCACGGCAACAAAAGAGTTTCTAGCGGTTGTGGGATTGATATTCGGACAAACAAACAATTTGACGTCATCAAAACGTACGCTACTAAAATGTATTTTTCATTACTATTAGTCATACCCCCGTCTCATTGTGATTGGTGCATGCCATTCTCTAAATAATGAATGTATTAACCACAATCTTGCGTTTTAAATCATTTTGACTGTAATTTCAGTAAAAAAACTAAACGTAGTCTTGGTGCTCTATTCATTGCTATCAATTTGCTAAAGTTATGTTTTTTTTTTTTTACAAAATATGTTTGGTTTTTTTACAAAATACAATTGTCTTATTGCGTGGCAATAAGACAATTGGTGTCTTCATCTTGCCTCGGCCATCTATTTTTGTTACCCCGGCCATCTGTATTTGTCTCAAAATATCTATTGTACTTTTATATTTAAGTGGCAAAAAAATTTATCAAACAAACGATTGATTAAGAATTATTTTCGAAAATAGCAACAAAAATATATATTGTAAAAAACCCATTTTAGTAACGAAATCAACTTATTTTTTAAAATTTTGTACAAAAAAATATTTGTATTTAATTATTAAAAATATATACATTTTTACATATATATTTTAGAAGAAAAGATCCTATAGGATCTTTTCTTCTTGTTATTATTTAATAAAGTTTAAAGCTATTATAATAAACTTTTATTATAAGTATATAATCAAACTATAATAAAAAACTTTATAACTAACCAAAATACATCATAATACACTATTATATAGGAGTGCAGAAATAAGTGTTATGTTTATAATGGATTTTTGTTAGGCAGAACTTTTTTATTGGTTTCTTATGAAAAATATTGTTATGTATCAAAAGTATTGCTTAAGATATTGAAAAAAAATGTTGAAAAAGATTTTCACTACAAGAATTGTAATCACTTGACTTGCAAATATTAGGAAAACATTTTAACTTGCAAACAGAACCGTGGCTAGGCAACCCCACACATCCCAATTAGGAAGGAGGCAGGTCCTAGAAAAATATTAGAGTCCTTTTGTTAATTTAAGAATTTTTTTTTTAGTAATATCTAATAGAAACATTTTTTAGGTTTCGGGACCCTAATATTATGTTTTTTATTTTTTTTAGTGGGGGGAAGAGGGCTCCGACCCACAAGCCAGAGCACTTCTTCGAAATAAAAACCCTACTTTTTCTATTTTATAATATTTTACTAAGAACAAATATCAAACAAGAATGTCAAATATCAACAATGGCCTCATTTTGTCACATTTCTCATTACATCTTCAAATTGTATTTTATGATCCATTTCAATTTCTGAATGTCTGGTAAATTTACCAACTCTGCTTGTATATTGTGATGAATATTTTTTTTCTTTGATATTTTTGTTAATTTTGAAAAGCTGTGTGGAAGTTACGGTCACGTGGCGTTTAGTTTTAAAGCTAATTTTATGAAAAATTCTTAAAAAGACTCTACTTAGTGTCGCTTTAAAACCTTTGTCTGTTAATATCAGGAAAAAAGGAGTGGATACCGTTGTTAACTGACTAAAAATTTCTCCTGTAAATATAACCTTCTTATTAATCGCATGATTAGCAAGGACTAAGTGGATTGTATAATACGAAACCCAAGTAACAGCCATTATGACGGTCATAATTATTAACAACAACGCTTCTTTTTCTTCTTTTTGGCAGTCATTTGCTAAATAAACGTTTCCAAACACATTTATGGTTCTTTCTTTTGCTTGTTTAAATTCTCTAAGTGTTGATATGCTACAATAAAACAGTATGAAAACTGGTAATAAAACTGCAAAAGCAAGCAAACTTAGTTTGTACATAAAAACCACGCTTGGCTTGGTTATATTTTGAAGATAACAATACTCGTTATTGTTCACAAATTCGCCGATTCCAAAAAAAGGCATAAATGACCAAAATGCGGCATAAAATATACAAAATGAGACGCAAGTAAACGAGAAAGCTCTTTTTCCATAATATCTTATTAACATTCCTGGGTGACAAATACTGATGTAGCGTTCACCAATAATAACCGTTAACATTCCAATTGAGGAAAGTTCTAAAAATTTACTGCAATAGCCAATTACAGAACATTCTATGCTTAGTCGGTACTTTCCATAAAAAATAGCATCAATTTCTAAAGGAGCTTCAAAAACATTTCGAACAAAGTCAAAAACTGATAAAGCTATCCATACGTGACATTTAAAAGTACGTTTGTGGTATCGCAGGTTTAATCCATAAAGAACAATTATATTTAAGATTATAGCGAATATCACCGCGATAGCAAAAAAAACCGTAAATAAAAGCGAAGTATTAAGCATTAGATTTTTTTTTGTTCAACTTTTTTTTGTTGTTGTTGTTGAAAACAACGCTCTAAAATTTAAAGTTTTGATAAATAAAAAAACAACAACTTTTAGCAAATCGTTACTTTTTCCTCAAGTGCCTCAATTATCTTTTCATTTTACGTTATTTTTTTTAAATAGCTCTTTTTATATTTTGATGTGCGTTTCCTGCTTGAGAAAGAATAAGCTATTTTGGTATTTACCGATACAAGATAGCGTTTTGCTAAGCAACACTGTTACACCTGCGTTTTGATTGGTTGCTTAACACCTAGATACTAAGCAAACAAACAAAAAAAAAAATTTATTCAATAGCAATGAATTTTTATAAAAGTTTTCTCGGATAAAGTTGTTGAATCAATAAGAAACTACCGATTTATTACAACAACATAAACAACAACAATAACATTATATTTCGTGTTACAGATGTTACAAAAACACAGGTTATTGCAAATAGTGATTCACTAATTAAGCGCAATGACCTAAATAAGATAAAAAGTAATAATAACAATAATAATATGTAAAATATGTAATAAGTAAAAGTACATAAAAAATAATAAGTAAAAAGTGCATAAATAATAATATGTAATAAGTAAAAGTACATAAAAAAAGTAGATTAAAAAAGAAAATTAAGATAACATAATATTAACTCATAAAAGTAAAATTGCATAAAAATTTATTTAATTATACCAAGAAATCAGACTTTTTGAATAAATATAACATAACTAATATAATGTAAATTTATATTTGCACATACACTTAAACAAGAATTATAATAAAATAAGTAAATTATAATAAAAATAATTATTTAAAATAAAATATTAGAAATAAAATTATAATAAAATAATAATTTATAATTAAAATAAAAAATAAGTCAAAAGGTAAAAAGTAAAAAGGTAAAAAGTAAAGTTAAGCGTAACCTTTTAGGTAGAAATAATGGAGTGACTTTAAGAACAGATTCTTGAACCTAAGGATGAGACCTGATTTTAGTGTAATCGGAAGGGAGTTCCAAGAAAGAGTACACTGGTATGTAATAGAGTTAATTACACGTTTACTTGTCTGTTTTAGTGGGAGAGTTAAGTTATAAATGTTATAAATGACTGATCTAGGTTATGCCCACACGTTGTTCAATTATTAACGTAGTTGCGAAATATAGGAGGAAGGATACCATGTTGTTGACCCCAGACAAAGGAACAATTTAAGAACTGAATTAAGTCATAGAAACGAATGATTTTGGATGTAAGATATAGGATGTCAGTAGGAAAATTTCTCGGACAAAAATGAATAATCCATACCGATCTATTTTAAAGTGAAACAACTCTAGAAAGAAATACGGTTTTAGATTGTCCCCAAACTTGACATGTGTATCGTAAATGTAAACCAAAAATTGAGTGATATATAGAGTGAAATGTTTCAAAATTAACTTTAATGCCGTTGGAACGGCTTAACTTCAGAGTAAGGTCGGATATGTGTGTTTTGAATAAAAAATTTTCATCTAACACAACACCAAGATAAGTTATGTTACTAGACAAATACTTTTTTTGACCACTTAATCGAAAGTTCAAGTATTTTGGAATACTTTTCTTAGTTTTTTAAAAAAAGTTTGTATTTCGCGTCATAATTATAACTATTTCCGATTTTTTAGTATTCAATAAAATTTTATTTGCTCTAAGCCATTGAACAAGACCGGCTATATTCTGATTAATAAATTTATTAAGTTTTTTGAGAGAGTTCGTTATTAATTGAAGATTAGTATTATCAGCAAAATAAAACGTTTTTGAATGTTTGATCGAAAGATTAAGATCATTAGTATAGATAATAAAGAGAAGAAGACTTAATATGGATCCCTGAGGTATACCAATTGAAACGTTTTTAATATCTGAGCTGGTTCCATTTATAGTTACAAACTGTTGACGGTCAGAAGATCAAAGGTATGATTTGAACCACTGCAAGGACATGCCACGTACACTATAATAGTTAGGCTTTGAGAGGAGAATTTCGTGGTCTAAGATGTCAAAGCTTTTTGCAAATCAACAAAATCTCCATAAGCAAAGTTGCCAATCATTCAGAACAACTCTTATACTTTCTGTAATTTCAATAAGAGCGTGAGCCGTCAAATACTTTTTATAAAAACAAAACAGGTGTTTATATAAGCATTGATTTTGGTTTAGAAAGTTGTATAGTTTATTATGCATAACTTTTTCAAATATTTTGCTTACATTAGAAAGAAGAGATATTGGACGATAGTTAATGCAGTCAATTGTAGATCCTTTTTTGTGAATCGGAATAATTTGAGCGAGCTTAAAGGCTTCAGGAAATGTTCATTTGCGAAATGAATTGTTTAAAATGATACTAATTAGTTTAACATAGAATTCCTGACACCAGTTTAAAAAGTTTTGTTGAAAGACTGTTTGGTCCAACACTCCTCCCTTCTATAATAGTGGAATTTATATAATTGAGAGTCTCCTCTTTCGTTATTGGTTGCATATAAAAAGAGTTGCTAGTAGAATTGGTCAAGTACTCACGACAGTTGAATTTAGAATTTGGAATTTCGTAGAATAGTTTTGAAGCAATCGTGGTAAAGAACTTATTAAAATGGTTTGACATTTTAGGATTGGTTTCGCATTTGTTGTTAATGAGTATGCTTGTTAGGGAATTACTAATATTTTGTTTCACATTTATAAACTCCTTTATACCTTTCCATGCTATTGATGTTGTGGCTAAAAAAATTTGTGTAATATTTCTTTTTGCTAAATTTTATAAGATTGCTTATACTATTACGATAGTGTTTAAATTTTTTAAAATATATATTTTTTAATCCACAGTTTTTTGATTTTAAATATTTTTTATGAAGTTTATTTTTAATTGTTATTGACTTGAGAATACCTTTCGTTACCCAAGGTTGATTACGTTTAACTATATTAAAAATTTTTATATTTTTTTATAGCATGTTTGTTTAAGATATGATCAAGTATTTCAATTAATTTTTTTATAGAATCGTTAACATCACTGTCGTCTTTTATATTAAATATAAAACCAAGCAGTTTTATTGCGTACTTTTATAAAATGAAAAGTTAAACAACTCTACTTTTATAAGCGCGTAAACTTACTGATATATTCACGCTTTATATTAATTACAAAGTATTGCATTTAATTTCTTTACGTAAAGAAAGACGCCTCAAAGCGCCTAATATAATACCTATTGATCAGTTATGAGCAATAGTAAATTGAGGAAAAATGATGAGAAGTTTGATAATATTGTTGGTATACCAAAAACTCTTAATAGTCTAGTTTTTTTCTCGAACATCAGTTCTTTGGAGTTTGCTTTATTCATCTTAATTTTCTTGTTCAGATAGTTTGCAATCTTTTAAGTCATCTGCCAATTCTTTTCTAGCCCAGCAAATTTCATCTATAGCTCCGGGCTCCGCAAATTTAGGGGCCCTCAAAAATTTTAGAGGACCTTTTTTTAGTCATTTCTAGGCTCTGGCCCATAAAAAAGCCTCCAAAATAAAAATAGCCCCAGACTCCAAGAAGTCTTAATCCGCCACAGTAAATAATGATATTGAATAATTTAATTTTTATCACACTAAGATTGTTTTAATCTTTATTTATCGATTCTCTAACGAAATTTAGGTATTTATATACCGATCTATATTAAATCTATTTAAAAACTTGGTATCAGGTATTACCTACTTTTGAAGCAAAGATGTACAGTCAACTACCAACAAATGGAGATGTTGTTTTCCATTATCTTTATCTTACAAGATTTGACGTGAAATTAACTGGTAAAAAAGAAATTGCGTCTGTAGTTTGGGAAAAAGTTAATGTTTTTTGGAAAATGGCAGGAATTCCAATAAAACAGAAGAAAGATATTGTTAGAATGATACTGCATCTAATTCATCTTAGAGAGAACTTGATTAAAAATGCAAAAAAAAAATGTTATGCAGCTCAATTTCTGAGTTTTACTAATAAACTATCATCTTTGTTTGATATTGCAGCAACAAATGCAGAAAATTTGATAAGAAAAGATTCCTCGCGTAGTATCAATAGTCAGATTTCAGATGTAGACTTTCTCTCAGATCATCGACACTTAAAAAAGCAATTTTTGGACCCATTAAACAAGAGTTATGCTATGAAAGTGAAAAGAAAGGAGGAAAAAGAGAAACATAAAATCAAGGCTATTGGAAAAATGAAATATAAAAAGGAAAACATAAAAGAAAAAAGTTTCAATGTATTGGAAGCATTTAATAATGAAGACAAAACTCATAATAAAATTGAAAAAAGTACTATTGCTAGGCAGAAAAAAAAATCAATATATTAGAAAACCCTAAAGTTTCCTTAATGGTTGATAGGTTGAATCTATCCAACAGAGAAAGATCTGGAATCATTTTAGCTGAAGCATTAGGTAACAATTTAGATAGGAACAGATCAGGTAATAAAATTCGACAGTAAGTTTCAGATGATCTTAAAAAAACATTCATTTTGCCCAAGTACTCTTCCATTCACTGGGATTCAAAGTTGGTATCTGAGGTCAATGGTAAAGTGGAACGTTTGGCTGTTGTTGAATGAGGAAAACCATATGCACCTGAAGGGAAATCGTTGCGTGTACGCAGGATTCCTGATACAACTGGGCAAAGTCTGGTAACAGCTACCATAAATGCTGTAAAGGCATATAAAATAGAAAAAACATTTGAGGCTTTTTTTGACACAACTCCATCAAATTCAGGTTGGATAAATGGTTCTGCAAAAGTTAATTGAAGAACATTTTAACAAAAATTTATCTTGGTGCGCCTGCCGACACCATATTTTTAAAAGAGATTTGTCTTCTATTTACTTAAAACGTTTTGGAGAATGTAGATCTCCAAATATATAGTTACAAAAAGATTTCAGCTTTAAATCAAAATTGAAATCCCTTGAGAGCCCCTACAAAAGTTGAAAAACGAAAAAATGTTACCTTTCTGATATCAGAAAGGTAACATTTTTTCGTATCAAATTATTAGAAATTTATTAATAATACATAATGCAGGTATTTATTCTTCATTTCATGAAATTAAGAATGAGAGACACAAATGCTATACTGAGGATTTAGTTGTGAAAGAAACATCTACTTCAACTCCTCCACAGGGTATGTGATTCAAAAACTCTTGTAACATGAAGTGCAGATATCTGAGACATTAGAACTGCTAATTGGTTACTATTCTATAGAGTCACAAGAGGCTCTAAATGAGAAAATTCGCAAAAATAAATTAAACCAAGATACAGCTATCTAGAAAGAATATTATGAAAAACCAGTTTCAATACCTGTTGATTAGAAGTGATCCTGTAATATCAAACATTAGTTTCAAAATATACAAGGTTGGAAATGGAAGAACACCCTGAAGTTCACCCTGAAGTTTTATCTTTGATAATGCTGTAATAATGAAATAAAGCTTTTTTATTAATATTGGATTTTCTTTTTTGTTTTCTTGGAAGAAAAATTAGATAAGATAAATATTTATTTTGTATTTAATATATTTTAATATTGTTATAATATTAAAATATTTTTTGAATCCAATTGTTCTTTTTAACTAGTGAATGTTTTGGTTTGAAGAAATTAATTTTTTTAAGTTAAGTCATTTTTTGTGCATGTATAAGACTCTAACACGTATACGCGTGTGTAGAACAAGCCTTAGGCACAATAAAAGTTTAAATTAAAAAATATGTGGTACTCTTTTATATTATATTTTGGATCAAAGTATCCAATTTTTTATTTAAATCAAAATTTGCGCGCGTAAATAACACTTACACGCGTTAGTGCACGTTGTACGCATCGTAGGTACGCGTAAAAATATCTTCAATAGCAAATTTAAATTTTTTGACCCAAAATACGATAGTATTGATGTATCACATTTTTGTATATGATAGTTAAATAATTTTTGCCGTTTTTTTACCTTTCTGGCTCACTATGGCACGCAGGGTAAAAAAGCAATTTCTTATAAATAGAGAGGAAGAAATTTAATTGTTTACATTAAATAACAGTATTTAGGCACCACTCCTAATTAGAAATTTAAAGCTGTCTTACTTTTTCGGCGTCCACTTCTCCCCACTTTTCCCTACTCAATAAACCACTGTTAGATGAATTATGCTTAAAACACATGTTTTCATTTATTCATTCGTACCTTAATTGTGGAAATATTGCTAAAACTGAAAATATTACATTTAAATAATGAGAAAATGTATATATATATATATATATATATATATATATATATATATATATATATATATATATATATATATATATATATATATATATATATATTTATGCATTTCTTTATTTATTTTTAAGTATATCATCATAAAATTCTTAATTTTTATTATAAATTATCTGTTTATTATATTTGTTTTTCAAGTCGGCAATATTCTTGAACAATTTTGCATTTTTTGTCAAACTTCTTCACAAAATTTCGCTTTTTATTTTCATTTTTTATTTTTAATTAAATGGATTTATGTAGTTGTGTGTGTAGATAAATGATAATTTGGTAGTAAGACAAAAGCGTATTCCCTTTTATAAATTTTAGTTTACAAAACTTGTAAAATATTTAATAACGGCTAAATAAAAATATAAAAAATAATAAGGTATTTTTAGCTCACTGCCAATTAAACTCATGTAAAAACACATTTTTCACTTTTGTTGCACGTTTTGCGTAATTTATAACGAAATTTATTTTTCACAAAAAATTTTAGTAATATCTAAATATTTTTACTGCGTGTAATTGGCTGTAGTTTTAGTTTTGTTGCGCTTGCCCTACGTAAAAGTGAAGCAAGACCGAAAAAAATGTCGTTGTGTACTTCTCCCCGTAGACTTTGCGTAATTTTATTTTTGAAAGCTCTAGAACATTTTGTTTGCGATTAAATGGTTACAATTTTGTATATATTTTTAAAAAAATTTTCAGATATGTTAAATCAGTTTTTATGTTAGTTTGAGTGGAATTAAAACAAAGTTTGGAAACAGAGAGTTTTGATTATTGAATAAAATTTGGTTTAATAATAATAATAAAAAAAAGAATCACAAGCTATCGTTTTTTTTTAAAAAAAAACGATAAAACAAAATAGGCTAGTTGAGATTGGTTAATAAAACCTTTGAAAAAAAACTATCCGTTAGAAAACCAGAAACAACTTCTTTAGAAAACCAGCCAAGCAAAAAAAAAAAAATCTTTGATCTCAAACTAATATCAGAATTGCGCGTGGCAGGAATTTAACCTTATGACAGATATGTATATGATGATGATATGTTTTTGATATTAGCTGTTACAGATGCCTCAAGAACCATGCAATGAATGCAAGAAAGAAATTAAAATATAAAAAAATGTAACACTTTTTGTTTAAAAGTGGTCAATATTATCTTTCTGAGATGGTAAAATATTTTATATAATAGCTTAATAGATGATAAAACTTTTATTTTCTGCCTGCTCCCGTCACATCTAAACTAAAAGAAAAACAGGTAGAAATGGTGAAAAACAGGTAAAAACAGGTAGAAAAAAAAGAGTTTTGAGATATATTTAAGTCAATATACATAAAATAATAAATTTAATAAAAATAATATTTTTAAGACTTATTTAAAAATAAATCTCAGCTCTGGTCCACCCATTGGTTAATTCCATCGGTGATATTTTAAAAAAATAATAAAGGTTCATGCGCAAAATCTAATATAATTGCAGCTCTTTTAGTTATCTCAGATTTGGGTGTGCACAGTAACGTCATGTTGCAAACACTAGGTGTGCAACATGAAGTAGTCGAAGGATGTTCTAATGTAGGGGAAAGACGCCTACGATGGCATAGCGCCTATGATGGCATACCGGTCATATTTTCATAAATATTGGTTGTGGCAAAAAAATGATTAGACCAACATGTTTATACTGAATTTACATTTGTTTTAGTAAAAGTACACCCCTTATGCATAAATATTGCTTTTATAATCATTAAAAATTGATTTTGGAATGCGCTGTTGTACTTTTTTAAATATTTAAGATTGTGATTTTATTATTAACCACGCAGAAATGAAATTTTCATGCTTTTAATTTCCAAGTTTTGTGCATTTAATGGAATACTTATTTTAATTTTATCTTTTGAACAAGGCAGACATAGCTTGTTTAAATGAAAATGATGACTTCTTCCTATGATGGCATGCATAGTTAGGTGTGTTGCAATATTGACAAGTTGAGAAAACATTTTTTTTTTCATAGAAATAACATATTTGTTAGTGAAGTAAAAAGGAATTTTTACTTTAGTAAAAAAATTTTGATTTAAAAAACACATAAAACGCAATATCTCTTATGCGCATGCGCAAAATCTTACACTGCTGCTGTGTAGCACGAAAGGGTCAATTAGGATGATTACGCATAATTTTTGGAATTTCTGAGACAAGACTCTAAGGTCAAATGAAATTATCGAGTTACCTTTGATGCTAACCAGCCCCATCCTTCCCTATGCCATCATTGGAACAGTAGTTGCCTATGATGGCATACTTGTGCTTTTTTTTAAATAAAAACAACCAATAAAAAAATAAAGCTGATGAAAACTCCTGGAGATATTATTGTTCTACATGTAACAAAGAATGTATCCATATTAAAACTTTTGTTCTTGCTCTTCAGGATACTGAATAATGAAGCTTCAAAGTTAAGTATGTCATCATAGGCGCCTTTCCCCTATTTTTTCTTGATATTTTATCCTAAAATAACAACTGAAAGATTGTTTTTTTTTCTGAAATTTTTTTATTTTGTTGTTTACATAAAAACTACAATTTCCTTTCACAAAATAATTAAAAAAAAAATAATTACAAATATGTAAATAATTAACAGACAAGGGTTATATGGAGAAATGGGCGCCAAAATATCAATAATTGTAAAAAATGGTAAATAAATAAAATAAAAAATTTAGCTAAAATTATTCACCTAAATACACCAATAAATTCACAAATATTAAAAAAGAAAATAAAATATTTAAAAATACAAATAAGATAAATTATTTAAAAAAACAAATATTCATAATAAGTCAAAAAAAAAAAAAAAAAATTAAAAATACAGTTTGTCTGAGAAAAAGTAAATACATACATACATGCATATATATATATATATATATATATATATATATATATATATATATATATATATATATATATATATATATATATATATATATATATATATATATATATATATATATAAATATATATATATATATACATATATATATATAAATATATATATATATATATATATATGTATATATATATATATATATATAAATATATATATATATGTATATATATACATATATATATATATATATATATACATATATATATATATATATATATATATATATATATATATATATATATATATATATATATATATATATATATACATATATATCTTATACTGCTGACTTAGGTGAGCATGATGATGTCATAACTACCTAACATCAAATAGCCTGCTGCTGGGGGCTTCAGTACATACATCGACTGACAAATAGCCTGACTCGCCGTGGAGTGCTGCTACATCGACTGAGGGTTTGGTATGGGTCAGCAACATTTTCATTCATTATTCTTCGTTTTCCCTCATCGTTTTCTAAAAATGCTCACTTAATTTAGGCTAGCAAAAAAAGTGAGCAATTGCGCATATAAATATACTATAGTATATATATATATATATATATATATATATATATATATATATATATATATATATATATATATATATATATATATATATATATATATATATATATATATATATATATATATATATATATATATATATATATATATATATATATATATAGTCGTATACGCAATGAAAAAAACTAACTTGAGTTATTCAATAAAGAATATTTCAATTCCATCAATAAAGAACTACAAAAATACAATTACTCGATAAAACCGAAGCACTAATTAAAAGAATGAGATGGAAAGCTTTCTTCTTTCTTAATAAAGATCAAAAAAGTAAGGAAAATACTTTTTATAACAATTACCGCATAAAAACATCAAGTTATCCCAAACAAATCTCTGATATGTCTACATTTGAAAACGATCTGATAGATCTTATAAAAAACATTAAATTTCGTAAAGTATACAATAATATCCAAGACAAGTTAAAAGATAACTTATCTACCATACGCAATAGTAAACTTACATATACTTTTTCCGATAAAACATCCAATTTATATAATATATCTAAAGAAAACTACACCCATTTGCTTACAAATGCTATCACCTCAACATACAAAAAATCGAATACAAAAATCAAAAATCAAATAAATAAAGACGGCAAACGGATTTTAAAAAATCACGACGTTTTCAATAAAATCGATATTAATACATCTTCAAATTGTTTTATAAAATTAAAAGATCATAAAGAAAACTTTACAAATAATCCAACTGTCCGTTTATTAAACCCTGTCAAAAATGAAATCGGCAGAATTAATAAAGTTATACTTTCTAATATAAACTCTGAACTTGTAAAGAAACTTTATCTTAATCAGTGGAAAAAAACCCAAGATACCATAAACTGGTTTAATCGCATCAATGATAAACGCCTTTATAAATTCCTTATTTTTGATATTGTTGCTTTTTACCCTTTCATATCTGAAAAACTTCTTAACAACGCTATTTATTTTGCTGAGCAGTATCTAAACATTGAACCTAACCATAAAACATTGATCTATCATGCAAGAAAATCATTATTATTTAACGATGATCAAGTTTGGATAAAAAATGTTTCAATGGGAGCATTCGATAATGCTGAAGTTTGTGATCTTGTGGGAACTTATATTTTGTTTCAAATTTCACAGTTTTATGATAAAAATGATTTTGGATTGTACCGCGATGATGGTTTAGCAGTTTTTAAAAAAATGAGTGGTCCCCTAATGTAAAAAATCAAAAAACATTTTGTTGAAATATTTAAAAAAAACGAACTCACTATATCAATACAGTGCAACATGAAAATTATAAATTATCTTGACGTCACATTAAATCTGAACAACAATACTTTTCAACCATATTGGAAGCCGGGGGGGTTCATATTCAAAGCCAGGTAATTCTTTAAACTATATTCACGCTGATTCAAACCACCCGCCTAATATTTTAAAATAGCTTCCACATTCAATTGAGTTAAGATTGTCTGCAAATTCGTCTAGCGAAGAAATCTTTCAAAGATCTACTCCTATGTACAATGACGCATCCGGTTTTAATCACAAAATTTTATATCATCCTTTAAATTTACCACATACCAAAAACCGTAAACGAAACATCATATGGTTCAACCCTCCTTTCAGCAAAAATGTTAGCACTAATGTAGGAAAAAGTTTTTTAACCTTAATCAACAAACACTTCCCAAAAAATCACAGACTCCACAAAATTTTAAACAGAAACACGATAAAAATAAGTTATAGCTGTATGCCGAATATGATATCTTTTTTAAATGCACACAATCAACAAATTATGAACAACAGCAAAGTTCTACCTAAAACCAACTGCAATTGCCTTAATAAAAATACCTGCCCTTTATCAAACCAATGCTTAACAAAAAACATTGTATACTAAGCCAATATAAGTTCTAATAACCCTACTAACACTCCTGTCAACAAATCCTACATCGGTATAAGTGAAACACCATTCAAAATTAGATATGCTAACCATATAAAATCATTTAACATTCTAAGATACAAAAATGACACCAAATTATCAAAAGAATTTTGGAAATTAAAAGATGCTAACTTAAACCTAGTCATCAAATGGAAAATAATTAAGCAGTGCAATGCGTACAACCCAACGACGAAGTCCTGCAAACTATGCACGAAAAATATGAAATTCTATTTTCCAAAAATAAAAATCTGCTAAACAAAAAAAGTGAAATGGTATCCAAGTGCATCGAAACAAGTTCCTTCTCGCCCTATTCAACACGGGTGATTAAGCAATTTTTTAATTAATTACAAAAACTGTTTGTTTTGACGTCAGAACTCATTACATTGCCTTGTTATGGTTTTTTTCTGTTAATTTCTGTATTTTGTATTTTTTGACGGTTTTTTCTTAATTTAAAGAATAAAATATGGCTGATGATTGCCGAAGGGCATAAAACTTTAAGTTCCATCACAAAGTTGTATTTTTTCAAATAATCAAACTCTTTATATATTATATATATATATATATATATATATATATATATATATATATATATATATATATAATATATATATATATATATATATATATATATATATATATATATATATATATATATATATATATATATATATATATATATATATATATATATATATATATATAAACAATTTAAAATGTATTCTACAAAATAGAGTGCTCAATGTTCTTATAATAACAGAACAATTACATATTAGTAGATAATCACTTAGCAAAATTTTTTTCCATTTAACACTGTGTTTCATCAATAAAGACTCAAGAGAAATAAATGATCAAATTTATAAAACTTCAATTTATACCCAAAATTAAATTACATGAAGTCGAATGTCTCAACAACTGTAATTTTTCACACATTTGTGGAATTTGCTGACACTATTATAAAAAGAATTCTTTAGAAATGATTACTTATGCTTTTTAAAAAATATATTTTTTAAAAGGGGAGTTAATGTAACTATTATTTGAGCTCACTTATTTTTATAGTTTTTTAGGAGAAACTTGTTTTCGTGCCTGCATTTAGAAATCAATTCCGATTTTTTGTTTAATAAACAATCTTAATTTGCATGTGCAATTATTTCAAAATTTTCTTGTAGACATAGTATGCATTTGTTGAAAATATTCTTATTTGCAGCCCTGTTTTAAGAATGGACCAGTTCAGTATAAAATCATCAATATTTTTATCTTTTACTTCCCATATATATTTTGACAGCATGGTGTCTTTTGAATACTTTTTGTTTTTAAAAGATTGCTTATGATAGGTAAAAAGTTTTTCTCCATTCACCCTAGTCGTAACAATGTGTAATTTAAGTTATTTAAAATTGTTGAGACAATATATTGTTTATAAGGTACATTCTTAAAGAAAACAACACATTTGTATACCACATTTCTTGATAAACAACTTCCACCCATTGGACAATTGTTTTTTTTTTGTTTAAAATTACAACTTTCTGTAGTTTTTTCTTTGGATTTCTTTTTTGTTTAACAAAGCATTGTTGTAAACTTTTATAATTCCTTCCATACTTTTTGTGCAACTGTAGCTAACTTTAATTAAATTTCGATTAAATTTTTTATTTAATTTATTAGAGGGCGGGAAATGTTTATCAATCAATTATAAAAACACTTTTCCTATGTTAGGGGAAACATTTTTGCTATATGGGGACGTTGAACCGAATTACATTTCTAGTTTTATTTTGCTTTTTTGAATTTTTTATTTAGGATTAAATTTTAGTTCAAAATTTTCATAACCCTTTTTTTTTAAGGGCATCTTCAAATATTTGTTTTGAGGAATTAAATACATTTTCATTAGAGGAGTTTTGGTTAAGCCTGATATTAATTGAAATCGGGATTTGTTTTAGAAATTGGGGTAGATGATTTGAGCTAATATTAATAAACAATAATTAATCGTTTGGTTTTTTGAAAGGCTTATATGAATTTTCAGAGAGATTAAATGTGACATCAAGAAAGTTCACAATTTTTAAATTTATATTTATTTCGATTTGAAAGCCAATATTTTTAAAAATTTTTATAATATATTTTCTAATTTTATCGAGTTGTAGACCAGATTTTTTATGCATTACTATTAAACTATTGACGCGATAAAGGCCTAAATCATTTATATTAATTATTTTACTTAATTAATCTAAAATATAATTTCCGCTCCATCATAACTGTTCATTGTTACATCAAAGTAGTCGTGTATGTTTTTCTTTTTCCAAGTTTTTTAAAGGTTTTTTAACAATGTTTTATTATATGGATTGTTTCTTCAGGAATAACTGTGTAGCTTTTTGCGAATTCAATTGTTATCTAAAATTCCTGCAGTTATTGAGGGGTAAAAATCATTCATGTCAAATTGAAAAAATGTACAGTAATTTTTAATTTCGATTATGGAGAACCAATTTATAACATTAGTGGTATTTTTCTTTTGTTGCAAGTTTAATTTTGTTCTAAGGACATTATTAATTTTGACCAATTTAATTTTACTTATATGTCCAATCTCACCTTTTAAGGGAACCAATAACCTACAAGGAAGTTTGTTCTGAAAATTTGTTTTATGAACTTTTAGTGTTACGACAGTTTGGGCAGGGGCAGTTGATTCGATTCTGTTATCGAGGTTTACTTTTTTAGCAATACTTTGCGCTTCCAAATTAACTGCGTTTTCCAAATTTTTAGGGGCTTTCTAATAAGAACTAGTAATAATGTCGCGTAAAATTTTTTCATAGTTTTCAGTTGTGAGTTGGCAAATATTATCTGTTTTATCAGCAAAAACAAAAAATGTTAGGGTTTAATTAAATTTTTGTAACATCTAACTTTAATTCTATTTGAAATTCGTTTTTTTTAGAGCGAAACCCTATTGTTTTAATTAAATGCAATAGGTCATTTTCAAAAGTTTCCAAATCAGGTATAAAAGGTATTTTTTGTTTTAAATCCTTAATTATCGTTATCTTGGTTATTATTAAATGCATCATCTGTGTTTGAAATTGGTTTTAATAAAAAATGGGCTTTCCAACGAATTCTTTTAATAAAATTCTTTTAAAAAATTTTTCAATCAAAGAAGTAGTAAAACTTTTTTTATCTTTTTTCATTTTTTTTCATTTTCAACGAGTGAAATTATTAGTTTTCATATTTACACGGAATGTTAAAATACAATTAAGAGTACATAAATAAGTTCAAACAAGCATTTAACAAAGGTAACAACATTATTAAACTTTTACAAATTTCTTAAGCATATAGAATGAAAAAAGAGATCACGCTGATCTACTCAACAATATTATTCAACCAACAGAATCGCCGAGGAAAAGGTAAAACTGAAGAAGCTCTGAAAAAAGGAAACATTCTTCTAAAGTGAGACCTAGATACCGTTAAGGTAGTTAAAAGGCTATTAAAAAGCTAAAAGTTATCTTTTGCAAGACCTAAAAATTTCATAACCACTCTTAAAGAGAAGAAGATTCGAGAAAAAAACTTGAACGAAAAATATTTTTTACTTTGATGATTTAACAAAGAGAAAAATGAGAACATGAAAAATGAGAGGATGTTTTATATATATATATATATATATATATATATATAAAACATAAATAACATATATATATATATATATATATATATATATATATATATATATATATATATATATATATATATATATATATATATATATATATATATATAATTTTTTTTTTATATAATTAATAGTCATAATATTAACAAATAAAAGTTTTTATATATCTTGTTAAAAAAAAATAGGGGAACAAATTCATAACAAAAAAAAGATAGTTCATGAAATATTATATTTATGAATATGAAATAAACTTACCAGTTTTATTCAAAATCTCAAATGTAATCTACAAAAACTCAATATGCCAGTTTAGTTTTTGACTTTATTTTCTGTTTTTATATTTGTTAAGATCTCAAAATAAGATAAGACAAGTAAGATCTTGTAAGATAAAATTACAAGAGATAAGATTACAAGAGATAAGGTTGAGTAATCATTAAATCTACAAAAGTATAAAGATTAATTCAAGAGTAATGTTAAATCTACAACTAAAATTTAAATGTTCAAGCAGACAGTTCTCAAAATTTTTTTATTTGTTTTAAAAATCTTCAAGACACAAATAATAAAACTAATAAAAGAATCTTTTCAAGATTTATTTGAAAATGGTCCACCCTGGCCTGGTCCGCCTATTCGTCAATTTCATTAGAAATATTGGTGGACCAGCTCTGCAATATTTCATTGAGAATTTTGATGATCAATTTGTAACTTGCAGCTTCAAACGCCAAACAATAGAATAATTAAGAAGATTTTTTCCAAACGAATTAAAGGATTATATAATCGTCTATATAAACAAAGATTGATGGCGCTGTATATGACAAGCGTAAATGCAGACGAATTTGTTTAGATTCAATTAACGTCTTAAAATAATGCAAAAATAATATAAAAGTCTATTTAAAATTATAAAACATCCTCTCATTTTTCATGTTCTCATTTTTCTCTTTGTTAAATCATCAAAGTAAAAAATATTTTTCGTTCAAGTTTTTTTCTCGAATCTTCTTCTCTTTAAGAGTGGTTATGAAATTTTTAGGTCTTGCAAAAGATAACTTTTAGCTTTTTAATAGCCTTTCAACTCAATGGGGTCTTTAGATAGTAACTACCTTAACGGTATCTAGGTCTCACTTTAGAAGAATGTTTCCTTTTTTCAGAGCTTCTTCAGTTTTACCTTTTCCTCGGCGATTTTGTTGGTTGAATAATATTGTTGAGTAGATCAGCGTGATCTCTTTTTTCATTCTATATGCTTAAGAAATTTGTAAAAGTTTAATAATGTTGTTACCTTTGTTAAATGCTTGTTTGAATTTATTTATGGTTCTGACAAAAAGATCCTTTGATCTTCTTTCAGATACCTTGTTTTATATTTATTATATCGTTTATCAAAAATTTGTGAAAGTTGATTTTAACAATATATAATTGCAATACGACCAACAAATGTAAAAGCAAACAAACAAAAAAATAAATAAATAAATAAATAAACTGACTATTCATGCATAATTTCTTGATTGTCAACTTGTTTATTAATTTCGTCATTAAAAAAAAGAATACAATGCCGTGTTAATAAAATCAATATGACCGGTGCTAAAAGAAGACAATATTTGCCTTATCACTAAGCCCTAATGTGCATTCGTCAGCAAGTGTGTACAACCATTAAAAAGTGAACATACAATTACTTTGTACCATTTAAAAATTTACCATTAAAAATTCTACTTTCACTTTTTTTTACCATTAAAAATTCTAAAATTTACCATTAAAAATTCTACTTTCGTTAATAGGTTTTTCGAACAGTTTATTGTTTCGAACAGTTTCATTTCACCTATTTTTATACCAACTTTGTTTCAAGTCTTTGTTTTAAGTAACTTAGGCAATATAACATGGTCACCATAGTTACCGTTTAAAAAAAACTAAACTCTTACAAATATAAAATAAAAGTACGTAACAAGATAATAAAAACGTATCCTGGCAACAGACCAATAGTTTTGATTTAAGCATCAAATTTTTCTGATAATTGATGAATATAATAGAGTAAAAATAAAATAGTCAAGATGAGATTTTTTTTTTTTTTTTATGTTGTCTTCAAGTTGTAGAGAATTTGTTGCCATGTAAGTATATGCAACCGCAATCAACTGAAAACCAAATTTGAACTTTCCATCGATTGACTTGACCTTAACCAAAACAAAAAGCTAAAACCTGACTTATCTTAAAGTTTGATTCCCTGACTGGGAAGTTAAGTCGGATCATGACCTAGCCAAACAGTTCTACAATTGCGTGCAATCCTGTCCGCTTTCTTTATGCCATCTCTCTATTTCTAATACTTCTATCTTTAACTCTAACAATCTTCGTTTTTCCCAAACTCACTTTACTCTTGGACTGTAGAGCGAGATTTGACGCTTCCTTGGGAGCTGAACAAGTCTCTGCAGACCTTGGTAATGTGGCCTCCACAAGGCAATTAGCTGGCGTAGGATAAACCACAATACCATCTTAAAGTTTGATTGAAGTATTGTCATTTTTTTAAACAGACAGTATCAAGTGTTTTCTTCATTTAAACAAAATGATCTGTTTATATATATATATATATATATATATATATATATATATATATATATATATATATATATATATATATATATATATATATATATATATATATATATATATATATATATATATATATATATATATATATATATATATATATATATATATATATATATATATATATATATATATATATATTTACCAGCAAATTTAGATCAGTAACTAAATTACTCTTGTCCATTAAAATGGATAAAACAAACTTAATTAAATAAAATCATTTAGAGTAGATAAAATTAAAAATTAAAATAGCTGTTGAATATTTCTAATTTGACAAAGAAAAAATAAAATTTTGATCAGACTTTTTATTATCAAAATAATACATAAAATATTATTAAATAGTGAATAATAATTAATATTTTTTTAAAGATAATAACCTTAAATAGGTAAAACTAAATAGGAGTGTACATACATCGACTGAGGGGTACTGAGGGGGACTGAGGTTAAAAAAAACGTTTTTTTAAAAAAAAATAATTTCTTAGTTAACATGAAAAAAAAAAAAATCTATAGAATTTAGCTTAAAATTAAATGAAATTTTGCAATTTTTACCAAAATCAACTAAGCCGATCTTAAAATCAGCACCGAATTCAACTTCACTTTTCAGTTAATTTCGTAACTCAAGTTTCTAAACTTACTATATTAAAACAAATATATAATATTACATTATCAGGCAAATCGAAACTTTTACAAACAATTTTACATTACAAGTCTGTAAACCCATTTTTATGAGACTTAAATGTAGTCTCTACAAGTGGTTAAACTACCATTGTGTACCAATGGCTCAGAACCTCTAATTTTACAAGATAATGTTTGAATTAATTTGATTAATTATTTTACGATAAACTTATTTATTAAAAAAATAATTTAATTAATAAAATCTTATTACCGTAAATCGTCTCTTTTTTTAATCTTTTTTTTTTCCTAATATATTTTAAATATTTTACGTGAACTTTTTATTTTGGTATACAAATACAAAATGAGTTATAAATATGTAATAAAGTGAAAAGTGCCATTATTGCTTAATTATATTTTCATAATAATAACTAACAGAGTAACTTATAATTATTCTTTGAAGTCTGTTTGACCAGCAATTAATTTTTCCAGAGCTCAACAAAACCGTCTTAACAAGTTAGCCTTTGAACTGTTTTGTATTTTCTTTTTTTATTTTAATAAAAAGTAGATGTGTTCGGTGTGTGTGTGTGTGTGTGTGTGTGTGTGTGTGTGTGTGTGTGTGTGTGTGTAAGTGTGTGTGTGTGTGTTTTCAATTATTTATATTCCTTTCGGCATTTTTTAAAGCAACCTCTTTATTTTGCATTTTTTTGTTTTAAACTATTACCAATTTTTTTACTTAATTTACTTTTTTATCTACTATTAAAATATTGTTTTATTTAATATAACAGAAATATGAGTATAATAAGGAGAATAAGTGCAAAATTCATAAGGTATCGATAACTTTTAAAAATATTTCAAAATAGTTAAAAAATGTATAATTGAGTTAAAACAATTTTTGTTTGTTTGTTTGGTTTATTGTTTGTTATGGTTCAAAAAATTTTGCAAATTGATTAAGAGCGGCACACCAGGCCTCTCTGTTATGAAAATACAGTTTTTCAATTTCAGCTAAAGTGAAGATGCTGGAACAGAGAAAGTTCGTGTTTGAAATTGTTCAAGTTTTTTAGCATCCACTGCATTTTGGGTTGAAGAATTCCATAATTTTACAACATGGTTGGTGAAGAAGTTGTTTCTTTCAGCGCAGTTTCGGACGGTTTGGTGAAGAAATTGTTTCTTTCAGCACAGTTTCGGACGGTTTGGTGAAGAAGTTGTTTCTTTCAGCGCAGTTTCGGACGGTTTGGTGAAGAAGTTGTTTCTTTCAGTTTCGGACAAGTTGCGCTTTTAGTTGTTTAATATGTCCACGCGGCCAAAAAATATACTTTGAAGGTTCCGTATTTGATTGAAGTTGAGGGACCTGAAAGTTAACTGTATCGATTTTGCTCATAATTTTATATTGCTCGAGAAGGTCTCTTTCTTTCACGTGGTTCAATTAGTGTTGTCAGTTAAAGCTTGATAGTCTTTGAGTATACGGAATGTGTTTTAGAGTGGCAATATGTTTTGTGGCTTGGTGTTGAATTTGCTCGAGTTTGCCTATGCCTTGAGTTAAAAACGGTGACCAGGCCTGTGCTGTAAATTCTAGGAGTGGGCGAACGAATGAAATATACAGAGTGTGCTATAATGCAGAACTTTGACCTCGAAAAGTCTTCTTGAGCCTGCCAAGCATTCGGTTGCTAGCTGACGCAGCCAAGCAGATTTGTTTTTTAATTTTTAAATCGCTAGTCATAAAAACGCCTAGGTCTCGTTCAGATGTCGCGCATGATAGCTGGTACAGTTGGCCGTCCAGGTTATTTATTGTATAAATTGAAGTCGATTTTTTGTTATTGCTGCGCCGAGTGTACACGACTTTGCACTTGTCGACAATAAATAACATGAGCCACGTTTGCGACCACTTCACTGCTTTGTTAATATCGGCATGGAGTTTTGTGATGTCATGATTTGATTCTATAATTCCGATTATTTTTTAGTCGTCTGTATACATTTTAAAGTGGTGTTGTATTTTGTCTGGCAAATCGTTAATATAGAAAAGAAACAGGAGTAGTCCAAGAACAGATTTCTGTGGCAAACCGCTAGAGACGGTGTTTTCTAATCGGATTTATTGTTACCAATGCTTACGCGTTGTAGGCTGTTGGTTAGTCAACTCTTGATCCAATCGTGCAAGTTGTCGGACACTCCGTAAGATTTCAGCTTGTGCAGCAGACGATGGTGCGGATTTTTGTCAAATGCTATAGCAAAGTCTGTGAGCATGATATCGGTTGGGTACCCTTTTTGGGCAGCTTCAGTCAAGATGTCGCAAGTTTCGAGTAGGTTTGTGACGCAACCTTTTCCTTTTTGGAATCCTTGTTGAGCAGAGCTGATAAGTTTATTTTTTTTCAAGTGGTCACTAATGTGTTTGTATAAAAAGCTTTCCATTAGCTTGCAAGGGACGACTTGCAACCTTTCCATTACCTGAGGGGTTTGACTTGCAGCCTTTTTTGAAGATAGGAGTAATTTCGGCCTTCATAATGAGCAATTCATAATGATTTAGCAGAACATAATGATTCAGATAATGCTATAAAAATAAAATATTTTAATTTAGATTAACAGAGAAATATAAAATGTAAAATATTAAAATTTACGAGACAAAAAGTATAATGAAATACTTGGAAATACACGTGATAATATTTTTTAAATTCAGACTTGTAAATTTTATGTCATTAACTTTTTAATAAATTTTGTTAGTCTGAATTTAAAAAAAAATTATCACGTATATTTCCAAGTAAAATTTACATTTGTTATGTTGTTTATGAAGTGACAACGCTAGACTCAACGCAAGTTAAATTAAGTAAAACATAACTTTGAATACATTATGTTAACAACACGAAAACTAGCTTTGAGGTTATCATTCCCATGTTCACTTAAGTTGGTAATTAAACGGTCTAGATGTCTAAGAAATTTGCTTATAGGAAGAGAAGCAACTAACCTTCCTTTAACTTTCTCATTCCATTCACATAATACTTTTCGCCAGTTAACCTTATGTGTCCAAAACAAGCATTATTGATTAAATAAAATTAATGGTTTGGTGAGATGCTTCAAGTTTGCTGGTAATGTCACAAATGTTAAGCTAATGCTATGACATGCATCCAATATTGCAATTCAGAGCCGTCCCAAAAAGATCTTAAAGGAAGGGGGAGAAGACGGTTCTGCTTTTTGTCTACAAACGACAAAAAAAAAATATTCTTGTTTAATGATATTTGCCGACTGCCGCCAAAAAGCCAAAACTTGCGGACTGCATGTCAAAATTTGCCAATTAATTTTTGAATTAAGTTTCTATTGGGCGTTAGACGACCCTACGTCCCTCTAGGGATGATCCTGCTTCAACTTTCAAATGTGAAGAAATGTTATCTTCAATAATAACCATTTTTTTTTTATTATTAATTGTATTGTCTAATATTGCCTTATTTAAATAAAATAGTCAAGATGAGATTAAAATTTTTTCAAGCTTCAAGCTTCCAAAATAAGATAGAATCACTAATAATTTAAAATCAATTTAGTGTATATTTCAGTAAATTACCTCCACTAGAATTTCAGTGAATTACCTCCACAATATCAGTGAATTACCTCAACTAGAAATGTAATGGAAGTAAAGTTTTACACCACTAAACGAAATTGAGTTTTAAGCGCTTCTGCAAAAATGCAATTTAAAAAAACGTCACATGGACTCAAGTCAAGTCAAGTTAACTAAGTTAGACTAACTATTATAACTACTGCAACTTACCACGCAGTTTTAGCCGCCACCCGCTATTGTGGTGGCGCCTAGCAAAATCATTCAACTTTAATCGAAATAAAACAATGGAGTAAAAATCACAAAATATAAACCACTATAAGTTACGTTACTGAATATGAAACATTTTAAAACAAAAATTTTTATTTGGGTTAAAGTCACCTCAGTTTACGGTAGCTTAAATAAATGTTAAAAAAGTGATGCCTACAATATCTTTAAACTTAAATCAAAAGTACGTATAAGTAATTTCAATTAAGTTCAACTCGATTTCCATTTAAGCTTAAATCAAAATTAGTTGTAAGTACTTTCGATTTAAGCTCTTTATTAAAAAATCTTGAGTCTTTATTAATGAAATTGAAATCACACATTTAAAATAACCATCTTGTTTAGCATCTATAAATATCTTTTTAGCGATTGATTCATTTTTTAATGATGCATTAGTAAGGTTATTCAATGAATCCTTTAAAAAGATCTCTTTTGACATATATTGTTTCACTACCAAGTTTTTATAGCCATTTTGAAAATTCTCACTCCGTATTATGTACTTCCTTAATATATGGGAGCACATAATGGGGATTATATTTGTGCCAATATTGGGATAGAAAAGTTGAAGTAGCTTTGCAATGTTGTTTCAATACTAAAAAAAAGCTGCTACACCAGTTTCATATACTTATTTAAAGTTTTAAATTTACATAGTTTTTCATGTTAATTAAACTAAAATAAAAAATCTATAAAGTGACGTTCTTTTCTGACAAACTCACTCCCTCTCCTTGTTCTTTTTTGTCTTTTTTATCTCGAACCCCTCCCCCCTCCCTTTTAAAACTTACCAAATTTCAATGACTAAATGAAGACGTATTTTTTTTAGTCATAAAAACGTCTTGTAATTTAAACGTAGTGTATGAGATAAGATATCAACTTGGAAAGACATTCAAAACATGTTTAATTTACATTTGCGCCAGACAAGACGCGTTTCAAAGGAATACACCAATTTTGTAGTATAACATTTGTGCAATTTTTAAAATGTAAATCATTTTAAAAAAGTTTAGCATTTGAAATTGTAAATTTAAAACTTTCAAAAAGTTGATTATTTATAATAACCAAAAAAAAAAATTACTTTAAAAAATGTTAAAAATCAAAACAATTAGATTTTTTAAAATCTTTCTTTAAGCTTAGCGCAGACAATGAGATTTACCTTTAGGGTAGATATTCTAGGATAAGATAATAACGATAAAAATATTCTCTTATCTTTCTGTAAATAATCTTAGTTAAATTGAAGTGTAAAAAAATTTTAACCTATCTATTAAAGTATTATTCTTATAATTTTTAATAATAATAATTAATAGATGTTAATTTTTTTTTAATCAAAAGAAACTAGTTATTATTATCAAACCGAATTTTTTTGAATTTCAATGACGCCCTATTTTGTTTTAAATCAATAATAATACTGATTTAAAGAAATTATATATATATATATATATATATATATATATATATATATATATATATATATATATATATATATATGCATATACATATGCATATATATATATATATATATATATATATATATATATATATATATATATATATATATATATATATATATATATATATATATATATATATATATATATTCTGTTCTTTCCACATTTTCAAAAATTTTAGAAACAATGATATTCAACAGAGTATACAAATATCTTCGTGAAAATAAATTACTTAAAAATCAATATGGTTTTAAAAAAGATAATTCAACTGAATATGCAGTAATATTTTTGAACAAACGAGGAACACAGGCACATATATAATTTGTTTAAATATAATAAACTAACCTCAAAATAGATCTTATTCAATTTGCAAAGAAGCGGTTTTTGTCATCAAAAATCTTTATTGATCAAATTGAAATAAAAGGGTATTTCGTAACTAAATTTTAAGGTGGTTATCTCGATGAAAACATCTCTTGAAACCATCATATTGATAATATAAACACTAAGGTTTCTAAAAAAATAGAAGTTTTATATAAAGCGTGATTCTACCTCAATAAGAAATGTAGAATTTAACTTTATCATTTGTTTATACACAGTTATTAGAACTATCCTAATATCGCCTAGGAAACTTTAAACAATTTGGTATTGTATATCGCAGTAGGCAATACTAAATTGATTAAATTTTGCCAGACCAATATATTGGGCACCACACCTTTAGAATAAAATCATTTTAACCAATTTTTATTTTACTCTACCTTAGTCTTTTCACCTTTAAAAAAAAACTAAAAAACCTCATTAGATAAGTTATTATGAATAGTACAATTTAATAAATGTATCTTTGCTTTTTTTTTTAACTTTTTATATACTTATTTACATTTATATTAAGTTTATTTATACTTATTTTACTTTACAATTTATTATTTAAGTTTGTTTAAGAGGTTCTGACGACAAGATCTTTTGTGATCTTTTTTCAAATACCTTGTTTATATTTGAACAGGTCATTTCAGAAACACCATAAGTTATTTTTTAGACAAAAAGAACTAGATTTTTTTTTTTAACTCTTTCCTCGTTTAAAATAGGAATATTTTTGTCACATTACGACAAGCAATTCACTAGCAAAAATTTACAATTAATACTAAAGATACATTTAATAAAACTCATAACATACATCACACATTACGTCGATTTTTTTTTCTCAAAATGAAAAACTGCGGTTTTACTTGTTAACTCAATTTTAGTTTGCGCCTATATGAACTACTTTTTTTAATTATAAAATATTTTGAAGATACTACATATTATTTATTTTAAAATACATAACAGCAGCAACCAATGGTAGGTAAAAGGACGGAATTAGAGTATGGTATTCCTTCTTCTCCTACCAATGGTAGGAGAAGAAGGGAAGCAAACCTTGATTCCAAACAGTTAAACGTAAAACCTTGAAGATATATGAGCAAAATTGACGATAAAAAAACCTTGGAGTATATGAACAAAGTTAGATTGATAGCTCAATTAAAACCATTACTATTTTCTTATGTTATATATTATAATATTATATAACACAGCGCACTCAATTTTTCACCTAAATTTAACACACTAAACCCAATTATACAACCTTGAATTTTGATCTAGAGTTTAAGGCTAAAAAAAATTATTTAGTTATCAAAAAACTTTTAGCTCCATGAGTGCAAAGATTCTGCAGCCCAGATATGTCTTAGATTCCCCCTAGATACAAACCAACAATAGTGCCAAATATTACCAAACGAAATAATAAAATTTTACAATAATTTGTTTTTGTTTCGGGGAAAATAAAACATATCATTGTAACAGGTTTTAATAATTCATTATTAGTATTATGATTTGTTATAATAATATGCATTATAAAATATGGTCACAGGTTGGGACCAATATAAAATATGGTCATACGTCGTTAAAACAATAAATATTTACGCATCATAATCTTTTTTAGAATTAAACTTTCTTCTTGTCATTCAGCTTTTTTGTTTTCCTAATGCTAAGCCATGCCTATTCTGTAAAGAAAAAGATTTTTTTGAAACTTCAGAAACTAGCTTTACAGCACACTCAACAAACTGACTGTGCAATGGAAAGTCCCATCCGAATAAATCAAGATCTGGTTTGCATTCAATCATATTATGAAGTTCCTGACGTGATAAGCTTATAGTAGCAGGAGACTTATAGATTATTCGATTTATCAAAAACTAGCTCTTTCCATGTATTACACTCAATATTCAAGTTTTCTATGCTAGGAATTTTGTTAACTCTAATGCCACCATTAGATTTTATCAACTGGGGAAGCTGGAAGATTGTCTCGACATTTTAATATCACCCTAACTGCTTTAGCTCGTTCAACTTCTAAATCATCTACAAGGAGGAATAAAATAAATTTTTCTCGGAGAAGGGAATAAGCCTTTTATATAACAACAGGTAGTATGCCTTGCATAAGTTGGCAAAAAATTTTTATTCTTTTCAATGTTGTTTGTTTTTGAATTTTGGGCCTTCTTTGGTTCAAAATTCTTGGGCCTTCTTTGGACCATACTCTGTTTGTATGTACTTTACAATTTCTTTAAAATCTGGAGTCTTATTTTTGTGTACAAAATTAAAATTTGTATCGCTAATGTGTCAGCTACCTGTCATGATTAACCGGACCAAATTTATAGTTAGCATATATTGGATTTATAGCACTTAAAATTACATAGATATTTTGCCCTTTTGCAAATAACTTAAAATTAGAATAAAAAATAGGAGTAAGTATATGAATTTGAACTAATATTTATAATAAATATTAACAATTAAATTGAACTTTTACTTTTATTTATTTAAATTGTACTTAGGGGTCGTCCATAAATTACGTCACGCTATAAGGGGGAGGGGGAGGGGTTAGAAGTTTTGTGACGACTCAAACAAAACTTGCTTCTTAAGTGTTATGATTTTGTGACGAGGGGGAGGGGGGGTCAAAATCTGTCAAAAAATGCGTGACGTAATTTATGGACGATCTCTTAGCTAAACTTATATCACATACATATTCGAGAAACAACCTCTGATTATAACTTAAATCATTGATCACACTCTCTATCTCGGAACAACTAACCAAATCAAAACAGGTTCAAATTTGACAACTGGTTTATTATAATGATCTTGCGCAGCAGCTTTTCCTATTTCACCATAAAATCTTGTTGAAGTGTTTGTATTGTCATAGAGATGTTCTATAATATGGAGCAAAGGTAACTCATTGTTGTGAAGTGCACAACCAATTTTATGAATTATTCTGCCAAGTTTTTGTTCAAAACTGGCACAAAGTCCAGTTTTATAGCCAGAGTTTACATTTTTGTTATCCAAAACAATTCCTAACAAAGACTCAACACTGTTGTAATGTGTTAACACTTTACAAGTAGAGAGTGCTAAACTGTGTCCAGTTCGATTTAAAATACCTCTATGTGAAAATACTTTCCTTTCATTACTTCTTATTCTGCTATAAAAGTTAGATGATGAATCTTTTTAATTGATATTTTTTTTGCTTAGGTTATCAAATGCGATAAACTAAACATCCTTTACCATCTTTACTATCGCAGCCCATACAAGTTAAATTTTAGAATATAATATCGTGTTCAGCAACAGATTGCAGGAAAACCGCTTTTCTTAGCTCTATCCATTTTACCTTTATCCAAAACAGTTTTTTCAATTTTAGTAATGATGCCAAGATCTTTTAACAGTCCATTTCCAAGAATATATATATATGTTTTTAAGAATATATATATATGTTTTTAAGAATATATATATATGTTTTTAAGAATATATATATATGTTTTTAAGAATATATATATATATGTTTTTAAGAATATATATATATATGTTTTTAAGAATATATATATATGTTTTTAAGAATATATATATGTTTTTAAGAATATATATATATATGTTTTTAAGAATATATATATATGTTTTTAAGAATATATATATATGTTTTTAAGATTATATATATATATGTTTTTAAGAATATATATATATATATATATGTTTTTAAGAATATATATATATATGTTTTATATAAGAATATATATATATATGTTTTTTTCCAAGAATATATATATATGTTTTATATGCATATGTATATATATATATATGTATATATATATATATATATATATATATATATATATATATATATATATATATATATATATATATATATATTTTTAATTTTTAATATAACATATAAGATTTGGTTTGAAAAAATAAGAAGATATAATTTTATATAAAACACATTTTATTGTTAGAGCAATTTATAGTTTAACTTAATTAAATTTTTATACTTTTTATTGCCAATTCAGTAAAAAAAAAAATTAGTAAAAAAAAAAACAGTAAAAAAAACAGTAAAAAAAAAAAAAATAGTAAAAAGTGAAAAAAATAGAAATAATAAACTACGCAAAAATAAAAATAAATTTCTCAAAAGATTTTGTAACAAGTTTATTTATGTTTAACTGCTCGCTAATTTACAATGTTTTTTAAACAAATTTTTTCCTCGATTGCTATTTTCTTTTGAATTGCAAATGTCGTAAAAAATTAAAAAATTGATTCAACTTTTTAAAATTTTCATTAGTTCTTTATTAGTCAAAAATCTCAATCTATCTGAGGTGTTAGGTAAGTCGAATTCAAAAATCAACCTCTCTTAATGTTCATAGTAAACCCACGGTTATACAAATCTTTCATAAATTTGCTTGGAAGAAAATGCTATGGTGTATACAAATATTAAAAAAAGAAATCAGGAGCTTTAAACTATATCACATCGTATTTTAAACAATAGCTATAATTTTCAAAATGTTGCAAAATTATCATAATTGTATTATCTCAAACTTTAATATATTCGAAAATTGTAAATTGTTCATATTAGCTCTTCATCTGACCTACTGACATTTGAGTCATTGTCATATTCTTTATCTTCATCAGATGAGTCAGCATCATTTACTTTTGCAGAATTTGAGCAATGCATTCCATGGCATGACCCACATAATGATGAACAATTCAAACCACCTAAATACAATTAAAAAACTACCTAAATACAATTAAAATAACTATTAAAATACAATTAAAATAGCCGTTAATTAAAAAAAGCCGTTTTCAGCCATTGCAAATCAACTACAACAGGAATGTATCATTTTGGTAGAAATTTTGTGTTATTTTAATCGCTAATATTATTTTTTAATATATAATATAATTTTTAATATCAATATTTATCATTCCTAAGACTGCATTTACCTTTTTTACATTTTCAATTCTTAATGCATCCAGTTTACAAGTTTTTTTTATAAAAAAATTGCTCACAAGAAGCAAAGATTTTCTGAAGTTGGTGGTTGAAGGTTGGATGTTGGCAAGAGATTTGATGCTTTGATATTTTACCAACCCTATTCCAGTGGATCCAAGTTATGACCAACCCATTGCTGTACTTGGTAGACACGAAACAAATGTTGCTTCAGAAATGGTTGGAGATAATATAACAATATTGAATGTGAACTGGTTTTGATGCTACTCTGTGAAGGTACTCATGATAATAAAATTTATCATATGAAATCGGCTTGGTTATCGATCCATATAATGCTAGGTAAAATTGTTCTCCGGCATGAGCAATTTTATTGTGCTTGCCTTCTGGCGTGTTAAATACATAAACAATTTTGCATAAATCCATATTGTTATGCAACAATTTGAAGGCTTCTTTTTATTCTTCTGATAATAAGGAAAGAATGTTGAACCGCATCTAAACTTTTCATATAAAAACAATAATTCCTTAGAGCAGTCAACAAAGCCTTCTCTCAGCTTGTTTGCTCTGTTAACTTTGTCTTGCCAGGTTTCATCATGATTCATCAGGTTTCATCATCTTTATCAGGTTTCATCATGAAAATATTAGTAGTTGAATCTGTTTGAGCCACAAGTAATACCAGCAGATCTGTGTCTTCTCCTATAATTTTAAGAGGTTCGTTGAAACTATGTCATGACAAATTAATGACTGTATTGATAGTTAGTGTATCTGTTTCTCCTAGTGCCTGTTTAACATGAATTCTAGAATCTGTAAGGCGCACTGAGAAGGCTTTAATAAATCTAGTTTTGTTGCGAACATTTGAAAAAAAATTTGCGTGGGTTGAATTAAATGTCATGATGATTTATCAAAAATAATATCTGCTAAAACTGTTCTGGATTAACATCGTCTGTGTTCTTCTGATTTGGTATTAGGTAATCTATCAGTATAGCTATCAAAAACAACCCGACAGTTTTTCCTATATTGATGTAGCACATATGATACATAAGACTTATATATATCTTTATATGTTGCTGGTCTCATCCATACAGTTTGGTGAAGTAGATACCCACCATCGATAAAAAATTTTGAGACGGTGCTGTTTCGTCACATAGCACAATTGATTCTATTGTATCACATAGAACTGCTTCTGAAATTTTTTACATTAAAAGCGACTCATCAAAAAGTGCTGGAGGCCTTGGTGCCAACTCGTACTTAAAACATGTTGCAGTTTCTTTATCTGATTTGGCTGTACATGTTATAAATTTAAGAACTGCAGAGTATTGATAATTAGCTCTTTTCCATGAACCTTTACAAAAGTCGTCAAAGAACGCAAGGATAAAACTTTAACCGTCAGTTTTAAATGAATATTGGCAAAATTCATTCTAACTATTTTGTTCTAAACATTTATGCCAGTTTCAACTGCTCTATTACAGTAAATTTTATTAGTCGGGTTGCACAAAATGGCTCATTGGCTTATACACAACCAATAAACATGTCGGTATCGCAAATATCACGTGCTTACCTCAATAAACGCACTTCAACGTGTTGTTCTGACGATTCAAAAGTGATACTGCAAAAATCTTCAATACCTGTTGCAACAGTTCAACATCTGGGCATACCGAGAGTTCACCAAGAAAGTACACTGTCGGTTAAACTTTTTCCACGTGTAAGCCCACCTGATGTCTTCATTAATCTCATAAGTACCTGCTCAATGGTCCTGTCAGCCCAAATGCCGGTCCAAAATTAATGTGTTCGGCTAATGGTGAAATACCCGTCATTTGTAATTTTTGAGTATTCTTCCGGAGACATTTTGGACTTAAGCGACAACATCTGTAAATAAAAAACAAGTAAGAAGTGGTTAATGTTGCAACAATGACTTTATAAACGTACATTTGAAACGTACATTTGAAAGGAATTACAGTTGAGAAATAATGTTTTATTAGCGTGCTGTAAACTTCGCTTTCTAAGCCGCAAGGTAATTGACGTTATAATATTGTTTACGTTGTAATTATTTTTTTAGATTCAAAGTCAGTTGTTGAGAAATATAATAAGTTGAAATAATAAATTTTTCACAATTGTAATTAATATGATTATTTATAAATTAACTTACTTTAGATTTCAGTTTAGAGACGTAGAATTCATCAGAGAACAAACTTCATTTTTTAAACAATTAAGAACTGCTGGATTAAATGTTCAACATTAATTTCGATATTAACAAATATAACATAAAAGTATATCAAATAACTTCTAGTTTTAAATGAGTTAATAAAATTAGGAGCAGCTGAAAATTGCTGGAAATGTTCAGCATGTACCCCTTATTAATTTCGAATAAAATTGCACTCCTTTGTTCAGCATGCACTCCTCATTAATTTAGCCAAAATTGAACTGGAGCTTTGTCTGAAATCCAAGATGACGTCCAAGATGGCGTTCAAAATGATATTTGTAATATCTTTTATATACATATATATATATATATATATATATATATATATATATATATATATATATATATATATATATATATATATATATATATATATATATATATATATATATTTACAAAAATAGTTAGCTTATGAAAAATATTGAATACTCTATTTTAAAGTAAATGATCTTTGTTTAGATTTAAATAAAAAGGTGCCTGTATAAACGTAAAATATCTTTAACAATCAAAAAGAAGATCGTAGTTTTGTTTTAGAGTTTGAATCAAATTCTTTCATTATCTAAAGCAAAAATCAGCAAATAAAAGTGGGTAAAAAAAAAAATATAAAGATTTGGAGTTGGATTAGATTCTCTCTTTTTTTTACTTGACAAAAAAGTCGATCATTTTTACTTGTTCGCTTTATTTATAGCTTACTGTTTTGAGTAAACAGGATTAAACAAAGATTAATGATTAAACCTGGTAAAATTTCTTTAATCGCTACTTACTTAAAAGCTATATTATTAGAGCTTTGTAGACTTTTTAAAAAATGAAGCTACATTTTTTCTTAAAATCAATTGTTTTTTAAATTTAGAATTTTTTTTTTTTTTAAGTTTACAAAGTTAGTCATTTTAACAATAAAATAAACTATTAAAACTACTTTACAAATAAATATATACATCCCGTGATAACAGTGTAAACTAGGTTCCGAAAGAAGATCACTAAGATCTTATCTTCGGAACCTTAAAAACATTTATAAACGATTAATTTACGAATACCTTATAAAGTATACGTTACAGTAAAGTAAAATATAGACATAGAATTTTTACATAAGCAAATCTTTAAATATAAATAGTTGTAAACAACAAAACTTTAGAAAAAAATAATAAAAAATTAATTAATAAAAAATTAATTAATAGTACTTTAAAATGTTATCGAGGGAAAAATTATATTTTTAATTTTGTTTTTAAAAAGACAAAAAGAATTTAGTCGATCAAAATCAACATTAGGTAAAACAAGTTTATTCCCAAGGTGCAGTGCACGATAGGCAAGGCAAAACTGATTACAATTTGTTTAATCAAAAAGGTTCGTTTAAAGAATTTTTTTTAAAGAGTGTATTTGTTGCTGGGTTTTAAACTGAAAAGATCTTTAAAGACTAGGAAAGATAGACTGTTTTTCCAAATATAAACAAAGCATAAAATTTTTAAAACGTTGAGTTTAAATATATTTAAAATTTTCATTTCAATAAAATAAGGTTTACAATGAGAAAAACAATCAACAAAGTTAATTATGCGAATTGTTCGTTTCTGACAGCGATAAAGACAATGTAATTTACTTTTTTCAGTACTTCCCCAGGCAATATTAGCGTCGTTTATGTAGCAGTGAATAAATGAGAAATAAAGTTGTCTTAAGTTTTTCTTATTGAGATAAGTTCGAGCTTTGTATAAAACGTCATTAATTGCATTAACAGATATTAAACTTTTTTTTGAATAAACTTGACAATTTATTGCTATTTTATCTTTATTTATGTAAAACAAATGTATAAAGACGCTTTTATAAATTTGCTTGGAATTAAAAGTAATAATGATTTAAAAAAACTTGCCATATCTTGCTATATTCTATATCAGAAAATACTGTATTTAAGTATATTACAGAGTGAAGAGGTACGCTACGCCTCCCCCCCCCCCCCTCCGATGCCATCGGCCCTGCAACAAACAAATGGGAACGAATGGGAATTTACAACTTTATCGAAATTTTATCTTTGAAGAAATTTCCTGGATGAATTTAATTCTCTTTTTTGTTTTTGAGTCAAGTTTGTAATTTAACTTTTTTTTTTATGTCAATTGACTTTAATCATTCAAATCTTAGAAATTAAAATTAACTGAATATTTTTATTTTAATATAGTTAATTGAATATAATACAAATAATTAAATCTTAACTGCACACTCAAAATGAATAAGCCAAAAATAAAACTACGTTTTATTTTTGGATCATTTATTATTATTATTAATGCACGACAAAACATCGAGTGGATAAACGGTAATTACGATATAACGGATTAGAATAGCACAATGCGCAACAAAAAAAAAAAAAAAATGATTTGACTGCAATAAATTGATATGCGCAAGCACTTTTTCTATTTTAGAAAAAAAAATTAAAAAGGTGTATACATGCTTTTGGAAGTTCTTTGTTCTCGTTATAACCAAACTTAGAGATACTTTGACTAGTTGGGGTTAACTTCCCGAAGTAAAAAAAATTTAAGATAAAATGCATTTAATCTCAAAGTTTAGAAACAACTATTGAAATAATAAAGTTGAAAAATTATAATTTATTATAAGGTTATGATGATTTAAGAATATTAATTTTTTCTCTTCACTTTGAAATAACTTTCTGTAAATTTTATATATTACGAATTTATAAAGATTATATATTACTATTAATTATATATATTACTATTATCATTAAAATTATATATTACGAATTTGTAAAGATTAAAGAACAAAAAATAAAAAAACCTATGTCATTAAAATACACATTAAAAAAGTTTTTAAACAATAGAATGGCGCACATACGTTTTCAAAAGGTTTTTGGTTGATAAAAATGATCCTTAAGTATTTTTTAAAAATGCTGTTTTTTGAATTTAATGGTGGTTTTGTTGAAGATTTAATCAAACTCCATATATAACAGTTGGTTGCTTAACTTACCTTACACAGCTGTAAAATTTATCCCGCTAGAACAGGTTATGCAGCACGGTTATGCAATATCTTTTCAAAGAAATTTAGCAGATTAAATTAACTATCTAATAGTAAAGCATTATGTAAATCTCAGTGTTGCTACGTTCAAGAAATTTGTTGGTTTTAATAAAAATTGCTAAATTAGCTAAAAATATTTTTAATCATTTTTAGCAGATTAAATTAACTTTCTAATCGTAAAACATTATGTGAATCTCAGTATTGCTACGTTCAAGAAATTTGTTGAATTTTATAAAAATTGCTAAATTAACCCTAACTTACCTTATTTTCAATAAACATGTGTTTAATACTCTTGTTAAATGCTCTTATAATATACTTTTAGAAGAGTTTTAAAACAGAGTAAACATACCGTTTTAAATATTAAATCTATTTATATGTATTTTTTAAATATCTCAATAGATTTTATTCTTATGTAGCAACATTTAATAGTCAGACAGGGATAGGAATTGATAGGCGTTTTTTAAAAGGTTAAGAACTTCATTCAAATGTTTTTTATTTTTATTTTTATTTTTATTGAGGAAAAAAAAAGATCATTGATTCTTATTTTTGTTTTTAGATACGTTTAAATTTTTTTTTAGAAGCAAATATTTCGCTTATGAAAGTTTAAAAAAACCATTAAAAAATACACTGGGAAATTTTTGATTTGTATATCCATCAATTAAGCTATTCAGATGTAGGATTTCCCAACTAATCCTACTTACGTGAAGAATGCCAAAACATATTGTGCGACAAAACCTTTGTTGTCTTTAAGATTTTTTGACAAAAAAATGACAAAATTCAAACCAAGTTGTTTTACGTTTAAAATTGCTTTAGCTAAAATAAGAAAAGATTGGGTGTTGAGTGGGTAGGTGAAAAGTGTGAAAGGGCGGGAATTGATGGCGGGAGAAATTGATGCTCCTCAAGATTTACGACTTAAATTTAATAAACAAAAATAAAGGAAAATAATACAACAAAATAAAAGTGCATAACAATAAAAACAGATTCAAACATTTTTCATGGCGTATCTAAATAATTATTTACATAAAAAATATTTATCAAAAGATAAAAGAAAGAAAATGAAGAGTCGCTTCAAAAAACTTGGCTGAAAAATAATTTTCTTCTACAAAAAGGATTTGTAATTTCGCCTAAAATCAGCATTAAAATTAACCAACAAACTCCATCTTTTGTCAAGATTTTTTTAGCGTAACACAAGTGCTTAATTACGATCACAGCAACCATCACATTAGTCTATCACAGTCATTACAATCGGCTATTACACTATATTGACAATAGTCTATTATTGATCGAATTCCGCTTAAAAGTTTCTAAGATGAATACGTTTAAATGGTTCAAAAACGAACAGTTCAGCTAAGACATTTTTTGTTATTATAAAAGGAGATAGGTTAATAATAATTATGGAACGCAACGAAGAAAAAAACTTTATTGAGTTAAACTTATTACTTTAAAATTTATTGAGTGCAGCGAAAGTTACATTTTCAATGGAACTTTAATATATCAATAGTAGACATAAAAGGTTTGTATTACTGTTTATATGCGTATATTATCATTCAAAAAGACACACCCACAATCAAAGTTCCTAATTAAATTTGATGACTTTAGAAAACTTTTGAAGTATATACCTTAGTAAAAATCATCAAAAAAGCTTATCAAATAAATTTGCTCAAAAAACTGATCATTTTAAAAAGCTAGTATTGTATCTCCGATATAAAGATGGTTATCTCCAAAATATTGAAACCTTAAAATTATGAATCTTCAAAAATTGAGTATATTAATCTCAATAAAGTTAACCGGAAATTTATAATAATAAAAGAATGATTTAAAAATAGTAAAAAAAAAAATTTTTTAAAGTTTTTTTTTTGTTTTTTGATTATTTAATACAATACTTTTGTTGTTGTTGTTTTTTATTACAACTTATATATATATATATATATATATATATATATATATATATATATATATATATATATATATATATATATATATATATATATATATGTATATATATATATATATATATATATATATATATATATATATATATATATATATATATATATATATATATATATATATATATATATATATATATATATGTATATATATATATATATATATATATATATATATATATATATATATATATGTATATATATATATATATATATATATATATATATATATATATATATATATATATATATATATATATATATGTATATATATATATATATATATATATATATATATATATATATATATATATATATATATATATATATATATATATATATATATATATATATATATATATATATATATATATATATATATATATATATATATATATATATATGTAAATATATGGCCGTCCCGAAGAAATTTTAAAGGAGGAGGGGGTGGGGTGTTGTGTCTGTTTTTTGCCGACTAAAGTTAAAAAAACATTTTTTTGCTCACTAACTTCTCTAAAAAAAAAAAAGTCCTCTTTTTCCGATTTGCCGACTGCCAACGACAAATCCAATTTTGCCGTCTCTAGTGTCCAACTTGCCGACTAATAAAATTCGTAGGGGGGCTAGACATTAATACGCCCTCCCCCCTCGGGACGGCCCTGTATATATATATATGTATATATATATATATATATATATATATATATATATATATATATATATATATATATATATATATATATATATATATATATATATATATATATAATAAATGCAAATAAAGGTTACATTAAAAAAATAATAAAGAACGCAGAAATTCGAACATAAAATACTGAGAAGTACTGAGTGTATTGAAGAGAGAGTAAAAATTTTGCTTAAAACTTTTTAAAAAGTTTTTATTATTATGTAGATATACTTATATTTTTAAGTAAATTATAATGGTGAAAAATTTTCGAAAGTTATAAAAAAAATCAATTTTTATTTGATGAAAAATGTTTACTTGTCTCTTTATAATTGGTGAAAAGTATATAAAATAAATGTAAAAAATAAAAATAATATGATCTTAATAATAACTATTTAAGATCTTAACAAAATAAAGCTATATATATATATATATATATATATATATATATATATATATATATATATATATATATATATATATATATATATATATATATATATATATATATATATATATATATATATATATATATTATGTACAAAACAAATTTTTTTCTAATTATATTATTGACAACTTAACTGAGATAATAATTAATAACAATACTAATCAAAAAGCATTGATAATTAATAGGGATTTTCACGGGTTTAAAAGTATGTAATTATATTGTCAGTGGAATATATAAATATATATTGAACTGAAATTATATATATTTTTTTACAGCAATCACAGTCTGGTTTAATACGTTACCTCATACCAAACCAAGAAAAATAAGATTTAGTTCTAAAAGCTTTAAAGAAACGATAATAAAAAAGTGACTTTTAATCAAATCGTCTTTTTTATAAGCCATATTTTAAAACATCCCCAATACTCATTCTAAACCTTCATACGTCATGTATAGAAAACAGTTAAAAAGTCAGGGTCTTTCAATTGAAAGGCATTCGTCGATGCCTGAAATGACCCGCGACGAGTTTTTAGAAAAAATGAAAGAATCCACCACCAATTTAAAAAGAAATAATAGTTTGAGCAACGTTTCTACAACTCTCCCAAAAAGGGTCATAAAAACAAAAGTTTCCAGTAGATTACTTCAAGGGACAGCCGCTAGTCAAGGTAAAATAAAGGAAAAAGTTTCCTACGTCCCTATAAACAAGAAGCCTGATCCTATATGGACCCAACAACCAATAGGAAACGTTGACAGTGGATACCAAACACAGACTTTTATAAAATACCACGATTTTGACAAGAAAAAGAGCTTTCAGTATTCAGATTCAAAAAAAGAAGATCGAGAAGAAATAATTACCTTTGAAGCAAGTCAAAAATCATTTAACACCAATAAGCATTTAGCAAGCGATATCAGTATTGAAAGAAAAACGGTATCAAAAGAAAGCAGTCAAAAACAAACACTTGTAAATGAAAGCAAGTATTCAAAACAATCTTCGTTTACTTCTTTGCCACCAGAAAGAAAAACTAGCATCAAATCAGATTCATTTAGTTTTAAAACTCCTCAAAGTAAAAATAACAACGATTTACCAAAGTTTTTTGGACCAAAAACTGTTGAAAGCAACATTGGCTCGCAAATGTTAAAAGAAGAAAGAACAAAGGATGATGAAGATATACCCACACGTTTGTTTCAAAAATATAAAGACGGAAAGTTGCTTCAGAACGTTGAGCTTTACCAAAGTAGTTCACAAGAAACATCTGAGTTTAAGACTAGAAAAACTTCTAGTAACAATAAAGAAGACAATTTTTCAAATATTTTTTCAAAAATACAGTATTCCAGCCAAGATCAAATTTCCGTTGACTTTTCACGACGTACTTTTACAACTTTATCTTCGGGAACATTTGATTCCAATACTTTTAAATACATATATACCGTTGACGCCGAACTTAGTTACAAGGAATACAACAAGTTATTAAGTATGATCAACTTGTTGCAAGGCCAAAAGCGTAAATTGGAAGACGAAGTCCTAGAACTAAAAGAAAAGTTTGAAAAGACTGGTAAAGAAAAAATGCAATTAGCTCACAACAACCATATATTAAGACAAAGCTTGGATGCAGCAAATCGAGCAATAAAAGAGATTAACGATAAAGTAAGCGAGTTAAAGCAAACACTGGTGCCACTAAGACAAGATAACACTCAATTAAGGAAAGATAATGATTTACTTAAGGCTGAAAAAGTTCAAGTTCAAAAAGAAATGAATGAACTTAAAGTACATATTGAAGTATCCAAGAATGAAAAACTTGTTATGACCAATGAAATTCAAGACCTTAAGTCATTAAAATGTTTAGCAGAAGATAAATTGTCTCAACAAAGTCGGGAAAACGAAAATTACAAAAACAGTATGCATGAAAAGTTTAAAAAACTGGAAGAAGCTTATCGAAATTACTGTTTAGATATGGAAAAAAAACTAACGAAATCAAGTAATGAAGTTGAGAATTTGAGAGAGACAAACGAAACTATTAAATCGGAAACTGATAGTTTGAAAAAAGAAAATGAATTTTTGAAAGAGATAAATGGCGGTTTAGTTAAAACAAATCAAAAATTGCAAAATGAAATTTCGCAAATTAAAGAAACCCAATTTTCTAATGAAAAGAACACAAAATCAGAGTTCTTTGAAGCACAAAAGTTGCAGATTGAAGAACTCAACGAAGAAATTATTCATTATAAAGAAAAAACAAATAGGTTCAAAAATAATTGCAAAGTTTTACAAGTAGAAATTGAGAAGCTGAAGAGGGACATAAGTAATACTGAAAACATTTGCAAAGATTCGGAAGCAAAATACGAGATGGTGTTTAATTTAAGAAAAATTGACGGACAACAAATTGAAATTCTCAAAGAAGAAGCTGAAGAGCTAAAGAAAAAATTAAGCAATTTAAACGAAATACGCGACGAAAAAGAAATATTACAAAAAGAGAAGCAAGCGTGTTTAGATCAACTTGAACTCATGCGAAAAGAAATGGAAGAACTAAAAAGGTTGTGCAGCGAATGTAAATCCCACCTTGATGAAAACAATCTACTAAGATCTGAGTTAGAGATGTTTAAAAATCTTCTTAACGACTTTGAAGAACTCAAGCAAAAAAAAATAAACGACGATAAAGAGAAAATAGAGCTTATAGGGGAGCTCCAAAATCTAAGAGAACAGCTGAGAATACTTGAAGAGAAGCAAAAATCCATATCAAGTCCATATAACAACGAGATAAAAGTTGAGTTAGAAAACCTTCGCCAACAAATGAAAGATTTAGCAGAACTCAACGAGAGACGAAAAATTGAGTTATATACTGGGGAGATTAAGTCTGAGTTAGAAAACCTACGTTTGCAATTTAAAGAAATGAACCGGCCAAACCAAAGTGCTGATGCAATAAAAGACGAAAACTATAATAACAAAAGTGAGAAAAACAGACAATTTCATCAAGAAACTGTCGATTCAGTTGACCAAAGTAGACATGTTTATGATAAAAGCAAACTCCACGATGGAAAAAATAATCATCCTCATGACAAAATTAGCTTTCTGGACAACAAAAGTGAAAGGTTGAGTAAAATAAATGATCACCTTACTGATAATAAGTCAAGCACCATAATAAAAAATCAACATTTGCCAATTAATGAGCACGTAAAAGCACAATCTGTTGTCATAGAAACGGAAGTTTACTCTGCGATTGAAAACGAACTATCAAACGTTCCAGATCAAGAGTTCTCCGATAACGAAGAAACAAATAGAATGCAAATTTTTTTATCAAATAAAGAAGAAAATGAACTCAGGCAAAATCAGTCTCTTTATCAAGTTACAAATGACCAAGAAAAAAAGCATCCAATTACTAGAGAAGCTTCTAATAAAAAAAAAGAAGCGACCTTTGCAAACAAACTGGAGCAAGAAACGTTACTTTTAATTGACGAAAACACAAAAAAAATTCGAGATACCGAAACTCATAATGACCAAGATATGAGTTTTCATCATAATTACAGAAATAAAGATAAACAAGGCAAAACTGACTTCTTAAACGAACAAGAAAATATCCAAATTCTACAACATAAAAATGAACTAAAAAATATTCAACTTGTAAATCAATCTGCAACACAAACTGTAATACAACCTTTAGCACAATTTGCAACTTATAAAGAACACAAGAATAAAATTAATCAAAACCTATACTATAAAGAAGATAAAAAAATTTTAGCGGAGGATTATATTAATAAAGAAAAAGGAGAATTTTATGTCTCTAACGAAGAAGACAGTATACCTCAAATAGAAAAGTTCACTTCTAATGAAGAAGACAGTATACCTCAAATAGAAAAGCTCACTTCTAATGAAGAAGACAGTATACCTCAAATAGAAAAGCTTACTTCTAATGAAGAAGACAGTATACCTCAAATAGAAAAGTTCACTTCTAATGAAGAAAACAATAGGAGAATGGAATTTCAACAGAGCTACTCAGACAAGGAAAACACTAGAAAAGGTCTTTTAAATGAACACAGTATAAGATTACACCAAAATCGTTATGAAAATGAATTCTCTAAAGAAAGTTTTTTTTATGAACAATCAAGTCAAAATGATAAAATGATTTATCAACAAAATGATAATTTAGCAAAAAAGCATGAGTTCGAGGTTTCAAATAATCAACAAACTAACCACATAAAACTTATTGGAGAAAATAGAAAGTATCAAAATGAATTTTATGGGGACGAAAATGAACTTCGTCAAAATGTTTCTCCGCAATCTTATACTCAAAACAATAGATCCGTAAATAATACAGATTTTTATGAAGGAGATAGCATATTTCATCAAGTATTACCCACAAATAATGAGACAAAAAAACAAACTTTAAATGAAAATGATAGATCTAATAAAAATCTTATCTACGATGAAGACAATCAAGGAAATCAGATTACAGAAAAAAATAAGTACGGAAAAAATCAAAAAATGCACGAGTCGAGTTTTAACAAAACAAAAATTCAGGAGCTCGAAGAAAGGCAAAAGGCTCAAGTGGAAGGTAAAAACATATACGAGGAAGACCAAAGTATGCAGAAAATAGATAAAAGAAAGCAGATGAAAGATGAAATAAAGAATGAAGATAATTACAAAATACAAGAGGAAAGTGATAAAAAATATTATGAAAATCAAGGAATGCATGAAAGAAGTGAAAGTAAAAATCATGAAAACGATAGAAAAGATATAACAAGTACTAATAAATACAAAGAAAGACAAAAAGAGAATTTGGAAAATGAAAGAATATACAAAGAAACACAAAGAATGCAGTTGATAGGTGAAAACAATTATGAAGGAAATCAAATAATGCAGATAACAGATAAAAGAAAACATGAAGAAAATTACAAATTACAAAAGGAAGTTGAAAATAAATTCAAAGAAAATAAAACAACGCGTGTAACAAGCGAAAGCAGGTTTCAAGAAAGTCGCGAAAGATATACAACCGATACAAATAAATATGAAGATAATCAAAGAATGCATACGACATCCGATACAAACAAGTATGGAGATAATCAAAGAATGCATACGACAACCGATACAAACAAGTATGAAGATAATCAAAGAATGCATACAGCAACCGATAAAAATAGATATGAAGTTAATCAAAGAATGCATACAGCAACCGTTACAAATAAATTTGAAGTTAATCAAAGAGTGCATACGAAAACCGATACAAACCAATATGAAGATAATCAAAGAATGCATACAACAAGCGAAAGCAAATATAAAGAAAATAAAAGAGAAAATGCAGCAGGTGTTGACAATTATCAGGAAAGACAACGAATGCAGTTAACAAATGAAAACAAATACTCAAACCAAAGGATACAAGCGGAAGATGAAAATGAATACAAAGAAATACAAATAATGCAGGTCGAAAATGAAAACGTACATCAAGAAAATCAAAAAGTGCACATAAAAGACACAAAAAATTACAATGAAAAACAAAAGCAATTGACAGATAAAATGAATTACGAAGAAAATAACAGACAACAAGCTGATGATAAAAACAAGTTCGAAGAAAATCGAAGAACACATGTAACAAGTGAAAACAAGCACCAAAAAAATGAAAACGTAACAGGTACAAAAAAATATGAAGAAAAGCAGAGAATGCAGATGGCTGACAAAAACACAAATCAAAAAATGCAGGAGAAAAACGATATTAAATACGAAGAAAATCAAATAATGCAGGTAAAAGAAGAAATTAAATTTGAAGAAAGGAAAAGAATGCAAGTACGTCAAAATCTTCATGAAGAAAATTATAAAATGCTGTCAACAGATAAAAGATACAAAGAAAATACAAATAACGATTTTAGATTAAGTCAACGTGATGTAGATAATAAGCAAATATTTACTCACAGTGATGAAAGAATAGAAAGTGTTCAAAGCCAAAGTATAAATCAACAAAATAATGCGTTTGTTTCAAATGAGTCATTTGTAAGAGGGTCACAAAAAGCATTTAATCAAGATGTATTTCTGAAAGTACCTTCCTTATCACATAAAAAAAATTCAAATTCTCATAAAGAAGAACCAAAACTGAACATAGTACAGTTCAACATCAGCAAAGACAACAATCAAAAAAATAACAATTTAAATTTACAAATTGAACAAAAACATTTGCAAGATCCCAATAAGCTCCCATACCCCTTATCTGAAAACTTAAACAAAAAACAAGGTTTTGTTGGTAGAGAATTTGCCGAAAGCGCAAAAATTAGCAACGAAACGATTTCTTTGGATCATAAAAAGAATTATAACCAAGACTATGAAGTAAACAGCAGAACAGAAAACAGTAGAACAGAAAACAGCAGAACAGAAAAGAACTTTTCAAACAGACCAGAAACAAAATTAGAAAAAATAGAAAAAAAAAGTCAAAAAATAGAAATGGAAAATTCAGAGTACTTTAATGAAGTAATTAGTTCTCAATTAAATCAAAAGTTGAACAATTCGCATTCGCAGCTTTTTAATAAAACAAGTGACGAAAGCAAGCAAAAGGGTTTACATTATAATGCTATGGGAAATCAAAAACTACCAGCAAGTCATTTAGAAAACAATTTAAGACATAAAGAAAATATGTATTTTTCAAACATTTCATTGCAGCAAAGAAATGAACTGAGTGATACTAATACAACCACTATAAATACAACTCGAGGGAGATCACCAGTACGACGAGAACACAAAAAAAATAAAAGTGTAGGGAGCGTAGCATCCTCAGAGTTTATGATAAATATAAAACAACAGAATGTTTCAACACAGCAAGAAGAACAAGAAATAAAAAATAAGCGATCAGATTCAGAGACTCAACTTCAAAAAAGAAGAAGGCTAAGCGAAGAAAGGAGAAAAAAAAGAAGAAGCAACGACGGTGAAAGCAGTTCTGATGAAAACATTTCAAGGCAAAGAGAACCAAGAAAAAATTCCAAAAACAAAGGTGCTCCAATAAATGTAGAAGCCAACAGCGGCTCTGATTTTCTAAGTGAAGCAATGAAATCAAGACAAGAAAAAGCCTTTCTTAATAAAATTCAAGGTTAGATTGTACTTTTTTAAACTTACTTTAAAGTTATTTTCTATATAGCATACAAAAATGATATGCATACATATACACGTTATGTAATTAAATTTCTGCATACATTTTATAAACGTATATTCAAAATAAAAATCAAACGACCATCCGTAACTTTTGATTTTTGTGCAGAGTACCGTATATCTTTCACTGTTGGCTATTTTTGGAAATGAAAGTGAAGTCTTCTCTACGGTCCGAACTAAAATATCTTATATTGAGAATGTTCCCCGTCGGCAAAAAGGTTTGAATTTTGACTTCTGATTTTGAACGGTCAGAGATTTAATCAGTTGACTGACTTTAAAGGCAAGATTGTTAACCAATGTTGTTTTTTGTTCAGAGCTGAAATTTAATATCTGATCTTTCAAAATAAGAAATCTGAACTCAAACCATTTTGGCGCATCAAAATAGAAAAATGGCTTCATTGGGTGATTTAAGCGTCGTATTTAAATAGACAACTTTATTCTGAAAAATCCACAACTTTAGTCTGCAAAAGCTTGCATTTTACTAACTAGCATTTTTTGTAATTTGTTTTTTTCATTTATCCTAATTAATAATATATCACATAAATAAATACCCATACAATACAAACTTTATTTGGTAGTTTACTTGCTTCCAAGGAAAATATTTTTAAATTCATTTAATAAAGAATATTTTGTTTAAGAAACCATTATTAAGTGTTAGTTATATTACTTATGGAAGAATAAAGCACAAAGATTTAAGATATCTTTTTTAATTTCTTGCATGATAAACAAATTTACTAATTATAAGTATATATATATATATATATATATATATATATATATATATATATATATATATATATATATATATATATATATATATATATATATATATATATATATATATATATATATATATATATATATATATATATATATATATATATATATATAGTGATAGATATATTTAAAGCTAATTATAAATTTTGTAGCAGCAATTTATAAATAGGTTCACAAAATACAGAGCGCGACATCAACTTTACAGATGTTGGCCATCTAGAAAACAGCGAAGAAAGAACTAAACGCAGTCTTAAAAATAAAATTCGAAAGCAACTAGTTGATGGAATAAAAAAAAACTCAAATTGGAACTCTTTTAGTGACTCGGAAACGCACACGATAAACTTTACAACAACTCGCACAGAGCACACGCTCAATCAAAATGATAAAGTTTCAGGTAAAGCGAAAACTAATAATAGTAAGAGCTTTAACAACGATTTGTCGTTTCATAAAAATACTGATGAAACAAGGCGTTCTGATAACAAAGGACATTTTAAAAAAGTAGAAAAAACAGAGTTTTTATATGACGATGCTTTGGAGTCTAGAAGAGAGGTTGCTAAAACAGAATTACAAGAAACAACCGAAGAAATATCAGGAAAAAATAGTCATAAAATTGACAGGTGATTTTTATTAATAATTAATAAGCTTTGACATAAGACTAAAAAATAAGTTGGTTAAACAAATTTACTTGTTGTAATTATAAAAAAAACCATCTAATAATTTAATGACCAGATATGATTGACTGACCGTGACTTGAGTGAACGTTTTCATCTTCATTTTTATTCGCCAAAAGTTATTTGTTTTATTTGTTACATGGTATTTGTTTTATACATTACATGGTAGATGAAATCTTTAAGGGGTATTCAGTTTAAATCTTTTCCTGGACGAATACTTGTTCACTCACTCAGGAAAGCCTGTGTAATGTTTAATCTTCACACTAAAAAGCTAAAATTTTGTCTGACTTTGATTTTCTCTTGAAATTTTTTCCATCCAGACGATTGTGGACTCTCTCGAGATACTCAGCTAGATAAAAATATGTCGTAACACTTAAAATCCAACTCTTTAATTTTTTTTTTTTTTTCCTGCCTTTTTATTATGTTAGTGCTATTTAACGTTTGTTTTATTATAATTTTCATTAACAACTTAATAGGTAGAAAATCAGATGAGTCCAAAAATTTTGTGATCTATACTGTTTGATGTAAAGTTTACTTATTAATTACTTCTGCTAAAATATCTCAAGTTTTTTTTTCTTTATTTTTGTTGCCATTACAAGAAATTAATTAAAATATACTCCCATAATACCTTATTATTGTTATTATTTTTAAAAAACCGGAGAAAACTTGTTATTTTAAGTCATCGCTGTTTTAAATTAATTTCAGCTATCTAACGCAAGAATTTATAAAATGTTTAAATACAAAATGTAGTTTTATTAATGCTTATAGGTGCATTGACTTTATCATATTTTTTTTAATTTTGTATATTTATTCAGTAATCAATAATTATTTACAATTTTATTAAAATCGCACAATAAAAACAGTTCGTGGTACGAATTTATCTAAACTGCATATTCTAATTATTGACGGAGATAGTTCAAAGACATGGCTCCTAGTTCTTAAAATGTATTTAGATCCTCGATAGGCTGGTGTAGTTTGTGGCGCCACAAAATTGATTAAATCAATTCTATTAACTATTTTGTACTGCTGTATAAGATCAATGCGCATGCGGCGAGTTTCAAGAGTAGTCAGATTAAGCCGTGTTAAACGTTCCTCGTATTTTAGATTACTTATTGACCTGATCCATTTCGTTGTTCGATGCTGAATTTTTTCAATTGTGTTTATACTCCTATGAAATGAGGAGACCACGCTGGGGCAGCAAATTCTAATAATGGTCGGATATAGGTAGTATATAAAAAACGCCAAAGAGTTAAACCACGACTTCTGAATCCCTTTTTAAATTTCCCTGTACTCTATTTCCAGCTGAAGCTGCGTGTTCAGCTTATAATTTCACTTTAAGGTTATTGAAAACTATAACTCCCAAATCGCATTCTTTTGTTGTGGTTTCGAGTTGTTTGCGATGACCATTTTGTGATTCCATTGTAAACAAATAGTTTGGATTATTATTTTTTTTTTTGCCCATGTGCATAACTTAGCATTTTTCAATGTTAAATGGCATAAGCCAATTTTTGGATCAGTTTACAGCAGTGTCAAGATCTTTTTAAAGACATAGTGCATCTTTTTCTGACTTGATAACACCTATGATCTTGTTGTCGTCTGCAAACATTTTTATATGATTCAAAATTAAGTCCGGTAAATTGTTAATATAGAGCACAAAAAGGAGCGGTCCTAAAACCGAACCCTTAAGGGACTCCGATAAACACTTTTTTCCATGGAGACAATGTATCATCTTTTTTGACACGTTGTTCTCTATTTGTTAGCCAATTTCTTATCCAGTTATGTAGTTGACGTGAATACCATAAGCCTTTAGTTTATATAAGAGTCTTTCGTGCGGTACCTTATCGAACGTTTTTGAAAATTACGTCTTGAAAATAGGTGTTACTTCTGCTTTTCTCCATTGATCTCGAGCAAAGGATGTTAAAATAGAAGATTTAAATAACATGGTTAAAGGCATTAAAAAAGCTTCTGCGCAATTTTTTTAAGACTCTAGGATGGATTCCATCAGGACCTATTGCTTTTGAAGAATCAAGTTTAAGCAGTCTGTTTTTGTCTTCTTCATATGTAATGAAATCGATTCTGCTGTCGCAAGTGACAGGAGATTGGTTTAAAAAACTTAATAGCGGTCCTTGCGGCTCTACTTCAAATACAGCATAAAAATAATCATTCAATGTCTTACATATGTTAAATATGTTATTGGTCACCGATCCATTGCTGTTTTCAAGTAAATAGATTTTATCATGGACTTTGATTTTGCTTTTCACATAAGAGTTTAGTCCCTTTGGGTTATTTTTAAACGAAGAAGTTAATGCCTCCTCATAGTCAATATTTGCTTTTTTCACAACTTTTAAGACGGTTTTTGCTGCTTTGCTATATTCTGCTCTGATAAGTTGGTGCGTCCCTGGTTCTGCTGATACATATTTACCCCAGAGTTTACTCTTGTTTTTTACAGCTTCCATAACCTCACTACTAATCCATGGATTTTTTTTTTGGCTGGTATGGTTTTGTGGTACTTGGTATGTAGAGTGAAGTAGCTTCATTATATCTTTCAATTAAAAGTTTGTATTTTTCGGCCTCTGATGTACTTTTGAACAATGCCTCCCAGTCATAACTTTTAATATAGTTCGAGATAGATGTATAGTTTGCCTTGCTCCACACTAATCGAGAAATTATAGGTGGTTCATTGTTTTTTATTGTTGCTGCGAGTGAACCTACAATAGTTAGGTGAGCTTGTTCCTCGTGGGTAGATCTTAAAGGTTCAGCTTGAGTTAAGAAAATTATTCTGTCTGGCTCATTGGTTATAATTAAGTCCAAGATGGACTTAGTTATAACCAATGAGCCAGATGAGGTTCTTTAAAACGTGAATTTCGAAAGGTTGGGAAAGTGACAAGAATTGATTTGATGATTTCTAGGAGCGCAAGTTCGTTGTTATTTGGTGGTCGGTAGATACACTCTAAAAGGAGTGATTCATTTTCGAGTTTCAGCTTTATCCATATATGTTTAATGGTGTTTTTGTTAAACTGTTCAATATTTGCGAGCGTGCACTTGAGATCGCAAATAGCTACACCCCCTCCTATTTTTCCAGCCCTGTTTCGTGAAAAGATGTTATACCCTGCAATAGCAGTATCTGAAGTCTCAGTAAACCACGTCTCAGCAAATAAAATAAGATGTTGGCGGTTATGCTTGGTGGTTGATTGTATTCTGGCTTTCAACTTGTCAATTTATGTTTGATTAAGTGAGCATGGATTATTTGCCCAAAAATTGATGTTACTGAGAACTTTTACTGAATAAATTTTAGGTAATTCGGGCTACTGAGGTATGACAGGAAAAAGTCGAATTAATGGTGATTTTCGAGTTGGGCATTTTCTTTTAAGATTGACGCTCGGTGGTTGTAACGATTGGAATTGTTGAGGAATATACTCGTTTCTGTTTTAAATCGATGTCTTAATTTTATATTTCTTTTTCCAAAATACTTGCACCAAATAGTAATACGATTTTTAATGATCAAATTTTAATAAACTAATATGATGATAATATCTTCTGCAAATTAATGAATAAATGTTTTATTTTATTTAATAAAATAGTAAAATAAAAAGTAATAAATAAAAATAGTTTTATTACTTTTTAAAAAAAACTATAATCAAATTTATTTTTTTCAGTTTATTTGATATATTTTGTTTTTGATACTTTACAATTAATGAAAATATTTAAGCATAAACATAATTTATAATAGAAAGTAACAAAAACAGTAAAATGTTTAGGTTTTTAGCAACAAACAAAAGTTTTCCGTCAATGTCCAACAAGTTTGAACATGTAAACCAGGAAAACGCAAACGTTTTGCAAACAAGCAATCATTTTGTAGGAAACGTTCACGCTAAACCTAACTACCAATCTGGTGGTTCGCAAATTAATTTTATGGAAAATCGTAAAAAAGAAACTAGTTCTATAAATAATTCTTCATTTGAAAGAAGTTTTGAAGAACAAAATATTAAAAAGCGTTACCTATCAAATGAGGAAACAACCCATTCTGTATCCCATATTGACACAAAGTATAATGTTAAACACATAATGCATTCTAGCGGTAGTTTAGAACAATCAAAGCCAACACAGGTTTTAAACCAACTCGTTCAAGATGAAACACAACAAGTTTACAAAAAGTCTTCTCATACCTTGCAAACAAACCAATCAAACTACTTGGAAACAAACCAATCAAACTACTTACAAACAAACCAATCAAACTACTTGGAAAAAAATAAATTCGTTGACAGACAACAGGCCTCTCAGTTTCATAAATCACACTCAACATCAGAACAAACAGCAAGGTCTAATGCTCTACAAAAAGAAAATAACGAGATGTACGCAACAGTGGAAAAGAAGGTTTTAATCAAGAAACAGTACAGTGAAGCTGAGCTAGAACAAATGGAACGCATGGAAAGAGCAAGAATCAAAATGTTATTGAGTAAAGGTACAATACTTATTTAACATTTTGTTTTATGTTATTAATTTTTTAGGTTTAATATATATATATATATATATATATATATATATATATATATATATATATATATATATATATATATATATATATATATATATATATATATATATATATATATATATATATATATATATATATATATATAAAATAAACATATTGATTTTATATTTTATATATTACTTGTTCCGTATACTTTAGGAGAATCAGACAGCCCAGTCATTGTTCAAAAATTTAATTCAAGTTCTGTCAAATCTTCATCTTTGGAGAACATTATTACAAAAGATGGAGTCCCATTATCTCGTTTGAACAAAATTGAACAGAGTGAATACGAAAAAAATTTAGTTTCAAATAGATTTATGAAATCTAATAGCGAATACGAACTTTCAGCAACGCAACAAAAATACGAAACATTGCCTAAAAACAGTGGAAAACAAAACAAAACCGAAACTGTCACTCGGTCAGCAACACTTCCACGAAACATGAAGACACAACATGTCATAAGCCAGGAGTACTACAACAAATCCACTGATATTATAAAAAATGCTGAAAACACTGGCAAAAGTAAAAGTCGCAGTTATCGTGATATGAAAATGGATGTCGATCTTTTCCATAAGAAATCAGGTAAGATATGTTTTCAAAGTTTATGCGTTAACTATAAGTAATTTAGTCAAACATGGGAGTAGAAAATGCCTTCATCTTTTTACTCGTTTTCTTCTTTAGTACGTTATCTTTTAGTACTCGATATCTGCTTTCTTCAATATGAAAAATTACTTGTAGACAGTTTTTCTAATAAAAAACACTTTTAAACTAATATCTTATCTTTAATAAAGTTGTGTCAGGGGGTTGCAATATCTGATCTTATTATTCTTATTTATTTCTCAGGTAATTTTTATTATCAAGTAAATTAAAAAATGTGTTTAGGATCCAACCTAATTTCAAATCGGCAAAATTTTATGTCAAACGACAGCCTCGGTGGATATTCTCAAATAACCTACACCACTGTTAGTGACAAAGATTACGAAGAGAAATACGACGATTTTGCAACGCAGCTAGACGGAAGCATATATATGCATAAAAATCAAGATTTGAAAAGTGTCGATGAAAGTGAACTTCTACGACATGCAAAACACATACCAAAAGGGCATAGCAAATTTCGTTGCGAAAAATGTCGCGCATTGAATGCTACCAATCGGCCAGGTGGACCAATTCATTTCTGCTGGGAAAGATATTTTCCTATTAGTGAAAGTACACCAGCTCAAAGTGCAATGAGTCTTAACCGCCTATGATAATATTCTTTATAAAAGTACTAGAGAGTCAACCTTAGCAAAAAATAATTTAAAATGCCAAATAACGGTAAACAAAAATAAGGGATTTTTATTTTATTAAGTTTATTGTTAAAATTTATCCATTAGAAATTTACTTTTAAATAAAGAAAATATTTGTAACACGTTTTAGTAATATAAAGACTTTCACTGATTCAAATTAGATACATATTTATACACAATATTTATACACAATAATTGAAAACTTTTTTTCTTTTTTCTTTTTGTCAAGTTCAAATAAAGCTTTGTTAATACTTGGCTCTAGTATTTATACCCAGCCAATAAATCACGTTTTAATTGTGGTATTTTAACGCGTTTTTAGCATTTCTTTAAGTGCAACTTTGAGTAATAATCGACCAAAAACGCTAATATTTTATAGTGAACTTCTTCAAAATTGCTAATTTTTTAATGTTGTTGCTATCCATACTAGAAACTCAATTCAAAATTTTGCAAAAAATATTTATTGGTTCTTCAGATATTAGATGTAAAAATTTGACTGAACTTTTTAAAAATTTGACCAAATGGTGCCAAAGCCATTTTTAAACTTGAAAAAAACAAAACAAACAAAGTAAAACTTTACAATGAGTATTTCACTTGAACATTATTTATTGGCTATTTCACACCAAAAGTTAATAAAACTGGTGAAAAAAAATTCCTTATCTAAATACCAGACTTTTAGAGAATTGTTTCTTTTTACTTAAATTGTAAAGTTTTCAGTCATAATTGAATAATTTTTCTTGCTAATTTTTTTTTTAATATCCAGAAATAAAAAATCCAACTAAAAAACAAAATTCTAATCTTTTGACGCATTGATTGACTTGATAATAGTTAAACACCCATTCACCCCTGCACCCATTCAACCTATTATGTGTATAGTTAGTTATTTTTAAGATATTTTTATTGTATGCATAAAATAAATAATAATGGAAAACCAGCCGACTCACTGAAAATATACAACCACGTCTTAAAAATAAAAAATACAGTTACAAATTCATTTAGTAAAGAGTTTTTACAAAAATCCAATTTTTGTAAAAACTCTTTACTAATTGAATTTGAAACTTGTATATTCTAATTATTAGCATTTTTATCAATTTTTAAATCGAAATAAAGAAGGCTTTGAAATAATGAAATTACTTAAAGTCTTAAAAATTTATTAGTTAGCTGGTGATTGGAACAAAAAATATAAAAAATCTCTAATTGAAAATTGTCTAAGCAGAAAATTTAACAAATGGCATTGTTTTCAATTTTCAATTTCATTGTTAACAATGGCTCATATTTTCTCTGCGTTGTCAATGCAGAGAAAATAAGTTCATACCATCGCTACACATTAAAAATAGGATGGAAACAAGTCTATGGTACTTCAAATATCAATCGACATTTGAAGGAACACTACTTAAAACTGAACATAAATCTACAGTTACTGATACTGATTTTATACCAAATGAGTTTTGAAAAAATCAAGAAGAACTTAATACTTCAAATGAAATCAGAGAAAATATAAACCTTGTCTTGGGATTTTCTTGTCCACCTTGGGACCAGTTTAATTAAATTTTAGTTTAACAAAGAAAAGCTTATCAATGAATCCACAAAGCAATACATGTAAAAAATATAAACGATAAAGGAAGAGACCTTGAGAAAAAAAATTCGCAGAACCCATTGTACCTGGTCAATTGAAAGAGATTTTGAAAGTGCTTGAGTGTAATCGGGATTGATTTAGAACTTGAAAAGTGAATAAGAAATGAGGCATCTAAGTGGTATGAAATATTACGCTGCGTCCTGGACATCACTCTTCATTTAGCTTCAAGAAATCTAAGTTTTTCAGGTGTGTTAGCAGTTTATGTTAATAAAATAATTTTAATGTTGCTTGGAATGTTAATCTAGATGTAATCTTTATTTCATTATTATGTTCATATTTGTGTAGGTTCATCAATCATACTGGACGATTATGATAATGGCAATATTTTAGCCACCTTTGAGCTTAGGAAACATAATAAGACACTTCAGTTTCATTTACAAAAAGTTTCTCGACACCAAAATGAGTTTATTATGGCATGTTATGAAACTGTTTTCGCTGCTATTATCAAAAAGGTTTACGCAACCATTTATTTTTCCATTATTGTTGATAGGATTCCGTACGTGTCTCATTCGGAACAATCACTTTTGTTCTTCATTTTGTCCGTCTAGAATCTGACAACCAATGGATAGTAAAAGAGCGTTTTTTGGAGGTAGAAAGTCTGGATAAAAAATCGTTCTGACATTGCAAAGCTGATTATAGACGTTTCGGATCAAAGCCGAATTAATTCAAAGAACAGGAACCGAACATATTAGCCCCGTTATCAGGGCTACGATAACGGGGCTAATATGTTCAGTGTATACAAAGGAGTGCAGGCCATCATTCTCGAAAAAAATCCTTAATCCTCATGCCTTGCAGTGCGCATAGTATCAAACTAGCTGGCGTTCATTTTGCAGAATCCTCTACTGTCTTTAAGAACTATTTTGGCAACATCCAATCGTTGAATAACCTTTATTAGTAGCTCAATGCGCTGGAAAATTTTGACTAAGGCAACTGGGAACTTCCTTCACCAAACGTCCCAAACAAGATGGAGTGCTTGCATAGAGACAAAGAGGATTTTCACACGTAAAAATCTCAAAATTTTAATAAAGTTTATCACAGTAATTAAGATTTTATCTGTTGTTAATTTAAATAAATAGAAAAAAATGCATGTTTTAAAGTATATTCTATAAAATCTATAAATTTGGTTTTTGTAAAATATAACGTCCTCTGTCTTAAAGCATACTTAAATACAAAGTTTATTTGCAGTTAGTGAAGTTTTTTGCATACAAAGTTTATTTGTAGTTTTTTGCATACAAAGTTTATTTGCAGGGCTATGATAACGGGGCTAATATGTTTGGTGTATACAAAGTAGTGCAGGCCTAACTAGCTTACACGTTTTATGTCAATCAACGAACTGAATAAATTGCAAAAAAAAAATTAGTTGAATAACTCTTTTTTGGGGAGGGAGGGGAGGGGTTAGTGTGTGTGTGCGTGTGTGTGACCTAAATTTTGAGAAGGCTGATTAGGAGTACAACAATATTTTTCATTACCTCAAATAAAAAATCATCCTTAAACCTTTAAACACTATGAAAATTTTAAAAAAAGATTGGCAGGGTATTTTAACTTACATTTAAATAGGATGACAATTGGATATTAACAATTAATTTGAAAATTTAACAAAAGTGATATTTATTTGTTTTTCAACCGAACAGTTTTTTTGTACAGTTACATAAATTACAAGCAAGTTTGATATTACTAGCTAGCAAAGAGTATGAACGACAAAAAATTTAACCAAATGAAGGTGAGATTTGCCATTTATTGTAATAATAAAAAAAATAACTTTATCAGAACAAGCTTTATCAAAAAAAAAAAAAAAGATCAATAATAGGCCGGGTGAATAAAAATGAGCAATTGCTTTTACTCAGTAATTGCTCAATTTTACGTGAATAAAAACTTAAGAAAAATTTCTAAAGTTTTTATTCAAGTAAAGCTGACCAATTACTGAGTAAAAGGAATCGCTTATTTTATTCACCCGGCCTAATTCTTCAAAAAAAAACATGAGTTTATTTTTATACAACTATACAAGAGGTATTCACAGAAACTCAAAATAAGCACACTTTTATTTTATTGGTTATACCAAATGTTACATAATGATATAAAAATTTTATACCACTATTTACACAATTACAAAAATTAAATACCAAAAATTTAATCAAAATTACATACCAAAAACCATATCGTTAACCTATTTATAAAATTTAAAAATACAAAATACATTTTATTCAAGTCTTTTTTCTTTAGGAGTATATAATTTAATATAAATTAAAAGCATAATAAACATAATAGTAAATAATAATTAAAACATCAAAACATAATAATAAATAATAACTAAAATATTTAAAGGTTTATCAAGGTTTGTTGCTTTATTTAATATTATTTACTACTTTTTAAATTTATTTATTGTTTACCATCAGTTTCTATTACAGGCTATCAAGTTATCATATTTTTCATTTTTTGTAAAACTTTATATGAATTTCTTGTTTCTTTTTTTATGGGAATTGTCTTTTGCTATTTTTTAATATTTAATTGAATTTTTTACAATTAAAAATACTTGAATAAAAAAGATCAATAAAAAGATGAAAATTAGAAAGAAAAAAAAAGTGACAACTTAACAGTTTGCTATTAGAGAGTAAACATTTTTTACCAATTATTATTATTATTATTATTATTATTATTATTTTGTTTATATCGTGTTACAATTATATAAATCGTAATACACTTATATAAATCGTAATACAATTATATAAATAACTTTATAAATAAAAGCTTTACAAATATAAACAAGGTTTCTAATAGAAGATCTCATTGATCTTGTCGTCAGAACCTTTTAAAAGCGTAAAAAGCAACAACAGTAAAAATAAATAAGAAATTAAATATTATACAGTGCGTTATTGCATATTAGAAGTAAGTCATATCGTTTATAGAAAAAATAAATTTTTTTAGTTTATTTTTAAAAAGTTCGAATGAAGTTGATAAATCAAAATTATTCAAAACAATTTTGATTTATCAACAATTATAGAATACACAATTATAGAATACACTAACCAATATTTTGTTCAAGTTAACAGCTATATATTAACTAACATGTATTTTATATGTATAAACTTTTGAAATCGAAATAACCAACAAGATGAATTTGTATGTTTGAAATTTTTCTTGTTTCTACCTTTTTACACTTGGTTTTTTATTAAGGTGTGGTAAGTTAAGAGTTGTTCTTCTTGGTAGACAATTTGCTATATCAAAACACACTTGTTGACATCAGGTTATAGACTTTTTCTTTAAGTTCATTAAATTCTTTGTAAGCTTTTATTGCTATACAATACCAAAACCAATCCAATTCAAACCAACTTTTGCTTACAATTGCTTTTTTTTTTTTTGAGAATGTTACAAATTACCTAGGCTAGCAAAACAATAAATATTGCAAATTACCTGGGCTACCAAACCAATAAGCAATATTCTCAAGCTTAAAATATCTTAGCAATGTATATAATTTATATATGGGATAAATAAGTGTAAAGTTCTGAAAAGAAATACGGTAATTTTTTTAAATTATTTTTAAATCAGCCAATCAGATAGCGCATATCTTTTTTTTTTTCAAAAATTGGGGTTTCAATGTTTTAAATGTATTTAATACGGTCCGGTTTAAAAAAATCAGTTCAAAAATTATTAACATATATTATAAAACATATTTTATAAGCGAATAAATAAATAATAAAAAAAGAGCTGTTTGGCTCACGTATAAAAGTCGTTATAAGCAACAAGTCGTTATAAGCAACAAGTCGTTATAAGCAACAAGTTGTTATAAATTCTGATTACATAATTAAAATTTGCTAAACTGATATAACTCAATAAACTATTTCTAAATGTTTTTTTTTACTATTATAAATAGGTTTAAAAATCCAAAAAAAACCTATATATTTTATAAAACACAAAAAAATATATATATAACATATTTTGTTAAATATATTTAAATATATATATATATATATATATATATATATATATATATATATATATATATATATATATATATATATATATATATATATATATATATATATATATATATATATAATATATTTTGTATAATATATTTTACAAAATATATTATATATATTTTACAAAATATATAATATACTTTATAAAATGTATAATATATTTTATAAAATACAAAAAAAAATAAAGACTTTTAAACGAGTTAAACAATCGTAGCCATGGTAAAGATAATTACACTCTTTTTCTTAAATCAATAAGTTGAGAAATAAGCAAGTATTGACATCCAATTTCTTGAGTTAATTTGTCTTTAAGTTGTAATTCGCTCACGAGCACCATAGAAGATTCTTGAATTAAAAGAAAAATATACAATATTTAAAATAAATTTTCATTGCATAAACAAAGTAGAAAACATCAAATAAAAATAAAATCGAAAAAAACAAAATAAACAAAAATTACTGACATAAAACAAGTTTTTGCAAACTTAACATTAATGCAATCTTTTAAAATTTGAGAAACCCTATGACCTAAAAAGGTATTTTTTAAACTTTTGCATGTGCAACGTAATTGTTTTAAACCAAACAAACAGCTCAAAAGAAAATTTGAATAGAAACGCCCCCCTTTTTTTGTGTCAGAACACAGTTAAAATAACCTAAATTATAACCTATTAAAAGTCATATTTAGAATAACTTCATTAAAAATAAAGTCATTTATAAATAACAATAGATCACAAGACATTATTATATATACTTACACTGTATATATATTATTTCATTAATTTTATAACTATTTTTAACTAATTTTTGAACACATCGTATAAAAATTTGTTTATATCTATAATAAATTTGTTATAAATTTTTCCAACATTCTTAAAAACTAAAAAAAACTTTTTTTTCCCCCATAGTAAATAATAACCAACCTTCCCTGTGAAAATTTTTCTATCTTATTCCAAAAGGCTTGTTTTCAATAACAGTCTTTCAGATCCTGAAAAACGGCAACTCTTGGAAAAAAAACTGACTAGAAATCAATTATGAATGGAAAATTTGCAATTTAAGAAAAAAGAAAGTGATGCTCAAAAATATACTTTTGTTCAAAAAACACATAAATCTCAATATCTCCTATGGGCATGGATGAACCCTTACATTACTACAGTGAAAGATAAGATTTCATTTATAGACATTTTATGTAATTTATGGTACTTTCTGAAAATAAAAACTCTGAAGATAAATGCAGTGCGCCAACTTGCCCCTGCTGTCAATTAGACCTGGTCTCCCTGATTGTTTAAATATGATTTTATGGCAAAAATAATAATACAATATAATATAGCAAAAATAGAAAAATAATAAAATGCACAAAATTGATTACTTGTTTTCTACAGACAAATAATAAGATAATAATAAAAATTTATATTTATAAAACAAATATATAAATTTCAAAATTTTTAGCTTTATTCCAACACATAAAAAAAAAAAATTTTTTCATAAACTAAATGGTGAGTGCCATTATATATTTTGCATATTTTGAAACCAAGGAAAAGTTAAAAAAAATCCAGTGAAGTGAACCAATCATAGATTAACTGACTTACAATGTCTTTTAATAATTGTAAAGTTCAAAAAACCTAGAATTAGTTAGGTCTACAGACTGCAAAGGAACATTTCCTTTACAGTTTGCAAACCTAACTTTATATAAAAACAAAGATAGCTCATATAGATTGTGTATGTAGAACTTATGAAACAGTTGTAATTACAGTTGTAATTCTGGAACCGTTTTTACTCTGGGTTATGTCAAAAAAATATATTTTTGACTTTTTTTTCCCTTTTTTATGGTGAAAGAGATAAAATAAATTGAAGAATACTAATTAATGAACTTCAAGATCAAATATGCATAGCTTTCCATAACAAAACCTGCAAAAAAAATGATTTCACCTACATATTATTTAAAAAAACACTATTTTTACTTAACCAAACAATTTTATCAATTTTCTTTCAAATTAACAAAGAAAAAATGGAAAGTACAGTTGTTAATGGGGAAACCATGGTAACATCCTTATTCCAGAAACATATAGCAAGGTGAGGTTTTTAAAATTACTTTTGCATTTGAAATTTTGAAATAAGTATTGTTATTTATAATAATATGGATCGCAGTATCTATTGCTTCACAGGGTGGAAAATGTTTTGAGCTTTTTACTCAAGATACTGAAAGGAACAGGTTCTTTTTTAAACAGGTTGTTTGTACAGGATGTCAAATTCTTTTTTTTTTGTAACTATTATAATTATTATAATTATTACATTATTCTGACAACTCTGTTGTAAAAACTACTTGCCATTTTAAAACACAAACTGTTGAAAAGTATAGGAAGGAAAAAAAAACTACTATATTTAAAAGTATTGTCTGGTTAGGCAACCCTACTGGATGGTCCTAGATTACCACCTGCTTCATATAGGGCAGGTGACGCCTTAAGCCGTAGCCAAGTTGAAACAAGTTAAACGAAGGACAACCAGGGACATGTTGGAGCTCAAACTTAGAACTTCTTACAAAGCAGGCAATCTACCATTACACTACTTCTGTATTGCGCAGTAGTTGGTGCATCCAATACCAGTAGTACTATACTATATACAGAAATAATGGTATTTCTGGCCATTTTTAAGTACTGAAATACCGGTATTGGGTTGGTTCAATACTGGTAATTTTGTGCTAAAAATTTAAAAAAAAATTAAAATTTATTTTTTAATTTTGTTTTAAAAAAATGTAATAATAATAAAGCATTGCTTGTTCAAATGAAAAAATAGATTTCTTAAAATATATGGATAATGAACACAGGAATTTCAATGCTTTGGCACAACTGTTAAAGTCAGAATAAAATTGCAAATTTTATGATCAATTACAATCGTTACAGTCTAAATATCTTTTTGCCTCCTTTATTATTTAATTAGTGTTAAAAAGGCAAATGTCTTAAGTTGTTAATATTTATTATTATTTATTACTTTGTCTTGAATTTCTGAGAAGCTTGATACATTTCAAACTAAGACAAAACAAAAAACATTTTAAACTGAGACATTTGTCTTTTTAAACACAAGTTTTAAACTCTCAATCAATTCTAGAAAATAGATTATGACGCATATTATGCTGTTAAATAGATAGATTTATGTCACTTAAATATCCAGAAACATACAACATGTCCAAAAAAGTATCCAAAGAATTCAGCATGAGCACCCAAGTTGACAAAAATTCATGGTAAATCAAATTGCAAAATGTAAGAAATGAAACAAAGAGATCAATCGATGGAAGCACAAGTGGAATCCATATGCATCTAATAACAAATCATGAAATCAACTGCTAAAAAAAAAAATTGCCTTAAGATGTAGTATTGTCACTGGATTTGTTTTTATTGGCTCTGTTTCCATCATAAAAACCTTTGTTTTTATGTTGTTTCCTTTTTTTCTAGATTGACTGCTTCTAGAAAAAATTTACACAGTTCTTCTAGAAATAATTTATAAAAATTTATGATGAATTACAATGAAGACATTGGATGCATTAAAACTGAAGAAGCTTCCGTAATGTGTTTTATAATGAAGCGGGACATTTAAGAAATTGTGACCAACAGCTTTGCATTGTGCATGGCATTTAAATGGGTGTACAAGACATTTTGTAAAAATCATTAAAAAAAGCTTGGAAGGAACATACAAGAATAAAAATAGAAGTGAAAATGACAATGATAATAAAGATAAGAGCACAGACAATGATGAAAACATAACCAATGATAAAGTAGAAGACTTTTCTGGAAAAGTCTTCAACTTTATCATCGGAATGAAGAGTTAATCCTAGAAGACAATGGGTAGATGACTCATGGAGTACATAAAGATTCAATTCATAAATATAGAATGATCTAGATTGTTACAATAATAATTCTAATTTTATTGACTTCACCAGCAACTGATAGCCCTATGCTAAAGAAGAAGTGAGATCTATTTCAAGCTCAAATGCCTCCTCCAAGCAATTAGAGAGTGTTGGTTTGTTATCAAGACAAGAATAAATTGTAGCATCATCAGCAAACAATGCTACCTTGAATGTGAGAATTTCTGGGTGATTACCCCTGAAGTTACAGGATATGAAGAAGAGTCTTAACCATCAAGGGCAACTTTTATACTATGATTGATAAGGAAGAATTCAATAATCTTAAAGATATACAGTAAGAAAAGACCTTATGGAGAAGACTATCATGCCAATTTTTATCAAAGGCTTTTAAGATGTCGAGAGCAATAGCATTTTCATATAAAATTAACAACAACAGAAACAATATTAAAAATTGTAATAATAAATTCAATAATAACAATAATATTATTAAAAGTAAAAAAAAAAAAAAAAAAAAAAAAAACTAACCTTCTACTAGACTAACTAATTGTTTTAAAAGATGATTTAATTCGGTGCAGTTCATTTTGAGTACTAAAAAAAAACTATTAATTTTAAGCTAACCAAGAATGCATAACTAATCTGAATAAAAAACTTTAAATTACTCCCCTGGCAGTATTTATAATATATAGAGCAGTTTCCTATTTTCAAAAATGTCCTTAATATGTATTTGCTTGCACTTGTAACAAACTATTAAAAGGTATAGGTAACCAATTATTAAAAAGTACTGGTAACCAACTATTAAATAATATAAAAAAACTACTCACATTCATTTTTGTAATTATTTCTCGATATATTTTCATCAGCTTCATTTGTA
>NC_061159.1:46078504-46163504 GCF_022113875.1 Hydra vulgaris
TGCACATTTGTACTTTTAACATTTGAATAATAAGTTTTATACCTAAGTTGGCAAATTTCAAAAACCAAAAATCTTTTTTTTTTTAGGTCGTTAGTTGGCAAAAAATATATACGATAACCCATGCGAGATCTCTTTGAGATGGCCCTGGCTACTGGGTACTCGTACTATTTTTTTACCGAGCTCTTTTTTTTTTAATTAAACTTTTACGAAATGTAGCAAATTTAAAAAACTTGTGCTTGCAAACGTTGCAACATATTTTTAATATTTTTATATATCTTGTGGGTTTTCTCGCCAAAAAGAATAAAAATTATTATTTTCATTTTTTTGGTAAGAAAGCAATCATAAATGCAAATTATATGCATAATTGTTATGAAAAAAAATATATAAACTTTCCATTAATTCTCATATATATATGGAATGCAACATCGTTGGTTTTAATACTAAAAATAGCCATTTTATTGTTGATTTTCTGCATCATTAAGTCCTTCATTGTATGAACATGAAAAATATAGTTTTCAGTCAGAATTTTCTATTTTTATGACTTTCTTGGACAGCAAAGTGTAAACTTTTATATTTCACCTCAAGGAGTGTGGGGGCTTGAAACAAAGTTTTTAAAGTTATTTAAAAAAAAGTTTTTAAAGTTATTTTAAAAAAAGCATAAACTTTATATCAGAGTAGTACTAGTGGCTATATTTCAGAAGTACTAGTGGCTATATTTCAGAAGTACTAGTGGCTATATTTCAGAAGTACTAGTGGCTATATTTCAGAAGTACTAGTGGCTATATTTCAGAAGTATGGAATTATGAAGTGAATTAATTTTTAGAATCCTGTCTATAAAAAAGATTAATAATACAAAATTGTTTTTACAGATACAAACAGTTACATATATTTCACTATTTTTAAGGTGAACAAAAAATTTACAAAAAAAGAGGTACTATAATCAAAAAAGAATTAACTTCATATTGAGCGAGTTAATGAACATATGAATTTAGATTCAAATAAAAATTAACGATTAAATGAAAAGTTCGGAATTTTTGATGAATGTCTTATTTATTGGCTTTAGAATCTCCGTTACGTTGCCTAATAACTGCCTAATGTATTTTTTTTTTTGAAAATAAATTAAAAAATTAATATTCATATCAAACGTTAGACAACTATGTCTTAAAAATATCAAGGACTCTTGTATAGATTTTCTACAGGTAAGTAAATATTGGGCTCAAAGTTCTCCTTTAATGGCGTCACTTACATAATGGAATAATTGTATATTTTTATTATTATTATTATTTGATATATTTTGTCATCTTGATAATAAATTATTTACAATATCTTTTTTAGTTAAGATGTGACGGAAGCACACAGAAGACAAAAATCTTATCATCCAGACCCGTTGTATCATTTACATATTAAACAAATAAATAGCTATCATATATGTTGTAATATCTTTACTAGATGCCATTAAAACATCTTTATTATATATCTTTAAACTATCTTTAAAGTCAGACGTTTTTGAAGACGAAGTTAAAAATTGACCGAATCACACCAATTTTTAAGAGTAAGTCGACTCTAACATCTTAAACTACAGACCGATTTCTATCTTGCCTTGTTTCTCAAAGATACTTGAGCGTATTATGTACAAGGTTCCATTTATTCTAGGGACATTATTGTTTCTACTGTACATAAATAATCTTTATTTATCATCAAATCTAATAAACTATATTTTATTTGCAGATGACTCTAATCTCCTTTATTCACACAAAGATATTAATACACTTTTTAAACATGTTAATGAACAATTAGATTAAGTTAATGAGTGGATTGTAAGTAATAAACTTTCTCTGAATGCTGATAAAACTATGCTGTTTATGCTAATTTATGCTAACAAACTCGTTTTGGTCCAAAAATTGAATAAAACTGATAACGTCCCATTAAAAATACCAAACCTTATTATAAATAAAGCTATAATTATAAGAGAATCATCGATAAACTTTTTAGGCATTGAATGGACAAAAATTTAAGATGTAATTTTCATATAAGCAGACTTGAAAAAAAAATTTCTAGAAATATAGGAATGATTTATAGAGTTAAATCATTTCTCTTTTTTTATTCAAATTTACTTTTATTCAAAGTTACCTAACATACTGTAATATCGCCTGGGCATGTATCAATCATACAAAATGAAAAAAGCTTTATAGTAAACAAAAACATGTATATCAAATTAAATTTGGAGCAAAAAGAACAGAACCCTGCGAGCCTTTGTTGCGTTTACTTTGAGCTTTAAATATTTATAAATCAAATTTACATGAAATTTTAGTTTTTATGTATAGAACTAACTAGGAAAGTTGCCAAAAATATTTGAATCCTATTTTAATTAAATCTGCATAAATATAGTACAGATTCTCAGTTAACAACTTTGCTGTCCCAAGATATAGATTAAAATTAAGTTCATAATTAGTTAAGCATTGTGGGTCATATTTATGGATTTTATTTTCAAATATTACAAATAAATAAAAAGAAAACCACTCTTGATCGATTTAAAAAAGAATTTAAACGGTTGTTCTTAATAATGGATCTCACTATGCTAGATTTTAAATGTTTCTTTTAAATAAAGTAAAGCTCTAATTAAAAATAAAGATGACTTAAAAAAAAAATTCTTTCAAAAGGATGTTATTATCACAATTTACTATAACAAAGTTTATTAACGATACCCCGACAAGAAATTTTCATGTTAATTTTCACGCTAAGTGAAAATTCGTTGTACAATCCTAAAATAAATATGTTCTAAATTTAGCGTAGCTATCATATGGGCCATACCTATAAAACACACAATCTTGCCTTATTTTGAATTTTAAATTTTAACCAATTATAAACTATATACAATAGTTACAATAATTGAAAGTATGTTTGTGAAGTTTTTTAATGAATATATTTGAGAATTGTTATTCAAAATACATTTTCAATAAATTATTTCACTGAAATAATTAAATGGATGCGTTATGTGTTCCACATGTGGGCCACATTGATCATCGGCATATATATATATATATCATCAGCGAAACATAGTTTTAGACTTTTATTTTATTTGTAAACACTATGGCCACATGTGGGCCGCATACTTCTTGTCAGGATTATTCTCTCAATATAAATATATGTATATATCTTATTTTTTATCTTTTTTATTATTATTATAGTAAAAAAGATAAAAAATAAGTAAGTAAATAATCGTTTTTTTTTTGCAACCAACTGCAGCTTCCTTCTTTTTCTTTTTGCAATTGCAGATAATGTATGCATTTTAGCAATTGCTAATTACTGCTTCTAAATCACGACTTTATAAAAATGGGACTCGGTGATAAGACAGAATTATGTCTTCTACTTGCTCCAGCCATTACTTATTTTGTTGTATATATATATGGAGATATAATTTATTGTATAAGGCGAAATAAAAAAATATTGAAAAAAATATATTAAAAAAAATATTATTATCTCAGTAAAATAATATTAAATTTTAAAACACTTTTAAAAAGTGTAAATTTTTTTTTCTTCTGAATACGATGCAACTTAAATTAAATAAAATTTAAATTTAAATAATGATGTAAAGGGCGATATCGCTTTTTAAAAAAAAAAAAAGTTGAAAAATAAAAGACAATAAAATAAATCCGTGTTATTCGGTGTATATATAATTATATTACATCAAAGTTAAAAGTGTAGCCAACCTTGGAAAAAATTGATTTTTTTCTCTTTAGGCTGTCATATTATTATTTTCTTTTATTTGGTTAAAAGCATTTAGTAGCTATTTTTTCTATATAATACTATGTCAAAAAATTTTGAATACGAAATGAAGAAACCAAAGCTTTTTTGAGAAATAAACTAAAAGTTCATTTTTAGAAAATCGAGATTTAATAGGTCGACAATTTGTCAAACCTGTTTTTTTTTTTGTTTTTTTTTTTAATTTGAGTTTTCATGCTACATTTTTCTATACAATGTTCGTATATCCGAAGATATTGTTGGCTTAGCATAGGAACAGCCACAAATTGTCATTAAGTGTCATTAACTGTCACAAATTGTCCAAAGTTTTTTTTTTATCGGTGACTGAAAATTATTTTCTAATTTTTAAGGTCGATTTTCACTGAACTTTTTTATTTACTTTTGAGATATATAATTTTTTTGTTGATAACAAGTAAAAATTAATAAACGGGGGGTCTTAGGGTGGGTGGGAATAAGCATAGGGTGGGTGGGAAAAACATCTAAAATAATAACAAACAAAAGGGAGGGGGGCCTCCCTTTTTGATCCCGGCCATTGTCATACATTGTTGGATTCGTTACAAAGAGTAGATTTTATTTGATATGTCACCAAAATCATAAAATTTCATTTAACAAAATGTTTATGTTTTAGGGGTCAAAAGCGCCCAATTCCAAAATTTTTTATCAATTTCATATAATTTTTTTTATTTTCAATACATTTATATAACAAATATACTAATTGTTCAAGAATTATAGCCATTTAAGGTGTGGAAATGAGTCATAAATAGAATATATCGTTTGGATATGACTGTTATGAATATTTCATTTGTAAAATACAAACCCATGCAATTACATATATATACAAATACATTAACTAATGTTTTATATTATTAGGATTCTGTTTATTAATAAACTTAACATACTTTTGTGACATTAGAAAAAAAAAGTTATAACTAAATAAAGTTAAAACATAAATATATTTTCAGGAGCATTTGTCATATTTATAAGTTTTTACCCGTTAAAACTGATAACAACTTTTTTTAATGTTCAGAAAAGGAGTTACTTTTAGAAACTTTGAATCTATTCCAAGATTCATTAACAAAGCTGTTAATGAATCTTGGAAATATACTAGCTTTTTAAGCAATGATTTGCTTAAAAAGCTAGTTTAAAAGTAGCTTTTACAGAACCTTCTTTATATTTTGAATTCTGAGGTTCTTCATATGTACCCGTTGTAGTTTTGTCTTCATGATTGTTTTCTTAAGTTATAAACCTTTGCTCTCACAACATGACAGCTCTCACAACATGACAGCTCTCATAACATGACAGTTCTCACAACGTGACATCTCTCACAACATGACAGCTCTCACAACATGACACCTCTCACAACATGACAGCTCTCACAACATGACATCTCTCACAACATGACAGCTCTCACAACATGACAGCTCTCACAACATGACAGCTCTCACAACATGACACCTCTCACAACATGACAGCTCTCACAACATGACATCTCTCACAACATGACAGCTCTCACAACATGACAGCTCTCACAACATGACTAAATATAACTTCTTTAATTGAAATAAGCAACTTTACAAACACCTCAATATTGGTGCACTTAATAATAAGGACATTTTCCTTCACTTTTAAATTTCCTTTTTTAAAATCAATTATAAATAAATCTTCAAGTGCATCATCAATTACTGAAAGTGCTTTTTGTAGGTTTGCTTGTATGCAAGTTTTCCCTTCAATTTATTTTCTATTTAAAATAATTTTTTTTTAATTAAGGTTAACTATAATACTTAAAAAGAGTAAGAAATACTTCAAAAAATTGTTCTTACCTGAGTTCTTTAGTTAGCAATAACAGTTTGTAGTTGGACAACGCAAGTCTTGATTGAACCCTTAATAAATCAATCAAAGTGATATTTGTAAAGATATTTGTAAAGGTTTTGCTCCTGTAGCAAGCTTAAATCTTTTTGATTCTTGTTCATTTAATTTTTCTGAAATAACTTGAGAAGCAATCTGATCCTTAACTTTAGCTAAGGTTTGAAGTTTTTCTAATATTTTTACAGCTATATTTTTATTTCTACATTATATCTAGCAAGTATTGTTTTTGGAGAATATTATTTCTCCATTTATCACATATGCCGAGTGGTTTTTTGAATTATGGCAATCTAAAGCAAAAGTGGGCACTTTCTCTTTTATCGCTTGCATATTATTAGTCTTGTTGTTTTGTGACATAATTAGTATTTTTTTTTATCTACAAAGAAACACAAATATATATGTATATATGTGTGTGTATACATATATATATATATATATATATATATATATATATATATATATATATATATATATATATATATATATATATATATATATATATATATATATATATATATATATATATATATATATGTATATGGTATATCGGTCATATTTTCATAAATATTGGGTATGGCAAAAAAGTGATTAGGTCAACATGTTTATACTGACTTCACATTAGCTTTAATAAAAATACATCCCTTATGCACAAATATTGCTTTTATAATTAATAAAAATCAATTTTGGGATGTGCTGTTGTATTTTTAATCTCTTTAAATATTTAAGACTGTGATTTTATTATTAACTGTGCAAAAATGAAATTTTCATGCATTTTGTTTCCAAGTTTTGTGCATTTAGTGGAATACTTATTTTAATTTTATCTTTTGAACAAGACAAGACTGCTTGTTTAAATGAAAATGATGACTTCTTCCTATGATGGCATACTGTCGAGTTAGGTGTGTTGCAATATTGACGAGTGGAGAAAACCTTTTTGTTTCATAAAAACAACATATCCATTAGAAAAGTAAAAGGGAATATTTACTTCACTAAAAAAGTTTTGGTTCTAAAAACATAAAAAACATTGCATGCGCGAAATTCTACACTGCTGCTGTATAGCGCGAAAGGGTTAATTATGATAATATATGTATATATATGTATATAATTATGATAATATATGTATATATATATGTATGTATATATATATATATATATATATATATATATATATATATATATATATATATATATATATATATATATATCATTTTCATGTCTTACATTTGGGGAATAATTCCAAAATTGATCCTTTTTAGCCCCTAAAATGTATACATTTTGCTAAAACGAATTTTATGATTTCAGTGACATATCAAACCTAAATCTACTTATTGTAACGAATCCAACGATATATGACAATAACCGGGGTCAAATCGCAAAGCTAAGAAGTGGTTGGGGGCATGTCGCGCATTAGATAAAGGTGGAGAGGTTAAGGCCATCGCTCTTGACATTTCTAAGGCGTTTGATAAAGTTTGGCATGCTGGTCTTCTCCATAAGCTTTCTTCTTACGGTGTATCTGGAAACATCTTTAAGATTATCGAATCCTTCCTTTCCAATCGTAGTATAAAAGTTGTCCTCGATGGACAGCACTCTTCTTCTTATTCTTTAACCTTAGGGGTTCTCCAAGGTTCAATCCTTGGCCCTATACTCTTTTTAATTTACATTAACGATCTTCCAGATTTTCTCACATCTAAGGTGGCATTGTTCGCTGATGATACTACCATTAATTCTTGTCACGATAAGAAGCCAACTCCCTCTAATTGCTTGCAAGGGGCATCTGAGCTTGAAAAGGATCTCACTTCTGCTACAGCATGGAGCTCACGGTGGCTGGTGAACTTTAATTCAGATAAAACTCAATTTTTTTTCAGGCAATCGTTATCGCAATAATTTAGACCTTCCTATATTTATGAACCGTAATGTACTCGATGAGTCTCCTACCCATCATCTTCTAGGATTAACTCTTACTTCTGATCTTTCTTGGAAACCTTACATCAAATCTGTTGCAAAATTAGCATCTGCTAAAGTTGCTTCTCTTTATCGAGCTCGTCACTTTCTTACTCAGGATTCTATTCTCTATCTCTATAAATCTCAAATCCGACCTTCTATGGAATACTGTTGCCATATCTAGGGTGGATCTTCTAATGATGCCCTTTTTAGTAGATGGCACAAGAGCTAGCGTCTCTTGTGCCATCTACTAAAATTCATTCTCGTGTTACTCGTCATTCAATTAAGTCTCATCCTTTTTCTTTTACTGTTCCTAAGTGCTTCAAAAACTGTTATTTGTCTAGTTTTTTTCCTCGAACATCAGTTCTTTGGAATTCGCTTTCTTCATCTTGCTTTCCTGATTCATATAATTTGCAATCTTTTAAGTCATCTGTCAATCGTTATCTTGCTCTACATTCTTCATCTTTTCTCTTCCAGTAACTTCCAACACTAATTAATGGTTGCTTGCAGCCTAGTTTGAAGCGAAAATGTTTAAAAAAAAAATGTGTAATGCTAAAAAGCAGTGATAAATCAAAATTATAATCGGTCACATAAATATAAGACAATCGAATTGTATTATATTTATGTGACTTCGAGAGTAATTCATAACAGTTTCTCAGAGACCAAGAAAGAAAAAAAAAGAAAACTCCTCGACTTCTTAGAAACTTATAAACTATTATAAACTTGTTGTTTTTAGCAACTAAACTTAGACGCTAATTTCAATTTCACTTGACACTATTTACTTGGATAAGAAGTAAATAAAAATAGATAAACGCGTTTTTTTTAGTAAAAAATTTTAAAAAAGAAAACATTTTTAAAACTAAATACGAAACGAGAACTGTTGTTTGTTTGTTTTACCATTAAAACTATTTTTTGATTTTTAATAAACAAGTAAGAAAAAAAAAAACAATTTTATAAATAATTAAAAAAAAATTAGCTTTAGAAAATTTTAATTTCATTCATTTACAAAAACATATTTATAAATATATATATATATATATATATATATATATATATATATATATATATATATATATATATATATAATATATATATATATATATATATATATATATATAAATATATATATATATATATATATATATATATATATATATATATATATATATATATATATATATATATATATATATATATATATATATATATATATATATATATATATATATATATATATATATATATATATATATATATATATATATATATATATATATATGTGTAAATTCACCAATAAATTAATAATATTTACATAACTTAACCAATAACTTATTTACATAAATTTACCAATAAATTAATAATATATACATAACTTACAAATTTAATATTTATATATAGCTTTAAAAAATTATCAATACTTGTATTCCGAGCTGACGATATATGGAATTATGGAGTATGTCCACATGATTATTTTTTATTTTTTTTAAAAAGTAGCGTTCTGACTATGCTAAAATTATAAACATTAAAAGTGAACAGGCCTTAAAATATCAAATATATATACTAACTGATTAAAATGAAAATTCTTAATTTAATCAGCTTTTATAAATTCATCAACATTAAACAGGAATTCAAAAAGTTTGTATTGACGAGGAACTTGTATTGTTGTTGTTATACATTTTTAAGTTGATTGTCCACATTTCGATCCCAGAATCCTTAGTTTTAATTTGTTTAATATTTTTGTGACTAAAGCAAAACAGAACCCTACATTATTGTTGACACATAAGTTAGTAGCTCAAAATAGAAATGAACAAAAAAATAATTAAATCTATTTTGTAATCAACCTACCCCAATGGGGAAGAAGGCAGCAACAACTTTAGGGACTCATTTGCAAATTTAAAGACCTTTTTTTTTTTAAGGAATATGTAATGAAAAAGTTTGTAAACTTTCGTGACCCTAATGAAAAGTTTTTTTTTTGGAATTAGAGGGGGAGGAGGGAAGCCAACTGACTAGCCACGGCACTGATTGTAATGTTACAAAAAACAAAAATTATTCAAACCTAATGTTGATAGCAATTTTTTAATTTACTGTTGACTAACGGTTAATAAAGTAAATTCAATTCATAGAAGTTATAAATATAACGGCCAGATTGAAAAAAATGAAGATGTAGGGGAAAGGCGCCTATGATGGAATACTTAACTTAGAAGCTTTATTATTCAGTATCCTGAAGACCAAGAACAAAAGTTTTGATATGTATACATTCTTTGCTACATATAGAACAACAATAACCCTAGGAATTTTTATCAGTTTTATTTTTTTACTAATTATTTTTATTTACAAAAAAAAGTACAAGTATGCCATCATAGGCAACTACTGCTCCTCTGATGGCATAGGGGAGGATGGGGCTGGTTAGCATCAAGGGTAACTTGACAATTTTGTTAAACCTTAAAGTCTACCCTTATAAATGCCAGAAATTGTCTGTAATCATCCTAATTAACTTTTTCGTGCTACACAGCAGCATTGTAAAATTTCCCGCATGCGCGAAAAGATAAAATTAAAATAAGTATTCCACTAAATGCACAAAACTTCGAAATAAAATGCATGAAAATTTCATTTCGGAAAAGTTAATAACAAAATCACAACCTCAAATATTTAAAGGGATTAAAAATACAACAGCACATCCCAAAATCGATTTTTGTTGATTATAAAAGCAACATTTGTGCATAAAGGACGTATTTTTGCTAAAGCTAATGTAAAGTCAGTATAGACATGTTTATCTAATCACTTTTTTGCCAAACCAATATTTATGAAAATATGACCGGTATGCCATTATAAGCGGAATGCTATTATAAGCGCCTTTCCCCTATTGTGTCAAGAGGCGGATTTGAATCCTTGCAAAACAACACCAATGACCAAATTAAAAATTAAAACCATATTTCAACAGTACTCTTAAGTGCGCAGAAGAGGACATTTGATAGTTTTGCAAGAATTTATATGTATGTCAGTCACTGATAAAAAATAAATAAAAAACTTTCAGCGTAATCAGGCTTTAAAAATCGTCGACAAAAAATCTCGTAAACCTCAATTGCATTCGTTTTATTCTTCATCATTGTATAAAACTTATTTAAACATATTAAATCCTATTGAAATAAACAGCTGTTAAAAAATGCGCATTAGACAGCAACCTACACTAGAATTAAATTGTTTTAAGCGTGTCCTATAAAAAAAATGTTTTAAGAACCAACTAGAATTAAATTGTTTTTAACGTGTCCTATAAAAAATAACAAACAATAAAAAAATAGACGATAAATTAAAATTAAATTTAAGAAAAATCTAGATCCACCTTAGCATTGAGACCAGCCTCCTCCCTCCCCTCTTTTTAAATTAAGACAAAATAAGTGTTAAAGAAAAACAATAAAATGTTCCTCAAATGCTTTCTTTTTCAATTTCCTCTTTTATTTTTCAAATTCTCTTTCAAAAAGAATAATAATTAAAAAAAAAAAGCAATTAAAATCCCTCGAATGCTTAAACAACCATATGTTTAAACAACGATAAGTTGTTATACTTCGAATGTTTAAACGACGATAAGTTGTTATACTTCGAATGTTTAAACGACGATAAAAAATTCTTATTAAAATAACAAAGATCTAAAAAGTGTGACGTAACTTATGGACAACTCCATTGACGCCTGCATATTGGAAAATATATTTCTGTCAGGAGTAGTACTTATATGTTTCTTTTATAAAACAGTTAATAAAAGTATTAACTCTTAAAACATACTATTTTGGATCCGACCAAAAACCCATCAGTTAGAGAATTAATAGTTAGTAAAATTTATATTCCTGAGATGTAAATTTTATTAATCTTCTATATAATATTGCCAAACTTAATAGTAGTGTCCCTTGGAGCGTATTTGACACGAAACCCTTGGCAGCCATTGCAACCGAGGTATTGGCAAGAAAGAGTCGCAGCACTATAAGAATACGTGAACGAATATCTAACGTACGTAAACTTTAAACTAAGTAAGGTTAAAGCAAATGTTAAAACATACTGAAACATTTATTATGTTTTACAGTTTGATTTTTACTTGAAAATTACATTGTGTCAACCTCTCCTTAATTTTGATCTAACAATTTTTTCCTTAAAAAAATTACTACATTATTATAAAATCTACACATAATGATATGCCGGTGTAGCTCGAGTGGATAAGGCGGCGAACTTCTGAACAAGGAGCTAGAGGTTCGACTCCTACCAATGGCGGCTATTTTTTTTAATTTTTTTAATTATTTTAAAATACAAAATACTTTCGAAGTTTTATTAAGATTATATACAAACATATGTAACGATGTTATGCACTCACAAAAGAAAAGATTTTAAGAAAGCTAAAACTTCATAAAACATTTAAAAAAAAAAAAAAACATCACTAGGAGAAAAAATATGTTGCGTATCTATGATAATTGAGACACTTATGTTATTAATGTGCTCATGTAATTAGTCCTAATAAGCTGCGGATGGTCTGAAAAAAAAGTTGTCTGAAACTTAATAAAGAAAAAACTTAACAAGACAGCCCTGCTACTTCAGAAGATGCTGCTGTGGAGGCAAAAAAAAAAAAAAAAGCCTGTAGCTAGATAAAACTTTAAAACTTTCTTTTGGCAATTAAAAGTTTATTTTGCTACATTAACTTTTTTACCATAAATATATACAGCAACTGTTTTTCAAAACGCCTTAATATGCTTATGACGTAATTAAAAAAAAAAACGCAATTAAAAATAAAATTGTTTGGAAAAACTCTTCGTAAAACGTTTTTTGAAACAAGTAACTTTTATTTAGTTTTTTTTTTCTTTTGTGCAACTTTCTTTTCAATAAATTTCTTTACCTTTCAGAATATAACCATTTTTAACAATGCTATAGAAAAAAACAGTAAATTGATTAGTAGTATTTCAATTATATTAATTAGATTAAATTATATATATTAAATTATATATTATATATATATTAAATTAAATAGATAAATAAATTGATATACAGTTAATACATGTGTATTTTTTTTTTTTGAAAAAACTTAGTGACAAAATAGACTAATTAGATAAGTCGTTAAGTAGAATGCTAAGAATATATTTATGGTGGTTATTGTTGTTAAGGGTGATTAATATGCAAATAAATTAAAAGCTAATCAGGGTTTTGAATAAATTATAAACTAATCAGGGAAGTTTTATTTGTAAACCTAATAAATAGGAAGATAACATATAATTCAGGTAGACATTGTTTTCACTTTTTCGCCAAACTTTGATATATTTGATATTAAAAAATATGACCTTTCCAATAATTACAGATGGTAGTGTATTAACCTTTTTTTTCGGAACCACAATCCGTTATGATTTGTTTTTTAACAATGTGAACGAAAGTCTATTCAATTATCTAAATATGTAAACTTTAAGTTCTTTAATTATCAATCAGTATTATTATGAAGTAGATGACATCAAATTCTACCGATTTATTTTTACTTAAAAATTTCATTGCGACAATATCTCTTTATTTTAAAGCATTAAATGTTGTTTTTTAAAGTTTAATAAGTTTTCTGTTTATTAAATAGTGTAAAAAGATGATATAGCATTCCAAAGCGATTGAAGTGCTTCGCTTGGGTTCAAAACCTTTTGCATACACAATTTTTTTTTTAAATCTTATCCTGTTTTCTAGAAAACAAAGAAAAACAAGTTTAAATGCATATAGATGTTATACGCATTACATAAAAATAAAGATATAATATACTATAACAAACCAAACGGAGAGAATTTTTTAAAACGTTTTTTAAAATTTCTAAAAACATAAAAACGCTGTACTTGATTCACGTGTGAATAAAACGATGATTTATTTTAGCCGCTTTTAATTGAAATCAACCAAGATATGCTGCCCTCCCCTAACCCCGTGAATCAAGCACACCACCCTAAAATTTAACTAAAGTTAAAAAATATATAAATTAATTTTTAGAACTTTAAGAGGGTGGACCCAAAACTCAGTTTTTGTTTATTCCGCTATTTTGATTGATGTTTTTGTAAAGCAGTAAACCTTAAAAACACATAGAAGCTTTAAGGTGTTTAAGCTATAATTTTATAAAACGTGTTTAAGCTAAAATAGACTTTTAAGTCTTTTAACTACTAAACTTTCACGTAAAATGAAACTTTTTGTCATTTACTGAATGTGTTAAATTATAAAACTGTGCAACAGTTTTATAATTTAAGACAAATCTTATATGTTTAATTGAAAAAGTGAATATTTTAAAAATTAATTATGTCTATATATATATTAGATGTTCAAGAGATCAGAGCCGAAGAGCTCTTGCCAAGTAAGCTAACTTTGTATGAGAAGGATATGTTACAAAGATATATATTTCACCAATTTCAGCAATTTGTTAATTATAACTTTTTTTTAATGTTTAGCGGAAGTAATGGACAAGCTAAGTCAGGAATTTTTTTGTTGTTGTTGTTTTTTTTTTTTTTGTGTGCAAATATAGTTATGCTTTTTTAGTTTTTTTAAAGTTATTTAGCAACTGACTTTTGTCAGTTGTGACAGTTTGTCAGTCAGCAAGTGACTTTTGTAACTTTCAAATTTATTTTATTTAGAAAAATTAGAAGATTCAGTTGAGAATCTATGTAAGCAATTTGTTATTGTTGTTGTCATGCTTTTTATTTTTTTTATTACATATTTATTTAACATAAAGTTATTCTATATATGGCAAGTTAGTTTATTTTAATGTTTATAAGTTTTTCATTTTATTTAGAAAAAGTAGAACATTCAATGGGTAAACAGAATTTGATTATATTTCATTTGTGTATTATAGATAAAGATATAGCATTTTACTTTCAAAAAAAAAAAGGTCTACTCTTTGGTCTTTTAGCTTTTTTGATACAATTTTTAGCATTTTTTTCATAGGGCTTATACTTCAACAGCTAAGTAAATTACTATAATGTTCTTATTTATTTTAATTTTTTCTTTTTTTTTTGGAACTTTTTTCTTTTTTTTTTTTTTGGTTTGTTTTGCTTCGTATATTATATGTATATTATAATATTCTGCATGTTAGTTTCTTTCTTAATGTTAATGAGTTTTTTTTTATTCTATTTAGAAAAATTAGAAAATTCAATTGGTAAGCAAAGTTCACTTATGTTTCATTTTGTTTAATTTTATTACACTTTTTTTGATGTTTGTGTGCGGTTTTATCACTTAAAATAAACTGTTTAATTGATTAGTATATGTTAGTTTATGTAAATATATTTTTTACATCCACTATAGCGTCATCTGCAGTACCATCTGGTAATGTGTTTTGCATTCTTATGCAGTTTTAAGAGTGTTATGTGTGTTAAAACTTAAAGATAGCATATCTTAATTTACAGATTACTTTATTTTTTTTTTTTGTCTCTACATTAACACCTCAAGCAATAATATCAGGTAATCTGTTTAGCATACTTATGCAGTTTTATGGGTTTTATGTGTATTAAAACTTAAATTTTTTTTTTTCATGTTTTCATGCAATTACATAAATGTTTAACACATGTTACTTTATACACTTTTTTTTTTACTTTTACAATAGCATCAATATCATCTGCAGTGCCATCAGGTAATGTGTTTTGCATACTTATGCAGTTTTATGAGTGTTATGTGTATTAAAACTTAAACATTACTTTTTTCATGTTTGTTATCAATTACATAAATGTACAACATATGTTACTTTATACATTTTTTTTTTACCTTTACAATAGCATCAATATCATCTGCAGTACCATCAGGTATTATGTTTTGCATACTTATGCAGTTTTATGAGTGTTATGTGTATTAAAACTTAAAGATTGCATATCTTATTTTGCACATCACTTTATTTTTTTTTGTCTCTACATTAACACCTCAAGCAATAATATCAGGTAATCTGTTTAGCATACTTATGCAGTTTTATGGGTTTTATGTGTAATAAAACTTAAACATTACTTTTTTCATGTTTGTTATCAATTACATAAATGTATAACATATGTTACTTTATACACTTTTTTTTTTTACTTTCACAATAGCATCAATATCATCTGCAGTACCATCAGGTAATATGTTTTGCATACTTATGCAGTTTTATGAGTGTTATGTGTATTGGAACTTAAACAATACTTTTTTCGTGTTTGTATGCAATTACATAACTGTTTAATATGTGTTTGTTTATATACTTTTTTATTTATTTCCGTAATAGCAACAGTATCAACTGCAGTACCACCAGGTAATGTGTTTTCCATACTTATGCAGTTTTTCCATACTTATGCAGTGTTATGTGTATTGAAACCTAAACATTACTTTTTTCATGTTTGTATGCAATTACATAACTGTTTAATATATGTGTTAGTTCATATTTTTTATTTATTTCTATAATAGCAACAATATCTGCAGGACCATCAGGTAATCTGTTTTGCATGCTTATGCAGTTTTATGGGTGTTATGTGTATTTGTGTAGGTATATATGAAATTTAATTTATCCTTATTTTTACATTACTTTTTTTTTTATTTTTTTTTGTCATAACTGTTTTTTTTTAAAGTCTAAATAGTTTTAAATAATATTTTTATTGGTTGTTTTGTGCAGTATTGTATTCAAATTTATTTCTTTTTTTGTTTTTGTTTTTTAGCAGCGCATCAAGATTTCCTGCGATATTGCTCCCAGCACCCAGGTCCGATATCTCAAAGAGCTTTCTACCGGTGGTGTCAATATAGGGTAGATGATCCCTCCTTTAGATGGAGGAGACAAGCCCCATATGACACCACTGGTAGAAGCGGTGCTACTAATTAGTGGTGTTGCTAGCCAAGCGGTGTTACTAATTAGTGGTGTTACTTGGCACTTAATGCCAAGCGGTGTTACTAAATTGTGGTGTTACTTGGCAGCGTTTAGTGCCAAGCGGTGTTACAAGTGTTGAGCTAGGTTGTGTTGTCTAGCTTTTTTAATTATTCTGGAAACACATAATCTGAATATTTTGTGTTATGTGCAAATGTGTTATGTAAAAATAATTTATGCTATGTGTATTCAGTAGCATAGGCAGGGTCTTTTGATGCTTTATATAGCACTTTCAACCAAACTTAAGTGTATTCACGTTTATAGAATTAAAATACTTTGCAAAAAATTGATGCTGTTAAAGCTTAGGAACAAATGTTTAAAAAAAGTGTTTTTCCTAACCTGAATTTTTTTAGACATAACAAAGTTAAACTCTTCAACAGCTTCTAAATATATATCTGAAACAATAAAAATCCCACCTACACTACTGGTGTTATTGTTTGTCATCCTGTAATGTTGTTGTGATGTTTTGTGTTGATAGACAGCTTGGCTTACCTTCACGTTGGTGTCTATCGTTAAAAATGATTATTGGGTAGCTTCATTACTGAAACTTACTCCTAATCATTCACTAAAAGCCAAGAAATATTTTAAGAAAAAATGCCGAATTTTTTTGTGTCAATAAAAATTTTTATCTTGAGCAATGCTGATAAAACTGATTTTTTTAAAAAAAAGATTATTTCCAGCCTTCTAACCAAATATTAGAGACTTTTCCAAAAGCACTCTCACAAAGTAAGTGTTTAATATTTCTTTAATATTACTAAATTTCGTTTCGTATTTTTTATTTTTCAAATGAATTAACATAAAACAAATAAATGTGCATTCAGTGTTATCAATAATGATTTTATTTCGTTTTTAGATAATGCTTTTATAATCAATTTAAAAGTCTTTCAAATCGTTAATCATTTTCTAAAGGCGAAGAAGAAGAATCATCAATCTTCATACCATTTAATAAAGCTATTTTAATAAAACGCAATACAAATTGTTGTAAATTAGTATTTCAATAATTTTCACGTTGTTACCTTATTTTGCAGTTTCCTATCACTTTGTATTGAATTAACTAAATCCAATATTACAGTTCCTTTTATCAAGTACTTCACATTTTCTGTTTTTGTTTTATGCAGAAAAACAGATCAAGTTAATTTATTTAACTTGCCTAGCTACTTATTTTACACGCCTAGCCACAGTGAGTGTGCATAAATCAACAGAGGATTTGGGTTTGGGCAGGTTGTCTTGAAGTAAATGGTTTACCTTCTTCATGTTAAGCTCTAAATATAAATATACGGAAAAGGTGCATATGTGATTTTTTTTTTTTTTTTTTCTAGCATATAATCTATTGATCACTAAAAAATATTAGAGGGAGAAATAGAGATAAGGTTAATGTGGAATAGAGTTTGTCCTTTTAGGTGAAAAACTATTTTATAATCTATCTATCTTCTATATAATAATGCCGAACTTAAAAGTGTTAGTAGAAAGAGTCGCAACACTTTTTTTATAAGAAAACGTGTATACAAATATCTAACGTACGTAATTAAGTAATGATGAAACATACTGAAACATTTTTCAAGTTTTATAGTTTGACTTTGACTTAAAAATTGCATTGCGTCAACCTCTTCTTAATTTTTGATCTACAGCAATTCCGTTTAAAACAATTTTTATATATTTTTAAAATTTCCTTATTTGATGTGTCAGCATGGCCGAATGGTTAGCGAGCTAAGCTTCTGAACGTAATAGTCGTGGTTCAAATTTACCACCAGCGATTTTTTTCTTAGAATCTTTAAATTACAAAATATTTGTAAAGTTAAACAAGTTAAATGTTATACACTTAAACCGTTTTTTCTTTTTACATTTTATAAATTTTTTGGATTTCTAAAAACACCAATAAACGGGGCGAAAATTTGTTGCGTGCGTGTCATGATTTTGATACTGTTCTCACATAATTGGTCCTAATAAGCTACGGATAGTCTTAAAAAAAAAGTCCTAAAACCTAATAAGGAAAAAAATTTGATAAAACCGTCCCGCTACTCCACATGGTATTGCAGTGGAGGCAGAGGAAAAAAAGCAATTAAAAGGTTTTTCGCTATATTTAATTTTTTGCTATAAATATAGCCAGATTAAAAAAATTAAAAAAAATGTATGGAAAAAAGGCGCGGATTTGAAGCATTGCACAGCGACTCTGATGACTGCGCACTTAACTTGTGAGCTATCAAAGTTATGCATGTAGTTAGGTGCTTCAACATTTTTTTAAAAATGTAAAATGAAAACAAAATAAATACCATAAGTAAGAGCTAAATAATAACGTTTAAAAATTACCAAACCTTTTATTATATTATTATTAGTTTTTCAACTTTTAAACCACAAAATTTATAATTTATTTTTTTGCATGACTTTTGACGCTTTAAGTGACTAACGTTTTAAAGAATTGCATTACCGTTTCCGTCTAATACAAAGGTAACTATAAAAGACCGTTATTATTCAAAACTAAGCATATAATAACAATAAATATAGTAAATAGTAACTATTGAAAATGGCTAGGACGCGACCATAAACCATGGTCCATGGCTGCAGTAGCGTAGCGACAAAAAATTGGCCCCCCACCCCCCCAAAAATTTAATCCGGGCCCCTAAATTACTTCACCACCTTGCCTTTACCTTCCTTCTAGACAAATAAGTTATACATGAAAATAAAAAAACGGTAATCTAAAACACAAACTAATGATATACGCATGTTATTTATTGTACTGACACTTTTTTTTAAATTTTTTCTTTGTTGCCTTGAGCCCCTAATAACTCTGGGCCTCCCCGCGGCTGCGGGCCCTGCGGGCCCTTTGCTACGCTACTGCATGGCTGGTCTAAAAGTAGGAAGTAGTTTAGTTCAGAATTTTAAAAAAAAAAAATAAATAAACGGGGTTTAATAAGCTATATACGTATGCGGAAAAAGTGCGTATGTTAAAGTTTTTTTTTGCTCTCAAAGCAAATTTTTTTAATGAATTTTTTTCCACCGTTTACTAAAAAATATTGAAGTAAATAAGGAACAAGTAAAGAAATGATTAGCGTGGAATAGATAAATATAGAAGTAGAAGAAAAGACCTGTATTTACCGATACGGACAGCTAGATTAAGAAAATAAGGGAAAAAGTTTGTGTAGAATAGACTTACAAAGACCCGTATTTTTACGGGTCAATTCAGCTAGTAAATAATAATTCAAATATAATTTGTTTTTATTTCATTCTTAGTTAACTTCATTTTCCTGACATATCAGAGTGTTAGCCAGCCTGATGGCACCGCATGTAATGCAGAATTCCCAATTGGCTTTTAAAATTCTTAAAGGTTCAAAAAATCACAGTTTAAAAAAAAAATAATAATAATAACTTTAAAAAAGACTGAAGAATAAATATGTTGATGAAAAACATTATCATTACAATATCTAAGCTAACTCCCTTAAAATAATTCCATTCATAAAAATTGAACAATGCTTTATTATATCTAAAGTACAATCATTAGGTAAAAAAATGGGATTCATGGATTCATGAAAAAAAATGAGATTCATGGATTCATGAAAAAAATGGGATTCATGGATTCATGAAAAAAATGGGATTCATGGATTCATGAAAAAAATGAGATTCATGGATTCATGAAAAAAATGAGATTCAAGTCATTCTAATACTTGATCATAGTTTGTAGCAGCGAGAGATTGAAATAATTTTTAATGTAAAACATTTTTTAATATTAAAATTGCAATATAGTGCCAATAAAGTGTTGCAAATATAAAAATGCCAAAAAATGCCAATAGAGTGTTACTTTATAACTAGGGCGTATAATAAGGGAAAGTTGATTCCCCCTTCAAAATCCTGGTTTTGAAGAGAAAAAAAAAGAAATAAAAAAGAAAAAGAAATACTAAATTACAAAATAAATGTAAATAAAATTATAACAAAATGTTTATATATTTTTGTTTTTGTAACCAACTTTAAATTTTTTAAATCCTTTTATTAGTTTTATTTTTTGAAATATATCAAATACTTTAGTGTGAGTAACAACACCTACTTTTTTTAAAAAATATTCTATTTGAACCAATAGGAATTAAATGATGATTCACACATGAGCCAAGAGCTGATCTACAACGAAATAATCTTTTTTTCTAATTGCTTCAGTTTGATCGATTTCCCCTTTTGAACATAACTAAAAACAAATTCTATTTATATGGCTTTACAAAAGGAGTATATTTAATTAGCATTCAAAATCTTCCCATTAGTTACTTGTTTTAGACTTTCTTGACATACTACTATTGTAACGATCCCACCAATACTTTCAAAAAGAGATGAACATTTATTGTGTTGTGGTCAAGATTTTCTGAAAAGAAAAAGAAAAAATTAGTTTGAGAAATATTTTCTTTAAAAAATAAATTGTAAAAAGTAAACATTGACATTTGCTCCAGTGATAATTTTGAACCTCATCCTGGACAACAAACTTATTAAACAACAAAGTATTCGTTTTGGTTAAAACTTACTTTATAGTTTTTTAAATATCTATTTTGTGATTTTACAATATATGAATGTGAGGTAACATTAATGTTGTAGCATAACAAATTATTGAACTTATCTAGTGGGAATCACTGTATTCCACTAGGGCTTATTCACTGTATTCCACTAAGGCAAATAAAAACATGTGAACTAATTTGACATTTGACAAGCTTATTGAACCTTAAGCGTTAACCTACAGGGGCGGACGCAGGTTTTTAATTTACCCCGTCAAAAAAATGCGCCTTACGCCATGTTGTAAGTGACGCAACTACGCCCACAAAACAAATAGAAAAAATGGGGGGGGGGGGGGGGAGGGAGAAGGAATAAGTAAGGGCGGATCCGGACTATGTAGTAAAGAGGGGTGGGCAATTTTTCTTTTCGTTCGATCCAAACGATTAAAGGGGGCGATTTACAGGTTTAACGATTTTTAAGCAGGCAAGCCCCCCAAAAAAAGAATTTAGACTACACAATTTTATGCCACTTTTAAACAGCCTACCAAATTTACTTATGTTTTTACAAAATGTTCTTATAAAAAACATCTAAGGGAGGCCATCGCTCCCATAGCCTGCCCCCTATGTATCCCCTAAATTCTCCTGCCCTTGGGCTAGAGGATTTAAATGGATTTTCTTTTTGCTATTTCATTGAGAAGCTCATATCTTAGTTTTACTTTGAAATTTTGTTTACATATAAATATATAATAAATATATAAACCAACAAATGATTGTTTCGCCCAATATCAGGGCTCATCAGCATGTTTAGGAACATATTTATTCCGGACATGGACAATCAGAGTAAGAAAAATTAAGAACTGAAAAGAGAAAGACAAAAATACAAATGGATTTATATACATCGCGATATAAAAAGTTATATATATTCTTATATAACAAGATAAAAAAAAAAAGACATACCAAGTTAAGCTTTAACAACAAGAAAGAAGATCATTTTTGATGAAGTAAAAAGAAAGCTAATGGTTAAATGGCACAAAAACGTATGAATATTATTAGGTTGATTGAGAGAAAATTTAATGAAAATAATTTTTTTAATTTTTTATTTTGTCGCTAGAAAATGATATAAAAAGATTGTCAAAAAGAGATGGTTAATGTTTGCCTGCACTTTGATCACTAATCATATAGCTAATCCCAAAAAAAGTATGGGGTTACATTTAACCCGTCCTGTTAAGAACACCATTGAAGTCTTGGCCTTTCCAGGGGTTTACATGCCTATTTGTTAGCTGTTATATGAAGAGAGGTGATAATAGACAAAAATTTCAAAAGTTGTTGGCGTGTTATAGAATAAACAGTATAGACACTAATCATTGAAATCAAGTCGTCTATTTTTTATAGAAAATCTATTGATAACATTATCAATACAAGGAACAATTTTTTGATGGATATACATTAATGCCAAACCGTTAAGTCGATCTTCTGACATTGTTGTTCTCATATAGTCTTTTAACCGACGCATAACAGAAAAACTCCTCTCACACTCACATGAAGTAACAGGAAGTGTCCCAAGTATCCTTAAAGCTATCTTAATATTTTCAAATCCAGGAAATGATATCGATTTAAGAGTTAAAGATATATTGTCAGGAATAGTCCCAGAGAAACTTTCCCAGTATTTTTCCCAAAGAACTAGTTCCCCATTCAAGGCACTGATATTAGGGAAATCATCTATATAAAAATCACAGAATGTTTCAAACTGCTTCCTCCAACACAATTGGGTTTTGGGTCTTTTAAGAAAAGAAATAATATTAAATGGAATAATTGATAACCCTTTATATGCAGCTACAGTTTCTGATTTAAATCTTGTAGATATAGATGTAGATACATGATCTATAAGAGGGATAGTAACAGCTCTTTTGAAGTAATCTAAAACAGACTCTGATGGAACATTAGAACGATTTTTTTGAATAGAACAGGTTCTTGGTTTTAAAACAAAAACTTCAGCTTTACTTGAAAGCAAACATGCTGCTTCATAGCAGTTATTATGAAAACTATCTATATCGTTTCTGATGGAAATAAATGTATTTTTAAGAGCTGTAATAAGGTGCAAACCGTCTAAGATATCAATAGTTTTTGATTGCAGTAACCGAGTAACAGGTAAAGTAAAATCAAAGACACGTGTTGTCACAACTAAAGTAAAGACGAATTGAAAAGTGCCAATGGAATTTAAAAAAGTAGAAGATTTGTTTTGTGTGTCTTTGTTAACAGAACTCTCAGGGGAAGCCATGATACATAAAGCATGGAAAATAGATAAATAATGCTCAAGAAAAGTGTTTAAACCATCTATATGTTTAATCCATCTAGTTCTACAGATATCTTTTAATTTTTTTTTATGCGTTTGAGGTTCTCGCTCTAAAATGCTAGCTTCTAAAAACTTTTGTCTATTTTCTGAATAATTAAAAAAATAAGAAAGTTCGCGAACTTTATTAAAAACCTCTGAAACTAATTGGACATTACACGATTCACAAACTGATAAGTTCAGTCGTTGACTATGACAATGTGTATACAAAGCCTTTGAATTTATATTGAGAACCTGAGCAGAAAGACCATTTAAATACCCAGAGACAGAACTGGCTCCATCATATCCCTGACCCCTACAGTTTTTTATATCTAGATTTAAGTTGCTTACACAATTTAAAAGAACATTAAACAAATCTTTTCCTTTAACTCCTTCACTACAATGAATAAATTGAATAAAGTCTTCTCTGATATTGAAATCACTATCAACAAATCGTAAAACTAATGACATTTGCTCTTTAGTAGATGAGTCACAGGCTTCATCTGCAAATATTGAAAAAAAAAACATTTTTGCGAACTTCAGATAGTATAGATTCACTAATTTCTTCACCACAGCATTTAATAATTTCATTTTGTGAAGTCTTCGAAATGTAGGAGGCATTCTTTGAACAGTTATTAAGATGAGAGCCTAAAACATCATTTCGATTGCATACAGCAAAATTTAAAAGTTTATTAAAACAACCAGTTCCACATTTCGAATACTCTCCAGCCTCTGGAAGATATTGTGGATCATCTCTGTGGCCTCTCAAAGGTGTATTGGTTTGACCGCAAAAAATTATAGCATCAACAATAGGACAAAGTATTTGGCGATTTTTTATTATTTTTTCTTTTACATTAGTATCAATGATGACATTTATTGGTTGACTTATGCCTGAGGAATGACTCAAAAAAATATTAAAAACAGGCATAGTAAATGCATGTAGACCATTTTTAGTTGACTCATGATTTGAAAAAGATCTAATAGCATCAGACCATTTATTGAAAGGCTCCAAATACAAATGTGTTAACTTACATGATATTAGTTTGAATTTATTGCCAAATAATACACAAGATAAACAAAATGCCCCATCAGTACTTTTAGAATATCTCAGCCAAGAAAACTCTTTCAACCAAAGATATCTAAACTGACGGCCAGAATTTTTTGGGAAAATGTAATCTTCATTGGGAATAAACATATTTTTAGTTAATAAAAAAATTTCATGGTCAGATAAAAATTCAACTTTTTGTCTAAAGAAAGCAACATCATTTTGCTCAAAAGACTGGAGAGCATTTAGTACTTCTTTAGGTGGTAAAATAATGTTCGAAGGGCATTCAGTATTATTATTATAATAAAAGTTAGGTACTTTCCTGATGCTTGAAGATTTTGTAAAAAAAGATTTTGATAGAACACTGTCCTTAGATGTTTTTGAGTGAGAATAAATATCTTTATTTAATGTTAATGATTGAAAAGATGTTGTGGATTGAGAAAAAGACACTGCTAATTGAGAAGAAAAACTATTTGATTTTAGAATACAAGATGTATTTTGTAAGACTGCACTAGTAGGTTCTAAGTCTGGGTTTGTTTTATGAAAGAATGTAAGGATAGAGTAAGGCTTTTTATTTGGATTTTTAGCTTCTGTACTGGGTACAATTGTAGCAACTTGATCAATGGTGGTCTGTTTTGTATCTAAAAATTTATTAGGTGATAAGACTGGCAGCAATTTTTTCGAAATTATTGTTTTTGATTTACTGGAAAGTTTACGCTTTTTAGGAATAAAAATTAGTGGGACATAGTGATTATGCTGAAATGTAACTGACTGAAAATTCCCATCATAACAAAACAAAATGTAAAATGGGGAACAAAATTTAATGGGAGTATGTGGTAAGATCTCTTGGTTAAAAAATATTTTATACTTTTCAACACCAAAATCTGGGTAACAGGAAACAATATTACAAGAAAGAACCGATGATAAACCTAACAAACATAAAAAACCAGCCCATTTTTCTGTGCTCTCACAGTTTGCAATTGCTTCAGCTTTAATAATATTATTATTTAAACCAGAATCTAATGCAGAATGAGATACTGACATACACAACAAACTTTTGAGATTAATAAAATGAGAACTATAATCAGAAAATATTTTTGAAAATAAAGGATGCTTACAGTAATAATCAGCATGTATATAAATTTCAAGGGATGTTAAAACTCTTAACACATCCATCAGTGTATTGTCAGCGACAAAAAATAATGATGCAGAGCTCTACATACAATTTCCAGATGCTTCAGACCTTGAGAAAAAAAAAAATATTTACTTCATGTTTTTAAGAGCTAAACTTCTTTTATCAATAAATTTAAAATTGAGTAAAAAATCTTTGCTTTTTAAACAAATTCATAAATACATAGTCAAGAATTCAGACAAACCAACAAACGATTTTGACATGTAGGAATTTAATACATACATCATGAACATATTATATTCATACATGTCAAAATCATTTGACGGTGTTGACACTTATTAAATATTGATTAGTCAACGAGATTTTTTTATAGATTAGATTAATACGGTATTAACAATAAATATTTTTACAAAAAAGTATTAAATTTTGTAATAAAATACAATAAGATAATTATTTTTGAAAAAAAAAATAAATTGACTTACCTTTGAGCAATACAATGCATTTTATTGTCTTTTAAGTAAGAAGGGATACAAACTTCGGCACATATATTTCTTCTTATTGTGCCATCAATAAAACGACTTAAAAGACCTTCGTTACTAACCATTTTGTTATTGTTGTAAATAAATGTATTCAATAAAGTTTCATAAAAAGTATTTAAATCGACAAGATTATCGGTTTTAAATCTTTTAAGTGCATCATCAATCAAGTTGTAAGCCATGCTTATACATTAAAATTTTAAATACTTTGTTATTAGAGCGGAGTTCTTTGAGTTCCTTGAGCTGTTTATCGATCTTTGCAACCAATCAAATTACTGCTGCAAATGCTGCAAAGGATAGTTTACACTAAACATGTTTTTTTTCTAAACGAATCAAATTGCTACTTTTAATAGCGTAAACCAATGAACTTATCCAATTTTCTCATATCCTGCAAAGTTGAGTTTACATTAGCAAGTTTTATAAAATAATTTTCTCATATCCTGCAAAGTATAGTTTACATTAGCAAGTTTTATAAATAATTTTCTAATACCCTGCAAAGTATAGTTTACATTAGCAATTTTTATAAAACACTTTTTCAAATGTCTGCAAAGCATAGTTTTTACTGTAAATTTTTTCTAATTATATTTTCTAACAAAAATATATAGATCAACAATTAACTTTAGGCAGGCGTTAGACGTCATAATACTTATATTTATTTTCGTTTTTTACCCCGTCACTTGCAGCACTTGACGGGGTTTAAGTCCGCCCCTGACCTAAGTACGTTTGTTTTTAAATTCATACACTAAAATCTTTAATTCATGATCTTTGTTTATATTTACCTATATGGTTTGAAATAGTTTGTCTATTGTCAAAGATGATTATTCCATATTACATTATTTATATTATACAAAAATTATTTTTGCAACTTTGTCTCTAGTGTTTTTAAACTTTTATTTTGTTTTTGTTTTTCCCAAACATTTTGACATCTTTTGGAAGACTTTTTAATTTGACTTTCATCAGTCCCAAGAAGTTTTATAGAGGTATCAAAATTATTATGCTGAACAATTTTTGATTCCCCCTCATTCTGTGAACTAAAATCTTTATCAGTTTCTACTGCTGCTGAGTTTTCAACCTGATGTTATATCTCAGCCTAAAGAAATCTTTACACTGCCATAAAAACAAATTTAAATTAATTTTAAAGATAACTGAAAGTTAACAAATACCATAAATCTCAATATAATATTTTTCTTTGAATTACCAGTTTTAATCACCTAGTTTTTAATTACCGTAGCTGTTTTGTTGTAACTATAAAAAATGTTAGGTTACCTTTTATAGCATTTTTTTACTTCCTTGTGTGTTCCAAAAAAAAATGATACAATTTTAATTAAACAATATTTTTCTTTCACATGCCACATTTTTTCTTCTTGCTGTTCAAAAAGAAGATCTTTGAGTTGAATAAAAACTTCTTTTCTAGAAACCCCAATTTTGTAGCAATGAATTTTTCCAAAGTCACACTTCTCCAATAATCAATATATTTATTATTTATTTATTATTTATATTACCAACTAAACAATAAACTTCACTATTATTCATTAAAAAAATACAAACAAGTCAAGTTATAACCTTTATATATTCAACATATATAACAACTTGGTCAAACCTAGTTAACCTAGTTTAAGGTTTCAAACTATGTTATTTCTTTTATTGCTAATTTTTATGTTATATCATAGTTTAAGGAAAATCTCAATACTTTCAAAACACAAGCATTTCTAAAACTAATCTAAAAATTTAGGTATTTAACAATTTGAAATAAATTATAAAAATAATAAATAGCAAAAATAAATTCAAACTAAACTATTTACTAAGTTTGAAATAAAAACAAAAAATTTATATACTCATAAATAATATTTTTTAATGTTTCTAAATTGTATATCGGAAATGTTTTTAACTAATTATTGATCTTATGTATGAAAAAAAAACAACCTGTAGTTAAAGGGTAACCTGTAGTTAAGGAGTAAAGAGAAGTTGTGCATGAGCAACCCTGATTGGCTTATACTTGTAAAGAGGGGTGAAAGAGCAAGTCATCAGAGTGCTATCTTTAAACTCTTAAAGCCTTTAATGTCAGGTCAGGTCAATCAATCTGTTTCATGTCCTGCTGCCTTGTAGGATATACCTTTTTAGGCAAAGGCTAGGAGATGAAAACTCTGACATAAAACACCCCCTGCCTTGGGGCTCTTGGTTGAGTAAAGCCTAGAGATAATGTGTCTTGATAAAAATACTCATCTTGGGCAGATGTTACATGCATCCGGCTGCTGTCTTGTAGAAGGCCTCCTAGGCAAAGACTTAAGGGGTAAACAGATTCTATCTGTTGACCAGCCTCGCACCCCTTCTTCATCTATTAGGCTGGCGCAGATGTATTTTTAATACATTGTTTCCAGTTGAGGATGTTGAACGCTGGATCTTCTTGACTCAATTCATGGGTTTTGCTTGTGTAACTGTTTTTATGACTAGGCAACTCATTCTATTATCTCCAAATGAGGGTACAGGCAAATGAGGGTACTCCAAATGAGGGTACATAAAACTCAGTTTTATGGTTCTAAGGCCGGCTGGTAGTCAGATTTCCAGAACTCTGTGGTAGCTCTGGTGTAGAGAGGCTGATTCCATCAACAGCTGAAAAATATCAGAGTACTAACAGTGCCATGTTGTGCATGGATGGTGTCCCTGTTTGTACTTTTGGTGTGCATTGCCAAGGCCACATTATAGCCCTTTGTTACGGCTTAGGGTTTATTAGTGGAAATGAGGCAATTGCTTTGCCTATAAAACAGTGTACTGAGTACTATCTATGTTTCGAGTCAAGTTTTTTAACAAATTTAAAAATGAATAAAATAACAAAAACTATAAAACACAAAAAACCACAGTCATCACCAAGTTCGCTAAATATTCACCAATATTCGTGGTCTTCGAAGTAACTTTGCTTCTATTGAGTTTTATCTCTTGCAAAGTTCACCAGACCTAATTGCTCTTTGTGAGACTAATTTGAGTTCAGCTGTCTCATCTTGTGATCTTAGTGTTGATGGTTATCTTCCTTTAATTCGTTTAAGACTCCAATAGTCACATGCTTGGCCCGGGCATTTACATTCGTAAGAATTCACCCATTTGTCTGGAAACTAGGTTTGAATCCACAGACTACTCTTTTATGTGCTTTCGTTTAGCACCACTTCACTCTATCACCTTTCTCTTTGTTCTATATCGCTCTCCTTCATCTCAAGACACTCTTCTTGATGTTATTTCTGATTATATTGACCAAGCCCTCATTCTTTATCCATCAGCCAATATTGTTGTTGTCTGTGACTTTGATGTTCATCACACTGAATGGCTTGGCTCTAGTGTCAGTGACTCTGCAGGCATTAAGGCCCACAACTTTTGTCTTTCTCAATCCCTAACTCAAATAGTCAACTTTCCAACTCGCTTTCCAGACAATCCAAATCATTTACCTTCTCTACTCGACTTATGTCTTGTTTCTGATCCTAGTCAGTGCTCAGTTTCTTCACACTCACCCTTAGGTGCTTCTGATCATAGTTTGGTCTCTCTAAAACTATTATCTCATTCTTCTTTACCATCAGAATCCCCCTATCATCGTACATCTTACAACTACCTTAATGCTGACTGGGACTCTTTCCCTGATTTTCTTTGTGATGGCCCCTGGGTAGAAATCTTTCGTCTCCCTGTTGACAAATGTGCTTCTTACATAACTTCGTGGATTCAGGCTGGCATGGAATCCTTTATTCCCTCTCGACGATTCCAGGTCAAGCCTCACTCTTCTCCATGGTTTTCCTCACATTGTGCTGCTGCAATTGCCAATCGAAACCATTTCTTCCATATCTTTCAGCAAAACAATTCTCCAGAAAACAGATGTCTGTTTATTACTGCTAGGAACCATTGTAAAAAAGTTTTGTCTAATACCAAAGCCCGCTATTCTCAGATCACGAAATCTGGTATTTCATCACAAAAATCAGGCTCTCGTGACTTCTGGAGAATCTTTAATAGTATCAATAATAAGGGCAAGTCTGTAATTCCACCTCTTTTGTATGGTTCAGACTTTGTCACCTCACCTAAAAACAAAGCTGAATTGTTTGCCAAGAACTTTGCATCAATATCATCTCTTGATGCCACTAGTTGCGTTCTACCTGATATAGCCGTCAAACAGGTTGATCCATTGCTCAACATTGTATCACTCCAGCTTCTGTATCTAAAGTGATTTCCTGCCTAGACTCTTCTACAGCTTGCGGCCCGGACAACATACCTGTTATAGTCTTGCAGAAGTGTTCTCCGGAGCTGTCGTCTATCCTTTCAAAACTATTTAACAAGTGCTTATCAGAGTCTTGTTTTCCAGCCTGCTGGAAAGCAGCATCTATTATCCCTATTTTTAAAAATTCAAGAGAGCAATCTGATTCATCTAACTACCATCCTATTAGTCTTCTTCCTATCAAAAGCAAGGTTTTTGAACCTATATTTAACAAACACTTAATCTCTTATCTCGAATCTCATAACCTACTTTTTGATCATCAATATGGATTTCGATCTTCTCATTCTACGGCTGATTTGCTATCAGTAATAAATATCAGTAATAAAACCGATAGGTTTTATTGCGCATTAGATAAAGGTGGAGAGGTTAAGGCCATTGCTCTTGACATTTCTAAAGCATTTGATAAAGTTTGGCATGCTGGTCTCCTCCATAAGCTTTCTTCTTACGGTGTATCTGGAAACATCTTTAAGATTATTGAATCCTTTCTTTCCACTCGTAGTATAAAAGTTGTCCTTGATGGACAGCACTCTACTTCTTATTCTGTAACCTCAGGGGTTCTCCAAGGTTCAATCCTTGGCCCTATGCTCTTTTTAATTTACATTAACGATCTTCCAGATATTCTCACATCTAAGGTAGCATTGTTCGCTGATGATACTACCATTTATTCTTGTCACGATAAAAAGCCAGCTCCCTCTGATTGCTTGCAGGGGGCATCTGAGCTTGAAAAGGATCTCACTTCTGCTACAGCATAGGGCTCACAGTGGTTCGTGAACTTTAATTCAGATAAAACTTTTTTTTTTTCAGCCAATCGTTATCGCAATAATTTAGACCTTTCTATATTTATGAATGGTAATGTACTCAATGAGTCTCCTACCCTTTATCTTCTAGAATTAACTCTTACTTCTAATCTTTCTTGGAAACCTTATATCAAATCCGTTGCAAAATTAGCATCTGCTAAAGTTGCTTCTCTTTATCGAGCTTGTCACTTTCTTACTCTGGATTCTATTCTCTATCTCTATAAATCTCAAATCCGGCCTTGTATGGAATACTGTTGCCATATCTGGGGCGGATCTTCTAATGATGCCCTTTCTCTTTTAGACAAGGTGCAAACATACATTGTAAACATAGTTGGACCTGCTCTTGCAGCCAACCTCTGTCACATTGTCGTAATGTTGCTTCTCTTTTTCTTTTCTACAAATACTATAATGGGCACTGCTCGAAAGAGCTAGTGTCTCTTGTGCCATTTACAAAAGTTCATTCAAATAAGTCTCATCCTTTTTCTGTTACTGTTCTTAAGTGCTCCAAAAACTCTTATTTGTCTAGTTTTTTTCCTTGAACATCAGTTCTTTGGAATTCGCTTTTTTCATCTTGCTTTCCTGATTCATATAATTTGCAATCTTTTAAGTCGTCTCTCAATCGTTATCTTGCTCTACAATCTTCATCTTTTCTCTTTCAGTAACTTCCAACACTAATTAGTGGTTGTCTGCAGCCTTGTTGGAAGCGAAGATAATTTAAAAAAAAAAAATGAAAAAATATATAAAAGTTCTAAGTTTTAGCAAACTCGTTTAAACCATTAACAAGATACTACATATCGAAGTTGTTTTATTGGGTTTTCAGATTATTACTAAAATGCTGAATCAGCATTATTTCAACTGTAATCTCAACAACTGATAGCTATTCTTAGCTAAAAAGTAACATGAAACTGCAAATAATATAAATTAAAACAATCCTAAGGGGAAAGAATGACATGATCTGAATGATTTCAGTCTACCAAAAATATCTTCAATAATAATAGAGAAAACTAAAATAATTTTTGTATTGTTAAAAACCAAATGTATCAATAAAAAATGAAGCAAGATCATCACAAAGTGAAACTAAGAATAGCAAACATACATACTTCTCATTTGGAACTATAGTAACTATAATTAGAAAAAAAAAATTGAAGTTAAGTTTACATATTCTATTTTAGTGCTTCATGTAGGAAGTAAATCAGACAACTATATCTATTATCAGACAACTATATTGACAACTCAAACAAATCAGACAACTATATCAATTTAATATCTAACACACGAACTTTCAACATATAACACGCTAGCTTTAGTAGAAACAATTAATTATTAAATACTAATTCATCTATTTTGTTAATATTTTTGGAGAGTATCAAGAAAGTACAAGAAAGATCCAAGACCAAGAGTCCAGGCATCAAGGCAGATCTACATCTCAGCCGTGATGCACCCACTACACTCACCATTCTAATTTTCTGGCTAAGATCATTCTTTTCTTACCTTAACTTCCATACCACTAGCTCTTTACTCTTAAATCCATACCACTAACTCTTCCATACCACTAACTCTTCCATACCACTAACTCTTTCATACCAGTAACTTTTCCATACCACTAACTCTTCCATACCACTAACTCTTCCATACCACTAACTCTTCCATACCACTAACTCTTCCATACCACTAACTCTTCCATACCACTAACTCTTCCATACCATTAACTCTTCCATACCACTAACTCTTCTATAACACTAACACTAAATCTAAACATCATCTTTTGTGTTCTTTTAAAAACTTTTAAGTAAATAAATAGCTAAACAGTAATAAAAAACAAAAATTCAGTGTTATGTAAATATTTTATTTTATCATAAAACACTTCCACATTTAATTCATAATATAATAATTTCTAAATATAATAATTTATCACTTAATGTCACGACATTTAATGTCAGGTTAGTTGAGAAAAAAAGAACAGTATGAACTTTTATTATATAAATTATAATGTATAAAAAGTATTATATAAAACAAACTTATTAAAGCATCAAGATAACAAGAAAAAAATAAAAAACAAAAACAAAAAAACAATAGACATGCACAGAAACTTATTGTACATGTTTACAAGTCTTACCAGCCAAATCTTGCTATTGTTTTACAAGTTCTATGATTAGAGCATAGAAATAAAAAAACAAAATTACTTACTAAAGTTCTAAACATATATAGGAATTCTTTTTTAGGGATTTGGGTCCATCTAAACAAAAATAAAAGTTTTTTGCAGAAAAAAAGTATTAAAAATTATGAAAATAAAAAGAATGGAAATAATAAAGCAACTGCACAAAACAGATATTTAGCTAGATGTATGCTAGACATCTTTGTGTCTAATATATATATATATATATATATATATATATATATATATATATATATATATATATATATATATATATATATATATATATATATATATATATATATATATATATATATATATATATATATATATATATATATATATATATAAAAGACAATTTGAAAAAACAACACAACTTTGCATACCAGTGCAAGGTATGTAACATATAATATAGTAACTATATGAAGTAAAATTATTCTTTATAAATTTAGAATTTTATTTTAGGTTAGAGGGGGATGTCAATGGCCACTTTTCCTACTTCCTAGAATTACATCAAGTTTTTTGTATTTTAGAAATCACTAATTTCATACTAAACAAAGAGGTAAGCTTAAGGATTTTTTTATTTAAAATAAAATTTTAATTAAAAAAAAGTAAAGAAAAAGTTTATAAATGAATTATAATTAAAAAGTTATTAAGGGAAATTATTAATCCAAATGCCTGAAAAAGTATTAACTAAGTTAAAATTTGTTTTTTTGTTTGCAGACTTCAATTTTTGGCAATGTCTGATTTATACACTAATTAATTAAATTCAAAGTACACAACATAAGGATAAAAACCTGAAACCAAACAGTAACTTTCTTTTACAGAAACTCAATTTGCATAAAATGGCAATTTATTGGTGCAAAATTGGTAACTGCTATTTACACTTAATGACTCATAAAAAAATCAATTAAGTAATTGATTTTCCTATTTTACCAAATAAAAAAATCAATTACTTAAGTTTTTGTAAGTTTCACAGAAAAGTGCAACTGTATAAAATTCGATATTAAGTATCTAATCTAAACGATAAATATTGTGCTTATCGCATTAAAACATTCATAATTTGAACTTTAAGTATCTAAGTCAATAAAAAAAGTCAATTAATATTGAGCTAAATGCACTCCATTATTTTCTATATAGAGTTTACATAAATGCCAAATATTTTAGTTTACATAGAGCTACCATTTTTTAATTCCTCTGCAGAAAATTGAAAAGGCAAAAGCTTTTTTAGTGTAGTTATTGTGTGATTTTTGTCATCATTTGTTAAAAATACTTCAACATCGCCAAACTCCGACATAAATTGACGGCAAGCACCACAAGGATAAGTGAAAGAATCTTTGACATCTGTTGAAACAGCACAGGCTTTAAAAGAAGTATAGCCTTCGCTAACTGCTTTGACGTAAGCTGTTCGTTCAGCACATATTGCCAAGCCGTAACTTACATTTTCAACGTTGCAACCGGTAAAAGTTTTTCCACAAGTAGTGTAAAGAGCTGCACCAACTCGAAATTTGCTATAAGGTGAATACGAATTTTCTTTTGCTTTAATGCACGAATCCAGCAAATTTGAAACCTCTTTCTCTGTTAACAGAGTCGACATAATTAAAAAGTTTTTGGTTATAAACGATCGTTAAAAAACCAAGCAGATTGAATAGCAAGCGAGTTATACAAAAGTTTTAATCATACTGAAATTACGATTGGATTACGATTTCGTGCGACACAAATTAAAGCATTTTAAATGATTATCCAATATGGTATTGTTTAAAATATCAATACTTAATGATTATTTAACCAGAAATGTTTTTACTTACACATTAATAGTATTAAAAAATTAACATATTTATAAGTATCTCCAGCAAATCAAATGAATAACTAATTTTAATAGGCGCTGCGACGCATAACATAAAAATTGAAACTTTGAGCTTGTAAAATGTTTTAACTTTTTTTTTTTACGCTTTTTCATAGTATTATTTTATTGCCTAAGCGTCAGTGTTGTTTCCGGAAGATTTCAGATTATCGCTTTTGCAAAACAAAATTTGTGTTGAAAATATTAGAAAAAAAAATTATAAAAAATAGTACAAACTTATAAATCTAAAAATATCTAACATACTTTAAATGCTATACTAACATATACTAATACTATAAAACAAATACTAACATATAAAAAATACTATAAAAAAAAAATTATGTAAAAAACTATAAATCTTTTTTTTTTTTTTTTTTTTTTTTTTGTTTGTTTGTTTGTTTGTTTGTTTACATTTGACGTAATATATAAATTACATATTTTTTCAAACACAAACAAGGCTTCTAAAAGAAGATCACAATGATCTTCAGAAGCCTTTTACAAAAGAGAGTACGTAACATATTATAAAAACTTCTTTTTACAATAAAAGTACGTAAAAAATCATATAAAAACAATGAATCGTATTTACATAAATGAAAATAAATTGTAATTAAGTATAAAACAAAACTTGAACATACATGACAATAAAAACTATTTTTATTTTGTTTTTTATCGCAAAATAAATTAAAAATATTCTAAGAAATTTTCAATAGAAAGAATGTGGTCTTTTAATTTATTTTTAAAAATAGAATAAGTTAGGGGTAAATCGAAGTTAGGCAAAATAATTTTGTTCCAGAGATGAGCTGCACGATAAGTGATACAAAATTGATTGAATTTGGTTCGACAGAATGGTTTATTTAAATAATTCTTATTCCTCATGTTAAACTTGTTTAATGGTTTCAAAATAAAAAGATCTTTAAAAATTAAAGGAGATAAATCATGCTTCCACATATAGACAAAAGATAAATTTTTATATACGTTTAGTTTATATATATCTAAGATTTTCATTTGATTAAAAAATATTGAGGAATGTGCGAACCGATCCGCAGAATTAATTAAACAAATCGCATGTTTCTGACGGCGATAGAGACATTGTAACTTGCTTTGATCAGTGCTACCCCAGGCTACAACTCCACAACTTATATAACTGTGGATAAAAGAGTAATAAAGTTGAGTTAAAATAATTTTATCTAAATGAGTACGCGGTTTATATAAAATTCCAATACTTTTTGATACTTTCGAGCAAACATAGTTTATAATTTTTTTTTTTTTTTTTTTTTTGCCGTTTGATAAAATTTACAATAAAAAAAGATTGTACATATATAATATATGGCCGGAGCAAGAAGAAGACGTATATTGTCTTATCGCCAAGCCCCCTTAACATTGTTGCCTTCAGTTTATGTAACAAGTTAAAAATTACAAAATACAATACTATATATTACAAGTAGTAAATCGTATAATAAGATATATAAATAAACATTTTTTTTAGTTATATATATATATATATATATATATATATATATATATATATATATATATATATATATATATATATATATATATATATATATATATATATATATATATATATATATATATATATATATATATATATATATATATATATATTATTTATAGATAAGAAATAAATCAAGACAAAAATAAGAGAGTGATGACTTTTTCAGTTTAATTATTTTAGGTACTATTTTTAAAAGAAATTTTAATAATCGAAGTTTTTTCCTAATAGAAAACGTTTAGATTTTTTTTTGAATTGTTCTAGGGAGAAGTTTAGAAGAGTTTTATTTTTAATAATATTTTTCAAAAAACTTTTCCATATAAATGGTCCACGGTATTGAATTTGAAATGAGCTGAGTTTTAAATAAGATCTTGGAATAACAAACATATCAACTAAAAATTTTGTTGGGTATTTATGAGTAATTTTAGTGAAGTAAGAGTGAAATATATTAGGAGACAAACCATGTTTTGATTTAAACATTAGAAGCATAACTTGGTATATATTAATTTTATAAACAATAAGTGCATTAAGTTCGCTTAGAAGAGATTCACCATTAACAGTTCAGTTAACGCCAAATATAATCCTACATGCATGTTTTTGTTTGCTATAGATTTTTTTAAGTTTTCCATAATTAGTACTTCCCCATGCAATATTGCAATAAGAAAGATAACTATGAATAAATGAAAAATATATAATTTTTAAAGACTAAATATTAGGAAATGGTTTAATTTTATATAACATTGAAATATTTTTGGAGATTTTGTTTTCAATAGATTTAATACAATATTTCCATGATAAATTTTCATTTATAATCACTCCTAGAAAGTTAACAGTTGACTCTCTTTTAATAATTGTTTTATTCATAAAGAGATTGGGTAATTTTAGAGAAAGGTTATCTCCCCTACGAGGTTTGTGGAACAAGATAAATTTATTTTTTTCACCATTTAATGAAAGTTTATTATTTGTAATCCAGTCATTTATTTTTAATAATTCTTCGTTAGATATTCTAAACAGTTCTTTTATATTATTGTGTGAGTAAAAAAAATTCGAATCATCAGCAAACAAAATAACATTAAAAACTTTGGATGCTAAGTTTAAATCATTAATATAGAGTAGGAATAAGAGCGGCCCTAGGATTGATACCTGGGGAACACCACAAGTTATAATATGATTTTCAGTTTCATTTGTTCTCAGTTAAATAAGTATTAAGCCTATCATACATAATTCGTTCTAACAATTTTGAGAAATATGGTAAGACAGAAATAGGTCTATAATTAGACATAATCGTGTCATAGCCAGATTTAAAAATAGGCATGATCTTGGCAATTTTGAATTTCTCCGGTACAATACCGGAGAAATTAAAAATACCGGATTCTAGTGAAAGGTTAAAAATGTAAAACAGTGACGGTTTAATAATATCAAACACTGCTTTAACAACATTCACGTTAATATTATCTATGCCAGCGCATTTATTACTTTTTAGACAGCTGAATGCATTTTGCAACTCATTTATGTTTAACTTTACTTCTTTCATAGATGTATTGATTGATTTCATATAAGATTCAAAGTTTGAGGTGTTTTTTGGAATTTTATCAGCTAAAGTTTGGCCAATATCAAGAAAAAATTTATTGAGCTTTTTAACTATGACTTCTTTATTATAAATCATTTTCCCGTTAACTAATAGTTTTTGTAGCAAATTATTTTTTGGATATTTATTTTTACCGATTATCTGCTTAATCACGTTCCACGTCTTTTGTGTGTTTCCGCGTGTTTTTTTCAACAACCATGCATAATAATATTTTTTTGCATGTTTCTTTGTTTTTTCAAACGTGTTTTTATAATTTTTTTATCTTATGATGTTTCCATGTGATGTTCTCGTCAATAAAAACCCCCAGGAATTTAATTACAGAACCTTTTTTAATTTCAATATGGTCAATAAGAGTTTTTGGTAGATTTGGAAGTAGAAAACGTTTTTGGAGAGCGGGTGGAAAAAAATCCATTTTGTCTTGGTTATATTTAATGTTAATTTGTTACTTTTAAACCATTTAGATATGTTTTGAAGTTCTTTATTCATCATGGAGAATAGGAGATAGATGTCACTGTTAGAGAGAGATAAGTTTGTGTCATCAGCAAACATAATACTTAGAAGATTTGATGCTTTATGCAAGTCGTTGATATACATTAGAAATAAAAGAGGGCTTAAGATGGAACCTTGCAGAACACCACAGGAAACATTTAAAAACTGTTTGTAATTAAGTTCATTACTAGAAACAAATTGTTTTCTGTTCGATAAATAACTTTGAAACCATTTAATTACTCTTTCATTTATTCCGTAATAACAAAGTTTATAAAGCAAAATGTCATGATCGACAGTATCAAATGCTTTTGAAAGATCGATAAAAATTCCTAATATAAATTGAGATTTTTCAAAAGAATTGAAAATTTCACGCACCAACTGAATAATTGCATGCTCACTTGAGTTATTCTTTTTAAAGCCAAACTGATTTTTGTATAATAAATTCTTTAAACTAAAATAATTAAATACTCTATTGAACATGATTCTTTCTAGTATTTTTGAAAATATAGATAAGATAGAAATAGGCCGGTAATTACTTATATCAGATTTGTCACCACCTTTGAAAAGTGGAATGACTTTAGCAATTTTCAATTGATCAGGAAAGACTCCTTGTTCTATTGACGATTTAAAGACTTTAAAAAGAATATATTTTATTTGTTTAAAGCAATCTAAAATTGTGTTACTATTGATTTCATCCGGTCCAAATGCTTTTTTTTTTTTTTTTATTTATTTGCATTCACTCCCAACAAGGCTGCAAGCAACCACTATTAAGTTGGGAGTTACTAGGAAAAAAAAAGAACAGAGTTATAGAGCAAGGAAACGGTTGACAGAAGACTTGAAAAGTTGAAGGTTGTATGAGTCAGGAAAACATGAAGATGGGAGAGAGTTCCAAAGGATTAAAGTGCGGGGAAAAAAACTAGATGAATAAAAGTTTTTAGAGCATGCAGGGACAGATACAGTAAACGAATGAGACTTAGCTGAATGACGAGTAAAACGAGAATGAATTTTAGTTGATGGAACTAGAGATGATAACTCCTTTGAGCAGTGACCATGATCGTATTTGTAGAAAAAAAAAAGAGATGCAACTTTACGACGATGCGAAAGAGGTTCAAGCTTAGCAGATAGTCCAGGTCCAACAACATTTACAATGCGTTTTTGGACCTTGTCAAGAAGAGAAAGTGAATCGTTAGAAGAACCAGCCCAAATATGACAACAGTATTCCATACAGGGACGAATAAGAGATTTGTAGAGGTAGAGAATGGAATCAGAAGTAAGGAAATGGCGAGCACGATAAAGAGAAGCAACCTTAGCAGAAGCTAATTTAGCAACCGATTGTATATATGGTTTCCATGAAAGGTCAGTAGTAAGCGATAATCCAAGAAGACGTAGAGAGGACGACTCAGTAAGAGGATTGCCATTCATTAAAATAGGAATGTTGACCATATTACGGTAGTTGTTTGCAGTAAGCAATTGGGTTTTTTCAGAGTTGAAATTCACAAGCCACTGTGAACCCCAATTTATTACTGAAGTGAGATCAGATTCAAGATCAGCTGCTTGTTCTAGGCGATCGAAAAGAGAAGACTTTTTGTCAAGACAGGAGTATAAAGTTGAGTCATCAGCAAAAAGAGCTACTTTAGATGAAAGGTTGTCAGGAAGATCGTTTATGTAGATAAGAAACAAAACAGGGCCCAGGATGGAACCTTGGGGAACCCCAGAAGTTACTGGAAATAAAGAAGAGTGTTGGCCTTCAAGGATGACTTTAATAAACCGGTTAGAAAGAAATGATTTGATAATCTCAAAAACTTTCCCAGAAACACCATATGAAGCAAGCTTATGGAGAAGACCAGCATGCCAAACTTTGTCAAAAGCTTTAGATATGTCGAGAGCAATAGCCCTAGCCTCACCGCCTCTATCTAATGCACGATAAAATCTTTCAGTTACAGCAGTTAGCAAATCGGCCGTAGAGCGAGAGGATCGAAAACCGTATTGATTGTCTGACAGCAGTTTATTTGACTCAAGATGAGATGTAAGGAATTTGTTGATCAAAGACTCAAAGACCTTGCTAATAACAGAAAGAAGACTGATCGGACGATAATTGGAGGGGTCAGAATTTTCTCCAGAGTTTTTGAATATTGGAACCACAGATGCCATTTTCCAACGAGCAGGAAAACAAGACTCAGTCAAACACTTGTTAGATAGTTTAGAGAGAATTGAAGAAAGTTCTGGAGAACAATTCTGCAAGACTGTGACAGGAATGTTGTCTGGACCACAAGCTGTAGACGAGTTTAATTGAGATATGACTTTAGCAACAGAAGCCGGAGTGATTTGAATGTCTAACAATGGGTCAACCTGTTTGACTGGAATGGAAGGAAGAGAATGTCCATAAGATTCAAGAGTGGAATTAGAAGAAAAGTTCTTTGCAAATAGTTCTGCCTTATCCTTAGGAGAGGTAATAAGATCAGTCCCATGAATGAGAGATGGAATGTTACATCTACCCTTGTTAACAATGCTGTTGAAGATTTTCCAAAAGTCTTTAGAGCCTAACTTCTGCGATAAGATGCGAGAGTGAAACTGAGTGAAACTGAGTGAACTGAGAATAATGGAGTTTAGCATCAGAAAGCACCTTTTTACATCGATTTCTTGCAATAATAAATAGCCGTTTGTTCTCAAGAGAGTTATTCTTTTGAAAAAGATGAAAAAAATGATTACGATTGGATATAGCAGCCGCACAAGAAGGAGAAAACCATGGAGTAGAATGAGGCTTGACTTAAAATCGACAAGAAGGAATAAAAGCTTCCATTTCAGCCTGAATCCAGGAGGTTACGTAGGAGGCGCATTTGTCAGCTGAGAGAGAAAAAACATCAGCCCAAGGACCATCACGAAGAAAATCACGAAAGGAATCCCAGTCAGCTTTAGGGTAGTAGTAGGTGGTGCGATGATAAGGTGAGCCCAAAAAAGAAGTACGAGAAGAAAGATTTACAGAGATCATTGCGTGGTCAGAACCACCTAAGGGAGAAAAGGGAGAAACTGAACATAAGCTAGGGTCAGAGACAAGACATAAGTCAAGGAGTGAAGGTAAATGATTAGGGTTGTCAGGAAAACGAGTCACAAAGTTAACTATCTGAGTAAGAGATTGAGAAACGCAGAAGTTAAAGGCTTTAGTGCCAGCAGGATCAGTGGTGTTAGAGCCAAGCCATTCAGTGTGATGGGCATTAAAATCACCAAAAACAACAATATTGGCAGAGGGGTAAAGAGAGAGGGCATGTTCAATTTGATCAGAGATAACATCTAAAAGAGTGCAATCATGGGAAGAAGGAGAACAATAAAGAACAAAGAGAAAGGTGATAGAGTGAAGAGGTGCTAGGTGAAAGCACATAAAAGAATGGTCAAAGGATTCGAACCTGATTTCACGACAAATAGGGGAATTAATGCGTATGTATACCCCTAAACCTAGCATGTGACTATGCTTGACTGCTTTATTTTTTTTAGTGTTTTGAAGGCTTTTTCGAACTCATCAAATAATAACTCTTTAGATAAATCATCCGAGTGAATGCAATTATCCATCGGTAATAAGAAATCTTTAAATGAGACTTCTGTATTAGGAATTAGATTTACCGGTAATTTAGATTTACCGGTAATTTCTTTTATTATTTCCCAAGAGCGTTTACAGTTATTTTTTATTTTATTGAGAATTTTAGTATAGTAATTTTTTTTAAGTTTTTTTGAACTTTTTCGAAAAGGTTTTTGTAATCTTTGTATATTTTCTCATTGGCGAGTGATTTGTTTTTTAGATATTTTATGTATAATTTCTGCTTAACTTTTGATGATTTTTTTAAACCTTTGGTAACCCAGGGAGAATTAATGTTTTTTTAAATTATTGTTTTTTCATAATAAAGGAAAATTAGCATCATAAACAGAGTAAAATGTATAAAGAAATTATCGTAAATGTTGTTTGCATTATCACTCGATGTTCTTCCAATGGAGCAATGATAATTGTGTTTTAAATTGCTCAACGTTTTTTTGATTATAGTTACGTAATTTAACTTTTATGTTTGTTTTAGTTATTATTTTAGAGTTGAAGTTAATGGTAAAAAAGATAGGGAAATGGTCAGATATGTCTGTTTTTAAGATAACTTTATTAATGTCACTGTTAAAAATATCAGTTGTTAGAATGTTATTAATTAGAGTAGCGGATTTTGGAGTTACTCTGGTCGGACGATTTATTAAAGGAATGGCTCCCATTTCAAAAATAGAACCATAAAAATTTTTAACTTTAATGTCCGTAGAGTAGTGGAAGTAATTCATATTGAAATACCCTACAATAAGATTCTTTTTTTTTTCTTTCAAAAAAGCCTTTTTTGAAAAAGTTTTCCTCAAAATACATGTTCATGTTCTCAGCCACACCGATCGGAGGCCTATAGCAACAGCTCAGTAAAATGTTTTTAGATTGATTGTTAAGAATTTCAATAGTTGAAATTTCTTTGTCACCGTCAGAAATACTTAAATCATTCCTAACATAATGCGCAATACTTTTCTTTACATAAATAAGAACTCCTCCACCGCGTTTATTGATAAGTCTCTCTTGAGAAATTAACTCAAAGAAAGGAAGATTAAAATTTGAAGTAGTATTAGGGGGGGGGGGGGGGAGGGGTCCATAATCGTCTTTTTTTAGATTTTTTATAGTTTTTTTTTCTTAATTAGTTTTTTATGATGATTCTGAAAATAATAATCATTTACTTTTACTTCGATTTTAATAAAAGTCAATAAATTTTTTGTCAATAAATATATTGACAAAAAATTAATCATTAAATTATAAAAAAAGTAGAAAACTAGAAATCTTTTTCTGTTTAATTTATCAGTAATATACCTTATCATTTATAAGTAACAAAAAAAATTAATCATTATATATGAAAATAATTCATACAGTTTGTTATTTACTATTGAAAATGGAAAATAACAATAAAAGTCATCATATGTGATAGAGATTGCTGCGTGAACTTTCCTTATAGAACACCAAAATTATGTGCGTGTTCTTTGGTAGACTTAAGATGGAGGTTTGTATTTTTATATCAACAACCATGCATTTAAACAGAATAGACCTCCGCGATAATGACCTACATTGTGTCCCTAAAATAAAGAACCTCATTTTTCGAACTTTTTTTTCATTTTAACATATTTTTATCTACTTCAATAATGTCTAGTTCACAGCTAAATGGGCTGGCTTGTAACTATAATTAAGCTAAAACAGAACTCATTTTGCACACCTGATGCAAAGTTTGTTGCTTTTCCATTGTTTTCCATTTGTTTTTGTAGCTGGTTTCAACTATATTCCATAGTTTCAACTTTTTGGACAAATAACTGGACAATAATATTTTTAAACTGCGCGAACCTTCATTTTTTATATGGTTTAAATAATTAAGTATACATCTACTGTTAAAATTAAATGGTTTTTTCCAAAGCTTTCCAACTGCAACAACTTAATTAGAAAGTTAATACTAATCATATTCCATCATCAACCAAACACATAATACTTTTCTCTTTTTTGAAATCCTGAGGCTAACTCTTGCCAAAATACTTTAGCAAGAATGATACAATCATTCAACCTCTTTGAGGTATACTTATTAACTGGTTCTAGAATTTTTTTTAACTAGCTATTCACTGCGTTTTAGAGTAAAGCAGAAAATTTCAAAATTTGATTACCCAGTTTGTTTTTTATAAAGCCTTTTAGGTAGCGGTGTTCCTTTATACTAACTGTTTGTCTTTAGAATTGTTAAAACTTGAGAATTTAACTGAACTTCTACTGACTGGCACTTTAAAAGAAGATTTATTCTTGACTTCATTATAGAAAAGTGAAAAAAAAAAATGAAATCTTGAATAGCCTCCTTGATAGCTTGAATAACGATTAAAAAAAATTAAAAAAAGGAAATTAAGATACTTTGAAGCAATCTGTCTTTTTGATTACTTAAAACATTTTGTTTAGAAAGAGACTTCAGATAAAACTTTTTTTTTGAAGCAATCTGTTGTTTTAACTTATTTAAAACATTTTTTTTTAAAAAGACTTCATATTAAACTGTTTATTTCTAAAACGCAACGATTAAAAATCAAATTTATCCAAATAATAATTTGAATATTTATAATCAAAATTTGAAAGAAAAGTTGCGTAACTTTATACGCAAAGAAACTTTTGCAAAGACTTTTATTTTTTCTATCTTTTAAATTTTTAAAATAGAAGTAGAAGGTCAACCATAAAAAATTAGCAAAAACTGAATTGTTTTTCTAAACTTTTCTCAAAAAATTAATTAAGAATAATTGGTTAAACAAGAAATATAGAATTTTGCCCCCCTCCCCTAGTAGTATTTAAATCATTTTCAGTTATTTAGCTTTCAGTTAAACAAGTTATATTTAAAAAATTGTTGGTTTCTTGTAACAAATTGAGAAGATTTTCGAAATTGCGGTTTAAGCTTCTAATATTTATATGAAGAATTCTTAGTTGATCAAAATTATTGTTTTTTGTATTTTTAAAAGATAACTCTTCTAATTTGTTAGGATAATAATATGAACAATCCGCAATAATGTCATTGAAATAATTAATATCTGGATCTAAATTTTCATCAGATGAGAAGAGTCTCATTTCTAAAAAATTAAAAATAAACGAATTAAAATTGTTTGTTTCAGACATTATGATCAAGTTATAAATTAGAAAAACTTTCTTAACACTATATGTTTAAAAAAAATATATATCTTTTATGATCTCTACAAAAAATAGAATCAAACTTGAGAATAGCGCATTTACCTTCTTTTCTCAATTTAACGATTCATCACAGAGTTTTTTACGCTTTTCTATTGTTTCCTTTGCAAAGTCTTCGTTTACGAACACGCCAGTTCCGCGTAGTTTTTTTGAGTTTCGTAGAATTAACTTTTTGTCGTTGAAATTTAAAAGTTTGATGATAATCGTTCGCTCTTTACCTTGTTTTAATGGTCCTGACCTGTGCGCTCTTTCAATTATAATGTCTTTGCTGATTTTAAGATTATTGGAAAATATATCCTTAACTATTTTTTTCACACTCACCCCATGTTTCGCCTTGAATTTCTTTGACACCATCATCACCATCGCCTTGAATTTCTTTGACACCATCATCACCATCGCCTTGAATTTCTTTGACATCATCAGTTCTAAAATTGTTACTTAAAAATCTTAAAAACTTCCAAATTTTAAACTTCAAATATAGCACTTACTAAAGTTTCATTTAAGAAAGCTTGCGTGCACTTCCGAAATAAATGCATGCAGTAAATCATTAAATAAGATATTATTTGCCTATGATAACTCTTTTTTTTTTTTGTCTAACTAATTGTATTTAATTATTAGGATTGTAAATTAATAAAAATGTACTTTATATAACTTTTGAAACAAATGAATCTTTACGAAAGTTACTAATACAATTGCTTTAAACATTTCTTAGTAATTATATTTACTTATGTTTTATAAATTAAATATTTTTAAAACTAAATTGTTAAGTTCTTATTGCTTTCATTCTTAAAATATTAGGAAAAATCTAAGCAATAATAAATTCTCTTTAAATATTTTATAACATGGAGGAATAATGGCACCCAAAACCAGAATAAATACTAGTACACAAACTAGCAGTGGCGTTCCTAGCTACAGTGTCACCCGGGGCGGCAAATAGGGTGTCACCCATATATTATTTGTAATTATTTTTATATACGAAATTATTAAAGCAGTATTTAATAAAATATAAGATATTATTAAATTGGGTGTCACCCAAAAGTGGATGACACCCGGGGCGATGAGCCTCCCCGCCCCCCGTAGGTACGCCACTGCAAATTAGTATTGGATTTGGTATCGGAAACAATATCTAGTATCTTAATTACTAACCAACAGAGACTTTATAAGATATGAAACTTTATAAGGAGAAGGCTGCGAAGATATAAAAAAAAAGAAATTATCCTGTAAAAGAGATGGCCAAAGATATACTTCCAGCCTTGTTACACTACCTAAATTAATTACTGAAAAAACAATTCGTGATAAAATAGTAACGTTGTGGAATAACGCTTCAGTCAGATGAGATTAATTATTAAAAAGAAAGTGATTTCAGTAATAAAATAGATAAAATGATAACGATGATGATATTACTAATTTAGAATTACCTCTAGTAAAATCGTCAGAAAAAGAAAAAAAAGTATTTCAATACCTTAGATATTTCACGCATAGAGTGAATAGCGTAAGGTATAATTTTTTTATTAAAGAAATTTGTTTTGATTAATGTATTTATACTTATAAATACATAACTAAATTTAAAAGTATTTTCTATTTCTATGTAAATTCTCCTCACATAGATATAGGGTGTTTGCATGTGCTGCAGTTGCAATTGCTACAACAACACTTATTGATGGAGGATTAATAACATTTGATGATAAAAAGTTAGCTATTAACTATAGTAAACTTTGATCTTAGTAAGGATTTTGACAAAACAGCAAAAAGTCAAGAACAGAAATGCATATTTTTTGATGTAAATGTAAACGCTGGTTGAGAGAATGGAGTGAGTTGAGTTGGGTGGTTGAGGGTGGAGCCATAAAACATATAGAAATAAAAGTAGGAAAAAAAATTGTTTGGCTTTTATGTCATCTCAATATAAACGAGTTGCCACTGAGGCATTTTATAACCAATCTAAATGGTCAAACAAAATCTAACAATAAATGATCTAGTGTTATTGGTTTCATGCTTGATCATGCTACAGATCTAGATATAAATCCAGTATTTGAAACTATTAAAATTGGCAATCCACTTATTTCTCTTGATGATAAAATAATGAATGACCTGTCTGCAGATCAATTTTAAGAATATAAAGTTGTTGGTGCCATTAAAAGTGGTATTTTACCACCAAAATTTAATTTATTGCAAATTAGGCCGGTTTCACATTCAAGATGGTTAACTACTGCTAACAGAATATGAAGAATATAGATCTCTAAACACGGAATTCAAGGTAAAAATTTAAAAAATTTAAGGTCTATCACTAAGCACGTTGTTGGTGTTTATTTGTCTGATTGTCTAAAGACTAAAGTTGAACATTCTTGGATTGAAGGTCCTAAACATGTACTTTACCAGCTGCAGTAACTCGAATTTCAAAAAGAAGATGTCATTAAAATAGTATCACTCTCTATTTAAAGATCAGCTTGATTTTTTTTCAGTGAGTGTATACTAAAAACATTATTTTGTTCTAATACTGAAGAGGATAGAAGTGTAGCTATTAATAAAATAAAAGATATAAGAGGTACTGGAAATGAAGATCTACAAAAAGGTGATTCTTTTTCTAGACCAAGAAAAACTCCTGTTATGAACTTTAATGCTGAAAAATTGGTAGACCTAATATCATGCGAGTCACCGGTTTATGAAACAGTTTTAACTACCTCTCTAACAACTTCTGAAGTTAATGTATTATTATCAAATCTTATGCAGGTGCCGAATTAGCCATGTCGTGGACAACCTGTTGAACGTTGCGTAAAGCAAGTTACTGAAGCTTCATGTAGAGTGTACACTCATGAAAAGAAAGATGAATTTTTTCGATCTCAAGAGACAAGTAGAAAGTTAATGGCTAAAAATAATAGTAAACAAGACCATGAAAGTTTGACACAAATGTTTTTGTATTAAGTTTATAATACTTATTGAAACAATTCGTTTTTTTTCTATATCTTGCTGTATTTCTATCATCAATACCAATAAAATTATTACGATGATAGCCAAACTGTATTTAAAATACATTGAAAAATATTTTAATATTTATAAATTAATCTCAATCTAATTTCAGTTTTAAATTAATATGCATATCAAAGTTTAAATTGAAAGTCTAATTTTGAAATAAAAATATTTCTTTTAAATTTTGTACAGGCTCTTAAAGAAAATATATCGATTAACTAAAATTAGTTTAAATCAACATATATATCCCAAAAAAAAAAGACAATAGTTATTAAAAATTCATACTTTAAAACAATATTTTTTGACACATGAAATTAGAATTGTTTAATTTGCAGTCTTTACAGTTGCCAAATGATTTTCATTTGTTTATTGCTATTGTTGTTATACATTCCAAACAAAAATAGATTAAGGGTGTTTAGTTTTAGAAGAAATTAACTCATGCCTAGATCAACACTTTCAAAACATAAAAGAAAGTCCTGCGGTAACTAAACCTACTGCAGACTTTCCAAAAAATATTTTTTTTATTAGTAATGCAACGTAAATGGACAATCAAAGTAAAATATTATTGAATAAAACTTATTAATTATTTTATTGCATTTTTTTCTTTGTTTTTTAGTTTAACCAATTTTCTTTTTTTAGTTATTTTCAGTTTTATATTTTAAATATCTTTCGATCAGGTAGGCTAAATGATTTAAAATTTTCAGGGTATAGTTGTAGTGGTATTGTGAAGGAGTTGAAACAGAACCAAGGCAAAATTTTTAAAAATGTATATTTAATAGCTTTTTTTGTATACACCACTATTTCATTTTTGTTTTTTTTTACAATTTTTGTAAACCGTGTAGGAAATTTCTGAGTCTGCTTCAACTCCTGTGTAACTACCTAATAATGATAGCCTGAAAGTTTTATGTTCAAAAAGCAAATCTTTCTTACTTAATCGCAGATTTAAATTTTGTCTTTTTAAGCATAAAAGTATGAACAAATGAGGCAAAAATATATACACATTTTTATTTTTTATTTTAATGGAAATTGTTCATTGATTTATATAGGTTAACTAGAAAAACCACTTAAAATGACGAGTTTTCTTTGAATTATTTTTAAGGGTATGAACCACCTTAAATAAAAACCGTTTTTTTTTGAAAAACCAGGTCAAAATTTTATGGTCAAAACCACCTAAGCAAAAAAATCTTTTAATAAAAATTTAAAATCATAATTGGATTCTCCATTAAACTCTGCAACTTTTAGTAACTTTTTTACTTTTTAACAATTTTTTTCTTAAAAAAAAATCATAAACCGACACATTTTCTAACGCTTCATAATACAAATGCAGTTCAATTATAAGTTGTGTGAATTACTTTTTTGTGTTGATTCGCACCATTGTATTGATTTTGTGTTAAACATACGATTAATGAGTTTTTTGCACCAATCTGTTAGTTATTTGTATTTGATCTGGCGTTTTTTTTTGCTTTTATTTCTTCACTTAATTTAACTTCCTTATATTGAATTTAAGCCCGTTTCCTCTCTATTTTTTTAAAACTCTAAAATAAATAACGCACGTAGACAATGCTCAGAGATTAATGTTAAAGTAAAAAGTTTATAGTTAATCTTGTAATTAACGAAGGAAAAGTGTAAAAGAAGTATCGGAAACTCGTGTCTAGAAGTGAGACTTCAATATAACGCCTGGTCCATCGATATTTATCAACAGGTAATATCAATCCTGGTATTAAGTGTTTTTCGACAGTCAGGTTGCACTGAAAATATAAGAAATACGCCACATGAGTTAATGTTAGATTACAGAAGCTATAATATACAGGAGATAAAGGTATAATTAGAAATTAGAAATGTCAATATCTCTACATTATGGCGATGGTTAAAAAAATTGAATTATGCTATTACATGTATTACATATAAAAATACATATTAAAAGACCCATTAGTGTCAGACGCAATACAGCAGAAGTAAAAGAAGAAAGAAAAGCACATGTTATATGGTATTTAAACTTGACAATGCGACAAGGTTACAGAAATATCATTTATATTGATGAAAGTCCGTTAAATCTTCATATGATGAGAAACCACGGCCTCCTAGAAAATACAGCCTCCTAGGAGCAACTTCAAATTAACATGTATAGTTATTAAGAGGTCGTAACATAACCATGATATTAGCATTAAATTATATAAAAATAGCCCACAGAGTTCCATAGCAATAATTGGCGTAGGGGTGACAGCAGGAATCTTTAAAAAGTTCTTAAACACACTTGAAAGTTTCTTTTTTTTTTAAAGGCGGGTGGGGTGAGGGGGAAGTTTACCTTTGTAATTGACAACGTTAACTTTTATCATTCATTATTAGATTTTTATGATAGTGATCTCTATGATATTCGTTTTTTTACCCCAACACTCACTTATTCTAAATCCTTGTAAAGGAATCTTCTCGAAAATTAAGAATAATACCAGAGCACAAATACTTCAGATATATATATATATATATATATATATATATATATATATATATATATATATATATATATATATATATATATTTATAATATGTACATATTCAAATTTTTAAGAACCTTCCCGCATTTTTTATTTATTTATTTTATTAAACTCCGGTGCCTTTTCCAGTTTTTTGAGTGAAAGGTTGTTGCTGTGGTTGTGAGCTGGTTTCAACAATGCAGTATCAACAACGCTTATAAAAACCTTGAGAAAATCTTTTCTACCTTCAGTTTCTAGCTTAATAAAATGGCCACCAGAAGTTTTGGCAAAGTTGAAAAACATGATTCACAAGGCTTTATAAATCATTTGAGTGTGCAACGACCAGAACTGTACTAAAATGTCTGTCGGACAAGAGATTTTAGTACAGTTAAACTGCAGTTGAAAAAATCATTCAAGTGTTGACTGCTCTCAGAAAATTCATATAAAAATTTGGATCTACCATCTTGCTAACTGGTTTACAGTTCTGACAAGTTTCCTTAATCTGTTGTTTTACAGCCCGTATTTAACTGTACATTTACAACGGCTAGTGTGCTCAATTTTGGAGTGCTTGATGGTGTCTGGGGACTAATTTGAACTAAAACCGAAACATACATACTTTGAGTTTATAATAAACTTTGCTTAAAAAGTTTCAAAATATTTATTTAAAAAAAATTAGAAACTTTTCAACTTTTCACTTTTCAACTTTCTAAAATCTCATTTTTTCTGAAATCTCATTTCTTAATAGTCAAGACTTTCTTTCAACACATATACAAATTATTTAAGTATAAAAGGTTAACGGGGGGTTAATGTAAATGGAGGCCCAAACTCTGCTTTAACAAGTCAAATAGCTCTTTCCGCAGATAATTATATATTGGAAATAACTCTAGATGCAATTTGTTTGGCTTGTTTTACATCTTTTGCTGTTTATTATTGAAGATTTTCCCTAAACTTTATTTGAAAGCACAAATGGAGAAAACCATTTCCTAAAGAGCTAAAGCATATTTGACAACAAACTTAGTTTTTTCTTAACTGCAGTTTGCTCTTCAAAAAGACAAACTTAATAACTCGTTATATAAAAAAGATTTAAGGATTATTTTTGCATTGCTTACTAGTTAAAGGTTTGCTGTTTCAATGGTGACATTAGTTTTATTTTTTAGTTGTTATGGATACCTAAACTGCTAATACCCCTTTTCATTGATTTCAAGTCAATACAAGTGAGACCTGAAACAAGAGTCACGGTGTGTTGTTGACTAATTGATTGCTTTGTAGCCGAATTGATCGTTCAAAGCTGAAGAAAAACCTCCAGTAAAAGTGAATTTCTGACCCACAGTACATTGGTAAAGAAGGAGGCGTTAACTTTCTAGTTAAATGCTCTCTCACGGTCTGTGACAAGACTGTTAGATCTTCTTGGAGTACCTAAAATAAAAATTAAAAGCAAACAAAAATAAAAAGAAAGACAAATAAAAGTTGAGTCAGAAAGATAGCATAAAGGAGTTAGATTTTTTAAAAGTTGAGTCAGAAAGATAGCATAAAGGAGTTAGATTTTTTAAAAGTTGAGTCAGAAAGATAGCATAAAGGAGACAGATTTTGCACAGATTATTACTATTTTTGCAAAATAGTAATAAAATTATCGAAAATAAGAAATGTAAAGAAAAAATATTTTAGCTCCAACCACATATTTCTTGGCAAACATGTTTCTTTTCACAACCGTTTCCGACACATCAAATGCTCGGAATGCAACATTTCTATATATAACCGTACTCTATCCTTTTTACATTTTGCAACAATTAATCGTTTGGCTGCTGGTACTTGTTCTTCGTTATTGTTTTGCTGAGGTTGCTTAGCATTGTTATGCTCAGGCATTTTAATATTTATATAAAGAGTCTACGCTTTGCGTTAAGTTTAGCAACTTTCACGGCTTCCTTTGTTGCTTTTTCTTCATATTTTTGTTTCAGAAACTAGATCACATTTTCTTCGGTAATAAATTTTCCGCCAAACTTTGACATGTTGCACTGCTTTTGATACTATTGCAACGCTCAACGCATGGTTGAAACCTATCAAAATTTAAGGCTGGTGTAGTTGAGAAAGATGGTAATCGGTGTGTAGTTGGAGTAGGTGCTGCGTAGGCTGCTAAAGTTGATGAAGGTAGATTAAACGTTTGTGTGATTGCTTATGCCTTACGATTTATGTTGTTTTTATTAAGTGGAAATAGACCAGTGTATTAAATACCAGCGATTGCATACAAGCGTGTAAAACATTTACCACTTTCGAATAGCAGTTTAAGTAACAGTGGAAAAAATTGTTTATCTAAATTCTTATATTTTGAGTCTTTGCAATTCTTTGGAAAAATTTCTCTCCTTGCTGTTTGCCATGATAATAGACACCTCTATCCAATGGTTGTAGAATATGTGAAGAATGCTCTGGTAGAAAAATCAAAATTATATTGCATTTTTTTCTCAGTAATACCGCTTCCAAAGGTATGTAAGTTGTATGCGCATCTAATACAAAAATATGATTACCACCAATTTGCTCAGTTTTAGGTGTAAACACTTCTTTCAGCCATTCAATAAACGTATCGTTCTCCATCCAACCTGATTTTGAAATTAAATATTTGGTGCCAACTGAACCAGCTCTTATCCAGTGAGAACAAAAGTTTCTTTTGGTTTTGTATATCACAAATGGTGGTGCAAAATGCCCATCAGCGTTGCAGCAATTGTTTACAGTATAATGTATTTTTTCATTGTTGCCAATAAGTTTAACTGCACGTCTTATCCCGTTTTGATACAATACGGTTGCTTTGCTTTGATCACCCGAAAAATCTGTTTTATCACAACTCCGAATATTATGATATTGCTTGGCAACGCATTCAAAATAACAATCAATTATTTCTGGCGTATAAGAAGCGGCTCTTTTATATGCGTTTAAGGTAGCCACATACAAATTCAAGGATTTCATTTTTTGTTAAACCATAAGCCCAGTCGCCAAATTATTGGAACGCACGCACCATCAAACTTCCTGTTTAATTTGAGAGTACCGTTGTTGTAACTGAGCCGTGGAAGCTTCTGTTATTGTTATTTTTGCGATCTTTAAGTGTTGAGAATGGAATGTTTGATGATTATTTTAACAAATAACAATATAGTTCATTTTAAATTAAACGAAATATTGCTAATACCACAAAATGTATAAAAAAATTTATTAACGATTATGTAATTGTGGTATTTATATACTTTGAAATTTATTTATATAACGATTGTGTAATTGTGGTATTTATATATTTTGTGGTATTATAAAGATAGGCGTTTAGTCACTTAGGAAAAACTAAGCTAAGTAATTTTGAGCGTTTTTATCAGAAAAAAGTTTTTTTTACTTTTTTGATTTTTTATGAACTTTTTGTTCTAGCTGCATAAAAAGTATACTATCAGAGTTAAAATAAAATTTCGAACAAGAAAAAATTATTTTTATATCAGTTCAAGCGCTATTTTGTTCGCAACGATGAAAAATATATAAAAATATTTTGTTTGCAACAATAAAAAAATATAAAAAAATATTTTGACTCCCCGTTAAAGTGGTATAAAAAAAGAAAAATATGGAGTTTTAACAATTTTTTTTTGACATATAATTATATCAATTCGAATAGCTCTTTAAAAGCCCCTTGTTGTTTTTTTTTAAACGGTCGCGATTAGTCCAGCTTTTTTTTAAAATTCATTGTGTTTTTTAACTAATAGAACAAAAAATGTTTTTTACTATTTTTAACATTTTTAAACACTACAAAATATTATTACTCAAGTTTAAGAATATATAAAATTTTTAAAATTTTATGTTTATGTAGTATGATTATACTACATAAACATAAAATTTTAAAAATGCAATCACTAATATTCACTTTTTGTATGATAATTGTAAATAGCAGGGTTGCCAGGTTTCTTTTCGGGGACAAGCCAAAAACAAAACAAAATTAAACCAGAAATAAACCAGACCAGAAAAAAAAATATATATATTAATCATCTTTTTTTTTTAAAGTTTTTTTTTATAATTTATACTTTTAAAAAAATGCTTTTTGATTCATAGATTCATCCTTGAATATTAAAATTTAACTTGTAAGAGAAGGAGGTCGGAGAAGAAAAACGAGTATGACAATGTTTAATGGGTTGCCACTCCAGCCTTCAAAGCGGTGTGGGGAAAGTAGTTCACTCCTAAACACCCATACTAAATCCGACACTATCAACCTGTCTTATAAATAGTTTTTTTTGCTTGCATATGCTTATAGATTTCTTTTTCAACCTTTGCAATAATTGACTCAATTACTTTAAAGTCCTTTTAAAAAGTCTTTTGCTTTATTAAACATGATTTGATCCAAATGACTGCATGCAAGACTTTGTTTGATATTGTTTAGTGTGCTTTTTATGCAGATGATTCGTGAGAAGGTTCAACAAAACAGAAACGGAACATATAAACAGCCAAGGCATCTATGTTGCGAAGGTCTGAGTCTCCGGAAATTTCTAAATCGGCTCACAAAACAGCTTATAATTCAGCGGTGTTTTTAGAAACTCATTTTTCTTAAAAGTTTTTAAACTCGCTCTTTGCATCAATAAGATATAACTTTTTGCATCAATAAGATATAACAGTAGATTTGAAACGACCTTTCTAACTTGGGAAGCAACATTTATCACAGGTAGATTTTTTCTCATACAAGATCATTTTGAATGTAAGAATTTTCTAATATTTTTGGCATTTAAGGGATAAAAACAATGTAAATGACATTTTAATAACAAAATTTTAATGACATAATAATAACAACATTTTAATGACATCACAAGTAAAAGTTTTTAATGTTTTAAGATTTTATTGTACGCATTTTTTTCATTTGTTTTAAACTTCATTGTTCATCTATAAAATGAAAAAATGAAAACCTTTCTTTCCCTCGAATTTACTTTTTTTTATGAAATAAAAACTTGATTAGATCAATTTATCATTAAATATACCAGAATTAAACCAGGTTTTAAAAACTTACCAAAAAAACAAAAAAAGAATAAAGACTTTAAAATAAACCAGATTTAACCAGTTTTTCTAAAATAAACCAAAACAAAAATTCTAAGCCAAACGATAAAAAAACAAACCAGATTTGAGAAATCTGGCTTTAAAAAACACCAGATTGCAACCTTGGTAAAAAGCGAGGAGCTGCAAAAATTCTTACATCACATTCTGCGTACTCATATCCTGAACCTTTTTGAATATTGTGTTTGTAACATACCGCACACCATCTTGGTGTTAATCTTTTCTTAACATTTTTAATAATCATTCATTAAATATATCTTTTCATTATTGATTCATCAAATGTATAAAATTCTATCTTTTTGTGAGTAAATGTATATTTTTTGATAATTATTTTTGCACTGAAAGAACTTTCTTATTTGTCATATTTAAAACTAAATTGAACACGTTTTAAAGACAATTATTGAAACAGAAGCTCTGTAAACATTTTGTAATAACTTTTGTGACTAGTAGACGTATAATTAAGGTGAGTTTCCACTCATCCGTTTTTTCACAGGAACGGGATAGGAAAGAGAAAAATAATTACGTGAGCATGCGTAGTTTTCCTTCAGACATATTAAAACTTATACTACGCATGCCCACGTGATTATTTTTCCCGTCCCTTTCCCGTTTCCGTGAAAAAAACGGATGAGTGGAAACTCACCTTTACTGATGAACAAGAAAGAAATATAAAGAGACGCACAAAACCGTAATATTACGGCATGGACATTTAAAAACTACTTTTAGTTTGTGTAATATTACGGCATGGGCTGTTAACGGGATAGAAGAGATAGTTCTGTATTTGAATTTATTTTTATTTTTTTCATAGCCATAATTATTTAATAATTTTGAGCAGTGTACGGTTTAACCCGGTTTTACTCTTACTCTCAATTTTAGTTTGAAGTCCAACAGATGTTTTTACTTTCATAAAGTTTTACTTTTATATAAAAACTGCGTTCGGGCAAATCTCCTTAATTTTGATTTAAAGCATTTATTTGCTGTGTTGTAAATTTGTTAATTGCATTCCGTTTTTTATTTTTTAAATAGTGTTAAAAATTGGCAGTTGAATGTGTCTTAATGTACGAAGTGGCTTAGTGGTTTAGTGGCAAAGTGGCTTAGGTTGCTGCACTTCCGAAGTACAGTGTGAGGTTTTAAATACTGTCGTTTACATACTAATTTTTTAAATCATTTTCAATTTTCTAAAATACAAATGAAAACATTTTTAAAGTTCAATTTTTGATTTATGAAGATAAAATATAGGGTAAAACAGGGTAAAACGAGCTGTTATCGATACTTAAACGTAAAATTTTCAAAATAAAAGCCTAACATTTTGCAGTTTTCAAAATTTATACCATTTAAAGTAGTAGGTACAATATGAAACAAAATACTAAGATTAAAAGTTATTATTACAATATTAAATATATAATAAAAAATAAAAAAAAACATGTTCACTGACTATTTTACCCCAACATAAGGGTAAAGTGAACTACTTTTTCTTTAACTCTTCTGTGTTTGTTATTTCTAATAAATTAATTTTTTTATTATCTTTTTTAACTCGCTTCTTGATCTTTTCTTTAAATCATTTATTTTCTTCATAGTTTAATCTTTAAAACGCATCTTCTATTTTAAGACACTCATCTACATAGCGTCTTTTTATTATTTTCGTAGGTCTTTCATTGTAAGAACGAGCATCACTCATTCTAACGTCGCGCTTTGTGGCAATTAACTTTCACTGTTTCTCTCATGATTTTGTTTCCAGTATAACAATCTACGTCTGATGTTGATAATTGATTTACTTTTTCATTGTTTATGTCATTGTCTACTGATATTATAGCTTTTTGTGAATTGCATTTGTTGACTCCTCAATAAAACAATTTTCACAAGTTTTGTTCTGATCATTGACATTGGTGTTCTGATTGACATTAGTTCTCATTGACATTGATGACAAAGTGATGTTTTGAGGGGTATTATTATTATAATTATTTGTTTTCTGAGAAAAAGAGTGTTAACAGATTTCAGAAGGAATTAACTATATCAGATGCTATAGCTGATGGATCACTGGGAAAAATTCCAGTTTTGGCAAATGATTGCACTAAATGAGCTGGTTTAAAGGAGAAATCATAAAGTTTTTTTAATAAAGATGGAAAAACAAATTTCCTAACCACCTGGATTCGGTACACCAATTAGCCAGAATTTCACGCAGCACATGTTTAATTTGGCAAAAGACTCCCACATCAAGTAACTGAAGTAAATACAAACAGTGTGCTGGAAAACACAAAATAGATATATGGTTTTCAATTGCGTTTTTAACAGTTTCTAAAGAAATACGACTTATATGACCATCAAAGAACAAAACTGACTTGCAAGTGTCTTTCAACCATCAAACAAGATGGTTAAGTATTCACTGAAAACGTCTGTTTCTATCCAACTGTTTTTGTCATCCCATATAAGGAGCCCTTTGGTCTACCAGATATTCGCACAGTTGGTCAAACACCTGTTTTTACGAAGATTGATCCATAACTTGTGAATGGAAAGTGCTATAAGGTTGATTAAAGATTTTTTGGAATAGTTGTAAAATTTGGAAATGTGTATATTTTGGAAAAACTGAAAAATAACTTTGCTGCAAGATGTTTAGATCATAGTTTTAAAGAACAAAGTATAAAAAATTTGCTTTTTTTTCGGTTATAACAAAAAATACGTACAAATATTAATAAACATGTACGAATATTTGTAATACAAAGATAACATAGGTACATTATTAACAAATACAATAAATATTATCAAATGAGGTACTAATATGCGTAATTTGTTCATAACTTTTCAAAATATTTTTTATCTTCAGATAAAATGTTATTTCAGACATTTTTTAAAGAAAATAACAATCAGAATGTCCTTTTTCATAACAAAATTTCAAAAATAGTTTTGACTTGTATCTCTTGTCAAAAAAAACTTAATTACATAATTTCAACATTTGGTTAATGAAATTTGAAACTGACAGTTTAAGTGTTTTTTCTTGAGAATCTAGTAGGTTTCAATCCTAATATTTTGTTATTACCTTCGAACCCTGAATCATAAAGATTTACTAAACCACTTTCCTTATTATTCAAAATTAGCTCCCAAAAATGACCAATCTGTTTGTGAAGTGATTGTGTTATACCCCAGTGGGCACGGAAGTAAAAAAAGACGTCTTTTAAACGTCTTTTACACGTTTTAGACGTTTTCTGAACGTCTTTTGAACGTTTTGGACGTATTTTAAACGTTTAAAAGACGTCTTTTTTACTTCCGTGCCCACTGGGACCGATCCATGTTCCAGGTTTTAATTTTAATACAAGCGGAAACTTGTTAAATAAGAATAAGTAAAAATCTGTACAACAGCTTCATATTTATCCACATAAATTTTTCTTTTTAAGAAATCAAAAAAAAAATTTAACTTTTAATTTTTTTATTCGCATTATTTCATTATATTTCTTAAACTAGTTTTAAGAAAATTTTCAAAACAAGTATTTATTTTAAGAGTAAACAATTCGATTAAATAACTACGATGTATATATACAGTTCCACTAAAAATATTTGATGAAAAAACATAACAAAAAGACTATTTCATTATGCCCGTGAACTAAACGTTCACGAGTAATGTGAACTAAATTGATTTACAAACTCAAAACTTAGTACAAAGAAAAACTTTTTTATTATAATAAAAACTAGAATTTTTGTAAAACAATATTATATTATTATTTTTTTAATTTTATTTAGGTGCCCCAAGAAGTCCTTACAGTCTTATCACAGAGCACCGCGGATGAGGATTTAATCAGAAGTCTTCCGATTAAATCCTCATCCTTCCTAACCAATGCCGCAAAACTTGCCCAGTGGCGAGGTTTAAACCATGGATACTTTGTTTCTGAGGCAAGTGTGCTACGACTGCACAAGGGTGCTCATTATCTACAAAATGTATATTAACAATATAAATGGTATTTGCATTAATAACTACATATCTTAAATTTGCTAAAAGCTATTGCAGAGTTTTAATAACGTTATTTTATAACTTCCACCAAAATCGTTTTTTAAAATAGCTATTACACCAAAACAAAGGCTATATTTTGATTAATTTTTTTTTTGAAAAGTTTTAAAATATTGTATTATCCAAAAATAATGCTAAATTACTAAAGGAAAAGTTTTTTAAAAGTTATATTTTAAAAGTCATTAAAAAAACAAGTTCACTTTACCCCTTGGTCACATCACCATCTGTTTATCCTACTACTATAGAGTTTTTAAAAAGCATAAAATTGCAATAAACATCAAAACAGCTGAAGAGATTTTTTGTGCATTAGTTATTTCTATGCGTTCATCACACATTACAGAGACAAATTTTATTTTTTTATAAGAAAAAAGATTTAATGTTCAAACTTATATTTTTTTGAAAATTAAATAACGGGATAATCCGGAAAAAAGATTAAAACTTAATAAAGAAAAAAATCTATAAGTCCTTGGACGTTTTTTTTTATTGAAGTTTACAATTTTATAATAAGAAGTTTTAAAGTATTAAACATTAACTATTGAAAACAAAGAGTTGACAGATTTTTATATTAAATAAGTATAGAAAAGGTCGGTGTATACACCGACCATTTCTGTATTTATATAACATAACTTTAAAAAATTTTAGATTTAAAGTAGTCTTACCAAGACCTGTATTTTACGGATTTAAAAAAATAGTTTATTTGTAGCAATGTTTAAAAATTATTGAGTCAATTGTGAAATGTATAATTAATACCAATTTATGCTTCATTATTTTTCAGTAATTCAGACTAAAATGTACCACAAGATTACATGTGATGCAACAAATAAATAAAAATATGATTAGAAAACATGTTTTTTGGAAAAAGAAAAGATATAATATTTTTAAATTTTTAAAATGCTTTATGTAAAATTTGCATACACTTCAATTCTTTTAATTTTAATGTGTTTGATAAGCGTCAAATAAAGATTTACAATATTGACTTTTGCAAAAAAAAATAGTAAAAACGATTAAACATTACTTAATGAACGCAACATTAAAAGATTTGAATGCACTATTCAATCTATTTAATGTGTAGGTTTATTAAAAGTCAATTAGGCGTTTACAAAAATTGAAAAAAGTTTAAATCGTTTAGTTAATAGATTTGTAATGTACGCTTTGATTACCTTAATGTATACGTTTATTAAACGTTTACTAAACATTTAGAATAGTGGCTTATATTAGTCAATCTACCAACATTTAACCAACGCTTAGTTAACGTATACATTAAAAAACTTTAAATGTTAATACAAATCAACGGTCAATTTTTGGTTAATAATTGTTCGCTTAACATTTCATTCATTTTTTGACCAGTTTCGACTAATTATTTGTCGGCTGACTTTTGACGTCTTTTTTGACGTCTATGTTTACTCTAGACCTACTTCTAGATGACGTAGTGTTTGTTGAGAATAAAATAGGTATAATAAAAGTTGTTAGTATTTCATAGTAGAACACTAATGTAACATTTCTAAATGTGTAATATTTGTTTTTTAGACTTCATTATTTTAAAAACAGTGACCGAAAATCACAGTAATCGTAAGCGTTTTGAGGTATAAGTATCAAAAAACTAACAAAATTTAATTAACACTGGTAGAAATTCCTACAAATTTAAGTTATAAAACTGAATTTTTATCTAGGGATTAGTGCTGCCACAGGCTTTATTTGCAGTATCTTTTTATCAAACACCTAAACTCTCTAGTTTTAGTCAAACAATTGACAAATAATAATTACAAAAAAAATACTTTCCAATTATATTTGGGTGGGAGGAGGTGGAGGAGGAATAATTAAGAGGGCAATAGCCTCTTTGCCTTTCCTCTCTATTAGTAGTCCTCGATATTTTCTGAACCCCTCAGCGAATGGTCAGCATGTCACTGTCTACTTATATAAACAATAACTTATTACTTATGTGCTTTTGATACATAATAATAAACTTAAGATCAACATATTATTGTATATTATAGTCATCGAATGTTTTGGTTATCAATCGAGAAGTTAATCAAGAAGAACATCAACTCTGCACTTAGAATTGGTAGAGTTAATCCTTACTCAGAAAAAGTTTTAAAACTGACTAATTTTAATTTCATAAAAACAGGTATGAAAAAATTGTAAATGTTATAATAATACGAGTACCCGTTAAAAAAGCAATATTTTTAATAAAGGTTGTACCTATAAACAGTCAATAAAAACAATACATTTGATGATGTCATTTATAGTTTTCCTTTTTAACTTATATAAATTAAATAGAATTTATCTAAAATAAATAAAAAAGCACGCATATAACAGTTTTATTTTTTAATATAATTATGGAGTATAATAAAGAAGTATAATGAAATAACAAGCATTTGTTCTTTTCAGACTTTGTGATGGGGATAAAGAAATTGTAGCTATTAAAAATTTTATAGTAAGATCTTCACGATCTTCTTTTACTTTGCAAACTAACCAAATTAATATTGTTTAAAGGTTGTGTTACTATTAACTAGATGTCCGGACCCGTAAAATAAGAGTCTTGATGAGTCTATTATACACCAAAAATTTCTATACTTATACCTTCCCAGTAAACACACAAAAGTCTTTTAAACGCCAAAACAACATTTCAGCAAAACGTTCAGATATGGTTGATTATCCGTTTAGAATGAAATCCAGATTAACTTTAAAAACAAACGTTTATAAACGTCTATATTCAAACGTATTTAAGGCGTCTATTATAGGATTAATATACACATATAAAGAGTTTAGATATTGCCTAAATTACGTTTAAATCTAGTCTAATTAACGTATACAAAGCGTTCAGATTTACTCTAAGTAAGCGTATATTAAAGCTTTAGATCTTCTCTAATAGCTTCTAAATTTGATTTAATTAACGTAATTTCAATTTATTTAAGTTTTAAAGCTAATATAAATTGAAATTACGTTTTAACTTTTTAACTTTATATTAGTAATAAGAGCTACATAGGTCTTGAAACTTATAAATATGAAATTTATAAATAAAATACAGTTATAAAAGACCTGGTCTTATTTTTTATATTTTTTATAACTATTATAATATGTTTATAAACTTTTATACAATACTACTTATACTATACTTTTATTTAATAAAACTTTATATGAAGTTATAAACTTACATAAAACGTTTTCATATAGTAGGGGTTTAGAGAAAAAATGATTGTGCTCTATACTTGTTTATGATTTGATAATTAAAAAAAAATTAAATGTTCAAGCTTTTTGCAGTGGAAATTTTATCAAGTATTTTTTTAATTTAATCTCATAAGCAGAAAATAAAAGTTTACATTAAGATTAAGTCAAAAATTACTAAAAAAATAAATAAACTCAAAAATAATTATTTTGGATCACTGTTTTTTCTGGTTTGTGCATTATCGAAGATCTTCCTAGACGGCCTACCGCTTTTTCATCATTCACCTGTTTGTGCAACATCATCTTCTACATTCGTATCTTGATCGTCTGATTTTGAGACCTGGTTTGTAACCGCGAAAAACGAGTGTAAAATAATTAGCATTTTTAATGTATATTTATAAATCAAAATTGAAATTACGCAGAACAACTTTACATATAGATTTTCTGAATGGATGTTTCCAAAATTTCCTGTACCATTCATTTTTATTTTTGACATTAAAAAGTTAGTAAAGTTGCGACATAACACATGCAGTGATTTTTACCAGCTCTGTTGCACCAATTTTCTTTAGTAAATGTAACTAAATGAAGCTAAAATGCATTTAAAATTAAAAAAGAAATATTTAGATATTAAATCTCTTGATTATTGCAAAGATGAATACCAACTATTACACAATCATACTAGCGTTTACTAAATGAATTTAAACTGTTTATAAAACTTATAAAAAAAGTTCTTGCAGCAGGACCCTCATAACGAGAGACCAGCAACTCATATTTTTTAACTATGTCATTGTGGCCATCAATAACTTCTAAAAAAATTGGAGTCCATTGATTTTTTGGCATTTAGAAAGGTAGATTGTCACGATAAGATCCTTTTAACTTTCATTGATTAAAATGGCGCACCTGACACTTGTTTATTATTTCAGTCGTTTTGCTTTCATTTGTTGTAAGGAAGTGAATGTTGAAAACGCATTTAAGTCTAATTTAATTATTTAGCTAATAAACAATAATTTTGTAATAAGTTATTTATTTCGTTAAATTATGCCTATTTAAACCGCGTGACTTGACCTTTTAAGTGAATTAATGCGTGACTTAAGCTGTTACGCGAGTCTTCTGACCGACGGTTATATTACTATAACGGCTATATTATAATATATTAAACGTTTATTAAACGTCGATCAAAGCGATTATATTGTAACATTTTATCGACGTTTAATAAACTTATAAATTAAAAGACTTGAAGCGTAGATTTTAAATCTATAAATGTTTGCGTTTAATTAAGGTCGATTAAAAGTTTACAATATTGACTAATGTAAGTCGATATTTTAAACGTTAGGTTGACGTTTAGTAAACGTATATTTAAAAAAGTTTGTAATATACATTTCAAATCAAGCGTCGATTTTTAGTCAATAATAGGTCGCTAAACGTTTTATCAAGGAGGTTCAATAGCTTAGTTGGAGGGAGAACAAAGCCAAAAATGGATTTAAATCGCGTTAGAGTCTTTGTAGTTCAATTATTCCAGTAAAAAGTCAAAATGGCGTTTTTGCAAAAAAAGAAAAATTTTGAAATCTAATCAGTAAGCTTTGAGAGTTGTAATCGAAATGGATTAATAAAATATAAGTTTGTTGGATATGTTTAACTATTCGAGCAATCAAGAAGTTTGAAAACAAAAATCACGATTAAGGTGAAGTAGTTGTTTTTTGAGAACCTCAGTTATAGGTATAAATATCAAAGTTATATCTCTACTACCTATTTGAACCATATTATTTGCTTGCCTGTTCAGCTATAGGTTAGTTACGTTCTTTAAGGCTGTTCTTTCGGCCAGGAACTTATCAAATCCCGCCAGGATTTTATTTTGTGTTGGAGTATTTTTCCTTGATTTAAAAGCAAATTGCTTTATTGTAAATATTATTATTATTATTATATTATTATATTTTCTTTGCCGTATAATTAAATTTACAATGAGAAAAAACCATTCATGTATAAAAATTGGCCGGAGCAAGAAGAAGACATAAACTGTCTTATCGCCAAGCCCCGTTTACATTAACGTCACAAAGTTACAAGTTAAAAACTAAAAGGTTAAAAATTGAAGTACAATACAATATTAGTTCGACAAATATAAGACACAAGTAATAAATCGAATAAATGTTATTAGTCTGCTCAAAATTAATAGTATATATATTTTTTATTTTAATAAGAAATAAACAAGATACACAAGACAATAGTAAATGAGTAGTGATGACTTTTTCAGGTTTAATTATTTTAGGTGATTTTAGAAGAAATCTTTAAAATCGAAAGTTTTTTCTAATAGAAAACGTTTAGATTCTCTTTTGAATTGTTCTAAGGAGATGCCTCGAAGAATTTTATTTTTAATTATATTTTTTAAAAAACCTTTCCATATAAATGGTCCCCGGTATTGAATTTGAAATGAATTGAGTTTTAAATAAGATCTTGGAATAACAAAATTATCAGATGAAAATTTAGTGGGATATTTATGAGATATTTCGGTAAAGTAAGACTGAAATATATTAGGAGATAACGCATGTTTTGTTTTAAACGTAAATAGCATAACTTGGTATATATTAAATTTGTAAATATTAGGTACATTAAGTTTCTTTAAAAGAGATTCACCATTAACAGTTCTGTTAACGCCAAAGATAATCCTACAAGCATGTTTTTGTTTGCTATAAATTTTTTTGAGCTTCCCATAATTGGTACTTGCCCATGCAAGATTACAATAGGAAAGATAACTATGAATAAATGAGAAATATATAATTTTTAAAGATTCCGTATTAAGAAAAGGTTTAACTTTATATAGCATTGAAATATTTTTGGAGATTTTATTTTCAATAGATCTAATATGATATTTCCATGATATATTTTCATCTAATATCACTCCTAGAAAGTTAATAGTTGACTCTCTTTTAATAACTTTTTTGTTCATAAAGAGATCAGGTAGTTTTAAAAAAAGGTTATCACCTTTACTAGGTTTGTGGAACAACATAAATTTAGTTTTCCCAACATTTAATGAAAGTTTATTATTCGTAATCCATTTCTTTATTTTTAATAACTCTTCATTAAAAATTCTAAACAGATCTTTAATATTTCTGTTAGAGTAAAAAAGATTTGAGTCATCAGCAAACAAAATAACGTTTAGAATTTTGGATGCTAAATACAAATCATTAATGAACAGTATGAATAATAAGGGCCCTAAGATTGATCCCTGGGGAACACCACAAGTTATGATATGTTTTTTTTCTTCATTTTCTGTATATATTATGTATTGTTTCCTGTTTGAAAGGTAACTTTTAAACCATTGTAAGTTATTGTTTAATACTCCATACATTTCTAGTTTTTTTATTAGAATATCATGATTAACAGTGTCAAATGCTTTTGACAAATCAATAAAAACTCCTAATGTATAGCAATCATTATTGAACCCATTGGATACATAATTTATTAGATCGACTACTGCATGGTCCGTTGAATGATTTTTTTTAAACCCAAATTGTTTATTATACAGAATATTGTTCTCAGTTAAATAGTTGTTAAGTCTATCATACATAATTCGTTCTAACAATTTAGAGAAACATGGTAAGACAGAAATAGGTCTATAATTGGACATATTTGTATCATCGCCATTTTTAAAAATGGGTATAATCTTAGCAATTTTTAATTTCTCCGGTACAATACCGGATTTTGAAGAAAGATTAAAAATGTGAAACAGTGATGGTTCAATAATATCAAACACAGCTTTAACTACATTTACGCTAATTTTATCAATGCCCGCACATTTATTATTTTTTAGACAGTTGAAAGCATTGCGCATCTCACTTAAGTTTAAATTAGATTCTATCATAGATGTGTTGGGTGTATTTATATAAGATTCGAAGTTGTTTGAGTTGGTTTTTAGAATTTTATTAGCTAATTTTGGTCCAATATCAAAAAAAAAATTGTTGAGCTTGTTAATTATGACTTCTTTATTATAAATTATATCCCCGTCAACTAAAAGTTTTTCTGGCAATTTATTATTTTGACATTTATTTGTACCGATTATCTGCTTAATTACATTCCACGTCTTTTGTGTGTTTCCATGTGTTTTTTCTAGCAATTTTGCATAATAATTTTTTTTAGATTGTTTCTTTATTTTTTCAAACAAGTTTTTATAATTTTTATATTTTGTTTCAATTTTATATGTTTTATGTTTTAAATATTTTTCATAAAGGTTTTGTTTCCTCTTTGATGATTTGAGTAAACCTTTGGTCATCCAAGGGTTTAAAAGTGATTTAGGATTTATAATTTTTTTTATAACTGGAAATGCCAAATCATAGTATTTACAAAACTGCGCCAAAAATAATTCATACGCATTATTCACATCTTGCGATTGTAATATAAGATCCCAATTAGTTTTTTCAGATAGAAGATTTCGAAAATATATTATGGAGTTTTTATTGATTTGTCGCATTGATATTGTTGATTTAGAGACAGAATGATTAAGGGTTATATTATCTGTAGTTAAGAATATTGGGTAATGATCTGTTATGTCAGTTTTAATTATACCCGATTCTAAAGGGCAATTATGAAAATTATTAGTAAATATGTTATCTAGTAAGGTCGACGAAGTCTTAGTTATTCTCGTCGACTTATTTATAGTGGGAATGATATCGTATTGTATAAGTGTATCTAAAAAGCATTGAACATTTAGATTTGAAGCATGATTTAACAAGTTTAAATTATAATCACCAGTTAAGTACACGTGTTTCTTTGTAATTTTTGTTAATTTTGTTAATTTTGCTTAAAAATTTTGTTAAATTTGTTAATTTTGCTAAAAAAACGTTTTTAGATAGGTATGAAACTTTTTTAAATTGCCAGATGGCTTTCTATAAATAGAACTAATAATTATATTTTTGGTCGCTTTATTATTTATTTCAATGCGTAACGACTCACAATCTGTTTCGTTAACGCTGAGGTCGTTACGCAATTCAAAGTTAATAGATTTGTGAACAAAGATACTTAAACCACCACCGACAACGTGGTTTTGACGCGGTTGGTGGACTGACACGTAATTACTTAGCTCATAATTATAGTTTTTTTCATTGCTTTTCAACCACGTTTCTGTGAGAGTAATTATTTGAAAATCATGATTTAGATCATGCAATAATAATTTTAGATTATCAAAATTTTTATTGATACTTCGAATGTTTAAATTTAAAATTCAAAAACTATTTATTTTATTTTTTTGACACAAAAAATGAGTAGCTTCACGGATTGAATAATACTCACTTTCAAAGTTTTTTTTTATTGAAATAGTCATCACTCTCAGTATTCAAATTTAATAAAAGATTATCATCCATTTTTAAAAAAGTAGAATATAATAACAATCTAAATCATATATATAAAGAAAAAGGAAAAATAAAAGGTACCGTTAAGCTAGAAGAAACATAAAATATTTACTTTTCTTTTGGAGACCATTCTCGTACAATCAACTTGTCGTATGATATAAACGCGAATTTCCCACCTTCTCGAGCTTTTTTCATTTCCATCCGTAATTCTTTTCTTATTTGTACCGTCTCCGCACAATAATCCTCATTTATATATATGTTTTTGCCTTTTAATTTTGAAGAATTTTTTAGGATTCTTTCTTTATCTTTATAATTTAGTAATTTTAGTACTATAGATCTTACTTTTTTGCCGTCTCTGATTCCAGTTCTGTGAGCCCTTTCAATTTTAATTTCTTTCAGTCCAAGTGATTCTTCAAATAGCTTCAACACTTTTTCTTCACTATTGCTCCAACTTTCATTATCATTTTCTTTTAAACCGTCGATTCTCAGGTTATTCCTTCTCGATCTATCTTCAATTTCTCTTAGTTTGCTTTTTACCTTTAATAACTCACTTTTATCCCTTAATTTACTATTTATTTCTTTAGTTTTCTTTTTTACTACCTCGAATTTCTCAGTAGCAATTTGATCACTGGTCGTTATGTATTTCTTTAATTCCGTAAAGTCAGCCTCAAGAGAGATTACTTTTTTAGTTGTTATTTCTAAATCATTTTCAATTTTGCTAATCTTTTGAAGATTATTTATATTATCTTTTTCATATTCATTCAGCCTTTCTGTGAACATTTTAAAGTTTGCAGCTGTTAAGGATGCAAAACTCTTTTCTTGTTTTTTTAAAAGTTTTTTTGTTTCATCTAAGTTGGAATTTTTATGTTTCTCAAGTAAACCAGCAACAAGTACTTCAATACTTTTAGTATCCATATCAAAAATTTATTATTAGTAGTAGTTTGTTAAAAAAAAATAAAATAAAAAAAATAAAAATAAAAAGAATCAAAATAACAAATAATTCCACGCTGCAAAAACACGTCCGATCACTTCAACCATGCGCAAGAATATAAAATACATGGCAAAAATATAGATATAAAATATATGGCAAAAATATAAAGAGATATAAAATACATGGCAAAAATACAACCAATTCTTATTTAGACATTTATTAACTCAATTCTAATCTAGAAATTTATTATATGTTGTTCAAAAAGCACAACAAAAAATAACAACTAACTGACTTCAAATATTGTTTACGAATTTTTTAAACTTCTATTATTTTATTTGCAATGCTTTAATTGCTAATGACGTTTTGAAACAACATCATTGGATAGCTATTGTTAAAAATGGAATGTGATTGGTTAACTTTTAATTATGATAATTCCACGGTGTTTAATCGAAAATTATGTTACTACTAAAGGTGAGTTTCCACTCATCCGTTTTTTTACGGGAACGGGAAAAATAATCAAGTGAGCATGCGTAGTTTTACTTCGGACAAATTAAAACTTATAATATGCATGCCTACGTAATTATTTTTCCCTTCCCTTTTCCGTTCCCGTAAAAAAACGGATGAATGGAAACTCACCTTAAGACTGTTCTTTGAGAAGTGAATTATTTTAACTTTGTTCTCCCTCCAGCTACGCTATTATAGCTCCTTGGTTTCATCCATTTTTCGACCGATTTTGACTAAATATTGACCGATTCTGAACCAATCTTTGTTTACTGGGTTACTTCTATATTTTTGAGTAAGCGGTAGAAAAACTGTGCATATTCTCTACCTTTTAACGTTATGAATAAAAAATTATTTATAACATAAGTAACTATAAAAAACGCTTTACTAGTCGTTGCGCAAACAGCTTTTTATCAGCGTTTAGATATTAGTAACCAAAGCGGGTATTCAAAATAATTTTCAGCTTAAGATGTGTTGATTAATTAAAATCGACATAAAATGTTTAAAAAACCTTTGGAATTAAACTTAAAAATAGCTGGAATAATCAATCAAAAACCCGTATAATACAGGTCATAGTTCTATTCCACACCGACCGTTTCTATACTTTTTCTTTACATAGACTTTTAACTTTTTAAAAAAGTGTTAGAAAACAAAAACCTATTAAATCTTTGTTTTGCGTAAAGGGTAAACAACGGGTAGAGACTTAGGGGAAAGCGGGGCAACATGACGAACGATTTGAAAGCCCTGAGTTGTTGCAAAACTATAAGTCGTGAAGCCATAATACTTTCTCAGTATGTTCATGTTATTAAATTCTTTCATTGCCTGCATGAATTTTCAGTTTGCAAGTATAACAATTTGAAGCAAATATTAAAATAAAAAGTTCATAAATTTGTCATCTGGTCACGTGACCGGGGCAAGATGACTTATTATGCAATTTTTACCTCCAATTTTATAAAATTTTTAAAACTACCAATAACTCTAACTAAAGTAACAAAAAATAAACACAAATTGCAAAAAACTACTTTAACTACTAAAGAAGTTAAACCTGAAGGGCACCATCCATTATGAGAAACCGAAAGTGAGGATTTTTTTTTTAGGTGCTAAAAGTAAACTTATGTGTATAAAATTGCGTTAATAACATTTCAAAAAGCCAATTAGTGTTTTAAAATACAAGATGCAAATACAGTTTTGTTTTCACCCAATTTTAAGATTTTTTGTTGAGTTGTTATATGAAAACCTATCTTGCCTCATTTGCCATGTTGCCTCGCTTTCCCCTATTTATATTTTTTTCTTTATTAAGTTTCTATAATGTTTTTAAAAATTTTTTTCCACACCATCCGTAGCTCATTAAGACCTATTTAAAAAGGTTTTAAAAGAATAATGTTGAAGCGATGGAATTTGAACCCTTAGCTTGTACTTCTGAAGCGCAGCGTTTCTCTTAAATGAAATTTATTATGTTTTTATATTTTAAAAACAGCTCAAATATCCTAAAAACTTTCCTTGCTTTTTTCTAAACTATTTTAATGTTTATTGACTAAGAAATAACTTTTTTTTCAGAAATACTTAGGAGTTAAAAATAATAAATTAGTTTATATTATAATCCTTTTTATTTAGTTTCTTTAGTCTTTGAAGTCATTTGATTATACCTATCAGTTTACTAAAGCAATCACGTAAGAATTTTCTCATACCTATCAGTTTACTAAAGCAATCAAGTAAGAATTCTCTCATACCTATCAGTTTACTAAAGCAATCACGTAAGAATTCTCTCATAATAAAGGTTTTGCACCAAAATACTACTTTCCTTTATAATATAATATAATAAAATTATAAAGTTTTTGTTGCCAAATAGAAGTTACAGATAAACTTGTAATTTTTCTTTAGACTCTGCGAAGCTTATACATTTAAAGTATTGTGTTGCAACTTGCCCCGGTGCGGGTTAAGTTGAATTTTTTTTTACTTTTTGTTTCACTATTGCGAAACAAAATATTGCGAAACAAAATTATCAACTAAGTTTTATAGTATTTTTATTAATGTTGATTTAATGCGTCAGTAAGATCTAATTTATAATTCAGATAAAAACTAAAATAAAAAAAAAACAAAGTAAAATTACTACTCAAAACAAATTTTGGACATAAATGCTGTTTTTTAAATTTTGTTGCAAATAGTCCCGGTCTCCTCTAATACTTCCCAGACAGTAAGCAACGGGACGGTACCCGCGTGCTCGGGTAGTGGTTTTCAGCTTAAGTTGAAATTATTTGTATAAAATTTTAGTTCATTTAAACTAATTTAACATAAACTAAAAGTTCTTTAAATTTCTCAAAACTTGATATCAATTTAAAAAAAAAGCGTAATTTTTTATTTCCATTCAAGTTGTATGCTTGAATTTGCAAACTAATGGCTTGCACGGTCGTTTAGACTTTAGAAATAAGTGGAAAGTTATTATACGCAAGCGCAGTAGAGTTAAAAATAATTTAGAATTTTAAAAATGGCTACGGATGTAACGTTTTTAAAAACTTATCATTGACAACGAGTAACTTGTTTAATTTTAGATAATTTAATAGGCTTTTAACTATTTTTAAAATAAAATTATTGTGAAAATAACTTGCAGCTTTACTAAGAAATGTTTTAAATAAAATACAAGTCCTCTGAATGTGAATAAAATCTACTTTCAGCTAAAGCTACTTTTACTGTTTTTGTTTATAATCTTTAAACCTTTTTTAAAAAAATTTTGAGCGTAGAAATTTTTAAATTTTTATTTATTCAGCAAGATGAACCTTTTATCTTTTTTGCATTTTTTGCTTTTATGAGAATTCAATTTTTTTTGCAGGGTTAAAATAAAATCTTAATCGTTAACTTTTTGTAACCTGTTGCTACGATACTCCTTTCTGATGTGTATATATATATATATATATATATATATATATATATATATATATATATATATATATATATATATATATATATATATATATATATATATTTATATATATATATATATATATAAAATATATATATATATATATATATATATTTTTATTTATATTTATTTATATATAAATAAAAACACAAACAAGTTTTGAACTTAAAGCATAACTTTGATAAATTATTTAATTTTTAGATATAAAGCTATATAAAGTGTGTAATATTCGTAATGCAATAGAGACAAACAGAAAAAAAAGCAACATTAGTATAATTTAAAAAATGTAAATTTATTTTATGCATCAAATAAATATCAATCAACACAAAATAAAAGACCAAAATATAATTCAAATGAAAATATAAATATCTTTTATGCATTAAAAACATTTTTCATTCTTTCAATCTTTAAGTAAAAAATATTTTAAATATACTCATATTGATTTTAACAATCTCAAGCTGAAAACATTAAAAAAAAAAATTTAAACACGAAACACAAAAAATATTTATATCGAGTTCCAAGAAAAAGTCTTTCTGCTTTAGTTTACTTTTCCCTTCTTTACAACAGGCAAGTTTCTTTGTTGAAACGCGAATATGGTTGGAATACTAAAAAAATATATACTATAATATTTGTTTGTTTTAAATCAATTTTTATCATAATTTATTAATTTTGAATCAATATGTACAAAACCAGACTGATGATTCAATCGATAGAATCAAAATGATAGCATTCAATCGATAAAATCAAAAACAAAACTAATGGTATTGCTTTGATGCAGGCAATACAGTTGATTTATTTGAGGTTATTGACTAAATCAAAAGCCTGGAATAATAACATTCAAAATTTTGATCATAGATAAGTGTGCATAAATATATAATGTATGTATGCGTATATATATATATATATATATATATATATATATATATATATATATATATATATATATATATATATATATTAGGGTCTTGTGAATTGCTTCGATTCGTGAATCAAGTGTCGCTTCGATTCGAGTCGAAAAAAAAAAATTCAAGTTTTTTCAAATCATATTTTTGCGAATTATTTTGCGAATATTGCTGGTTTTTTTAGATTTCTAAAGCTAAAATGTAATTGAAATGGGTTTTTCAAACCGGGGGAAGAAAAAGTAATTGAAAATAGTTCTAACATCACTTTAAAACAAACGCCAAAAATATAATCAGAGCAAAAAGAATTTGTTCAAAAAAATATTTTTATCTTTTTGGAAAAAAAAACAAACTTAAACTTGGTTTTCACGAATAGCTGATTCGATTCATGATTCGATTCGCGGATCAAGAACTGCTTTGAGATTCAATTTGAAACAAAAAATGTCAATTTGCAAGGCCCTAATGTATATATATATATATATATATATATATATATATATATATATATATATATATATATATATATATATATATATATATATATATATATATATATATATATATATATATATATATATATATATGTTACCAACATATAACAATATTATGTTACTAACATATAAAAATATTATGTTACTAACATATAACAATACTATGCTCTCTTCTTTAAGAATATTGAGCACTCTTAGACAGTCTGTTCAACTCCTTCAGAAGGTTTATCAAAAAAATAGATAAGTGTTTATATTATATATATATATATATATATATATATATATATATATATATATATATATATATATATATATATATATATATATATATATATATATATATATATATATATATATATATATATTTAAACAATTTAAAAAATGTATTCTACAAAATAGAGTGCTCAATGTTCTTAAAAGAACAGTGCAAATTTCTGATGATTCTTAATGAAACACAGTGTAAAATGAAATAAAATTTTGTTAAGAGATTTTTTACTAATTTATTATATATATATATATATATATATATATATATATATATATATATATATATATATATATATATATATATATATATATATATATATATATATATATATAGCCACATCGGAAAAGAGCACCATAGCAACAGGTTACACAAGTTTAATGATTAAGATTTTCTTTTAACCCTGCAAAAAAAATTGAATCCTCATATAAGCAAAAAATACAAAATAGATAAAAGGTTCATCTTGCTGAATAAATTTAAATTAAAAAATTTCTACGCTCAAAAATATTTTAAAAAAGGTTTAAAAATTGTAAACAAAAAAACTAAAGTTGCTTTAGTTGAAAGTAGATATTATTCACATTCAGAGATCTTGTATTTTATTTTTAAAATTTCTTCGTACAGCTGCAAGCTATTTTTAAAATAATTTCATGAAAAAACTAGTTAAAAGCCTATTTAATTATCTAAAATTAAACAAATTACTCGTTGTCAATGATTAGTTTCTAAAATCCTGTTACCGTAGCCATTTTAAAAAACCTTCAAAAAATGTAATTTCACTGCGCATGCGTATAATAACTTTCCTCTTACAAACGACCGTGCTTGGTATATATATAACTTCGACAGCCGTATTCTTATCTCTCCGTTAAGCTTAACGAAGCTTTTGTCTGAAATTTCATTACAATATATCTAAGTAAAGAAATGACGAAAGTTTTGTTTAAATTTTTTAAAATAAAACTAATACTAAAATAAAACATTTATTTTTAAAAATTTATATTTTTAAAGAACTTTTTTATTAATATCGTTAAAAAGAAATGTTTTACTAACGCTCTGTTAAGCTTAACGGAGAGATGAGAATACGGCCCCTGAGAATACGGCCCCTGCATAATAATCAATATTTTAATTATGCAATTAAATCGTATATTTTCTTTTTGTGTATTTTCATGTCATCTCGCGAAAATCTTTAATATAATTATCGTACCTTTTCCGTAATTTGTTAATATAACTAGGAAGGTTTTGTTTTTGAAAAGTTTTGATATCTTACGGTGTTTCACGGCGTATCTCACATTATTACTATATTTTTGTACTTTTGATGTCGATGTTAACTTCGACGTCATATCTCTGTCAAACACATAACTCTGTCATAAACAGAAAGTTCACTTGAATCACATTTGTCAAATTACTAACTAATTACCTAACCGCGAGGAAATCAAAAAATCACTGTTAAAGTCCTTAAAAGGTATTCATTCAAAATAAAAAAGCAATTATGTGTAAAAAATAACTATGAAAGTGGTTTTCATTGAAGCACGTAGAGAAAATAAATAAATAAATAAAACATATTTGGATGAGTGTACCGACCACCTAGTGGTAAAATTAGGTCATTTCAAGAGCTCATCAAACGTAGTATTTCAAAAATAAACAAAGAAAAAAAAAAAGGTTATATAATATTTACATATATAAATTTTTCTTAATTTTTCGTACATTTAAATGTCACAGTACAATTATATATGCCATATATATTCGTGTTACAATTAAAAAAATCCCAATATCAGCATAATTAAAATAAGAAAAACACTCACATATATACATTTACAGATAAAAGCATTTATATACACTTACAAATGTATAGATGCGCACATACATAAACTGCTAACAACGAAACATAAGATAGGATCTGAAAGTTGATCACAAGATCTTGTCGCCAGAACCTTGCAAAATACAAACAAGCAAAATAAAGACAAATAAATATAATAAATAAATATAACAAATCTAAATCCAAGTTGAATAAGAATTTTCAAAATATTAAAAGTATCTGAGTATATTATCAAGTAAAAAAATACATTTTTTTAGATTTATTAAATAAATTTGAAATCTTTAAGAACAAAAAAGGTTACATAACATGTATCAAATGTGACAAACGCCGTAAGATTTCAGAAATTTCTAAAATAAAACCTTCTTTAGGCACGTTTTTATAATAAAATACCTAGCGAGTAATCAACAAACCGGAGGTAAAAGGGCTTTTAAGATTAGGAAAACAAAGAAATCAAGTTTTAGGGGAAAGTACTCTATCTCAAAAACATAATTAAAAAAAACAAAAACAAACAGAAATTCTCGAGTTTAAAAAAATTAATGTTATGTTATGTAACATAGTTATGTCAAAAATAAATTTTTTGTTTGTTTTGAATAACTTATACGTTTAGGGGGGGAATAAACAATGCGTACGAATGCAATGAAAGGAGGGGAGGATTATTCAAAACAAAAAGTTGCGTACAAAGGAGAAGGGGGTCTTATAATAGTAGTTTTACTACGTACGTACTTTATGGATGCCTTAACATATTTGAAAAATATAAAAATACCATATTAAATCAATTTTAAGCTGTCATCATGACACATAGCATAAAAGAATCGGGGTCATTTTTTGTTACTCTAATTAAAACTCCACCTGAACTAAATGAAAATATTCAAAAAACCGTAAGAAGAAGACCGTTTGCCATTGTTGTGGTTCAATATAGAAATGGAACACTAACGTTATCTTTCAAAACAAAATAGGTTAGTGGTGAACACACTGTGCCCTTATCATAAGCAATTATTGCCCCATCAGCCCCTGCTATAATACCGCCCTGCAAAAAGGGATTGACGTAAATAAAAGGAAGTTAATTGTTACCTTCTCGGTAATACCGAGTATGAAAAAGATGGTAAATAGTTCTAGTTACCTAGATACAACCTCAGCAACCAGAATGGTTTCTGATTCTTGCTGATGGAAAAACAGTATTAGGAAAATATTATCAACCTGATCAACTTTAGAGCGTTAGATCACAGTTGTGCTATTTAAACTTTCTACTGCAATTATATCCAACATTTTTATTAATTGTTAAAAATGGCTTTTACACTATCAATGATTTTCTAATTTTTTTTAAACTTTGATCAAAAATAACGAGTAAATCATGTTAAATTTGATGAAATTTTCAGGATTTATTCTTTATAAAAAAGTCTGAACTAAAAAAAAATTTGAAACTTTTTTTTGTTTTGTTTTTGTTTTTTGTTTTGAATTTAAAAAAAAAAAAAAAATCTTGAAGTTAAAACATCTTTATTTAATATTTTTTAGCTAACAAGCCGAAGACGTCCTAATACACTAGCAAAGCCAAAAAATCAATGTTGGGCGTCCTCACCTTGATACTTTACAAAAAATTTTGCAATTACGTAACTGAACATATCAACATAAAAGACATCAATTAAAACATATATATTTAGCACTATTGTTTACGGAAATAATCGTTTATTTCAGTATTTATACGCCTAGCTACTTCAGGTCGTCTAGGGCTTGAAAAACATTAAAAAAAGATGTTTTATCTTCAAGATTTTTTAATTGTTTTAAACTCAATTATCTACCTGATTATGTACCAAACTGTGATTATTTATCCAAAATAACAGAAATATATTTTTAAAAACTCCAAGCGCAAATTGATGTATTTTTTATCATTATAATTTTATTTTTATATTATAAACCTTTAAAACTTTTAAAATTTAAATCATATACATTATTTAGTTATACCCAATTAATTGTATTTTTTATTAAGAACATTAATTTGCACATTCTTACATGCAGTGCAATATCTGTCCGCTATCTTTATGCTATCTTTCTAACTTGACTTCTTCTTTCTCGTCTTTCACTCAGATATTTTTCGTTTTTCTGAAACTCACTTACTCGTGTATTGACGAAGCGGGTTATGATGCTCTTTAGTGAGATAAACTTGTTTTCTCACTAAAGACCTCAGTATGTGGCCTTTATATGGCAATTAACCGGAGGAGGTAAAACCATGGCATCAAAGAAATCTTTAAAACTCCATAATCTTATACCTCTCGATGCAATCTTAAAGACATTTAGACAACGGCTCTTGTTTAATAAGCGGCATTAGTAAGAGAAGAGAAATTTTTTTTGTAAAAAAACTTTAATAAACTTTGTCACCTTTTGACTTTAATAAAATATCTCAAATCTGTCTCGATTTTCCAATAAAAGCTAAAAATTTACGAGTTTAAATAATTTTGATATTTTTATCAATAATAATCTGAAAAGGGGTTGCCCATTAATTACGTCAACAATTTTTTTGAAATTTTTACCTCCTCCTCCCCCTTGTCAACAATTTGTCAAATTTCCAGAAACCCCCCCCCCCCTATAAGATTACGTCAATTTTTGATTACCCCTCCCGTATACAAAGAAGCTACGCTACAAATTTTCCGTTATTTAACTCAAAAAAAAAAAATTGTTGACATCCCCCCATCCTTGTCAACAATTGTCAAAAAAGTTCAGATCCCCCTCCCCCTATTTTGTTGACGTAATTTTTTTTTTTTTTTTAATTTTATATATCTTTTTTCGTCATTATTAATATAAATTTGTACAACATTTTACCGTGAAATATATGACTGGAGCAAGTAGAAGACAATAGTTTTATCATCTTGCCCCATTTTTGTCGTTGACAAAATATAATAAAATATAAACAAAATACGAATATAATAAAATATTTATACATGGGATTTTTTTTTTTTTTTTTTTTTTTTTTTTTTTACAATGAAATTCATTAAATAACCAAGCAAGTAATATAATAGAATTTCAAGAAAAAGTGAAGAAAAAAAAAATTTAAATTGAAAAAAGAAAAATGTTAAAAATAAGAGATTGTTTCATTATTGTTGAGGTCAGGTAGCTGTTGCTTTACAACGCATTTAAAATGTTGGAATGAGTTTATCGTTTTTATTTTTTTTGTTAGAAATGAGTTCCACAATTGCTGGATATTGAGAATTTAGATTGTCTTAAAGAGGTTTTCGGAATATAGTAGTTCTTGATAGAGTATTTTGTTTGATATTTGTGATTAATAAGGTGAAAATAGTTATGAAAAACTTCAGGGACCAAATCATTTTTGAGTTTAAAAATGAACTGAAGTATGCAATATTTATTTTCTTTGTAGATATTAAGAACTCTCAGTTCCCTCATTAAATGTTTAGAATTGGCATTTTTATTTGCGTTTGTTAATATACGACACGCTTGTTTTTGTTTTTTATATATTAAATCTAGTTTTAATTGGTAGGTACTAGCCCAGGCAATATTGCAGTAGTTAATATAGCTATGTATATATGCAAAATAAAAACTTTTTAGGGATGCATTATTTAAAATATATCTGGTTTTATGCATAATTCCAATGTTTTTAGATTGTAATTAATGCACAACCCCAAACCTATCATTTTCTTCTGTCATATATTTTATATTTATATTAAATTTATTTTATTTTTTATATTTATTATTTGATATTTTATTTATTTTTCTTCTCTAGGTATACAATATAAAATATACATTTTTTATCGTGAAAAAAAGAAAATATATATACAAAATTATTACGTATCCGATTGATAAAAAAACATCAATATAATATTGATACATTAATATAGTATTGATGCAAACTTTAATAAAAATTATGGTATAATAACTATTATATATAAATATTTTTTTCTATTCTTTAAAACTTAAAAAAAGGAAATCAAAGAAGATTTAGCATTTTTGGGTATAAAACTCCAAAAAAAAATTTTTCGCAGATTCCTGAACAGCGCGAAAATATAATTAAGATATTTTAAAACCAATAATAACTTTAGAGATAGATGAAGTCAGAAATAATTGTCAGAAATAATAAAGTCAGAAATAATTAAAAAAAAAAAATTTTTTTTAATGGTGTTAATATCTGGAAACTAAATAAGTTTTGAAATATTTTATATATTTCAGCTAAGTAAACTTTGATGATTTCCAGATATATTTTTTTGTGCACATGTTTATTATAATTAGATGATGAATGATCATTAATAGATATCCAGTGAAGAAAATCTTGTCCCGCATGGAACCATATGGGACAAATTAAGAATCCACACGGAACTCACAATGGTTCTATGTGGATTCTCATATAACCTACACGAAACCCACGTGAAACCTATGTAGTAAAAGCGTTTTTTTAAATAAGTCCAATACAATTGTACTGCGGCAAAAATCAAAAGGTTTTTCACTTTTTCTAATCTCTTCGATAAATACATAAGTATTAGTTATCCTATTAAATACAAACATGTTATATATATTTAAATATCAAATACAGTTGGTCCATTAGTTAAAATTTGTTTTGTTATAAAAATTATAATATACATCAATTAATACTTTTTATGCAACTCTTTTACCTAAACGAAAACTTCTGTTTACTTCGAGATTTAACAACAACAAACTGCAACGCTTGTGTTTGCTGCAATCAAACAGCAACAATGCTGTGATCTAACGGCAATCTAAACTCTAATACTTATGTGACTGAAAAGGTTAGGTTTTAGGTATTTCCAAAATAACTTTAAATTTAAGTGAAAAATTAGATTTTATTGTTTATTTTATTGTTTAGTTTAATTTTTAGTCGAAATTTAGAAAAAATATTATAATTATAAAAGATTAGGATCAACTTAATCAAAAGATAATAATCAAATAAGCATTCAAAATGAAAAAAAGTTAAATAATAAGGAAATATTTATCCAATAATGAGATTTTATAATAAAAAAAAAGTGTCATTAATGAATTTTTCGTTCATTTAGTCGGAAATTTTGACCCTTTTAGACAAGTCAGTCGCCAAATGTAGACAGTCAGTCGTCAAATTTAAGCCAGAAAGTCAGCAAATTTAAGCCAGAAATTGTAATGTGCCGGCCCTGATAACTGTGAAACTCATAAATTTGTTTCTAAATCTTTTATTTTGGTTGTATTTAAAAAACTCAGATCACAAACAAGACGTAGACTTTTTATATAATTTTTTTTTTCTCTCTGCTCAGAATACACAATACAGTTTTTTACTTTGGCAGCTTTAAGTTTTCTATGAGGTTTGGTGCGCATTTTAAAACATTTTAAAATGAGACGCAGCTTCTGCTTCTGATTTCTAACCAAATGTTAGAATAGTCTTGAATCTGAAAAAAAAACGTTTAGATGTACTATCTTAGTCTCAATGAGGCTGTTCACGGACACTCGGATACCCGCTCGTTGATTACTGACCGGTAGCATTGTTAAAGATGGATAACCATCATTTGATAAGATTAAAATTTGTTTCATTCATTTTTATAGTGTAATATTAATTGTAGTATAAAAATTTAATATTATTATTTTATGTGCAATCTTAAAGACCTTGCAGTTAAAAATTTCAATAGTTATTTTCTAAAATTGCAGATTTGCTTAAAAGGGCTTTTACAATCTCGCAAAACTACGGTTTCTTTATCACCATAAAAATTTCTGAAAACATTCTACATAACGTTTTTTTTTAAATTATTATTTTATTAGTAATTTTAACTGCTATAAAAGGTTCTAACGGTCTTTTCAAAGAGCACTCCGTTATACCATTTAACCAGAAAGTTTACGCTCGGCCCTTACCAATGATGCATAAATGGCCGACTTTGAACTACGGAATTCAAGTTCCAAAGCCAGAACTCTAACCACTACACCACAGCTGCAACATTTGGGAAGTTATTTGAGTTTTTGATTCATATACCCACTTATTATTCCTATATGATGATTAATTTATTTCTTATATGCATTAGGAACTTTTTCAACTTTTTCTAGTAGATGTGCGTACTTGCGACTTCAGTGCCATCAGTTTTTTATTATGATATTTGTTTTGTATCACAACATGGCAAAGACGCCTTTTTATAACTCGATAAACTAACATCCTGCGTCCGCCACTGATATTGTCCGCGCACAGTTTTTAATTACTCAACTATTAAACTACAGCCTTCTTTATTATCCTTATTTTTTTTTTTTTATATATAAATTTGTTATTAAAGTATTTAATATTAACTTCATCTTTAGCTCCTTTCTAGACAAACCTTACAGAAAGTACAAACTCGACAAACAGTGGCTTTGCTAACAAAAATTAGAGAAGAAGGGGGGGAGAGGACATACTGTTAAATGTTTAATGTTAACATTTTTAGATATTTAAATATTAACAATTATCGCAAGTTTTGGAGGTTTTGAAAAAAAAATTTCAAAATTTTAGAATGACATTATTTGCATTTTTCATAATATAAAAGAAGTTATAATTAATTGCTTGTTACTTAAGTTGTAACTCTAATTTAGTTCAAACCTTGGCGAACCTTTTCGAAGTATTTAAAATTCTTTGGATCAAATTCCACACGTAATAAAAACCGTTTTAATCTAGTTTTGAATTTCTTTTCAATTTTAACAATTAAGATACATTTTCGGAATAATTAATTTGTATCTTTAAATTCTTAAAAGTCTTAAAGTCTTATTCAAACTTAATTAGAAAAAGGTTTGAATTTAGACTTCATACAATAATTGACTTAAGTCAATTATGTGTATATTAACGTATTGCATTTTCTAACATCGTGAGCAATTTTGTCCGCTTTCTCTATGCTATCTTTATAATTCGACTACTTCTGACATTTATTCTAACATATCTTCAATCTTCCCAAAATCACTTTACTTTTGATCCTTAGAGCGGGTTATGACGCTCCTTGGGGAGCCGAACTTGACTTTGTGGGCTTTGGTAATGTAGTTTCTATGTAGTTTCGGCAACTATGTAGTTTCTATGTAGTTTCTATGTAGTTTCTATGTAATGTAGTTTCGGCAACTAGCCGGAGCAGGATAAACCACAATACCAATTTGTATCTTAAAATTAACTCTTTTAACTTGGTAAAGTTGGTGCCCAGTAAATACTAATTATGCCAATGCTCTAGACGTATACAAACTAAACAATAATTAAAATTTAATGGTTATATTTCAGTCAAATTTTTCTTTAATTAATTAAGAAATACTTAAGAAAAATTACATTGATAATTTTTATATTCCCCAAAATCGCCTAAAAAATCTTGTCGAGATAATTAATGACATATTATTAGAGACTTGTGGAGATAATTAATGTTCAAGAATAATTTTTTGTAACTTTTTACTTCGAAATTTTAAAAAATTTTGTAATCTTTCTAAGGTTTTTAGTATATATATTTTCTATTATTTCGAAGTGTTCATTCGACAATTTTAGTGTACAATTTCTATTTCTGTTATTTCTATTCAACCATATCAATAAAAACTTACAAATCTCATCGTAAATTAATAGAACTTGATTATGTGTCCCATATATAGTTACAAACTGGTCAATGGAGTAAAATAATATTGATATATATAATACTTATAGTAATAATACAAAATAATAACAACAATAATAAAGTATCAATTATATTAAGAATAATTATAATTCAATATAAATTATATGTACATATCATAGATAATAATTAATTATAATAATAACATAAATCGTAGCAATAATAACACAATAATAAATAAATATATTATAGATAAATAATAAATAAAGCAAAAATCAAACTACTCGCTCGTTAAAGAAATTATATAATAAAGAAAACTACAGTACAGAGAGAAATTATAAAGAAATACACTGTATACTGTATATTGATAATTTTTTTAGTTTAACAAAAAAGACAGAGATAATAGAACACTTTTTAAATTTGTTAACATATATTAATTTAAAAGCATAATTGATGGAATTCAATCGACTAACATTTTCCAAATGCGGACAAAATGAAAAATCACCAACTCTATGCTTCGTAAAACGTCACATCAATAAATTCTCAACATATTTCTTTTTGAAGTAGATCTCAATAAAACTAGATAGGTTGTAATAAAATTGTTGAAAGGATAAGATAAAAATTGATTTACAACCATTATGAATTTAAATCCTTTTGAGTTTAATACAATGACTTTAAGGACACTGATAAAATTTTTGTTTGTTATGTGTTTTTATGCATTTTATTGAAGAAAGAGCTTAAATTAGATGACCCAGGTGAATCTGAGACCCAAAGTTTTAAGTAAAAACCCAAAAAACAAAAAAACGATTAAACAAAGATTAAAAAATGTGAAATATTTTTGCACAACTATTTTTCAGAAATTTTTCTACTTATGCTTTCGGAATCCATCACTCATTCTAAAATCAATGATTCTGATTAATGCCAGCATAAATTACAATGAATTAAGCTTGTTACCAATCTTATCCATTTAAAGTAGTGTTAAAAAACAAATGCTCATATTATAAAAGATTTACCACGTTTAAAAGCTTAAAAAATAATTCAATTAAGTTATACAATCGATTATATGCTATTTTTCATATTTTTACAAATCGTTACAGATGATTGATGGCAAAAGAATATACGTAAAACATTGAAAGCACAAAAAAAAAAACTTTTCTATTACAAACATCTTAAAAATACAAATACATGCTTTGACAATAATCTACTCATCTAATATATAATGTATAACGTAATAAATGTAATTAAAATATTGTACTTTAATTACTAATATAATTTTAAACCTATATATAAAATAAATGTTTTGAATAATGTCGCGTTATCTTTACAAAAATTAACTTTGGAAAGAAAACAGCTTTATATTGAAATAAAAAGTTTTAGCAACAACAA
>NC_061159.1:46166004-46190441 GCF_022113875.1 Hydra vulgaris
ATATTGAAATCATCTTATTTTTAAACTTCTAAAAAACAACAACAAAAAAAGAAAAACGAGAAAAAATTTAAGTTAAAAATAAAGAAACAAAAAAATTGTTTTTATTTTATTTAAATAAAAGTTGTTTTTATAGTCATTCGTAAATATTATTACATGAAATGAGTTTGCGATTTCATATACATCGAATGAGTAAAGTTTAGCCTTATCTATCTTTATATTTTTATTTTCAAAAAAGATATCTTAAAAGTTTACTTTTTATTTAGGTTTACATTGAAACTATAACTATATATATATATATATATATATATATATATATATATATATATATATATATATATATATATATATATATATATATATATATATATATATATATATATATATACATACATATATATATATATATATATATATATATATATATATATATATATATATATATATATATATATATTTATATATATATATATATATATATATATATATATATATATATATATATATATATATATATATATATATATATATATATATATATATATATATATATATATATATATATATATATATATATATATATATATATATATATATATATATATAAAAGCTATAATTCAGTGCATAGTTTTTATCAAAAAAGTAAGAAGGTCCAGCAGAATATGCACCTTTAGAAAAAAATTTGACACCACGCTCTACTGCCAGATATTTTTACGGCTGTTTCAGAAAACACAAATACCGGTGACGTCACATTTCCAATCTTGAAATATTTATCAATTGTATAGTAAAATACTTGAGAATAAATAAAATAATAAACCTTACAAATTATATATTACAAATTTATTATACAACTTTCATTAAAAATAAAATTTCAATCAAATTTTATAAAAACTAAAATAGTTATGTTAGAAACCATTTTTTGTTTATTTACTTTTTTGGTTATTAATTATTAACATTTTGGTAATATTAACTTGTAAACTTGAGTAAAGAGTCACATGTGTGGAGTATCCTAAAGTATATGGGATTCTTTTTGCAACAGTAATACTGTTTACGTCTTAAAATAAAAACCACGTACATATCATGTAATACTTCCCCTCTTGGATTAAAGTTTTTTGTATTTGTTTATTTAGTAAAATTTACACTATATAAAAAGTTTTAGACTGATTAAGACTGATGAAAACTATTTCGCAAATGTATCGGTTGGATGTTAATCGTGTAAAAACTCATTAGTTGCTATAAATAGATAATGATAGATTGTTATTATAGATAATATATATATAAATAATATTTTTGTTAAATAAACTTTATAAATAACACCAAACTTTAATTCCCACAGAGAACAAGGAGAGCTCTTTTATTTTAATTTTTTTTTAATTTATTTTTAATGACGCTTTTTAACAAAATTTAAACAAATGCGCTTTAATTATAATGAATGTGGATTTTTTTAAAGCTTTTTATTTTAACAAATATTGCTTTTATTGTTTGAAGTTATTGTTTAACTAGTTGTTATCTAGTCTGAACTTTTTTAGTCTGAAGCTATTCTAATTAGGCGTGAGAAAAAGTTATTTATAAATATTTGAAACCGACGACCATTCTTTATTGTTATTTGCTTAGTAAACATTTTATTTCGGTAAAAGATGTTTTAGGTAAGAATACCGATACTGTAGATATCAGAATTGAAAATTTTGAACTATGGTTATCTGATATATAGCTAAAAACATTTCAGTTGGCGAAAAACATGTTTTTTAAACGCAATTTTTTAATATAATTTATTTAATATAAAAAGCAGTAGTTTTTTTGCCTAAAATATTTTGAAAAAATTTAAACAAGTTTATCTTTTTAACTGGTAAAATAAATCAAGTTAAAAAGTTGCTTTTTCACTTCAAGCTTAAGTATTAAATTTTTTTATAAAAATATAGACAGTTTAACTTAAAGTTTAACTTTATCGGCGGAAACTAATCTTGTTATATATTAAGTTTACAAAAAAAAAAAAAAAAAAAAAAAAAAAACTATTTTAATTAAATTAAAAAAAACTATTTTTAATTTACTAAATTTGAGTTGCTTCATGATCTGAAGCAAGTTTACAGCATTGTTTCATGCAAAAAAAGACTTCACCGAGTTTGCATTTTTGAATAAACACGACTGACAAACCCAATATTTGCAAATAAAACCTTCAGATCGGTGTTACGTGTTGTTTTAAGTTAACAATATTTCTTTCCAAGCTCTGCAACACTTTATTTTCATTATTAGCTTTTCAAGTAAAACTTAAGTTTAGTTGTTCAGAATTTTTGACCTCATTGTTAACTTAGATTTCTCAAAGCCTCAGAATGGCCTCATTTACTAAGACACTGGTCTTTAACACTTAGGTTGTTGATTTTTTATTTGTGTGTAAACATGATAGAGAAGTATATCATTTTTCATATTGTCTTTATAACTTTCTGCAAAGTGTTACAAAAATTGATGTGAGTAAGATAATAAACACTTAGGTCTAAAGTTGAAGTATATGGGACAAGTCAGCTAGTAAACTTTTTAACTTAAATTTATTATCAAGGTAACTACGTGTAATATTGTAGGGGAAAGTCGGGTAGCCCCGTCGGGTAGCCCCGTCGGACCGAAAGTCGGGTAGCCCCGAAAAAAGAAAAAAAAAAAGATTATACACATGTACAAAAGAAAACAAAATTTCAAAAGTCTTTTTTTTAAATAGAAATATTTATCAATCGAATTTAAAAAAAAAATAATTATTCATTACCTTAATAATATACAAAACATAAAAGAAAAAATGTTAAAAAAAATGTTTCAAAATTGTAGGGTATATTTAGCATTGAACTGTTCTCAACAGATTTAACATATATTGCCTTTAAAAACTGCCTCTAATATATAAGGAATGGGAATGAAAATGTCATCATTTAGATATATAAACAATAGCTTTTTACCAATGAAAATAAACATTTTAAAAACACTTGATTTCAAATCTAAGGTCTTTTTATTTAAATCATTAATTAATTTTATTTTATCTTTAATCGATAAAAACTTATTAGTTTACCTAAAAACTATGTAATAAAATATTACATAAAATATATAAATAATACAAAAAATAATACATAAAAATTATGTATTAAAATGTATAAAAGTTATGTATAAAATATATTAAAATTTGAATCAAATGATACACCGCTCTTCTGGTTGTGGAAAGCAGTATCTCATGAAGAAAGTATAAACACTTTCAGCCAATCGCTTAGGCATATTTTGATAGATATTTTTCATATGTCATATTTTCACTCGAATAATGTTTTTATAGTATTTAAAATCACATAGCTTCTTTAGTTTAAGCTGCACATCAAGTGTCTAGTTACCCGTTGTCCTGGGCTACCTGACTTTCCCCTACGTAACTTGTGTGACATGACTGCCTAAGAATAAAATGTAAATGCCGACAATTAGAATAACTAACTGAATTTTTTGGAGTCAATATATTTAATAGTATAAATCGTTTACGAAGCATTAAATTGATTTTCTTACACCCAACCTAACTTAGGTGCTGCAAATATGGTGTTTGGTAATACCTCGATTTATCTTTGCATTGAAGTGATATATATTTGTAAACTACAAATGGTAGCAGAATGGTATCAGCAGCATTGTCTCAATTACTAACTATGTAACCAATATTTTGATTGTTATCAATCAATTTTATGGAACGTTGAGAATCACGCCATGTGTCGTTTGCCTTGATTATTTTAAAATTTCACAAAGTTTTTGTCGTAAAAATTATACTACTGTGTTCTAAGTTTATTTGTTATTTGCCGAGTAAGGCCAAGAAAACTTTTTTTGCTGACTAAGATCTAAGAAAAAAAGACCATTGTTGGCTTACATTTGCTAATTGCTAACTATAAGATCCGATTTTGCCGACTCCAGTGTCTAGTTTTCCATTTAATAAATTTTGTAGGGGGGCTAGAAACACCACCACCCCTCGGGGTGCCTCTGCCCAACATGACACTTAGAAAATCTTTAGTTTAGTGCTATTTTAGTACTTAAAGCACTCAAAAAAACATCAATTGCAAAGTAATAATGGTTTTGAAATATGTTTAAAACAATTAAAGGTAAAAAAAAATCAAACAAGAAAAAGAAAAAAAAAATAATAACAGCAAAAAAGACAAATGATTCAACAACAAACACATAGAAAACATAAAGAAAGTCGTTTTACCTTTTATCAACATTACTATCTTAAAATCTCAATGAATTAATTAATAATAATAAAGATAATAAAGTTATCAACATAACGGTCAATGCACATATTTATCAAATTGTTTAAACGAATGAAAATTATTTTAAACTCTTTAGATAAAAATAACTCTAATATTAATTTAGAAAAAATAAATTGAAATTATCATTGTATATGTTACTTAAATAAAATTAAATGAAAATTTCCATTTTTGATGTTATTATAAATTAAATAAATTACAGTTTAAATTTTTAATGTTACATCAGAAAAAAATATTAATTTTTTATTTTTAACATCAATGATGAAAATTTTCTTTTTTAATGTTTCTAAATATTCTAAATAATTCTAAATTTTCAACTTTCAATTTTCTAGATAACTTTCAATTTTCTAGGGAATTCTAAATATTCTTAGGACATAAGACGTTTAATAAGGACATCAAAACTACTGCTTTTTTTCACAAATTTAAAATTAAACTTAAACAAAATATTCTTACTATTGACAATGAATTAAGTTATTTCTAAATCTTTTTTTTTTAACTTTATTTTTATCTTCTTTTTTATTATTTTCTGGTTATTATTTTTTATTTATCTTTTTAATTTCAAATATGCGAACAAGCCACCTGTTTTGCTTTTCTCTGGTATTGTTTTATTAACTTTAACAGTGTAAAAATAATTCTTAATCTTATTAATAATTATTGATTAACAGTTAATAAAATTACTTTAACAAATAGTTTTGTTTATAGCTTGATTTCTAATCAGCTTTATTTAATTTTGTTTTGTTTTGTTTTGTTTTGTTTTTTGTACACCTTGATGTTTTTATTGTATGATTTTTTATCATATTTAATTTTGTTTTGTTTTGTTTTTTGTACACCTTGATGTTTTTATTGTCTTTTATTAAATTGTGTCATATTTTTTTTTGTTTTTTTGCTTTTGTTAAATAAATAATAAATATATTTCAATTAATTTTAAACCGTATTATAAAATATTTATCTTGTCAAAACAACTGCTTATAATGTAAAAATACGGTGTAAACTATGGGGTTTATTGATAAGACTATTTTTGTCTTCTTTTCGCCCCGGCCATGTAAATATTTATTTATACATTTATAAAGTTAAGTTGAGATTAAAGTTAACATTTTAATGTTAGTTCAAAGAAATTCAAAGTATCAATTTAAATGTTAGGGTAAGGTTGCATAAGTTGAGTATGTCAACAGTGTATTGTTTTTTGCAGCCAACATATTTTGAGTTTGAGTTTATGACTTCAAAAATCAATTATATATGAGAAAGTGCTACATCTGGCATTTCTATGCTGAAAGAAAAGAGACTCGTGTGTCCGATTATTAGTCTATATTGAATTTTAATTGGTTGAACAAGTTGACTGATTCAGCACTTATGGCGTCTAAAGGTAGCCTATTCCATTCATTTACGATGCGATTAGTGAAGAAATTGAATCTTTCTTTGCAGCTTTTTAGCCTTTGACGTTTAAGTCGAAGATAATGTCTACGCATATTGTATTTGGAAATCAATGTGCGTAGACATGCGGTTCTCAAAAATGATTTGATCAATATTTTTTGAAAGTTTGAACTGCTGAATCAGATCATCTCGAACTCTCCTTTTTTTAAATGTAGTTAAGCCAAGATCTTTCTTTATATGGCAAGTCTTTCGTCATATGGCAAGAGCTTTATTTTCGTGATTGTTTTGGTGGCTTCATGTTGCACTTATTCTAGAATACCAAGATGACCGAGCCTGAATAGCAAATTCTAACTGGGTTCTTATAGATTTTTAAGAGTATTTTTCACAAAAAGATTCCTCGACTTCTAAATATTATTTTTAGTCTACCAAGTTTACTGTTGGTTCTTGCTGCTGCTGATTCGACTAAGCTTACTTTAAGATCGTCTGATAGAAATACTCTCAGATCATGTTTGTGTTTGTGTTTTATGTTTGAGCTTGTGTTTATATTTAATTTTGCAGGTTATCATAATTTAGTCTTTCCTCTTAAAAAATTTAAATGAATAGTTAATTGAAAAAAATTTTATACCGAAAGTTGCATTATTTTCAACACACTCAATCATATCAGGAGAAAACCAGTTTTTTAAGATGAGCTTTTTTTAATAAAACTCAAAAAAACTCAAAATAACTAAAAAATAATCATTAAAAAAAAAAAAAAAACTTTTTGAGGACTATACTAAAGTAAAAATTATCTCAACCATAACAAAAAACATTAAATCTTGTCTGTCTCTAAGAAAGTTTGTGAGAGTTTTGCGAAATTTTTGAAAAAACTTTTACTCCAAAATAAATTAATTAATGGTTAATAACTATAAAAAAACGTGGTTAATAACTATAAAAAAACGCGTTTTTCTTAACAAAAAGCCGCATCTCATCTTAAGCGTCTCAAAACATATCATCTTAAGCTATTTCACCAAGTACTATCATAATTTAAATAGCATGACAACAGCTTATGTATTATCTAATGTAACCCATGGAGTTAGCAGTAGATAAGCATAAAATATTGAGGATATAATAGTTTTTTGATGATTTTGTTTCGTTCTGACGTAATTACAAAAAATTGAATAATAAAAAATTATAACTGGGATGGTAAATTTTTTAAACAATAAAGCAATGAAAGGATATTAACTATAAAACCAAAAAATTAAAACAACGCCGTAGAACTTGTATGAATATACTTAGCCAAAAAAATTCGCAAAAAAATCTGTCGTCTTCCCGTAAAAGAGGTTATACCATTTTAGGAACCTGCTCATCTTATGCAATCTTCCCCTATTATAAAAAAAGTGAAATCAAAATTATCCAACACTTTAAATTGTCATTTTTTATTGTTTTTTCTAAAAATTTTTATTGTTTTTTCTATTGTTTTTTTCTAAGAAATTTAAAAATTATCACTTGTAACGCTACCTTAAATAAAAAATAAATTAAAATTATCATTTTTAATGAAAAAAACTTCAAAAAAATTAAATCTAAGTTATAACTTTTATTGTTTATTTAAAATTTTTATTTTCAGTTTCTATTTTAAAGTAGGAAATACAACTTCTTTTTACTTCATCTGAAAACAAAACCTTTGAGTTTTGTTGCCTATTATTTTTATTAATTCATTGTGTATGAATTTTCGCTTATCCTCAAGAGTTGCCTATCTTTATTAAAACTGTTTCTTAATATGTGAACAGACATTTTTTCCTCTTAAATTATTAACATAGGGGAAAGGCGCCTATTATAACAAAGGTAACTTTGAAGCTTCATTTTTCAGTTTCCTGTAGGCCAATAATAAAAGTTTTAAAATGGATACATTCCTTGTTATATATAGAACAATAACAACCAACGGAGTTTTCATTAGTTTTTTTTTTTTTATTCCTACTTTTAAAAAATATATTGCCATAATACTACTGCTCCTATGATGGCAGGAGAATGGGGCTGGTTAGGATTAAGGGCAACTTGATGATTTCATTTAACCTTAGAGTCTTTCCTCAGAAAAGCCAGAAATTATCCGGAACCATCCTATTTTACCATTTTATGCTACACAGCAGCATTCTAAATTTTTGGATATAAAATGCTTGAAAATTCCCTTCCTGCACAGTAAATAAAAAAATCACAATTTTAAATATATCAATGGAATAAAACTACAACAGCACATCCCAAAATCAAATTTATTGATTATAAAAACAATACTTGTGCACAAGGGAGGTATTTTTACTAAAACTGTTGTAAAGTCAGTATAGTCATGAAGGTCTAATCACTTTTTCACCAAAATTAATTTTTATGGAAATATGACTGGTACGCCATCAAAGGCGCCTTTCCCCAATGTTTGTTTTTATTCTTTAATCAACATGTGTACATTTACCTACATAATTGCAACCATGGTGCAAACGTTAGAGTTTTTGAATCCAAAACTGAAGGCCCGTGGTTCAAAGACGTAGGAAGTGACCGGGGCCCTAGCCCCGGCTAAAATAAGATTTATTGCAACTTGGTTTTGAAGACCTTTACAAAAGGTCTTATAAAATGATTATGATGATCGTGTTAATCACAATGATGTTTGTGTACGCGTATATTCAAAATATAACATGAGCTTTGGGTAATAAAAAAAATCTTTTTAATACCCGGCCCAGGCTATATTTTATCAAACCCGGCCCCGGTCAAATATCAACTCCGGTCTCTTATTACGAAGATGGCTCTGATCACATATGTATCATTGGTAAGGAAGAAGGTGTTAACTTTCTGGATAAATGCTGTTCTGTTGTGCACTGTGATTAGACCATAAAGACTTCTTGGAGCACCTAAATAAAAAGAAAAAAAACTTAAACCTGTCATCTCTGTGACTGTGAATATGTTTATAAACACTTGTTTACGCAGTTTTTTTTTTTATTTACTGTTATTTTATTATTTTAGTCAACATTTTATTATTTTAGTCAATAATTATTAAATTAAAAGCAAAATTCTATAACTTGTTAAATAAAAAGCAATGGTTTGTTTATTGAAACAAAAGTTAGAAACGAGTTCTATTGAAGTTTAATAACGTCATAAAGCGGTCAAAACAAAAACAAAACAAAACAACGTTTAAAAAAAGTTCAAGTTTAAAAAAATTTTGAAAATGATATTTTTGATATTCTTACAATTCTTAAATTTTAAAATCAAAAAAAAAGAAATAATTATGTACATGATAGATTAAAATCAAAGAAACTATAGAAGAAATTTTTGAAAAGTATATCTTGTTAAAGGTAAATTTAAAAATATAAACACAAAAAACTCTAAGCTTGATTATTTGCAGCCTTCTAGTCTATTATTATTTGATAATCACTTTTTTTCCGAAAAAAAGAAGCTTTTTTAATTTACAAATTGTTTTCTTTCAAGATCTTTAAAACTATAATCACCAGTCAAAGTGTTTGTTATTATTTTTGATTATTAGTTATATCATATTGTAAAAACTTTGGTTTTAGTAATAACTATAAATATTAAAAGTAATATATAATATTGATATATATTACTTTTAATATTTAATATATAATATATAATATACAAACAAAAGAATTTTAAAACGATGAAACCCAGTTTTGTAAAATGGAAACTACTAGACAACAATAAGGCTGTAAATGTTTATTTTTTTGTTGTTGGGTTAATAAATATAATTTATTGTTATTTTGCAATAGCTGTGTTAAAATTCAAAAATGAATTCTAAATCTAGTCTTATTGTTTTTGCTACATATCTTCTACATACCTAAATGGATGAACTTATAAATTAAATGCATAGCTCATACAATTGATGCAGGAAAGAAACTTTACTTTTCAAAGAGTACAATTTAGTTGCTTAAACTGTCATTCGTTTTCTTAATAGATAATGTTGTTGTGTTTTTTAAGTACATTTTAAAATCCAATTCCAGCAAAAGATATAGGTGGTTGTTAATGACCACCTAGAGAAGATAAAGGTCATATTTTTTAAATACCTACTAAAAATAAAAGTTTTTTAATAACTACTTGCATTTAATTCATTTAAAAAATTATATTTAATTTTCAATAATTCATACAAAAAACAAATGTTGTTCTGAATTTTCTACAGAAAATAAAAATTCCAGTTTCAAAGTTTCATAAAATTTAATATTAAAACAAGAGTCAAACGTAGGTATATAAGAATTTTGATTTTGTGACATTCTGTTCCACTCATGCCTAATTTAGGTTAAAATAAATTTAAAGTTCACTTATATCTTATATTTTTTTTACATTATTTGAAACAAATTTATTTAAGTTCCCTTATTTCCCCCATTTTTTCCTTCCCCCCACCACATTTTTACTGTGAAATTGCAAACACATGAGATTCTATAACCTTTTTAAAGTTTAAAAAATCTAAAGTTTAAAAATCTTAGCCATGTGCACATCATTTGTATATGTCATTTTCAATAAGTTATGGATTTACCTAAAAAATACTTAACTGATTCTAAACTTTTGCAAGAGACTGTGTGTGTGTGTATGTATGTATATATATATATATATATATATATATATATATATATATATATATATATATATATATATATATATATATATATATATATATATATATATATATATATATATATATATATATATATATACATACATACACACACACAGTCTCTTGCAAAAGACACAATAATATATATATATATATATATATATATATATATATATATATATATATATATATATATATATATATATATATATATATATATATATATATATATATATATATATAAGACACATAATGTAAAACTATATAAATATAATTGGTTATAACTAAGTAATAATAAAATCAATTATAGTTATTGTAATAACAATAATTATAAAGGTATTATTCATAAATAATAGTAAGTTATAGTTATAAATATATTCAAACAAAATTGGATTCTATTAAATACTACGTACGATATTCTAAGATATCATTAAAAAATCAAACCTTGAAAAAAAAAAGTTAAAGAATTTTAAATTTTCCATCATGACCATTAAAAGAATTAGTTTTTTTGTGTTAATAGATATTAAAAAAAAAAAAGAAATATTCACGAATGCTTTGATTTATTACAAAAATATTTCAATTTTTTCAAAAACAACAACAACAGATTAAAGGTATTAACAGAAGTTTGCTTCGCTACAAATTTTGCAACAACGCTTGCCATTAGCTTAGCCATTTTGCAACAACGCAAAATGGCTAAGCTAATAACATATATTTGTGTTAATAAGTTATTGGGAAACATTTTTTATTGAATTAAGGGTTAAGTAAAGCTTTCAGTATTCATTATGACAATATAAGATAAAATTTTATAAACAAAACCATAATTTAAGATATATAAAACTTAAGGTAAATCAACTTCTTAAATTCAACTGTAGAAAAAGTCCTACATAATCCCACAATTTTCCCTACTTTATTTCGATCTTTACACAAATCAAATGTAATATAAATTTTATTTTTCTTCTGAAATACAGTTTTTTCCCCTGTTCTAACATCTTTAGAAATTGTAGTTATATAAATACCCATAGAGTAATGTATCAAAATAGTTTGTTTTTGATTTTGAGTTTTTAATTGTACGCGTGAAAGTTGCGCATTATAATAATTTTTATTAATAAATTTGAGTACTTCGACCGAAAAAATTATTATTTTAACATAAAAAATGTTTGTTTACGATGTTTGTAATAACTTGTTGGTTTTTGCTATTTTTTTAAACTTTCTGACGCATAATGCTGTGCTTTAATAAACAAACTTTGGTCATGGGTTGGAGTGGATTTACTTTTGATAAATTATTTTCTCTAGTTATTAAAAGCAATTTTTAATTTGTATATTTAACCTACTAACCTTTCTTTTCCAACACAAATATTCCAAAATAAGTCCAAAAATGATTCCACATAACAGCAACAACAACAACAATAACAACAACAAAAAGACAATTTGAAGCAATAAAATGACAAAATAAATCGATAGCATTCTTGGATCTAAACCAATTAAAATCCAATTTATAAGTTTAAAAGGTATTGCCTTATTTATAATTATACAATTATCCTTAGAAAATTAAAAAAAAAAATTCTTAAAAAGTCTAGACAATTATATTTGCAATGGTTTAAATTAACTGTGTTTAAGTTTTTTTTTTTATTCTTGGAAATGCAAAATATACTTTATGCGTAATTGTGTTTAACATAAAGGAATCACCATACTAACCAGCTTTATATTTTGATAAATAGTAGCACTAAATAATTTGAATTTTTATTGAAAATATTTTGACTCCGGAAAAATAAATTTTCTTCCCAGAGGAAGATGCTTACAGAGAAGGATGCTTACGTCAAAGTTACCTACGTTATGCATAATTACAAAAATTTCTCTCATTTCTAGATGTTTTGAAGATAAATACAAATAGAAAAAATATATATTTTTCTAAATTAAAATGTAACTATTAACCTTTTTTTAAAACATAACTTGTTTGACTTTTATAGTGTAAAATAATAAACCAGATTATGCGATATTTGCTTGCCTAATCAATAAACTTATTATATGAAAAATAAGTGGAACCAATATAAAATTTAAAAACACAAAAAAGGTATTTTATTTAATTTCTTACAGGTGCACAAAAAAGTTCAAATTTTATTTTAATTTCTGTTTTTTTTTTTTAGATTTTTTGTTTTGAATTTTTTGAAGCGTAATAATTAAAAGCTACGCAATGAATTCCACTAATCATACTGAATGTAAATTAGCGCCTGCGGACGTTTTATTAATTGTTGGATGTATAACAATTATTGTGGTTGGAGTTGTTGGCAACATTTTGGTTCTTATTGTATTTAGGTCTCGATGGAAAAGAGGATCTACAACTGAGTTGCTAATTTGCTACTTGGCTGTGTTTGACTTATTGAGTTCATTTTTTGCTCCATTGATATTCATGTACTGGATTTTGGTATGTTGGAATCGATGGGATTTCGGATGGTTTGGATGCAAGTTATTCCCCTACATATTTCGAGTATTTACCGCTGTATCGACTGGTATAATACTTATAATGGCGATTGATAGATGCCAGCTTATAGTTTTTCCGTTAAAAGGAAAATTGAAGAGGAAAACCATACACTTCTCTATACTTGTAACTGTTGTAGTTTCTCTATTGTGGGAATCGTACTATGCTAATGCGCTTTATATTAGACACAACAGACTTACTGAGGTTTGCACTGTCGTGTCTGCAAACACGCCATCATATGCATATCCGCTAATCTTACTTACTATTTTGAAAATAGTAATATTACTAGTTGTACTTTTGTCAAGTACGTGTTTAGTTATCATGAAGATACAACGTCGCAATCAGTTAGTGCTTTCACAAAATTGTTTTCCGAAAAAACCAATTAAAAACCAAAAAACAATGAGAATGATTATTATAATTGCAATAGTTTTCATATTAACTGTTGCCCCACGTGATATACTTCATTTATTATTCGCTTGGTCGTGGTTAGGCGACAAAAAGGTTTTTCAAAACAGGCAAGTAGCTTTTTACTAAATACTTTTACTTCAAATTAATTGTTTATTTATAAATGAAGTTTAATTTAAGTTTATTACATTGTCATTTTTTTAATTACTATAACTATAATAATCCTACTGCATAATTATTATTTAATTGTGTGACAATTAAATTTGTGACATTCAAAGGTTAATAATGACATAGACTATAATAGAAATCAAAAAAAAAATTTAATATTTTTTTGTTTCTTACTTTTAGGATACTAATTGATCGCTTGAATAACTGGTTTCGATTACTCCAGGTCAGCAATGGAATTTACAACGTTTTCATATACGCAAATCTTCATGCTAAGTTTTCCAAAAATTTAAAACAATACCTTCCATGCAGGTTTGTGTCAGTAGCTCCTGAGAAACGAAAGTCACTCGCTTTAGATTCAGAGTCAACGAAAATTGAAGTACTTATGGATAAAAAAATTGACAATGAAATTGAGGTACTTATGGATAAAAGATAAAAAACCATAAGTTTATTTGTTGATAATGGTTTGTAAATTAAAGGATATATTTTAAGTTTATTTAAAACAAAAGTTTAAAACAGATAATTTTAAAGTTTATTTTTATAGTTTGCGAAAACAGTTTTTTTTAATGGTTTTAATCCATTATCATATTGTGTGGATATGTACAGATGTATGATATATATATATATATATATATATATATATATATATATATATATATATATATATATATATATATATATATATATATATATATATATATAGTTTATAGATTTACTTATGAAATTTGTTTGAATGAATATTGTTTAACCGAAACGGTAGACTCCCGATGCTGTCCTTCAGGTCCGCAAGTATTAAAAAATTATCTTTTTATTTGCCGGACTGCCTGTTTAAAGCCGAACGCAAACCCTTAGTCGATGTATGTACGTTCTGCTGGGCCTTATAGTTTCCATTTTCCTAACACCTGTAAACTCAGGTTTGCTGACGTGAAGGACGTCAGAATAAGGGTTTGACAGCAATCAACAATTTTTGTGTCCGTCCAGCGACGGGTACGAATTTCAGTTTATATTATTTATTTTGTTATTAACGTTCTATATACTAGAATAAAAATGTACATTATTATTAAAATACTAATTGTTTTTAGTACCTTAAGTAATGATTATTATTAAAATACTAATTGTTTTTAGTACCTTAGTAAATGACAAAAAAAAATTATTACGCGATTTTTTTTCTTATCTTTTTTTCACGGAAAGTATGCAGAGGCGATTTTATGAATAAAACGAGAGAGAAAATATTTTAAGAATTCTCAAAGATAACCTAATAATTAGTACGTTATAATGAAAATAATCTAAAAGTCATCCTTCTAAGCAAATTATGGGGAAAGCTTATTTTAAGCACATAATGAGGAAGACTGTTTCCGTTTTCTTAAATGTCAGTTTTTCAACAACATCAAGACATGAAATCTGGATATTTAGTTCTAAAAGTCATCGTTTTAAACACTGCAAAACGACTGCTGTTTACAAAAATTCATACTTAGACTCGGACTAAACAAACAAATACAACAACATATACCTATATTTTTTGATGTAAAAAATATATAGGAAAGACTTATTATGTTTTGTTATAAGAATAAACTTAAACACTAAAAATAAATAAAAGTTAATTTAAGAAATAATTGGCAAATATACAAAAATATATTTTTACCAAAAAACTTTGTTTAAAAATAAACCAGTTTGAATAAAGATGTTTAAACTCAAAAAAGTATAACAAATAAAAAGGTTTTGCTGATATTTTTATCATTTTCTAACTCTAGTTTAGAAAAGTAAAGATTGGTTGAGAAAATCTATTTACATTTACTTTATTATCAAAATCTTTTTTTTCTCTCATCGTTGGTATCACTCTCTTCATTGCTTCTAAGTTCCTACGGTGAATCTCCATTGCTACGAATGCTTTAATGCCGTTGCCATACTGAACATTACACAAGTTTATACTAGAAATCTTTACACTTATGTAGTCTACCGACTACATAAGTGTAAAAAATCAAAAAGAATATAAGATCACCTATTTACGAATTTCTCTCTCTCTGTCTCTCTCTCTGTCTCTCTCTCTGTCTCTCGCTTTATTCACGAGCTGCTGGGTTCAAATCTAATAGTATTTTTACTAATAATATGAAGGTTTTTTTTGCAGTAATGGTTTTTTTTGCAGTAAAGGTTTTTTTTGCAGTAATTTTTTTGATAGTAATGGAATTGGGATTGCACTTTGTTTCAATGCAAAACTATAATTTAAATTGCTTTTGAGCTACTTAGATATTAGTCATGAATGATTTCAAATAGAGATTGCTCTCTCCGAATTTTAGAATGTTAAATAGCCAACATCATGCCGCCAAACATGCTATTAAATTAAAAGATGATAATAATGATGATAAGTTTGACATTTATAAAAAAAAAGCATCAACAAACATTGAAATAAAAGAAAATTCGAAGCATGATCCAAAATTCTTAGAAAAAATTTTGATGAAAGTTATCCATAGAACCTAATCTATTTGCTCTGAAAAAGTTGCGCATAAAGAAACTAGTTTCCAATTAGATATATTTGGTGAAGATGGAAACAGAAAGAAAAAAATTACAGAATCTTGCTAATGTCAAACAAAAACGATACTAAAACTAATAAAATGCAAGTGTAAGCAAAAATACATTTTGAAAACAAAAACAAAAATAAATAAAAGAATGAAACAATAATGAAACAGAAAAAAATACATACAAGAAAAAAATGGGACCGATCTACTACTCATGCTATATAAAATTGAGGCAGGTAAAAACTTTAACAACAGTACCAATTATAAATATAAACAAACTTAATACAAAGATAAAAAAATATGTTTAAGAGTCAATCAAATTTCAACTTTATAAATTTGGGTCCAATAACAGAGGTATAAATATAGACGACGATCAGCATTTTAAACGCAATCCTTGGACGCCATTTTTTTTGTACTTACGTTCAAAAAAGAAGCCTCTTGAATGCAAACCTTAAAGAAGCCATTAAAAAGAGTTTTAAAAGACACAAAGCAAAACAACTCTTTAATACTCTTTTATGATTTTTTTAGTCATAGCTGGCAACACCGGGGTAAGGGTAATAGCCCCCACTTTTTGTTTTAAAGAACTTTATTTTTATTTTAAAGAATATCAAAATAAAGAGGAATTTTTTAAGAAATTGACAATTATGCCTAATTCATCTTTCCTCACATCAAAAAACGTGTTGTCCGCCCTGCTTGTTGAGTGTTCAAAGTATTTTTTTTATATTCTATACCGCTCCAGCTAGATTTTCATCCAATTTAGTTATTCTAAATGAAAAGGTCTCAAAAAACATTTTTTTTTAAATGTCTATGTAATATTTTTTTTAGTTTCTTTAGTATCTTTTTTTCCAAAATGAAGTGTTTGATAGTAGTTGACAGTTGACATATGCATAACTTAAGATCATTCAACAATAAAAATTAATAAGCCAGAAAAATTTCAATGTTATTAGACAGTGAATGCACTTTAAAGCTACTTTTTCATTAACTATATATTTACGTTGGCTTTTATTTTATATAGGTCCGCGTAAAGCTTGGATGTGTTTGTTATAATATTAAACTAACTACTTTGATAAAAAAAAAAATTATACTTTTTTAAAGTTAAAGCCATCATAAACTTTAAGTTTAAATGCGCACCGTTTTGATTTAGTAACGTTTGTTTGTTTAATTAAACATCAATCTTAGAGTGAGGTGCGTTTAAATTTTTTTTTTTTTACGGTGATTTCTAACTAAATTGTTTTTTAACTAAGTTTTCTTGGAGCCTATGTAATAAATAAATAAATGAATATATAAACCTATGTAATAAATAAATGAAAATCCTTAGCAATAAAGAATGGATAAAAAAAAGTCTCAGCAATCAAAATATTAAGAAAAAAACAAAACAAATGATAAAATGTTTACTTATGTTAACATTATTTTTGCCAAAACCGTTCGTTTTGTTTAAAGGTTGGCGATATCAAGGTGACGTCAAAGTGAATATTTATATTTATGGCTATAATTTGCTTATGAATTTGGCACAAAAATCAGTAAAACCGGCCGTTAACTTAAAACTGTTTCAACAATTTAAGAATGATTTAATATAAAACACTTTAAAGCAGTAAAAATAAATTTTATAAAACAAACTTTCAGCAAGTAACAATGAAGGAGGGGTTTAAAATTTAAAATGTTGGATAGCAAACTCCCTTCCCTCCTCCCCTTACACACACCTAAAAACATTAAACGTTTTAAAAAATACAAAAGTAAAATTTTCTTCGTTTATTTGGTTCTAAACAATGATGTTAGGCTTTGATTTTTTAACATAAGAATGCCCTTCCCATACCCTTTTCTCCTCTAGGACAACGGATCATTGACTCCACTACAAATGTCAATCAACTTTACAAAAAGTTCCTCAAAATATCCAAATGTTAGAACTGGGAACCACTATGCTCAAAAAAACATTCAGTGTTGCTCTTAGGCGTTCTTCTGGACAAAGATGTTACTTAGAAAAGTCATACCCTTAATGAAATTAAAATATCTTAAAGCAATTTTTTTTAGTAGTAGTAACCATAATAAAATTTTTTTTTCTACCTATATTTTGTTATTTAACAATAAATAATTAAACAAATATACAAGAAAGAAAAAAATATATCCGTAGAACAAAAAAGACAGTAAAATCTTGTCATCAACCACAGTTTTTGTATATGCAGTATAAAATATAACCATTTCTTTTTACAATGATCTTTATAAAATAAAGAGTTAAACAGACAGGGGCTCAAAGAAGATGATAATACGTCATCGCAATCTTTTCATAGAGCCCCTATATATACTTTATATTAATGTTAATATTACATTTATAATAATATTGCACAATACAACATGGCATTAGGATGTCTTAAACTTGAAAATTTGTTTTTAACTTTGGTCAAAACAACATAAACAAAACAAATTGTATCAACCAGGTTTAATCAATTACTATTTATTTATTTTTAAGAACACATCTGACCGTTAAGTATCTTTCTATTTGCTATTTTTTTTAAATTTATTACTTTTTAAAATATTCTGAAAAAAAAGAAGATTTTCCTCGGCAAGATTTTCACCTAAAAGGATTACTCTACAGAAACATTTTATTTTTTTAATGAGAATTAGTGAAGCATTCAAACTTCTGCTTATTGGCAACATAAATCAAATTTTTTAACAAATCTAGACGTCCTTGAGACATCCAGAAGACGTCCTCCGGACGACGCGTGTCCACTGGGTAAGGCTAATGTTTTTCCTAAAATCCTTATTTGAACCAAGTTAATGTAATATAACTCGTGTATATTATGTTATATACCATAACATGTAATGAGTAATAATAAAAAATGTATTTACTTTTAATTGACAATCATTCTAAAAATATATTTCCTTATTCAAAACAAAAGATTGAAGCAGTTGTATCATTTTATGCTATTAAAATATTCGTTCATTAAAATTTTATTCGTTCATTAAAAAAAGTAAGATAATAGTCTTGTATTCTGTTGTGAAAATTGAAATTAAAGTTGTTAATTACAGTATTCACAAAAGACTTTTAAGTAGCCGACGTTTGGATTAGCTGCACTCTGTTAGTTCACTTAGCAAGTTCACATTTTGGTTCCAAAAGGCTACTTCTGAGACTTATGTAGATTTTTTATTTTTTAAACGTCTGGATTTTTTATGAAATTTTTTGTGACATGTTAGTATGTGTTTAAAAACCAAATGACGTTTTCTGTTCATGTCACACTTAATGCCGCAATCATTATGTGTTTGAAAACCAAATGACGTTTTCTGTTCATGTCACACTTAATGCCGCAATCATTATGTTAATATTTTGAAGATTCCCCCCCCCCCCCCCCACACACACTTATTAGTTCAGATCACTTAATTAATAAGTGAATGAAAATTTTGTCTAAAGGTTATTGTTTTAATGTCCAGTGTAAAAAACTTTTATCATTTATCAGAAACTAAACAAAAAAAATTTTCTATTGATTTTTATACGAGAACAATAAATACATTAAAAAAAAAGGTTTGAACACGAAGTTGTTGTTACTAAGCTTACTTAAAATATATTTACTTAAGTTTGAGTTAACGACAGTTGCCTATCAGGCTAAATCATCTTTTCACAAATAATGATTTTAAAGTATCAAATGCATAACTTTGTCTAAAGGTAACTGTTTTAAATGAATGTGATGATTTTAAAAGTAATAGTTAATTTCCATTTAATTGTACAAAAATAACTTTAAGTAAAACTGAAGTCAAGGCTATTTTTCTAAATGTAACCATAGTCACAAGAATAAATATAATCTTGTGACTATGATGTAATAACTGATAAAATTCAAAATTGGATTCCATGGAAGTTGGTCAATTCATAACTTTCAATCAATAAAGATAGTTGCATGCTTCCAAAAACGTCTTTAAATAAACTTTCAACAACAGAAAATATTGCTTAATAAGAGAGAAAATGAGAAAAAAGTAAACCGTTTTTTAGAAATACAAAAAAATAAAAAATAAGTCCATTAGTCAAAATGATCATATTGTTTTTTCCATGAAATGAAATTCCTATCATGTGCCTTTTGATTTTGATATCATTTGATTGTAACCCCTATGTTTGTGATTTTTATTTCTTTGGAAAATTGAGTTTTGAGACTGACGCATTTTGTTAATGTATTTTAATGTTCTTTTTAACCCTTTGTAACTTTATAATAGATTTTTGTAATAAAGTAATTAAATTGTATCCCTTATAAAAATGGTTTTTTAATGATTTTTGTAAATTCATTTTAAAAGTGTTGTTAATTTTATTCAAATATTTATTTCAATTGTGCTTATAAGATTATTTGGCAATATATTCATAACTATATATATATATATATATATATATATATATATATATATATATATATATATATATATATATATATATATATATATATATATATATATATATATATATATATATATATATATATATATATATATATATATATATATATCCCAGACAGCAAGCTTACATTGGACCAACGTTGGGCCAATGCATGATGATGCATTGACCCAACGTTGAAAGTCGATGTTGGCCTAATGCAGATTTGATCATTGGTTAGGTATTGGCCCAATGTTGTGTACTACATTGACCCAATGTTGTATACAACATTTACCCAACATTGGCCCAACGTTGTATATAACTTTAGGCTAATGTTGTATACAACATTGGCCCAACATTGTATACAACATTGACCCAACGTTGTATACAAAATTGGCCTAACGTTGTATACAACATTGGCCCAATATCGTATGTTATATATCGGCCTAACGTTTTATGCAACATTAGATCGTTGTTACAAATAAGATGATTTGCATCGCTACATTGAAAAATTATAGAGAAAAAAAGGAATGTATAATACAAGTATAAAAATTTATTTATTTAACATAATTTATCGGTTAAATATACATATTGCAAACACCAAACTTAAACCAAAAACTGACACATTGACTTTTAAATAAAAAAATTCACTATAAAATTTATAGAGTAGTTTCAATATTGGCTGAGCTACTTGTTATTGAATCATGTTTAGCTTATGATATTTGGTGCCCACAATTATTATTTTTTCTTCCTCTATCTCTATCACATGTCTGCATAAGCCATGCCTATTTGACTTCACAGTTTCTGCAACAAAAAAAAATAGTTGTTTGTTTAATTATGCACCAAAGAAATATAACAAATTGAAAGTAATTCTGTAATGCAAAATTGAAACTGAAAAAATAAACTTTTCTAAACCACTTACCAATAGCAGCATATGCAATCAACATTTTTTCTATTCCAGTTTTTTATCCTCTCCCTGCATAGTTTAATTTTACAACTAGGCTATTTTAAAAAACTTTCCTTAGTAAATAACATATACAATCTCCTTTATCTTTAACTCCGATTTGTGCCAAATAATTGACCTGCAAAAATACACAACCTGGCAATAATTAAAGTAACTTTTGTTTAGACTTAAATTAAAATAAAATGTAATTTACAAAAAATCTTTAAAGAGTATTTTATTTAAAGTATATAAATTGTACTAAGATATCATACAAAATGCATTAAAAAATTATAAAAAAATATTTACCATTTACTTACATATTTTCTTTTCTTCCAGAGTGCTTGAATTCTTCACTGCTTTTAATAGCAATGACACTCTTTCAGGCAATACAATAATTAGCATACCTTTGTTACTCAAATTTTTATAACTGAATTTGATGTGTTTTGTAGTTTACCAAGTTGTACTTCAATGACGACTAAAAATGAACACTAAGAAAAACATAAGTTTCAGAAAAAATAAATAGTAAGCACCAAAAAAAACATAGCTTAATTGAGCGCTGGATTTTGAAAATGTGACAAGTCACAAAATTAAAATTTTACAAGGGAGTGAAAAATATTTCTCCTGTAAAAAATTTTATTTTTATTTTATCTAAAAATTGTTTCTTTTCTCTAAAAAAATCTTTATTTTATCTAAAATAATCTTTATTTTATCTAAAAAAATCTTTATTTTATCTTAATATTCTTTTATTTTAAGTAAGGTTATTTGAAAAGAATATTTTTTTGAAAATATTATTTTCAAATAACCTCACTTTTAAAAAAAGTGTGACTCATCACGTTTTCAAAATACATGACTATCTAAAGAAAAAAATAATTTCCTGACTTTTCCAGGTTTTCCACAACTTTAGCCAATATTAATAAACTTTCCAGATTTTCAAGGTACAGTACGGACCTTGTCCAATGTTTGTAAATAATTTTTTTTTACATATTTTCGATCTGAATTTTAATACAATTTTTAAAAATAATATCATCTATAAAAATATTGTATTACCTTCGTCTATTAGATAAATTTAAATAAACGTTTATATAATGAATAATAACATTTGATTTCAAATGGTTTTCAAAGTTGGTGACACCAACTTTGAAATCCAACAAAAATTTTTTGTTACGTTCAAAAACTTAAATGTTCTCAATACAACTTAAAAACCTGGCCAGTTTTTCGCAACTAAATATATTTTCTGTGGTCAGGAAGCGGGAGCGATCGCTCTCGCTTCCTGACCAAGCCTGTGGTGTTAGCTTTGACATGTTGATTATTACACAATAAAATGTTAATTAACACTCTGACTTTTTGACCGTAATATATGAAAAAGTCTTAAAAATAGTAAAAGTTAAAGCTATGAAATAGATTTTCAATCATCAGACATAGACTTTTATATAAAAACTACCATTTAATAAATTTTGTTCATTCAACTTCTCAAAGCAAACATTGAACTTCTGTAAAGAGTTTCGAGTTACAGGTAAATCCTAAAGTTTAATAATATTTTTTGTTTTATTATAAGAAATTGAGGATAAATCATCTACACCAAGATATACACAATTTTTTGTCTCTTGGTCATTTTCGCTGTCTTCCTTTTTTTTCTCCAGAGCAGAAGAGAGCAGAAGTTTAGCCTTCTGCTAAAGTTAATCTTGTATTGCTTTAAAAATCTATAAATCAAATCATTAATAATTAAGTTATAACTAAAGTTAATGTATAAGATTAAAGTTGTTAACTGTTGTACGCACACTAAATATGTAAAATATCCAGAGATATTAAATTAAAAAATAATAAAACCAAGAACAATGTCCCTATGCCTCAGATAGGTGGAATATGTGGTTGTTTTGATTTAAATCATGACTTAAATCAGACAAATAAAAATAATGATTTAAATTGAGTTTTTTTATTTTAAATGTTTTTAATGGTAATCCTACAGTTACGCGGCCTAAAATAATTTTATTTTTTCGCTTGTCAGTAGAGGCTTTACAAACAATAGGAATATAATTGAAATAATAAAGTGAAAAAAGATTGCTACCCATGCCAAACCCTCATTCGATGTAGCAGCACTTCCTTGTAGCAGCAGGCTATAAGATAGTTGATGTAGCAAAACCCACTGGCACAACAAGCGCAAAAATATAATTATTTTTGAAAAAAATATAATAATTACCATTTTTACTGATTATTTATTGATTTATTCTCATAATTCAATTAACTATTATAGACTAGTCGTTGGTCTTAAAATAAAATGTCCGGCAATATTAGAAAGCTCTACATAAGTAGAATATAAATTCTAGTAACATCACTTTTTGTACAGTTTTAATATATTAGTAGATGGGGTTTCACAATCAAACACAGAAAAAATCAAACAAAAGAGACATACTTAAAATGTAAAATATTAGCTTCTAATAACTTCAATGCCACATATGTATTATTGATACCTTTAATAATATATTTTATAATAGCTATATAATCTAAACTATTATAAATAAATAAAGAAAAAAAAAAAAACTTATGCTTTGTGACATTTCAAATTTTTGATTTATATAATAAAGAAGACATTTAAAATGTCTTCTTTGTTAAATAAATCGAACATTTGAAATGTTTCATTTATTTAATAAAGTAGGTACGCGCATATCGTCATTTACGGAAGCGATTTTTGTGCAAAAATTTTGTGACTCGTTTTTTTCACATTTTTTTAGGCAGCGTGGGGTAGACGTAGTTTAGTGGAGTTTCTTTTTAGAAACATATATACACATAGATACTTTTTGGAAAGAAGAGAAGCTGATCTTTATTTTTTTTAAACTTTTATGCATGGTTACTAAACTATTTAACTGATTATTTTGCTCCTGAATATTTGGTTGATGTTTTCTCATGAATTTGTAGTCGAAGGCATGAAGTTTCCGCTATTTTTTGATTGTTCAGCCACCTTTATACATGTATTTTCTATTTATGTGCCAAATTTCAACGAAAAATAATAGGGAGCAGATATGTAACGAGGTGCTTTTTTAAATATACTGCTTTTTTGAAGTAGGGTTAGACAAACGTTTTTAGTCGTGTTTTTTTAGAAAAATATATAAACAAAAAATATATTTGGAAAAAAGAAAGGTTAGTTTTGCCATAAACTTTTATGAAAATTTCGTTGATGTTCTCACATTAAGTTGTTATCAAAGGAATGAAGTTTCCGCTTTTTTTGTTATTCAGGCACTTTTTTGCATGTATTTTCTTTGTACATGCCAAATTTAAGCCAAAAATATTAGGGAGCAGATAGTATAAGAAGTGTAGGACTTTTGGTACCTAAATTCGGTTTTTTTTGTTTTATCGGTAAGAGAAATACGGGGAGGATAGGGGGTGGCGAAT
>NC_061159.1:46191441-46228192 GCF_022113875.1 Hydra vulgaris
TATGTACACTCCCAAATCATTTTCCACGCTTGCATAGGCTAAAGCTGTATTATTAATTAAAAATATGTGCTGGTTATTTCCTATTATCATAACTACTTAACATTTTGCTGTTTGAATTTCATAAACCACTCATTCGACCATTCCATCAATAAGTCTATATCTTTTTGAAGTTCAATAATATCATTATCGTTTTTTATTGCTCTAAGGATTTTCGTGTCGTAAGTGAAATTTTGTTATTTTAAAATAAAAATCACAAAATATTTGAGACTAAAAATTATTCTGCATCTTATCTTTTATTTAAAGTTATTATTGTTCAAGCTATTTCAAGGTAAAAATAGATTAATTTTATTATTTATTTAAGCTAAATAAATGATAAAATTGTTTTATTTTTAGGAAAATAGTTATTATTATTTTTTTATTTATGTTTGAAGACGACTAAATTCACTAGGCTCTCTCACATCTCCATTTTGAATTCAACTATAATATCAAAAAATATATATTTAAAAATTGTTTTAAAAGTTAAACATGTTAACTTGCATAAAATTTTTATGATGTTCAGTAAGAGGTATTTGTTTTAAATAACATACTTTAATCAAGAACTTGTTGGTTTTCTTTAGAATTTCTTTTTTTAATTTTCAGTTTTATAATTTGAATCACCATACAAGATGAAATCCATAACTATTAATCTGGATCAAGTCATTATTATTTAAAGACAACAAAAAGTAATTTTGGTAGGTATCAATTCATTATGGCAAAATGTTGTGAAAGTCACTATGGCAAAATGTTGTGAGAGCACTAGCAAACATTTAATTTAAAACTATTCTCAAATTTTTAAACATACAGCTTAATTTTTAGTTATAATAAATTCTTTCATAAAGCTTATTTGTGCGTACCATTTTGTACCAAAACCATTTTGAGTTTGCTGTTTAAGTATGAAAGCTGCGACGATGAAATGACAATGACATAAAAATAAAGATGACATAAAAATGACGATGTTACACTTGAAAATGTGTTATGTAATTAAGTTTATATCTGAAATCAACATTCACCAAAAGAAGAAAGTAATTTTAATTAGTTTTAAAAGTTTTTTTGCTAGAGGCTGTAACAGATTTAAGACAGTGTTAAATCTTTATTACTATTGCTATACTTAAACAATTGCTTTATATTTAAATATAGAATTCAAATGAATTTAAAAGTTATTTTATTTTGCTTATAGTTTTTATAACATCTTTTGTTTCAAATATATGGAAAATATGCTAGGTAAACAGGCGATTCTACAGAGAGTTGTTAGCCGCCTTTGAAGCAGTAAAGAATGAAATATGTTTAAAAAAGCTATTCAAATAGTTAACTGTTGTTTTTTGCGTTTACTCACATATTGAATGGAAAAATGGATCCACGCACCTTTTTATTAAACGTTTTTCAGTTTTAATTTTGGGGTAATAGATTTAAAGATATTATAATCTAGAATACTTCTTGTGTTTTCTTAAAAACATTTGTTTATGATATTTGTTCCGCACAGCTAAGCTAAGTTTAATTTAAAAGAATCGTTTTGACCCAATTTTCGAGACAGGGTTTTAACTTAGGGAATTTAAAATATATCCTTAGAGACTAATGAATATGTGTGACACTTTTATAGATAGTCTAAAGCTTATAAAAATTTTTAACAGCTTTTTTTTATTTTTTTATTTTTCATTAAAAAAAAAGGATACAATGCCGTGTTATATAAATAAAATATACATGTACATCACCGGGGCTAAAAGAAGACAATATTTGCCTTATCACTACACCCCGACGTGCTTTCATCAGCAAGCGTGTATAACCATTAAAATGTAAACATAAAACATAAAATTACTTTGCACCATTTAAAAATTATATAAAAATATATACAAATATTTTAAGATCAGTTACTAATCTATAATAAAAAAAAAATTCGTAAAAAAAATCAATAGCGACTCAAAAATGTTTTTATCTTTAAGATAAACTTGTGAATGTTAAAAAATATGTCAAATAAGAAACTAGAGTGATTAAGCTTGAAAACAAAAAATGTTAAATACGCTGACTCGCTTAGCCAAAATATTTTTTTTTTAAATTAGCCTAAAATAAAGTTATTTTTTTGATATATTACAAGTTTTATTCAATCATCTCTTATTGTCCTAAACTTGCGACCATGTAAGATTATCAAACAAAAAAAAAAAAAAAAAGGATGGAAGTTTTAGTTGTAATAGCTGAACATCAAAAATTACTGAACATTAACTAAAATTAAGATATTTTAAAAACAATTTTAAACTTTCGTGAATGCTAGTCATTGTGAAATAAATTTAAATATTTTGAGCGAACACCGCAGATGCTCTTAATTTAAAAGTTAAAAAATATACCCAGTTTGCATTCTCAATTTTTTGTATCCAAAATGTCATAAATTCATTAAAATATAAAATGCTTTTTTTAGTATAAACAATGTTCAAAATTGTTCTTTTAAGTCAACTAAAACTGTACCTAAAAATAAGATAAAAGTGACTCGTAGATGCATGTAAATCAGTGGTTCCCAACCAGTGGTCTATGGAACAATGTGGGTTCATGAGAACCTTTAAAGCAGACCTCAAAACTTGAAGTTAAAGAATCACCAGATTTTTTTATTTAGTTGGATGAGCCCAGTTGTAAGTTCAATGGCGCAATTAATTGTGTTTTGTAGGTATATTTGGAATAAAAAGTTCAAGGAAGAATTTTTGTTATTTTCTATCCTTGAAACAACAACATAATATTATGGAGATTATATAACATAATATTATGGAGATTTTTAACAGTTTTTCAATGACACACATTTACAATGGAAATATTTGTTTAGAATTACTACTGATGGAACTTCTGCCGTGATGGGTTGCAAGTCTCGATTGCAGACTAGAGTGAAAAAGATTGCTCCAAATTTAGTTGGTGTACACTGTTTTATTCATAGACAGGCTTTGGCAACCAAAACTATTAACTATGTAGTTAATAGTCTTGATTATAGCAAAGAAAATAGGTAGTTTTAAAGCTGCATTTAATCAATTAGTCAAGTTAAAATAAAATCCTCTACACTTAACACTCAACTTTTTTCTGCTAGAAAATTTTTTGATTGATTTTTCAAGTTTAGAATAAAACTGAACTACTTTTTATGTCAAATAAAAGGTAGAATATTTTAAATTTGATAACTTTGAAATAACAACGGCTTCTCATGTGGATATTGTGGGTCATATGCTAACACACTTGGAAATATGAATAAATTTATTGAAAAGCTCAAACTGTATAAAACTAGAACTAACAATGGAAATTTGATCATATTTCAAAATTTAAATAGCGTAATTAGAAATAAGATGCTTCCCAAAATTATAAACGTAGAAATAGTTTGTCACTTCGATAACTTAGTTATTGAGTTGGGTAACTATTTTCTAGATGAAAACCTTTTCAGCAATAAAATTATTATATCGCCATATTCTAGTGATGTAAAATATAGGAAAGAGGAAGCGCAAGAAGAATTTATAGAATTAAAGAATGATACCACGGCTAAGGATCACTTCAAAATAACACCGTTTGATAACTTTTAGTTGAAAACGAGGAATTCATATCCATTGTGTTCATCAATTGGACTTAAGGTCCAATTGATTTTTAAATTTTACATAAAATATATTATATCATTAGAATAAGTGTAAAAATTTCAAAATTTCAAAAAATTAATTATGCGCATAATTATTGATTGGCAAAAGGCCAAAAATGAACAACTGGCGGCAGGGTTTTTTCAGCAACCGTTAATAAATTTGAACTGAAATTTTGCAGGTGATCCTTTACTTATGCAATTCCAACATACACTAGAAGCTTTGGGTTTTGATAAAAAAAAAAAAGTCAAAATATATGCATTATAGTCATTTTTGGAAGTTTTAGTGTTATTTGAGCACACAAAAGTAGAACATGATAAGTTTTAAACTTAATTCTAGTAGAGGTTGTAAATACATGTGATACAAACAAGTGCGCTAAATTTCAGATCAAATTGGTTTTGAAAAATATTCCTGCCGCCAGGCTATAGAACATGGTTTGGAAAAAAACTCATTTTAAAAATAAATAGAATAAAAATTGTTGAAAAAACTCCGCTTCCATAAACTGCATCTTCTATTCTTTCGTTTTGATCACAAAAACCTTTTTGTATAGTTTTTAATTTCTAACGTCTTGATTTCACTTTACTTGTACATTGTTTTTTGGCTTTAGAAATACGCTTAGAATCATTCTTAAGACAAAAATTATGTAAATTGCAACCTACAGTTATTTTGAACTCATCAAATAATCTCTCCAAATATTTTTGTGCATTATTAAAGTAAAGATATTGATTCAGCGCCAAGACCTATAAAATTAGTTTTATAAAATCTCTCACAGCAGCAGGAATACAAATATTTTGTTTGTGAGTTTTTTTCCCAGTCCTTTTATCAGCCTGGAATCTGCACCAAGAATCTTTTGAGCGCAAACAAATTGATGGCGTGTTTCATTGTAATAACTTTCAGAACAGTGAAAAAGAACAACTGCGACACTCTTTTTTATTGCATATAAATTACCAATGTTCTGTCTAATTGCTTTTCCATAGTAATTTTGCAATGTGTTAATAACATTATTTGTCAACCGACCTGCTCCTCTTTGCTGCTTTTTTTTAAATTTATTAAATTTGTGCCAACTTGTTTTAAAATGTGACCTATGCACTCTGCTTTTTGAATTTTTACATTATCTATCTTTATCACCAAGATATGTGGTATACCTTAAATATTTTTCAACTACTATCTCCATCACCAAGATATGTGGTATACCTAAATTGTTTTTCTTTTCAGAACGGTAAAAAAGTTTCAAAACACCACTTGATTCTACAGCAGATGCTAATACATTATGACTAATTTTACACTTTAGGTAATGTAATGACAGGAACTTTTCATACTCAACTGGATGTGTGTATTTTTTTAACTTCCACACTAAACATATTTTACATGTTTTTGTTTCTACTTGAAAGCCAATAGCTTTCGACTTTCGAATTTGCCACTTTCGACTGAAATAGCAGAAACAACTCCGTTATTATAAGTGAAACCACGTTTTTGCCATGAACCATCAAAGCCACACATAATGTCTCTTGATGTTTCATCTGTAGGGATTAGTTCATCAGCAGCATTTTTCATTTTTTCGTCAACTAAATTTTGGTAAACATCCAACAGGTTATGCAGCGTTGTGTTGTAACTTCATTTATTCATAGGTGGTTTCATATTCATTATTTCACAAAATTTTTTAACGATGATAACCATTTACCCATTTCTTGAAAGCTCACAATGACACGTGTGTTAATATTAAGTTGTTTTTTGTCCACTGCAAAAAACAACTCCTTTACCAATCTCCTTTACCAACCTCTTGTTGCTCAGCTAACTTTTTTTTTTAAATGTATTAGATGAAAAAAGTTCAGTTTTCCATTTGCAACTGTTACAACATACTTTTAATCCAATTCTCAAACCATACTTTTTTGAAGAAGCAAACATTAAATAAACATTATCTTTGCACAAATTTGAACATTTCAGTAACAGTATTATACTTTCCAATATATTAACGCTCATAACAAAATTAAAATCTGCATTATGAAGACTATTAAAATCTCTATCAGCTATATTTAGTTTTTTTGAGGAGCCAGATTGTGTTGCTGTTTTAACAAAAGATAAAAATGTTGTTCTTAAAGAAGGAATTTTTCCACAATTTTTGTGTCTGTTTCCACAAAATTTAACTTTTTTATTATTGTGTATTCTTTTCTATAACTGTTTTCTTTTTATCCACCCATAATATAATTATTTAAAAAAGATAAAAAAAGATACTATAAAAGTTAAGTTAATTGAACTTGAAACTAACTGAAGCATAAATAGTAAAGCATAAAAGCAAATGACGTAATTTAAAGAAACGATATTAAACTAATAAACAAGAAGTCGTTGTAGAGTACAACTTTCCGCTTTATACAACTGATTAGTTAAGTTAAAGTTAAATTACACGGAGCGGGCGTGTTCCGTAAGCCCATCAACAGCTAGCCGTGCTAGCTCGTGCGAAATTGCACGGAAGATGATGCGCTGTAGTAATTGCGATGACCGTAGCTAGGTGGGATGTTAGGTGGATCTATATGCCAGCTAATTAAGTCGATACTGTTTTCGAATTAATATTTTTGAATGAGGTCGCCGCGTAAACGTCTATTTAATAGAGAGGTGAGACCGAGTTTGATGCATCTTGTCTCGTAATCGAAGCGCTTTATTTTGTGCGGTACTTTGGTAACCCGGTGCTGAACACGTTCTATGACATTTATGTCTTTTTCAAGATGCGGGCACCAGGCAGTAACTGCAAACTCGAGATGTGGGCGTATATAAGTGGTGTAAAGTTTTTTCCATATTTTGGTATCTCTGCTTATAAACGTGTTTTTCAATGTCCCGAGGACTTTATTAGCCTTGGCAGCGGCTATTTGTGCTTGCCTCTCGTATTTTAAGTCGTTGGAAATTTGAACGCCTAGATCTTTTTCGGATGTTGAAGACTCGATTACTGTTCTAGTGACGCTACCGTTAGCGTCGTACTCGTTCATTAAATAAATGTGTGGGGAAACATTGTACTTACTGAAATGCATGACTTTGCATTTCTTGATGTTGAGTTCCATTAACCAGGTTCGAATCCAAGGAACAACGCTATCTATATCGGATTGCAGACGAGCTTTGTCTTCAGTGGTTTTGACGACACTCAGGATTTTAGTATCGTCTGCATACATTTTACATAAGTTTTCGCTATTGATGTGTTCGGGTAAGTCATTAATAAATATTATGAACAGCGTAGGACCTAGCACTGAACCTTGCGGAACGCCACTGGTAATCTTTACCCAGGTGGATGACGTATTACCTAATATGACACGCTGTGATCTATTTGAAAGGAAAGCTTTTATCCAGTTAAGAACGTTATCTTCGATTCCGTAGGATTCAAGTTTTTGAAGTAATCTTCTGTGAGGGACTTTATCGAAGGCTTTGGCGAAGTCAAGAAAAAGAACATCTACTAGAAGCTTGCAAGAAACGTTGTAGGTCAGAAAGTCCATGGCCTCAAGCAGATTCGCGACGCAGGTTTTTTTATTGACGAAGCCGTGCTGGCAATCGGCAATAAGTTTATGAGCTACAAGGTGCTGCATGATCTTTTCTTTAACAATTTTTTCCATTATTTTGCATGGTACTGAGGTGATGGAGATAGGCCTATAGTTTTCTGGGTCGAGTCTGGGGCCTTTTTTGAACAGTGGCGTCACGTTTGCCGAGAGCCACGCTTTTGGGACTACACCTTGATCTATCGATTTCTGAAAAATAATGGCAAGCGGGGTAGCCGCCGCATCAGCGCATGCTTTAAGCACAAATGGACTGATACCGTCACCTCCAGTTGATTTATTGGCGTTGAGAGCAGGTAGGTGTTTGTGAACGGAATCATAGCTGAAGATGACGGAGGAGATTAAGGCGGTTGTACGTTTAACAAAGGGAGGTAGTTGTTGATCTGATGGTTCGATTGTGAATACTGACTGGAACTGGCTGTTAAGTATATTGGCTATGGATTATTTCCCCAGCGGGTGAGCACATAGAAGTTATCTGGTTACTGACGGCGCGTTTGTTGTTTACATAAGCGTATAGACGCTTAGGGTTCCATTTGTCGCTAGCTAATTTGTGTTCAAATGCTCTAATTGCAGTGCAGGAAGTTTTTTTGACAAGGTTTCGAGTTTGGTTATACTCTTTGACAAGAGGAATGATTCGCCATTTGCTGTTGCGGTTGAGGTACCAAAGTTTTTTCTTACGTTTAATTAGTAAAAAAAGTTCGCTGGTTAGCCAAGGCTGCCTGTGTTTGGCCGGTTTAGAGGTGACACGCGGAATAAATTTGTCACATAATTTGATATAGTTGTCGCAGAATATTTGATAACATTCGTCGGCATATTAGTCTTTAAATAAACTAATCCAACTTGGGAGAGTTTCTCGTTTAGATTCGCGTAATTACCTCTCCTGTATATAAATTTTGAGATGTTAAAACGGGGAGAGTTGCAGACATTTTTGGCTAGCTGGTGTTGCCATGTCATAGTGCAGTGACCTTGCGAGGCGCTACCAAGAGGAGGACCGATTGTAATATGGGTTAATCGTTCGGTTGTTTCGGTAATTACAAGGTCTAGTGTATTTTTGAACAGACCGTTGGCTTGGATGAAGGTGGGATTGATAACGTGCTGGTGTAGATGTAGGTCAAAAATGGTTTTGGCAAATTTAGTGCCAAAACTAGTTTCAGCGCCGGCGGTATTGGTCCAGTCGTCGTGCCATATGACGTCGGGAAAGTTGAAGTCACCGGTGATTATTAGACCATTAAACTTTTTGTTTTCTACGGCCGATTTCGCGTAGGAGATTAGCTTTTACTATTTCGTTAAAGGTCAAAACATTATTGGTAGGTGGGCGATAGATGCAGCCGATTAGGAGAGATTCTTGTGGGAGTTTAAGTTCGAGCCAGATCTGTTCTGAGAAATTGCATTGGAAACCGATGTGAAGTTGAGAGTAGTCAATTTCGTTGGCAATAATGCTGTTCTTGGCATATATGGCTACTCCTCCTCCACGACTAGAGCGATCTTTTCTAAAGAGATTGCAGTTGGGAGTAGCTGGTGCTGAGGATTTGTTAAACCATGTTTCAGTGATAAAAATGGTGTCATAATCATAGAGGGACGTTGCTAATTCAAGTTCGGTGAGTTTATTAGGATTTAGAGATGTGGCGTTTGCATAGAAGCAGTTTAGTAAAAATTTAGAAGCATTGCTTTGTGAAGTGGGAGAAGACAAATTTTTAATTATATGAAAACGGTCATGAGTTGAATGTTGCGACTTCTCATTGGTTGGTTTGGGCCGCCGCGAGCGCTCCTTTCCAGTTGATGAACGGGTGTTTTTCCAAGCCATTGATGTTGACTTTTTTGCTAACGTCGATGCATTTGACTCTGTCGTTGCGGATGACAAAACGAAAGGGCTGATCAGGTTTACCGTTTGCTTTAAGGCCATTGTTGAGCTTAAACTTTTTGTTGTTCAATTTGTTAAAAAGATCTTGCTCTGAAGGAGTTCTGTCTGGCCGTATGAAGACACTTTTGTATGATTCATTGGTGGCAAGGTTTTTTGCGATTGCTAGAAGACCGTAGCGAGTTTCATTGGTTGGGAATTCGATGATAAGAGACGGTGGAGCTGGTTGAGTGGGGGCAGTGACAGTAGAAGAAGTAGATATGCTAGTGTTTGGCGGTGATTTGTTATTTTTGTTAGAAATAGCGGCAGGAATGCGTCCTACAACTTTGAAGGAAGCAGAGTAATGTACGTATTGTAATATATCCTTTACCGATTGATCGACGACGGAAGCATCGGTACTGGCTGGGTTGGGAATTCCGGTGATTATGGCTCTCTTAGCTTTTGACTGTTGAAGCTTGGCGTTTATGTTCACGGCATTTAAAATGGCATTGTTTGTGGCTGATCCGGGTTTGGTAAGTTGCGAAGCAAAAGATTTTAGGATTGGTTAAGAAACGGAAGGATAAACAGCCGGTGGTTGGCAGTTAGTGAGTTGTATTTGCAAGTTGGTGTTGGTTTTTTCGAGGGCTGCTACTTTTTCAAGCAGTAATTTGACTGTTGTAGCTAGAGAGCGGATCATGGCGTCACATCTTTTAGGTAAATAAGCAGCCTTGCCTTTTCCAGGACCCGGTCAATTTTCAAGCAGGTCTATTGGGTTTAAAGAAGGTGAAATGGACGATGTTTCATACAATTCGTTGGCGGACATTTTGGAATGTTGAGGATCTAATTAGATGACTGAATATTGGATTTGAGGATTTTAAAATAAAATAAAAATGAAATAATTTAAATAGGTTTTCAAAAAACAAGTTAAAAACTTGTTACTTAAATAATATAAGCGCAAATCAAATCTTCGAATAATAAAGGTTTATTTATAATATAGTCGTATATTTATATATAAATATAGAAACGAGCAATAAAAATAAAATAAAAATAAAAACACTATATATTTAGTTACTATATAGTTAGTTCGAAGCGATTGACTTTAGTTGATATAATATATTATAATATAGTATAGGGTAATGAATATTAATGTGTATTTAGAAGAAGAAAAATAGTAAGAAGGAAAGAAAACTTTAAAAGAAAAAAACAAAATAAGAAAAAAAAATAGTTCAAAAACTTACGACAAAATAAAAAGCGTCTTATCTATTCAAAACCTCTTTGAAAAAAAATTAGTTTAGCTGTTTATAGTTAAACTTTTTTCTAAAGCACATAAAAACGCAAAAACCAGGTATTGCAAGGAAAAAAATTAAAATATTTCATACCGATACATTCTAAACTGATTTTAATTTTGGAAGCATTTTTTAAAATTAAATCAACATGAAATTCAAATACTGCTATGATTATATTACTTTTATTAATAATGAACAAAAAAAAAAAAATCACATTTAATTGTATACTACCTTAAAGCCCTTATATTTCCTTAACAACATTACATTTTTGTAAAGCCGAGTTTTCAGCTATATTACTATAGCTGAAAACTCGACTTCACAAAAATTTTATGTTGTTAAAGTAATATGAGGGCTTTAAAGAAGTATACCATTAATTGTGATTTTTTTTTTTTAGTTTTTGACTGAGCACATCTAAACCGGATTTTCATATATTAGATTAAAAGAAATAGACTTCATATCTAATAATTTCATTATTAGATTAAAAGAAATAGACTTGATATCAATGAAGTTATTAGATGTGCTCTATCAAAAACTAAACCGGATTTTCATATATTAATTGCTGGTAGGCCAGATTTTCCATTGACCTGCTTTTGTATCATATATTACTGTTACTAGACAGTCTAATACAAAATACTATAGACAAAATATTATCCTGATGAATAAAAATTACATTGTTAAAGTTTTCACCATTTAATAATTATTAAAAGCAAAGGGGTCGATTAAGATTTAATGGTATATAATGATATTATATAAAAATATTATTAAAAATATTGCCAAAAATTGATAAAATTTTTTCTTTTTATTAATTTATTATAAGTAACTTCATTTTTATGGCGTTAAATCTAACATTAAAATTTTCATATAAGTTTGCTTCATTTAAAACCAACATGATACACTTAAATAATTTTTTTAAATAAAATTAGGAACTTGTTATGTTCAAGGGTCTTGAGGGAGCCTCAAAGTATTTTTTATTCAAGAAATTTTAAAAACTAGTTTTTATTATATAAAACACATTAGGTGGGTGGAAGCATATATTGTTCAAAAATGTTTATTTTAGAAAAACCCTAAAAAATAGGTTCTATGATAAATAGGTTCTATATTGATGATATATTGAAGTGTTTTATATTTTTATTATTTTTGTTACTATATATATACGTATATAATATATATATATATATATATATATATATATATATATATATATATATATATATATATATATATATATATATATATATATATCATCAAACATCGCAAAAAATTTTCTAAATCTAATTGAAAAGCATTTTCCAAAAACACATAAGTTTCGAAAAATTTTTAATAAGAATAATTTAAAAGTTAGTTATAGCTGCCTTCCTAACATCACCAATATTATTAATTCACACAATAAAAAAATATTATCTAATGTTTCCAACACACTTGTTCCAACATGTAACTGCCGGCAACCTTCTCAATGTCCTTTGCAAGGTATGTGTCTCAGCAAAAATATAATTTACGTCTGCAATGTAAAAACATCACCGCAGGATAGTGGTCTTAATTATATTGGTCTAACGGAACACACTTTTAAAGATCGCTGGTACAAACATAAAAATTCCTTTCAATACGAAAGTAAAGCTAGCACCACAGAACTTTCGAAATATATCTGGGAAATGAAAAAAAAGGGATTTTCAAATCCTATTCTTACGTGGAAAGTTATTGATAGGGCGGAACCATTTAAACCTGGAGGAAAGTTATGTAACCTTTGCTTAACCGAAAAATACCATATCATCACGTCATCTTTGAAACTACTGAATAAACGAAATGAACTAATATCAAAATGTCGCCACGAAAACAAATTTGTTATTTGCAACTTTAACGTCATCTAAGCTAACACTGTATTGTATTTTTGTATATAATTTTTGTTGTTGTTACGGTTGTTTGTAACGTCTGATGATCGCATAAAGCGTGAAACTCCGAGTTATGTTTCAAATCTAATTGTATTTATTTTATTATTAATTTAATAAATATATATATATATATATATATATATATATATATATATATATATATATATATATATATATATATATATATATATATATATATATATATATACATATAAATAAGTATCCTGGTCACTGTAAAGTGACCAGGATACTTTCTTATACTAAAGTATCAGAAAGTATCAGAAAGTATGAGTGTGTACTTTGAACTTCTGTATTCAGAAGGTAAAAGTACGATTTGAATTACAAAATTACGTTTTAAAAAAAAATTATTGAAATCCTACAGTCAGATTTTAAGAAAATTGATTTCAAATAAATAAACAAATCTATGATTTACACTAAAATAAAAATAAAGTTTAAGCGCGCTAAGATTTTTATTACCTCTTTTTATTTATATTTTTGTGAAATTTTTGTATTATTATATTAATTTACGTTAAAAATAAGGCTACATCATTGGGTTTTCAGAAATTAATTAACAAATAAACTGTTGCCTCATAAAATATTCTCTGTAGTTAAGAACCGTAGCCATTTTAAAAGTTCAAAAGTTTTTCGTTTTTTCTCATGCATGCGTACCTAAATATAGCGCTTGTAAACGACCGTGATGTGGTACTTCACAAGAAATTCTTTTTTTTTTTACTTTTTACAAAAAAATACTTACATAAAAGAAGTCAGGGAAAGAAGGTGAATAGGACAAGATAGCCTTTTTTTCTACAACAAAAACAAATTAATAATTGGTTAATACGAAACCGTATATACCCAGCCGGCAAATAACGTTGAAATAACGTTGAACTATCGTTGAAACCTAACGTTGAATTTACGTTGATTTAACGTTTAGAATGAAAGTTTTTTTCAACGTTGATTTATCAACGTTAAATCAACATTAGGTTCAAACGTTATATCAACGTTGATTCGACGCGAAAAAACGTTACAATAACGTTGAATTTACGTTGATACAACGTTTAAAATGATAGTTTTTTTAACGTTGATTTATCAACGTTAAAATGACTGTGAACACTTTTTCACCATCAAAACGTGCTATGTATGTCAAAATGTATGTATGTATGTAAACGTGCTATGTGCGTCAAAATGTGATCACCATCAAAACGTACAATTTATGTACATTAGTGTTGCTGTAGATTATCAAAGTATATTATGGATATTAAATCTATTCATTATCTATACTTAGACTATTTAGAACTTTTTCAGTTTAGTTTAGTTAAAATAGCTCGGTATTATTAAAGAAAGATATAAAACTTGTTTTATTGAAATATATATAAAACTTGTTTTATTGAAAAATATATTTAAATATTACATATATTAACATATAATTGAATAAATTCTACACAAATTTCTTCTCTTTTCCACCACCTTTTTGAAATAGAACGTAATTTAGAAAGTTAAACAATGTTTCATTAACCGAGGTTTCTTTTGGTCTATTGAATACAATAGAAGAAGCTGTAAATAAAAAAAATATATAAAAAAAATCAAAAAGGAAATATTTAAAAAATATATAATGAATGGATAAGTGTTACAACTTGAAGATATATCTTTTTCAACATATAAGTGTAACAACTGATGAAGGTATATCTTTTTCAACGTCATGTAGATTAGTGTTCTTAAAACATATTTTTCCACCTTTGCCCTTCATATCCATGGAGGCCATATAACTTTTCGAAAATACTCTGAATTTTTAAAAACTAATTTAACTGGTAGTTGGTTATTAATAACTTTTTCAAATATTTTAATTTAAATAAAACAACCTTTTTTCAAAATAAATTAATAATCAAAAAATAAAACATTTCTAGCATTGAAAAATAATTTTCGGGGTGGCCACATAAATTTTTTATAAGAAATTTAGTGTGGCCATTTATTATTGGTTTAACGTCCATGTTTATACACTTATTGGGCTTGGACAGGGATCAAATAATGTCATTTTTTTGCATGCTTTTGTTTAATTAATAGTTTATTAATTTTAGTTACGTTAATACAAAACCAGGCAACGTTTTCATAACTTAGGTAGCTATGAATTAATGAAGCATTAATGTATTTTAAACAGATTTGATTTTATAACTGCTTAGCTTTGTAAAGTAGAGCAAGTAGAGTTTTTCGAAATTTTATTTTGAATTATATTTATGTGCTTCTTTCAACTCACTTTAGAAATGCATTATTTTTCAAGCTGAAATAAATGCCTCGAGAGTCAAGGTTCTTTCTTTACTTTACTCCGTATGCCGCCAAGTTTGTTATAAAGAAAAATACTGTAAGTTTAAGTACATACGTGCACAGTGAGCCCAAAAGGCAAAGTTTTGGAAAAGGATCATAACTAATGATTAAGAAATCCAAGAAAACTTATTGAGGACTTTTTAAAATGTTTATTTGCTTTTTATAGGAAAATTTAAATTTTTAATATTAAACTAAATTTGTGGACTTGGTTTAAACTACCATATTTGGTCATTTTTAATAAAATAGTATTTTTTGATAAATACTCAAAGTTAAAATTTTTTTAGATGACAATTAAAAAAAGTGATTTATTAGACATACTTAATGAAAAGAAAATTCGAAAATTTAAATAACTTACTCATCACATCTGTCCAAAAACATTTTTTACTGTTTTAACTTTTAGTCTTCAATAATGTGTTGCAAGTTCAAATCATTAGAACTCTTTTCTTATAATTTTATTAAACTAATAATATTTAAATCCAAACTTGAGTGAATACTTGTTTTTAAATACTAAACTTCTTATCAATAGAACAGTAGAAACCAGACTCCCAAATCGTTTAAATTTTTGAATTTTCTTTTCATTAAGTATGTCTAATAAGTTACTTTTTGTAATTGTGCTCATCACATCTGTAAGTTGTTCTAGAAGCGATATCTTACAAGAGAGAAGTTTTTTAATAGTTTCTAATATCATTGTTGTTTGCTTCTAGACCTCCTCCGATATATTGCCAAGACCATAACCATCTTCAAGCATAATTAACTCAGTTAAATGATGAAGAAATCCATGGAAGGTCCTTCATAGAATCCTTCATCTTTATTTGAAATAACATTAAGTGTAGCATTATTGGATAATTACTGAAACTTGTCCATTTTAATTTTACGCTGACAAGAAACTATTTGATGTTTTATACTGATTTAAGAATGTAGTAGTAACATGCTACCTTTGTACATAGGAGAGCATACATCTTTTATGGTAGAAATTAGTTCTTCAGAAAAAAGTCTACGACCTTATGACCCTGTTGTAGATGTCCCTCCCTTCTCACCAGAGTTACAACATATCTAATCGCAGTCCAGTTTTTTCTTTTATTTTAGTAATAACCCTGTCTTTTAGATTACGTGTTGGTTTGCCAAGCAGTCCTGTTTTTGTAACCCAAAATCTATAATCTATATGACACCGATAAAGTAGTTTTAAAAACCAGGTAGTGCTGTTTATATATGAATGTGTAATACATATGCTTTTTTGATCAGATTTGGTTTGTGGTTTTTTAGTCAGTCCTTTTCGTGTGTCAAAATCTCCAGTTTTAGTGGGAATGATACTATCCTTCTCAACTAGCTTTTCGTATAGCATCCAAGTTTCTGTTGATGAACAATCAATTGGACATCCTTTACTAACTCTCCTAATATTAATTCATTCAGTAGTTTTTGTTTTGCAAAGTATACAATCTAGTAATGCTGATTAGTCTAGCAACAATCTAGTAACACTGAAAGTAAACCTCCTAGTCCGCTGATGAGTCGTTTAAACTTTAAATATTTCATTGTATCTTGAATATAAATTTTGACATTGATATAATATTTGCCAAACAGACAAAATATTGCTTCAGCATTTAACTCTTCTCATGCGTTATCAGTAGTTGGGACAATAAGTAAGCACTCGATTTCAATATTAGTATTATCTTTTCTTATAATTAATACCAAAGTATGCGGATAATAAAGAAATTTTCGGAATAAGTTTGTTTTTAAAATTTGAATAACTGGTTCCCAAGTTATGACAGTTTATATTGGGCTCAATAACGCCTATTTTGCGACAAGATTTGTTGAGTTTTTCTTAAGGATTTATAGCACCAAATTTTGATTAAAAAAAAATATTTTTTAAAATACTATCAATGAGAAGGAGTTTCATTGAAGTAATTATGCTAAATTACTTTTATTGTTTTCTTTTTTTACTAAAGAATCAAAGCATTCAATTCTAAAAATTGTTATTATCATATTAGGGGCTCCTAGGTAAGGATTCCGCTCCTCGTTTGCCCCATTTGGGGCAATTGGATCAAAAGCTATAAATAAAGAAATAGAGTTTTTAAACTGTCATAATAAACAAATTCATTTACATTTATAAATATAAAGAAAATACGTAAAAATCTTTGGGCTAATTTCCCCCATTGAGGGTAATTGGGCCAAAAACAATCAAAGCTCTTTACAAACAATAAAAATTAATTTTAGTTAAAAAAGGGGCTTTTTCAAACTATCAAAGTAATTTTTTTTTATTTATTTATAAATATTAGATAAAAATAAAAAAATACACAGGACCCGTTTTCCCATTTTGGAAAAAAATTGGGCCAAGAGTACAAAAAGCTCTGTTAAAACCGTAAAAATTAACTTACGTTAAAAAAAAGAACTTTTTCAAACTGTAATAGTGAACAAATTCATTTACATTTATAAATATCAAGAAAATGTGTAAAAATCATAAGGCCTGTTTTCCAATTCAGGGCAACTGGGCCAAGAAAAATCAAAGCTCTGTACAAACAATAAAAAATTAATTATAGTTAAAAAAAAGCTTTTTCAAACTGACAGAATGTACAAACTCATTTTTATTTATAAATACAAAGAAAATATGTAAAAATACACAAACCCGTTTTCCCATTTTTGGGCAAATTAGACCAAAAGTATAAAAAGTTCTGTTAAAACCGTAAAAATTAACTTTACTTAAGAAAAAGAGATTTTTCAAACTGTAAGAGTGAACAAATTAATTTACATTAATAAATATCAAAAGAATGTGTAAAAAGTTCAGGTCTAATTTCCCGAATCGAGGCAATTGGGCCGAGTTTGAAATTTCTGTAAAAATCAAAAAAATAAACTTTAGTTAAAAAACGAGACCTTTTTTATAATGTAAGAGTAAACAAATTCATATGCATTTTTAAAAGTCTAAATTTTCCGGAACGAAATGTTTTTTTAAACCATAGAAATACAATGACTTGCTTTGTCCAACCACCGTCTGAAACACTCCTTGTACTTTCTTCTGGGGCATTTTCAAACTTAAAACTCAAAAGAGAATTAGTAGTTTTTGATTTAAATATGAAATGGCGAAGAAAAGGGTTACTCATTGCATTGACAAAAGTTATTTCTCTGATTGTTTCCCGGTTACCTAATTGACGATATTTTAGATACACAACTCTTTTTTTTAGCAACTATTTTTCCAGGACAATAACTTATACAATAACAATAATTTCCAGGACAATAAACTGCATCCCAGTCTCATCCATATTCTTAATGTTTTGCGGTTTCTAAAGTAGGTTGTTTTCCGTTAACACATTTTTAAGAATAGAAAAAAATTTCGACACTTTACAATCATTCATACACTGATGTCTAATAGCTGCTGTACCTTCTGGTTGACGTCAAGTTAAATCTTTGTGCGATTTGCAAATCCCACGCCACCATTTTTCTGTAGAAGTTCCATTCTTGAATGCTTTTTATGCTTTAAATCAAAATTTTTATCATATTTTAGAAATTGCAATCGACAAAATCTGATTCCTAAAGCTGCACGATTTTATGCAAAACCAATTAATTTTTGTTTATCTAAAATAGTTAGATGTCCAGGATTGGCTCCCATTTCCATTACTCAAGAAAGTCAAACTTGTAACAAACATCTTAGAGTGTCAAAAACTTTACATGCTGCTCGCTGTGAATCTCCATTTTTAACAACTTTAATTGCTGATATCATCAATTTATCATTCCATAAACGGTGTTTTCTGTGTTTACTTCTCTGTTTTTCAACTTTCTGTTTTTTTAGTTTTATTTATTTTTTTTTATTCTAAAGTAAAATTAATTATAAAATGGTTATGATTGTCTAAAAATAAATGTCTATGTTTCTATGATTCTATTATCTATGATTTATTCTATGATTATGTATTCTATGATTCTATGTCTATGTTTCTATTATATTTCTATCATATACATGTAATCTAATTATATCATATACATATCTATGATTATATCATATACATGTAATCTAAGTAACAATCTTTGTTGTTGTGCTAGAACCCAAAAAAAGCAATTAATAGCAGTATATGTACTTGTCAAAAAGTGTAATTAAAATAAACTATAGAGAAAACGACTTGAAAAATCTTCTAGCATCTTTTTTAAGAAACTTCGAAGAATAATCTCCACAGATCATCCTTTCTTTTTAACTTTTGCTAGTGAAATATAACAGGCAATTGGGTTTGAAATTAGGTACTATGAAAATAATTTCCGACAAAGTTGTCAAAAAATTTGCTAATGTTTATAATTAAAACTTATCACACGGAAAAAGTCACGTGACTGAAGTGCCAGTGCACAGGATGTAATGATCTCGATCCATTTGGTGAATAATTTTTCCACTGGGTAACAGTTTTTTAACACAGGACGTAATAATCTTGATTACATATTAGTTTTAGAGGAATAAGAGCATATTTGACTTGCTTTCAATCATTTCTTTTGATTTCATCAATACTTGTTGTCCTGCTTCATCACACCCATCCTTAAAACAAATCTGATACTCATCCCCGTCCACTGAAATGAAAGAATTTTTAATTATATTCTAAACAGAATCAATTGTCATTTTTACAAGCTCTTCGTATTGAACAGAAACATCTTTTCCATTCAAAACATTACTAATTGTAGGGTGCAATTTTTTTTTTTCTTCAAGCAATTAATTAGTTGTTGGAAAATATATGCCCTTTGAAGCGAAAAGAAATCCTAATTTTCTTATTTGCTTTTTACTTAATGTAAGGGAATGCATTAAAGCAATAGATTCATCTATGCTAAAGATATCTATTGTTTCCATATGGTTTGTAAAATTAGCATTTCCAACACGAGAAACACTTTTATTATTTTGTGTATTAATTCTATATAAGAGCTAACCCAATAACTGGTTAACATGCAACTCTGGTTAACATGGAACTCTGGTTAACATGCAACTCTGGGCACTCATTAGTGATAAAGTTGTTTATATAACTGAGAACTTCCTGTGTCCTCCCTTTTTTTATCTTACCACCCAGTTCTGTATTTAGATTTTGTTTTGAAAAATACAGTTCTGTTATGTAAGCATACTCTACTTCATAAATAATATCTTTTAATTCTTGTGAAAGTATAAATGCATATCCATTTTCCTTAAAGTGTTTCTCTTTCAGGCGTTTATAACAATTTCATGCTTTTTCACACATATTTTTAAACTCCAGTGAATTAAGTGATAGTTCAAAATTTTTACAAAGTATTTCCTTAATGGCTAAATATGTTACTGAATTTGATTTAACAGTTTTGTCAGCTTTAATAAATTGTGTAAATAAATTTATTTCTGTGATGTATTTTACATTTTTATTTTCCTCCATTACATTTTTTTTTTTTTTACTTTACTTATACTGAAACAAACACAAAATCATATCAAGTAAACGAATAAAAAAAAAAGTTTCATATTTTTAACCAAAAATAAAATATTCATATATTTAAAAAAAATTTATATAATAAACACTGTTCAACTTTTTAAAATGTATATAAAAAAAGTGCTAACTTGCCTCAGTTCGCCATAAAATATTTGAAAAAAAGAAATGTTAAATATTTTTAAAATGTATGCCACAGTAGATGCAAGTTAGAGGGGTTAGCACTTTTGAATATATCCAAGATTTAACTTCAAATTTTGTAAAAAACAACACCATAAATTACATAATTAAGTTAAAAAGTTAAAAGCTAAAAAATAAATAAATAATTAATACATTTTTAATTTATTTATTCAAAAATATATTCGATACCAAAATAAAAACAACTTTTACATAAGTGGTTTATCAATCTTCATGTTTCATTTTGAATGGAAACAAACCAAAATTACTTAACTTTTATAGATATACAAAAAAATTGGAAATTCATCAACTTCATAATTTCATATCATCACTTAGAAATTAGCTAGAAACATAATTTTTTTTATTTATTCACACATTTATCTGAGTTTCTGAATAAATAATTTTTATAGACATTCTCCAACAAATTTTTTTTATCTATTTCCACCTCTGGGTCCACTGTGACGTGTTTGATCGTCAGATGGATAAAGGGGCATTTATCTTAGATTTCTCAATTAGGATTGTAATTAATAAAAATACGTATTTGTATGGCTTTAGAACATCAAAATTTAGAACATTTACTTTGTCAACGTATATTTAGAACATCTACTTTGTCAACGTATATTTAGAACATCTACTTTGTCAACGTATATTTAGAACATCTACTTTGTCCACGTATATTTAGAACATTTACTTTTTCAACGTATATTTAGAACATCTACTTTGTCAACGTATCTTTGCAGTAGGCAGATACTTACAATTGATTCTGTTTAATGGGGCAGCTTGTGATGAACGATGAACACATAATTATTTTAAGCAAACACACTGAGCGTTTCTTCATTATTTCGTGGTTGAAAGGGTACAGGTTAAGTTGGTAACGTACATTAAAGTTGGTGTCTGTTAGCAAAGAAAACGTTCAACAAAGCCATACAAACTTTTTTATCATTCACCTCTGGATCTTTTATGCTGTATTATCTGGCGAATAACCATTCCTGATGGCATTTGATTCATTTCCTCCTGCTGCAGTACCTTTTTTTTAAATCTTGCTTGACAGCAGTTGCTGAATCAAAAAATAACTTTCATTTACATGCTTTGTTTTATGAACACGTCCTATGTTTTATGAATACGGGGTAAACAAGAATTTATGAACACGAGTTATACGAGGTATACGAGGTATACGTTTTATGAATACGAGGTATACGAGAATTGTTTTATGAATACGAGGTATACGAGAATACAATTACATACTTTGTTTTATGAATTACATTCTTTGTTTTATCAATACGAGGTAAAGAAAACTCGCAATAATTCTGGGAAACTCTCTATTTCATCATCTGCTTGTAGTTATTTGGCGTCTAATCAACCTTTTAGAAACATGAATAATAACCTCTTAAATGTTTTGAAAACATCCAAAGTCACTTTATCTAAAAACATATATGTTACAACAGCGCGGCCGACCTAAAAGTAAAAAAAAAAAGAGTAATGAAATTGCAAAAAAAAAATTAAAAATCGAAACTGCTTCTATTTTGTTGTCGCGATTTAAAATTTTCATATAGACTTCAAGATTTCATTTAAGATACATATGATGATTAGACTCCTATATATATATATATTCAAATCGATAGGAATTGATAGGAATCTAATCGTCATATGTATCTTAATAACTTTATCTTTAATCTATATCTCTATCTCTAATCTTATCTCTAATACACACTACATCTCTATCTAATCTTTATCTCTAATACACTTTATGTGAATGCACTTCTTTAAAAACCTATTAGCACTTGAGTTTCAATAAATTAAATATAAATAAATCAAAATATTTAATTTCCGCCTACCTCGTGAAAAAGTGAAATGGCGCTAATGAAATTGAGGCCACTGAAGTATAATAACATACAAGGTTAATAAAGTCCGTAATTTAAGGTTACGGAATTTCTCTTTATCATAAATGCAGACAAAATCCTATAAAATGCTGCAACTATTTGAAAAATGGTATAAGTCCGCATTGGCTCATCGGCAGAAGCCGTAGAGCAAACTTATAAAGCGGAGTGTTTTTTTGTTATTGCAGATACTGCAGCACAGTCCTTAGAAAGAAGGTATGAACAGCTCGCTAATTAAGTTTTAAAAGTGTAAAAACCTAAAAATGATCGTAAGTAAGAAAGAACAGAACGCTTGTAAAAATGAATTTTAACTTGATGTTTTTTGTGAAACTTTAGAACTTTACTGACTAAATTAATTTAAATGAGTTTTTGAATCAAAAGTCTTTTTTGTCTATAAAAACCCCCGTTTTCAACAAAATAACTAAAAAATTTTTTTTAGTTTAAGGTTGATTTAGGAACTTTATTTTATTTTTTTAGTTATTAAGTTGCTCTAAAAAGTCATAATGCACATGTCACAGAACAACGCCACAAGGAAAATAACATCAATTAAAGGGGAACACTCCTTAATTAAAAAAGTTGTTATATGTTATAACATAAAATAACCTTCCTAACATAAAATGTTAGGAAGATTTATCACAAATAATAGCACCCTGTTGCCAAAGCAACCTGGTAGATAAGAGGGAAAAAAGTGAAATTAGTCACCTGACTCCGACAAAGATTAGAGTTGATTGGAATGATATTTTAATCTGATTTTTTCCAAGCTTATAGAACATTGATAGATCTATGCAATAACAAGCAGTTTTCTCTAACAACATTTCTACCAGGAGTTAGCTATGTTTGATTTTAAAAATCATTTGTGGCTCAAAAATGATAAACGTTTTATAATATTTGTTCTATTTGAAAAATATTTTGAAAAAAATTTGTCTGGTCATTGCATACATTTTTATTAGAGGAACACTTCCGGAAAATTTCATATAAATCGGTCAAGCGGTTTTAATAATATTTTTTCCGGGAGATTAATTTAAAAATTTTAAAAATTTTATAAAAGTTGCTATAACTTTAAAAATACCATATAAAAAATATATTGTTAATAGTATTTTAAAATGGACCATCCTAAACTTTTCCATTTCGGACGCCTCTGACTAAAATTTTTCTATTTACATTTTAAAAACTTAAAATAAAAAAAAATTAAAAAAGCAAAATTTGTTCACTAGAGCTTTTTTTCCTGTTCATTATTACATTCAAATCTTAATACAAACATATAGTAAGAAAGTAAAAAAATTTACAATTATAGATTATGTTTCATTGTTAGCAGTTTATCTACGTGCGCATCTAAACATTTTTAAGTGTAAATATGCTTATATTTATATATGTAAATATTTAAGTTTTTTAATTCTAATTAAGCTTATATTAGAGTAATAAATTTACTATATTGATTATTATATATTAGACCATGGACAAATAGCTTACATTTTAGTTTACAATATTGTACGCAATGTCACAACTTTACATTAAAATATAAAAAAAAGATATCTTTTTTAATAAACCGTAGGCTAGAGGTCTGTGGTTTAATATATAATAATCAAAATTTTAATTTGAATGCTGTTTTATGTTTATACTTATGTCATAAGTACAAACATAAAACAGCATTCAAAATCATCTTTATTTAACATAAGTTATGTTAAATAAAGATGATTTGCAAAAATTTGCAATATTTCGAGCCTGGGAACTAAAAAAAAAAACCCTTAAAAATGGAGTTTGCTCCATGACTGAAAGTTAGCTATCTCAAACACCAAGTAAATATTGCATCCCTCCGCTTGCTATTGTTTTGGGTTTGATAATATACTTTCGGAATTATTAGGAGAACTGTTTGCTCAAGCTAAAATTCATAGAAGCAATTGTAACATGCAAAGGTGATCTGCAACCGTTTCATCGTTAAAGGTATGCTGCTTGAGAGTAAAACTTATGAAAAATAAATCAAGTGAGCATTTATATTTTATCTTTGAATTTCTGTATTCAATTTTACTTTTATGATAAAAAAAACATAGATTTCTCCAAAATCAATTTGTAAAAATCAATAGCTGTAATAAAAGTTGTAACTCAAAAATTCTAAAATCTTACAATTTTTAAATCAAATAAATATAGTTTTATACATAAATTAAATGCAATATTATGCTTTCAAATATATATATATATATATATATATATATATATATATATATATATATATATATATATATATATATATATATATATATATATATATATATATATATATATATATATATATATATATATATATATATATATATATATATATATATATATATATATATATATATATATATATATATATATAATATATATATATATATATATATATATATATATATATATATATATATATATATATATATATATATATATATATATATATATATATATATATATATATATATATATATATATCAGTGACGGATCCAGGAATTTTTGGTGGTGGTGAAAAGTAGAAATTAAATTCTTATTATTTTCCTTATTTTTTTAAACTTAAGAATTTTTGAACTTTTATTTACAATTAATTTGTTAACGTATTTATTTTTTAAATCTATTTTAGATTAAACTTTGATTTTGCAAAGATTCAAAAGATGGTCATTACAAACTTATTCCCGGCCATTAAGTTTTACGAATCGGTATGGCCGAATAAAAAACCGTTACACCGCCTAGAAAGGCAACCCTGATTAGCACCCTTATTTATCAAAATTTCCCTATATTTGCATTCTATATTTTTTATTTTTAGGTACCTTTTTCATTTGGCGCCCTTGGAATATCTGCTGCCCGGGACAAACTGTTCCTTTCCTGCGAATGGAACTAAAAAGTTCTAAAACTTTTTAACAAAGATACTTTCTAAGAAAGTGACAATATTGCTAAATTTAAATTAAAAAAAAAAAAAAAGAAATTTGTTGTCGCTGTTTTAAAAAATAAATTCTTCATAAATATTTATTTTTGTAAATGTAATTTTTTTAACAGCTAAACAATCAATAGATTTTGAAAACATTATTAGAATTATTATTAGAATAAACCACTAAGTTAAAGTTTATAACTGTTATTAAACAAGAAAAATCATCAAAACGTTTTTTCTCATTTTTGTTTTCAGGGTCGGAATATTTGCCATAGTATATACAAATTTAGTGTAGTTTTCAAATTCACATAAAATAACTTTGCGTTGATCATATGTAACAAACTAAGGTTCCAAATATAAAAGTTGGATAAAATTTTCATTTTTAAAAATTTGGAAAGCCGCTAACCCAATATTTAAGGCAAGAAACTTTTTTGAAAAATGACCAGGATTTGGTGGTGGCCATATGTAGGTAGTTTTACCCAAAGTAAAATGTCACTTACTGGTTTCGTGAGTAATAACATCATTTCAATAGTTTTATCGATAAGAAATTGAACATCCCACTTTTTTTTTTTTTTATAAAACTTTATAGAAAAAAATATAAAAGGTTTATTTAAATATTTATACAACTGAATAAAACATTAGCATCCATTTCTAGAATGTGTGGTACACCTTCCCTAAAACTTTTTATTAATAACAATAAATAGATATCTATAAGTTTATATTAGTTAAATATCAAATAAATATATTGAATAAAAAATTTTTTCTCCCGATAGTTATACCGTCGTCAAAAGATATTTTACAAATAAGATTAATAAATAATAAACTTAAATACACTCTCTTTAAAGTTATAAATGTTTTACACGTCTTTGATAAAATAAACAGCAAAATTTTAATTTAAAAATTATGAAAAGAAAAGTCACGAATCACTTTATATTCATTACAGCACAGGGTTGCGGTGCTAAAAATAGAATTTCACAAGGGGATTGATGTGCGGATTAAATCATTTTGTGGCGTCAACAAACTAATTCATGAAGTCTTATAAATTCTTAAAAAAACAATATTTTTATTTCTAGCAAATTTTAAAAATAAAAGTATGAAATATTACTAATCTAATAAACGGGTATATGCTGAGAACAATGATGATTACGATTTAAATACTTTGTTAAAGTGGAAAGACACATTAAACAGGGTTGAGTTGTTCCAGTTTATTTTGTCGTGGGATTAAAAATCAAAGAACTTGTTTTGAAAGGAAAAGTAAAGTACAAAATACCTAACCAGTGATTACTTTAAAAGTAATCGCAGTAATTCTTTTAAAGTAATTGCAATAATTACTTTTTAGACTTACTTACAATTGCTATAAACTTTGATAATAGTTCCTATTTATAATGATTTATTTGTCATTTAGTTATCCATTTAATAAAATGATAATTATTTTAAATATGGTTTTTTAAATTAATTTTAAATTAGTTTTTCTAAATTAAACCAACTTTTATTGTAGTTCTTTTATGTTTATCTGATAAAAAACTTGAATGTTGGTTCCATCATGTTTTTTGGTTCCATCATGTTGAATGTTAGTTCCATCATGTTTTTTTGCTCTCCAATAATGTCTTTTTGCAATTCTCCTAGCTTTTTTTCTTAAAAAAAAAGATATCTTATCTTGAGTCAAGGTACGACATACAACTTTTAAACGTTGCCAAGATGCGTAATTACAATCTAGCATTATTTTTACGGTTTTCCAGAAATTATTGTACATTTTACCATAAATAAATACATTGTATATTCCATTACTAATTTGAAGTAACCGGAGCCAATGGTTAATAACAACAACACTAAAGTCATAATAATAATAAATAACTATTTAACATCAATATATAAATAATATATATTTTTTTTAAATAAAAATTAAATGAATCATTTTTAATGCTGTTAATGTTCTAATATAGTGTGTATTAAAATAGGCTTACCTTTGTATTCCTCCTTCACCAGGAAGCCATGAAATGGTGTGTGACAAATGCAATATGTCACGTGGTAAAACAGACACAACAAACACTGTTGCCATGATAATTAACATTTTCATAACGTTTTTATTTTTATTTGGCGTTTTTAAATAACTATTTTTAAGAAACTTCATTCTCTCACAATTGTAAAGTTTCATATACATTATTGCTGTAGTCGTAATAAAAAGAAAAAGAAAAATTAGTGATCTAGCTGTCACCATTACAATAAGTGGGTAAGCATAAAGTGGTTCATTAACGGCAACAGAATTACATGTTCCATATTTATCTATGTGAAGAGCCTTTATGTAATATGCTTCCCAAACAATTGATGTTAAAATTGTTGCAAACATAGCAGCGTGCATAGTTTTACGTCGAAAACGCTGTTTCAAAGGAAAAACAATTGACCGACATCTGTCTATTGCCATAATAAGTATAACACCAGTTGATATGTTTGTAATTATTCGACTAAATGGTGGCAATATTTTACATCCATACCATCCAAAATCCCATCTTTGGTTGCAAGTTAAAGTCCAGTATAGAAATACAAATGGACCAAATAATGAACCTAATCCGTCAAACACAGCAAGGTAAAAAATAAGTAAATCAATGATCGCTCCTCGTTTTAACTTAAACTGGAAAATGATCATTACTAAAACATTACCAACTACACCAACAACAATAACTGCAACATATCCTAAAACGAGCAAAATATCAGTAATCGGCAAATGACATTTTCCAACGGAGGTTGAGTTTGCGTTAATCAGTTTGAAATTACTCATCTGTGGTGTATGTATTAAATGGAATACCCTTATTTCTTTTGAAATTATCTTATTATTTCTTTAAAAACTTATAAGTAATAACTATACATATATATATATATATATATATATATATATATATATATATATATATATATATATATATATATATATATATATATATATATATATATATATATATATATATATATATATATATATATAAAACTTAATTCAAGAGTAGTGTTTAGTTTTACAAATTAAAATAACAATAACAATAATATTGTTAACAAATATTTATATCATATCTAAACTAAAAGATTATATCTGTTTTGGTGATAAATCTTTCGATCATCCTTCTTTAGATTGTCAGCTCAATTAATTGATTTTTTTTTTGTACTTTAATTTAAAAAGTTTGTTGTTCTTTTTTTGTGAATTTACTTCCTACAAAATAAATACTGCAATATGTTTTGGGAAAAATATGCTACCAAATCTGACCAAAATTAAATTCTTACTCAACCTGCCTTAAAGATATGAAGATCTAATTAAGGTGATCTCTCTAAAAGAAAACTACGACAATTAAAACATCTTTTTCGAACCGTTTATAACATAATACATTAAAACATTATATATATATATATATATATATATATATATATATATATATATATATATATATATATATATATATATATATATATATATATATATATATATATATATATATATATATATATATATATATATATATATATATATATATATATATATATATATATATACATATATATACATATATATATATATATATATATATATATATATATATATATATATATATATATATATATATATATGTATATTATATTATATATATATATATATATATATATATATATATATATATATATATATATATATATATATATATATATATATATATATATATATATATATATATATATATATATATATATATATATATATATACGGTTTGATCAGAGAGTGCCGCTGATGAGTATTTAATTAAAAGTTCACGCCTTCTTTCAAACCGATATCACAAAACTTGCCTAGAGTTGAGGTTTAATCCAAGGATCCTTTGTTTTTGATGCAAGTGCGCTACCACTGCGCCATGGTTGCTTATTATCACTGCAATTTTATAATTTAATAAGTGTAATTATGAAATTGCATTGTGATTATAAAATAACCATTTTCTAAAATAAATACACAAACCATAAAATCTCTATATTTAAAAATAACATAAAAATAAAAACTCCAACATTTATTTATATAAATATATTTATATAAATAAATTTATAATATTTATTTAAATCCTCAAGACAATTTTTTGTCTTTAAAAAAATATATTTATTGATATTTTTACATAAAAAACAGATCAAAAACGTATTGAAGTTAGCTAAAAAAATCTTATAACTTAGAGGTGGAGTTATAATATTTCTTATACATTGAATCTATGAATAAAAAATGTTTTAAAAAGTGTTTAAATTCAATTTTAAAAGAACTTATCAGTTTTTGTAGGTTTTATAGTATTCTAAACACCATGATATCATATAACTTTAAGAATATCAAATAACGATTTTCGAAACATTCAACAAGTAAAATGTACAAGTAATATGTAAAAAAAGAGTGTTCATGTAACTAAAGTAACTGATTATTAATTAATAATAGATTAATAATTTTTAAACAACACCTTTGGTTTATAGTATTAACTTAAATTGTATACTTTTTAATTTTTTAAATTTATATATATATATATATATATATATATATATATATATATATATATATATATATATATATATATATATATATATATATATATATATATAAATTTTTTATATTGAATAATAAGATAATTATAAAAACTTATAGTAGAAAACTTTTTTACTTGTATACTTTATGGTTTTTTTGTAGTTTTTGGTAAAAAGGTTCAATACAAATAATAAAATTTTTTTAATATCAATAACATGAGAAATTATAAACGAATATCAAATCGAAAAGTGAAAGTGCCATGTATCAAGCAATTCTCTTCCTGATAAATGATGATCAAGGATACAAAAAATCTTTGCGCTTCTTTATACTAATGTCGAATTAGGATGCTTTACAAAGCATCCTAATTCAACTTAACTATAAACATGTTTAGAGTTTGCTCTATGCCCGGAAGTTAGCTATCTCAAAGAAAAAAAAAAATGCTGGATCCGCTCCTGACATAGGTTTCTCCCAAGATTTTAAAAGCTAGTTAAATAAAGATTCTAGCACTTGGCTCATAAATATAAAAAGACTAATTGGGCAACAGTTTGAAAAGACTTTGACCCTTCACTTTGAGAACTTCACTTTAAGAACTGCAGAGTTTTTCAAGAATTGAAACTATTTTCTAGCGGATAGGAAAGCACTGATTTCAGATTTCTGATTTCAAAAAATGCAAAAATTTGCATCAAAGGACTAGATTGAGCTGTCAAGCGCAAATGAAATAAAGAAAAAATTAGGAAGAGAGAAAGGATTAAAAAAAAATTAAAATATATTTTTAACAGATGTTCAGAACAAAAACAAAGACACTAAAGTAAAGCGTGTAAAGTAGAAATGTAATAAAAACAAAACAGAACACATAAGTAACCATTAATCTACAGTAAATACAAAACAAGTTTAACATACTTAAAATAAAAATACATACGTCTAGGTATATCAGTATTCAGATTAAAAAAATATAAAATCAAAAGAGGTATAAGATAAAAAAAAAACTTTGCTTTTGTGTAATCATAGATTATGAAGTGATGGTAATAAACTTCTCCTCAGAATCGCGTTTATTGTTACTGGCGTATTAAAGAGGCTCAGCACTAATACCTAGTTTATCCCACAATTTCGTAGTGAATAAACTAATATTTAGTTTATTCACTACGAAACAGCCAAAACCCTAACATCACCTTTGTAACCCTAACATCACCTTTGTAACCCTAACATCACCTTTGTAACCCTAACATCACCTTTGTAACCCTAACATCACCTTTGTAAAGCACTTTTTTGAAGAATATGGATAATGAGAGTAGTGAATTCAATACCAAATAATATAACAAATTTAAAATAAAACAAAATATATGTAAGATAACAAGATAAATATATAAAATAAAATATGAATAAATTTTTTAAACAAAAATAACAGAAAACAATAAACTAACATGTAAACGATAATATAAAATAATAAAAATTTGTCTTATTGAAAACCACAAAATACTTAATTACACTACCAATGTGATAAACGCTGCTAGACAAAACCCTAGTAATAAACACAAAAAGTCGCCAAAAAACCCGACAAAACGCAGAAATATATACGAAACAAAACCATCCAATGTACAACGCCGCCACAGACACCCCGACCGAACGCCATCAACCAACCAAAAAACAGCTTTTAAATAAAATATAGCAATAACGACAAAAACAGTAAATGAAACCATTACAACGTCAAACGTAAAAAATTACTTTGGGCGTGAAAAAAATCATGTTTAAAAAATTTCGACAACCTAAAAAATAACATTTTTACCTATATATATACACACATATGCATATATACATACATATATATACATACATATATATATACATACATATACATACATACACACATCAATGATTGTCGAAGTAAGAATTGCATGTTACTGTACAAAAGAGTCAAGTATTACTTGAAACCAATGTAAAAACTCTATCACTGAACCGAGCTAACTGACCCAGCCGTACTACAAATTACCTGTAATAGATTAAACACCTACACATAGGATTTATATTATCTTCTGGTTATAAAAGCCAGCTCAGACATGTTCCAGACATAGAAATATTCTACCATGGAAACAGTAATAATGCATGTAACGATATATATTTTAGTTATATTACTAGAAACAAGCATAAAAAATCCTATCCCAGAACTACATCTAGCCAGCCCAGCCAGTGCCGGATCAAAGGAGGACGAGGGAGGGGGCTAGAGGGTTATAGCTTGGGCTCTGCAAATTTAGGGACCCCAAAAATTTTGGAGAACCTTTTTTATTTAGTCATTTTAAGGCTCTGGCCTATAAAAAGGCCTCCAAAAACAAAAATAGCCCCGGGCCCCACGAAATCTTTATCCGCCACTGAGCCCAGCCGTACTACAAATTATCTATGATAGATTTAACATCTATACATAGGATTTATATTAAATTCTGGTCCTAAAAGCTAGCTCAGAAATAGACACAGAAATATTTTCCCGCGGAAACAGCAATAATGTAATATCTAATTATATCCTTATGTGTATTTACATTAATAAAAAATTATTTTTTACTTTAAATATTATTGTTTATCATTATTAGATTTATGGTATATATTTTTTGAGCATGTTTGTCTCTATATCCCCATTTTTTCTAAAAATGATTTGTGTTTCCTAAATTTAGTAGGGGTATGAGTGATTGGCTTTTCTGCTGTGAGGTCCGTTTTATTGCAATAATGACTTATATGATGTTGGCAACAGGCGATGATAGAGATAGCAAGGATGCATCCCTGACGAGTAATGCTAGCCATTTTTATCAGGCTTTCCGAAACATCATTTTGAATATATTGTGGCCCAAAGGATGGAATTTCACCGTACGATTAATTGGGCAACAGTTTGAAGGGACTTTAACCCTTCACTTTGAGAACTTCACTTTAAGAACTTCAGAGTTTTTCAAGAATTGAAACTATTTTCCAGCGGATATGAAAGCACTGATTTCAAATTTCTGATTTCAGATTTAGTTAAGCGCTGGTTAAATAGTTTAGAAAGAGAGAACACATTTTTGAGATTACATTTTTAATACTGTAATTAGGATGTTGCCCGGAAAAGTAGTCGAAGAATAAAAGTGACAAAAAACTTTAGCATCAGAAGCAGGAGTGGTTTGAAAGAATGTTTAACAGTAGATTGAATTGTATTATTGAGGTGACAATGCAATATTAGAGTTTTTATTGAACTTTTAAAAGACTTGTATAAAGATTTTTCTTTAAATACATTTTTAGGATAAAACTATTGATACAAAACAAACCATGACCATGATAATTTTCCATGACCATGATAGTTTTTACAATTATCTTATTATTCAATATATAGAAAGCAATATAACATTGTATTGAAAGTTATTCGAAAATATAATGTACTTTTATAAGTTTTAAGAATTTTAAAAAAGCATTTTGTACTTATGTGCTTTGCTTAATATTTATCAATTTTATTGATTTTTAAAACAATTTTCATAAGTTTAAAACTTTTTTCGAGAATAGAGCTCATTTTATTTTGATTAAATAAATCTTTAAAAACATAAATACACACATAAAAATAATATTTATTTTAATACTTCCTACAAACTGATTCTAAAAAACGGTACAAAATGCACTTGTACGATTAATTGGGCAAGATTGGGTATCGATTAATTGTACTTGTATCAATTAATTGTAACTTTTACGATTAATTGGGCACGATTGGGTATTAATTGGGTAAAAATTACCCCCTTAAGGAACCCTAAGAGTTTTCAAAAATTAAAAAAAAATGTTTGGGTACTAAATCATGGTCTGGGCAGATGATAAGTTAGGGCTCCCTTTTTTCAGTTCGTTTTCAATTTTTGTTTTAGGTGCACCAAGATGACTTAACGTTCTTGTTACAGAACACCGCGGAAAGTAAATAGAAAGTTCACCCCTCTTTTTAAAGGCGATTTTCCCTTAATTCCGTTGCATTTCAGCTCTACCTTCCACACCAGGGTTCGAAGCGAGCACAAAACATTTTCAGTGCTTGCTTCGAACCCTGGATCTCTTTTTTCTACTCAACGCACTTAATGCAAGTTACTTTTTTTTTTGTCTCGCTTGTTTTCTGTGATTATAAACGTCAAATGCAGGGTCTGCAATATATTAAATTTGTTTAGTTATTTAAAAACATATAAAAGATATAAAACTTGATATATAAATTAGAGTGGAGTAAGAAAATATATAGTGAAGAAAGACAAAATTTCGTTAAATTTAATTTTGTAAATTTAACTTGAACGTAATAATTTAGCATTACAAAAATTTCTCATAAACATTAATTTAATTTGAGTTGTTGCATGCAAAAATTGCTACCAAATTGTTACAAATTTTATTTATATAAATATAGAAAAACGTTTAGAAAAAACTAAGTGATATTTACAGACTACATATGGTTTGAATTGCGTAGAAAAGTCGAATATTGCTTTACACTATTTCAGGTGTGGTTTGTGTAATTCTAAATATAAGGAATTTAAAAAAAAAGACTTGCTCTTCCCATCCACAAAAATGTCATGGTCGTGCGACCGTGCGGTCGGTCGCACGTTCCTTGCAAAATATTTAGAGAAGATTTAAAACATAATTTAGAATCTATCCGAAAATGAAGAAAATGATTATACTTACAAAAGTATTGAATCGTTATATTTTTCGATGAAGAATATTCTTATTCCGAAGTCACGAATGCATGCATGCATGCATTCGTGACTTCGGAAATGCATAGGGTTGATTATGGACATCAAGTAAATAAATACGCAGTTTTAACAATGATGGTTTATTTTTAAATTATACTCAATTTAAATTATAAATTTTACTGCTTTGAATCCATCGTCATCAAGGTTAAATTTACCCTTTAATTGTTGAAACTTGTAGGTCTATTGATTTATCTGACGATAATTCTTAAAAGATTTCTTTTTTAGAGGAATTTTTTTCTAGATTTTTTTTAAGCATTTCTGCCATTCTTCCTTTTTTGGCAGCTTTAAGTGCCTATTTTTACGGGGTATCTGCAGCTATTATAGATCTAGTATTACATAGTTCTCAATTATTAGTGTTTGATTTCCGTGGAGCAGCATTAGGGTACGGATAAACTTGTTGTGACGTAACATGTAAATCAATAGAGATGTGTCGCCTTGAAAAGTTGAGACTTCATTGTTTCGAGATGTTTCTGGAAAATTAGAAAGATCTGATAGCATTCTCATGTTATGACTTACATTATGAGATGAGAAACTCAGTTGTGTTTCCACATGAGTACTATTAACAGTTGTAGTTACTCGTATTAGTTCAAATTTATCCTTATTACTCAACGAAACTATTGTTGGCGGTTGACCAATTATTAATAATAAACGATCAACGCATTATAAGATGTTGCAAAGCTATTTGATTAAAAGGTTTTTGATCAATCTGTCGCATCCGTAATCTTCATCCGTAAATATAGTTTAATCAAAAGGCCAAATACCAGTCCATCTAAATCCTGGTTTTATATTTGTCGGAATCTGGAGACAAATTTATAGGATATCATAAATACTAACAGTTCCACCAAAATGTGTGATAACATGAATCCAGACGACTATTGTAAAAATGTTTTAATGGCCTAAATACTGTTATCTCTAATGGTTGAAGTTTATTTTATGCAAGTGGTGGCTGCGTAAGTGTGATAATTCCATTTACCTTGTTGTAGTTCAGTCCGTTTACAGGTAATTGGGGCTTAAGGTTGTCCATGATCAATAGGAACTTGGTTTGTGCAGAAGAAAGAACAAAAAGGTTTCTGAGTATTCTAACAACATAACAAAATTCTCACTTTTTATTCAGCCAGAAGGTTTAACCAAACCAAGTCTTGAGTCTATAGTACAATGCATCATTTTTTACTGAAAGACAGTGGCGAGGAAAAATCCAAACAGGTGGTAAGACATGACCAATCGCACTTATGATTTATGTATGTGTCACCGATTCTCCTCTTTCTTGTGACATCACTTGACCAACATGGTGCTACCCTTTCCGCGCTATGAATTTAGAAACACTCTGCATTGTGATAAACTGAGTTTGATACCACCTCAAAAATTACAGAAAAGGTTAAAACACTTTAGAAAGGTGGGAAATCTCAAAAATTAGAGACCTCTCATTAACATTTATTTTAGACGTTTTACATACGTCTAGCTAATCAAACTATTTTAAAATTTGTAAAACAACTAACCCTGGCTGAACTGATTGCTAAATTGGATGCTGAGGACGGTATATCGTTCAATAAAATTACTAAAAGTGAATTTATACGGCAAAGTATGACCGCCAGGGGATTCAGATTACCTCAAAAGCTTCCTGAGGTGAGACAATTAATGGTAGAATTTTACCATAGCAAGAAAGAAGAGATAATACAGGTTATAAAGAAACTAAACGACAAAGGAAGAAAGTTCAGTGTATCTATTGACAAACGGATAAGCGTTAAAAATCGTAGATTCATGGATGTTGATTTATACAAAAATAATGAAAATAATTCATTTAACCCTGGTTTAATTTTTATCAAAGAAAGTTGTGCATCAGAAATAACTTTGGAAATATTGTCGTAAAAATTAGAAGAGTTTGGTCTATCTTTACAAGAAGATATTGTGGCTTTTATGAGCGTATGAAGAAAAGTAGGTTATCGTCTGCTTTTCAACAAAAATGCTACAATCGTGACATACATCGAGCAGTTTTAAAAACATTTTACGCTGAACCGATGAGACTTTAGATAGCAACAATGATGCTAGCATTTGAAGTACAGAAAAAGGTGAATTTGATTTGGAAATTGACGTATGACTTAGCACAAACTTTAAACTTAAATCCTAAATTAAAGATACACTTTTAGGAATACGAAAAATTGTAAAACTCTTAAAAAATTCTTCAATTAAAAATGTTTTCTACAAAAATATGTAAACGATAAATTTATACAAATGTATAAATTTATCTTTTACATTTATTTTATCTAATATATGTAAAAAATAAATTTATACAAATGCAAGCTGACTGGGGCAAGTAGAAGACAAAATGTCTTATCATCAAGCCCCTTCGTGAAAATAAAAAAATAAAAAAATTTTACAATTTCCAATAATATATAAAAGAGTGAAATTTAAAAAAGTTTAAAAAAAAAATTAAAAAGTTTGAAAAAATCAAAAAGTTTTAAAAAATAATTTTTAAGTTTGACAAAACTAAAGGCGAGTTTCCACTCATCGGGAACAGGAAAGAGAGAGGAAAAACAATCACGTGGGCATGCGTAGTATAAGTTTTATTAAGTCCAAAGAAAAACTACGCATGCTCACGTGATTATTTTTCCCTTTCTTATCCCGTTCCCGTGAAAAAACGGATGAATGGAAACTCACCTTAAAAAGTTTGA
>NC_061159.1:46229191-46319191 GCF_022113875.1 Hydra vulgaris
AGAAATAGAGAATAGAATCCAGAGTAAGAAAATGACGAGCTCGATAAAGAGAAGATACTTTAGCTAATTTTGCAAGGAATTTGTTATAAGGTTTCCGAGAAAGATCAGAAATAAGAGTTAATTCAAGAAGAGGAAGAGTAGGAGACTCATCGAGTACATTACCGTTCATAAATATAAGAAGGTCTAAATTATTGCGATAACGATTGGCTGAAAAAAATTGAGTTTATCTGAATTAAAGTTCACCAGCCACTGTGAGCCCCATGCTGTAGCAGAAGTGAGATCCTTTTCAAGCTCAGATGCCCCCTGCAAGCAATCAGAGGGAGTTGGCTTTTTATCGCGACAAGAATAAATGGTAGTATCATCAGCGAACAATGCCACCTTAAATGTGAGAAAATCTTGAAGATCGTTAATGTAAATTAAAAAGAGTATAGGGCCAAGGATTGAACCTTAAGGAACCCCTAAGGTTACAGAATAAGAAGAAGAGTGCTGTCCATTGAGGACAGCTTTTATACTACGATTGGAAAGAAAGGATTCGATAATCTTAAAGATGTTTCCAGATACACCATAAGAAGAAAGCTTATGGAGAAGACCAGCATGTCAAACTTTATCAAACGCCTTAGAAATGTCATTAGCGATGGCCTTAACCTCTCCACCTTTATCTAATGCGCAATAAAACCTATTAGTTATTACTGTTAGCAAATCAGCCGTAGAACAAGAAGATCGAAATCCATATTGATGATCAGAAAGTAGGTTATGAGATTCGAGATTCGAGATTAAGTGTTTGTTAATTAAAGATTCATAAACCTTGCTTATGATAGGAAGAAGACTATTGGGACGGTAGTTAGACAAACCAGATCGCTCTCCAGAATTTTAAAAAATAGGGATAACAGATGGTGCTTTCCAGCAGGCTAGAAAACAAGACTCTGATAAGCACTTGTTAAATAGTTTTGAAAGGATAGACGACAGCTCCGCAGAACACTTCTGCAAGACTATAAAAGGTATGTTGTCCGGGCCGCAAGCTGTAGAAGAGTCTAAGCAGGAAATCACTTAAGATACAGAAGCCGGAGTGATACGGATGTCGAGCAGTGGATCAACCTGTTTGACGGCTATATCAGGTAGAACGCAACTAGTGGAATCCAGAGATGATATTGATGAAAAGTTCTTAGCAAACAATTCAGCTTTGTCTTTACGTGACAGACTTGCCCTTTAATAGTATCATTAATACAATTAAAGATTCTGGATAATCTTTAATAGTATTATTGATACTATTAAAGATTCTCCAGAAGTCACGAGAGCCTAATTTTTGTGATGAAATGCGAGATTTCATGATCTGAGAATAGCGGGCATTGGCGTTTGACAAAACCTTTTTACAATGGTTCCTAGCAGTAATAAACAGACGTCAGTTTTCTAAAAAATTGTTTTGCTGATAGTTATGGAAGTAATGGTTTCGATTAGCAATTGCAGCAGCACAACGTGAGGAAAACCATGGAGAAGAGTGAGGCTTGACCTGGAATTGTCAAGAGGAAATAAAGGATTCCATGCCAGCCTGAATCCACGAAGTTATGTAAGAAGCACATTTGTCAACAGGAAGACGAAAGATTTTTCTATCCAGTGGCCATCACGAAGAAAATCACGGAAAGAGTCCCAGTCAGCTTTAAGGTAGTTGTAAGATGTGCGGTGGTAGGGAGAGATTCTGATGGTGAAGAAGAATGAGATAATAGTTTTAGAGAGATTAAACCATGATCAAAAGCACCTAAGGGTGAGTGTGGAGAAACTGAGCATTGACTAGGATTAGAAACAAGACATAAGTCGAGTAGAGAAGGTAAATGGTTTGGATTGTCTGAAAAGCGAGTTGGAAAATTGACTATTTGAGTTAGGGATTGAGAAAGGCAAAAGTTGTGGGCCTTAATGCCTGCAGAGTTACTGACACTAGAGCCAAGCCATTCAGTGTGATGAACATCCAAGTCACCAACAACAACAGTACTGGCTGATGGATAAAGAATGAGGGCTTGGTCAATATAATCAGAAATAACATCAAGAAGAGTGCAGTCTTGAGATGAAGGAGAGCAATATAGAACAAAGAGAAAGGTGATAGAGTGGTGCTAAACGAAAGCAGATAAAAGGGTAGTCTGTGGATTTAAACCTAGTTTCCCAACAAATGGTTAAATTCTTACGAATGTAAATGCCTAGGCCAAGCATGTAACTATTGAAGTCTTTACGAATTAAAGAAAGATAACCATCAACACTAAGATCACAAGATGAGACAGAAGAACTCAAATTAGTCTCACAAAGAGCAAGTAGGTCTGTTGAACTTTACCAGAGATAAGACTCAATAGAAGCAAAGTTACTTCGAAGACCACGAATATTGGTGAATGGTTTAGCGAACTTGGTGATGACTGTGATTTTTGTGTTTTATGGTTTTTGTTATTTTATTCATTTTTAAATTTGTTAAAGAACTTGACTCAAAACATAGATAGTACTCAGTACACTGTTTTATAGGCAAAGCAATTGTCTCATTTCCACTAATAAACCCTAAGCCGTAACAAAGGGCTCCAATGTGGCCTTGGCAATGCACACCAAAAGTAAAAACAGGGACACCATCCATGCGCAACATGGCACTGTTAGTACTCTGATAATTTTCAGCTGTTGATGGAATCGGCCTCTCTGAGAGCTACCACAGAGTTCGAGAAACCTGACTACCAGCCGGCCTCAGAACCATAAAACTGAGTTTTAGAGCTGTACCCTTATTTGGAGATAATAGAATGAGTTGCCTAGTCATAAAAGCAGAGACACAAGCAAAACCCATGCATCGAGTCAAGAAGATCCAGCGTTTAACATCCTAAACTGGAAACAATGTATTAAAAATACATCTGCGCCAGCCTAATAGATGAAGAAGGGGTGCGAGGCTGGTCAACAGATAAAATCTGTTAACCCTATAAGTCTTTGCCTAGGAAACCTTCTTCAATACAGCAGCCGAATGCATTTAACATCTGCCTAAGATGAGTACTTTTATCGAGACACCATCTCTAGCCTTTAATCAACCAAGAGCCCCAAAGGCAGGTGGTGTTTTATGTCGGAGTTTGCATCTCCTAGCCTTTGCCTAAAATGGCATATCCTACAAGGCAACAGGACATGAAACAGATTGTACTGGGTTACATGTTACCAGTAGCAGGATAAACTTGACCTGATCTTAATGACAATAATTCGCTAAGGCGGAAAATATATATATACTCCTTCAAAGTCCGAGTTAGCGGAATTCTACATATTATATAACGTACAAGTTTTATTTTATAAATGTTATCTCCATCATATCTCTATCATATGTAAGATGGCTATGAATCAGAAGTAAAGGTTTTTTTTCAGATAAGGAGATTTTAAAAAATTGATTGTTTTATCGCTAGAAAAAGATATTTGTAAATAAAGAAGCATTGTTAAAATGGTGGAATAGAACCGAAATATATATATATATATACACATATATATATATATATATATATATATATATATATATATATATATATATATATATATATATATATATATATATATATATATATATATATATATATATATATATTTAATTATATCTTAAAGCATTTTAATAATATTTTATAAAAATTGCAAGCCAAAATATAATAATATAAACAGTTAAAGATTTTTCATAAATATATATAAAAAAAGAAAGAACGCGGAAACTCAAAGGAGACCATAAGGTCTTGATGTCGAGATCCGCTGTAAAATAAGGTGTTACGTATTTACGTATTTATGTTAAATATATTTGAGGTAGTAAATATAAAAAGTTTGTGTTTTGCAATAATAAAAGAATAACAAGATTTAAATAGAAAATAAAATTTTTGTTAAAATAATATAGACAGGTAATATAATAGTAATATAGACTTGCAGATCGTAAATAATTGAATTCAAATCATACAAACCAATCATTTACAAATCATATAAGCCGATATAAATAATAGATAAAAATAATTTCATAAGGTTTTAAAAGTACATTTGTATTTTGTCAATTTCAAAAACTACTTCTTTCTACTTTTCAAAAAAGATATTTAATTCCATTTAAAAGAAAAATCAAAGTTATTTAAGACAATTTTGTTCCAAATATATGGTCCACGAAATGATATGCAAAATTGACAATGATTAGTTTCGAAAATGTTTGCACCAAAAAATCATTTCCTACATCGTATTTATTTTTTTTGTTTTACGGAGATAATTTTGTGATTATATCCAACTGTTAATTAAATTTTATAACTTTTTATTCATAGTACTGAGTCAAGATATGCCGGTGCATCTCTAAAAACAAGTCTAACCCAGGTTCAGAAAGCGTTAAGCTGTTTAGTTCCGAATCATTTGCGAAAAACTTGCAGCCGTGGTGCAGTGGTTAGAATTATGTCTCAGAACCAAAAGGATTTAGGTTCGAGGCCTGTTTTAGCCCACTAATCGACATTGGTATTGTGAAGGAAAAAAATTTTTTTAACAAAAACTAATTTTTTTTTTGCTGAGTCAGCAAAAAAATATCTTTTATAATGGTTTTTAAATTTTTATGTAAAATGTGTGCTGCCTATATCTATATCTCAACGACATCAAGCCGTAAAATTTTTGTTTTGGTCAAATTTTTTTACAGTAACCTGATAAACAATTTAAAAAATTTTCATCCATATATTAACTATTTAGTTAAAAAGATATTCTTGTTCAAGTTGAAAATTCGCTCACAGAGAAAAAGTAAAAAATCTTATTAGATAAATAAAAACAATAAATATCTTTAAAAGCTTACGACAATATACGATAAAGTACGATACTGTACGATAACTACAATAATGTACGATAATTACGATAATTACTGAACATTAGTTGAAATAACTTTTGAAATTAGAGTTGCAAATAAAATTAATTAAAAAAAGAGAAGCTCTCTTGACTGTAGCACTCGTTTTGTATAGAAAAACTTTATTAAAGCTATAAAAATCAACTGTTTTATGAGATTTATTAAATATCAGTTTAAAAGAAAGCATTGTTTCTTGTCGCTACGCAGTTACAGATTTGCGCAAGACTTCATTTTGAGATCATTTTTTAAGATTGACTTTTATGTCACTCGTTTATCTCGTGTCACTCGTTTATCTATAAACATGGTAAAACTTTACATTTTTGAAATCTGCAACACCTTTCGTTGCAAGTTACGAGTTATGAGTTACGAGTTTCGAGTTACGAGTTACGAGTTATGATAATGTCATTTAGCTATAGATACCATTGAGAAATAGAAATTTGTAGAAACCTTTGAACAAAATTTAATAACTTTGAACTACTTATTTTGAGACACCAAATTTTAATTTAATAATTGAATTTAATAAATAAACTTATAATAAAAAACTTATAATAAGAAATTTTTTGAATAAGAAAAAAGTTTTGGGCTTGAAATAAAAGTTTGATTTATTATAACTACTGTACCTTATTATTATAACATTTTTAAAATTAAAATACTTTTAAAACAAGCGTAACATTATTTATAACATACATAAATATTTTTGTAACGACTATATACACTATTATCATATATTACTATATATATTATTTGTTTTATATATCAATACTTTAACTGGGTATGTCATGTCGAAATTTTGATAGGTCCCAAAGGGTTTTGATTTATAATCAAAACCCTTTGGGAAAAAAAGTCTGATTAAACTAGGTAAGGGTGGTTTAAGTTGAGCACTAGGGCAAGTTGGGTAAGTAAAATATCTCAAAAACTACACATTGCATGGCAAATCATCTAAATGATAGAAATTTGGGGATTAAAATTTTAACGTAATACGCCACAATGGTATTACCGTTTTTTAATTAAGAGAACTGTAAGAACATTTTATTAATGAGAGAGCGGACTAATAAAACTAACTGATGTGTCACCAAGACTATTTGGGGTATGTTGGTTAACTTTGGTCAACTTATATAACTGAAATAAGTTAAGTAGCTTGTTAGTAAAAATGCTCAACTAACACTGCCCTTCCCGACAACATTTTGAATAAAAAAATTTTAAAAACAGAATAATAAAAGATTCTTTGTATTTTATCACATCCAAGACAACGAATCTTTGACATATACATATTCAACTATTGACAAATAGGTATATGTCATTATTTGACGCATGGATGTGCAACTTGAATGTGCATCACTGATAATAATAGTTTTGTCTAAAACTTTCTTTTGAGACTAAAAGTTTATACGGTCTAATAAAAGTAGCTCAAATTAGAACTTTCAAGCTGTTCTGACTGGCACTACTTAATAATGGCGTAACCTTCATCATTCCGCCAAATTCCGTTTCTTTCATGTTTTGACTTTCCGTAACTCGCCTGGTTTTTTCCAATGTTAGTAAAGATTCCCGAGACGATTGTAATCGGCAATTCAACATCCTTTGTAAGCTTTTCCAAAAATAATCGTGCATTTTACCATAAATAAATACATTGTATATCCCATTGCTCGTCTGAAGTAATCGAAGCCAATGGTTTACGTTTATTACACTAAAAAGAAAAAATATTAACAACATCATTACACACGTCATTATATTAATGTTTTTAAATGTAACCTTATAAGGGTCACAGTTACCGCACGGCAGCAAATAGTTAAATGTTTTTTAAAAGATTTGTTTAACATATAGTCTCGGTTTAAATAATTTTTTCCAAATTTTAGTCTATGTTGCGACAACTAGTATTCAATAATTACAATTCAGTAGTATTTTTTCGTGACAATCATTACCTGGGCTGTTAGTTTTTCACAATAAAGTAGTTCTCTTTATAAGGTCTAGAAACTACTTTAAAAAGGTATTCAGCGTTTTGCTGACATTTCTATTTCAAAAGGGATTAGAATGAGGTACAACATAACGTGAATTAATTTGTTGCCGTGGCAACCTTGTCTGTTTGTAGATATTGTATTTTATATTCCTTCCTACTTTATTTTTTCAAAGATCAGAATAATATTTTGGTAATCCTACATTTAATTAGAGTAGTAAAATAAATTTACTACAATGCTTAATTAATTAATTTTTATGGATAATTAAATTAAATTAATTAATAATTAAAATTTAAGGAAATTTGATACCTTGTGAATCTGAATTGAGACTTTAAAAGCATCTTGGAATATCTATTGTTACCACAATTTATAATAAAATAATTATTAATTAATTTTTGTAATTAAGATTTGTTTTTGTTAATAATAATAGTTAATATTACTAATATAATATAGGTATAAATTATTTTTATCAAAACCTTTTTTTATTATTCTGATTATTTCGTTATTGAAATACACTCTACAATACTTTAAAAAAATAATTTTATTTGAGTCTGGATTACCAGGGGGTTATCTTAACACATCAAAGAAAAAACATATTCTTTATGATAAATATTTAAACCATAATACTTCTAAGAGTATTTTAAATGCTAGAAATAAACGATAAAAATTAAAATAAAAGAAAAAAACATTCCATAAAACCTTTTTATGCAAAGTTGCTGAAAAAAAACCAACGGCAACACTTAAAAAACGTATAATGTCATTTAAAAAAATAATCAGTTAAAATAATATGCAAAATCGGTCAAAATAATCCGCAAAAAATGAAGTTTCAAAAGCTTACCACGCTTTAATTGATGGGGAAAAGGTTTATGATAAACAATTTTAGCTAAAAACTCAACTTATTTTTTTTTTTTTTTTTTAAGTCGGGCCAAAATTGGGTCAGAAAAAGTTCTGACAAGTACCACTAAGTTTAAGCATGGTGTTGAATGAGAACAGTAGCGCAGTGGTTAGCGCGCTTGCCTCCGGAACTAGATATCCGTGGTTCAACGTCACCACTGGGTAAGTTTAATAACATCGGTAAGGAAGGAGGCGTGAACTTCCTTTCAAATACTCTTCCGCGGTGCTCTGTGATAAGATCGTAGGGACTTCTTAGAGCACTTAAAATAATTAATAATAATAATAAAATCTTTTTTAAATTCAACCAATACAACAATGGAAAAATCTAATTTGCATCTAACCGAGATTAGAAATACTTCAATAGTCCAAAAAAAAAAAATAGTGTTAGATTCAATAATATTAGCGTTAATTTAGTTAAGTCATTCTATGACAGCATTGAACCGCCATTGTTTCATAGTTTTGATCTCTTACTCAAATTGTGCCAGAAAAACTAAAATTTGTTATAATCACATCAATCTTTAAGCCTGGTGAAGAAACTGACGTTTCAAATTATTGGCCTGTTTCAATTTTAACTTTAGCTTTTCAAAATTATTTGAACGAATTATGTACAACAGACTTTATTATCATTTAACGGTAAACAGTATACAGTGTAATAAACAATTTAAAAAAAGTTATTCAACTAATCATGCAATAATTAAATTGATTAATTATGCAGCAGATAGATTTAATAATGATATCTTACATTAGGAGTTTTTATTGATCTGTCAATATCTTTTGATGCCGTTAACCATAAGATACTTTTGAAAAAACTACAACTCCATGAAATAAAAAAAATAAAAACTTACATTGGTTTGAAGATCTGTTGAACAAGACACAACACATAATTTATATTTAAAAAAAAAGAAACAGAAAGTCACATTACTATTAAAATCGTACGTAGAATTATTAAATCTGACTTGTTGTAATCCTTATCATACTAAATCTTAAACTAATCTTTAGTCTCATTTATTTATTAATTAGTCTTATGGCTACAGGCGATGATAGAGATAGCAAGGATGCATCCCTGACGAGTGATGCTAGCTATTTTTATCAGGCTCTCCGAAACATCATTGGTAAATATATTGTGGCCCTCAGGAGGACCTACATTAGTCCACTATTTAATTTCAATTGGATCTTTCAACACCATTATTTTTATAATCTTTCTGCTTTCCCTATTTGGTTTTTTTTTTATATGTGTATGTATGTATATATAAATGTGTATATTTATATATGTAAGTGTGTATGTATGTATGTATGTATGTATGTATGTATGTATGTATGTATGTATGTATGTATGTATGTATGTATGTATGTATGTATGTATGTATGTATGTATGTATGTATGTATGTATGTATGTATGTATGTATGTATGTATGTATGTATGTATCTATGTATGTATATATGTATGTATGTATGTATGTATGTATTTAGAATGTGAGTTTATTATTTCTATTACATTGGCGATGTTTATATTACCATTGATTTTTTTTTTTTATTATTTTATTTTTTTTTATTTTTACTATATCCTTTACTTTAGTACCTTTGTTTTGCTCTGAACATCTGTTCCTAATACTTTTTTATTTTATTTTTTTATTCTTTCTCTGTTTCTAATTTTTCCTTATTTCACTTGGGCTTTACAGCTCGGTCTAGTCCTTAGATGCATATTTTTGCATTTTTTAAAAAATCCTTATCTTAAACTAATCCTTAAACTAATCTTTAGTCTCATTTATTTATTAATTAGTCTTATTTAGTCTAATGAATTTGTTTTTGCAGCGTGATGTTTCATATCTCTATCTCTTCTTCTGAATATTTTTAAGAAATGCATTCGCAAATCTTATTTTTTCATTTTTTTAAAATATCTTGGTACAAAAATCATAAGTTTTTTTTTTTTTTAGTGTGTCAAAATATTTTCATTGTCAGTTGCAACGACTTGGTAAAACATCAGCTTATCTTAAATTTCATCTAGAAAACGATGGTTTTAAGAGCTGCTTATAATAAATTTAGAATCATAGAAACTATTAGTAAAAAAACGTCTCATAAAAATATTTTTATAAGCTTGATATGAAGAAGTTTAAATAAAACTATTACATTCATTTATAAATGTATTTTTATTTTGTCTCTCTCAATGCAGGAAATTTCTGAATTAGGTATATGAAAGCTGCTTGTTTTTTTATCAAGTGTCTTCACAAGTACCTTAATAAGACCCAGTTTGATTTGCAGATGTAGTAATATCACATTTTGCATTTTAACTAAGGGAAGGTTTGTTATCAGGAGTATCTACATCAAGTGGTGGCCAACTTTGCCTTCTATATGCTTAACATGATTTCTATCATTCTAGACTATTCCAGTAGAAATGATATGTAACTTTGGTTACAGCGTAACCAAAGTTACAGTTTGTCAGCGTTTATTAAATTTAATCTTCAAAGTCAATATCCCATAATGTATTATTTCTAGACTAAAATTTATCTCGGTTTGATATTTTGTTAGTTGAAGATCTTGAACTAACTCGGTTAACTCACCTGTCGTTATGATTGAAGGTGAAAATGATAGGTTTCTGGGTTTTTTAGGATTATCACCACGATATTCCAAATTAACACACTTTTGTTACAATTGATTTCGGGTAACAAACTGAGGATGTTGTTGGTAACTGGAGAAAATGTGGAACTGGTCAAAAAGCAGATATGGTTGACATGCTTGACTAAGTAAGATATTTTTTGTTTTTCTTATTGATACCTTTGATTGAGAAGGAGCAAAAGTAGCATTTATATGGTCATATTGCTCTCGCCATATCAAGGAATAGCAAAAGGAATTCCACGCTTTCTTTTAAACTAAGTATACAACTCTGATGAACATCTCATAGAGCAAATATATGGTACTCATGTTTTGTCTTAAACGCCAACAGCATAATCAGAGTAAAGTTTGTAGAGTTTTTTGAGTTAACATTTGCAACATATGTAACAAAAGCTTTCATGATAATTCACGAAAAAGAAGAACAATAAGCGATTATTTTACGGAAGTAATTTTTTATTTTTTTTTTGATTTTTAAATTTTTTAGGTTCGCAGATCTAGACGATCTCGTTAGGAAATAATTTTTGATTTTTATGATTTGTAAGCGGGCTAGTCCACAAATTATAATGCATATTTAGTTAATTTTTTTAATATCGGTCTTCATACTGTCTTTATCAATGTAACTATGGAATGACGTAATACATTGGTTTTCTAAAATTCAGATTTAAACTCGCACCTTACAATTTTATTAAAATTTCAAATTGTTATTATTCACCCTGCCTATTAGGCCTAATTGACAAAAAATTTTATTATAAATTAACCTATTTTAAGTTTTTTTAAAATTAGATAGATTTTTAAAATAATTGATAATGCCATATGGCGCACGGTGAGTCGAAATCCATAAAAAACGGCAAAAAACCCCCCATAAAAAACTCTTGTTAGAAAATAATTAATTAAGTTATAAAGTAACTAAATAACACTAAAAGAAAATAATTAATTTTTTTGTGATTAATTTTTCACCAATTTATACGCCTTTTTCTAAGACTTATTTTTTTTATTTTATTTCTCGGAAAACTCGTTCACAAAAGCCTTGCTTTAGTGTCACTCTTTTTAAATTGATATGAGTAAAAAAAATAAAAATTTAATTTGAAGTCATATGTTTGAGATGTTTGGTAACTATTAGTAACATTTTTGACAATAATTTTTAATTTTAGATTTTCATTATCGAGATCTCAAAAATGTGTCACAAATTGATTTTTTTAAATTAGTTTAATTATGAGTTTAGTTCAAAAACTAATAGATTCCACTAGATTCCATGGTAGTTTTAACATTTTTCCATTGATGGATATATATGAAATAAGAAAAATTAAAAATCATTTGCCTCAACTTGCCCCAATTGAAATAAGACCTTTTAATTACTTCGTATTTTTATATGCTTTTTTCTGTTTTTAATTAAAACTTGCGTGTAATGTAGCGAACAATAGTTCATTACTTACATTCATCACAAAAGTAATACATTTAGTTCCTGTTAGTAAAAAATTTCAAGCAGATGATGCTAATTATCAAACCTCGAAAATTGAAATATGCAAGAGTTGACGGCATATTGTATGTTTTAAAACGGAATAATTGATAAGAAATGAATATGAAGTTTTAAAAGGAAAAATAAATAAACTAGCCAAGTTTGAGGTAAATTAGAAGTAGAGGAAGGCAAACCGGATTCAACTATCACATTTAAGATCAAGCTAGATTTAAACACGTTTGATGGTAAATTGGTTAATGCCCTCACTAACACTCTGTCCTCCCAATCAAATAATATTTGCTGAGCTAAGGCCAGTGAACTTAACAACACAGCATTGATCAGATTTAAACCAATCGATGAAAAAGTTTTTTTTTTTTTATTTGTGCTTTTTTTTCTCTGCATTGCTGGCTCAAAAAAAAATGTAAATTTAATTTATATTTTTATTATTTTATATTTAGGATATAAGTTAGACATTATAAAAGTACTTTGCCAAATACCCTGCTGAAAAAAAATTAGTAAAGAATAGAAAAAAGTACTTAAACTGAGGTTTTGAGAGAGCTAAGTTCTAAAGTTGATATGCCCAAACAGGCAACACTAACAATAGGGGACACTGCCAGAAGGGCATTTAAAAATGTTTGATATAACAGGAGTGACAGTAATGTAATTATTAGATTGAGGACAATCCTAATATCAGTATGCTTTTGTTATGAGTTGAACTATGAAAGTTTTGGCCACTATTGCTATGAAACTACAGCCCTTATACTCAAAAACTATTGCTGGTATGTGCCTCCCCAAACTATTCATAAACTCTTGGAACATGGTCTGCAGATATCTGAGGTATTAGAACTGTAAATTGGTTACTACTCTGAAGAGTTACTAGAGATTCTGAATAAGGAAACTCGCAAAGCTAGATTGAAACATACAGATATCTAGAAAGAATGTTATGAAAAACCACTACCAATACCTCTTGATTAGAAATGATCCTGTAATATCAAACATTTCAAAAAATACAAGTTTAAAAATGGAAAACCCTTACCCCTGAAGTTTTATCTTTGTTAATGTTGTAATAATGAAATAAAGCTTTTTTATTAACACAAGGTTTTATTTTTTTGTTTTCTCGAAAGAAAAATTAGATAAAATAAATATTTATTTTGTATTTAATATATTTTAATTTTTTTATAATATTTAGCTGCATTTTAATTTTTTGAATCCAGTTTTTCTTTTTAATAAGTAAATGTTTTGGTTTGAAGAATATAGTATTTTTAAAATAAGTCAATATTTGTGCGCGTAAAAGACTCTAACTCATGTGTTGTGCGAGCCTTAGACACAAGTAAAATTTATATTAAAAAAGATGTGGTATTTTGGATCAAGGAATCCGATTTTTTTATTTAAATCAAATTTTGCCCGCGTAAATGACACTTACACTCGTAAGCGTGCTTTGTACGCGTCATAGGTACGCGTAATTACTTTTAATAGCAAATTTAAATATTTTGACCAAAAATACGATTGTATAGATGTATCACATGTATATATATAAGAATTATATAATTTTTTGCCGTTTTTTCACCTTTTTGACTCACTGTGTGGCGGTCGGGAAAAATTATCTACAATGACGTTTTGTGTGGTTTTATTTATAATTTTAATAGTTAATTTAATGGTTCACACTATAATGGTTCACACTATTCACACAATAATTTAATGGTTCACACGCCTAACTCATTATACCGTTAGCGATTTTAAAAATAAAGACTTGTGAGTAAAAAAACACTCTACCAATTAACTTTATTGTTTTTTGGTTAAAAACTTGTTTTGAGCTTGTTTGTAAGGACACTTTTCAGCTTGTTTGTGGTACCTGTGAGACAAATAGTTTTAAAAATAAATTTGACGCTTAGCAGAAAATCATCAAAATTCTTTCAAAACCTCATAATGTTTTAGCGTAAAATTGAGAATGCACCTATATTTGCAGTAAGATTTGAAAACCCTATATTACCCAGTGGGCACGGCCTAAAAAAGATGCTTTTGAACGTTTAAAAGGCGTCCAAAATGTTTAATCTTTAAACATTTTAGACGCCTTTTAAACGTTCAAAAGCATCTTTTTTTCCAAACGTTCCAAAATCTAAACATTTTGGTCGCCAAGGATGGGTGGTGGTGGATGGTGGAAAGGATGGTGGGGTATTTTACTACCCAATATATCTTTATTTTCACTCACCAAATCCACAAACTAAGTCTGTTTGACTTTCGACTCTATAACATCTTTTATTATTTTTTAATGAAAAACCTTTCCTGCAAAAAGTAAGCGTTTTACTAATATATTGTCAAAAATATCAATAAATTAAAAAAAAAATTAGGGTAAGGACGGTAGGGGATAGCATATAAATTCACTAAAAAAATTAATGTTAGGACTTTGCAAGTTTCACGGTGTTCTCCTCTGATCCTGAGGGTAAATTTTAATTTAGTCCAATTTTTTTTTGTTGGCTATAATTATTAGGTTTAAAAAAGATGTTCTGGATTGTTTTTAAAATCAAAACTAACAGGTAAGCATAATATTTCCTCTTTTATTGCTTTTGAAAATTTGTATCTTTTAAAATGTATCTTTGAAAAAAGCGACAACATATAAAGACATACCCTAAAAGAAATCATTTTTATGATTCGCTTTACCATAAATAAGAAATTTTAGCAAAAAATGGCTGAAACTAGGTTTTTTTAATTTGTGCTGGAAGATTTTTTTAGTAACAGTTCATAAGAACGATCTCGTCGTTCTTATGAACTGTGTTGATGTACGGAATCAAGCGCTTTATCAAGCACTTCTGGATGTAGACATCTTGATGATCACTTGGCAAGAAGGTGTCACCAGGTGCTAAGATAGGCCGTCCTCGGACATTGCAATCCAAACAAGTACCTTTGGCTCGAACTTGGACTTGCGCTTGAGTTTAACAGCTTTTGGAGTCATTTTGACGTCAGACGCGTAAAAACCATTGTTTACAGATGGCTCGTTATTGCTCAACTAAAAATAGAACTCGTCGTCGATGATCATCTTCTTTTTCCATAAAACTCTGGCCAGGTGGGCACACTTCGGACGAACGGCTAACTTCTGTTGCGGAGTTTGATCCGGAACTTTTTTCTTCTATTTGTATTTGATTGTTCTCTTGGTGCTAATTGTTTTTGATATGTGCTTTTGGCTGACACCATACTCACGGGCTAGCTGACGCTGGCTAACTCTGTCACTATGATAGATTTGCTGTTTCAGCATGGTGATTCGCTTTGTGTTCATCTTAATTACCACCCGTCTAGTTCCACGCTGTCTTTCAGGGCCTATTTTGAGCATCTTGTGCTGAAGAATATTATACAGAGTTGACCTTGATGAGCCTTTGATCATAAAGTGTCTCACAATCTCACATTTCTTCATATCCGGATGCAAGTTGATAAACGCGTACACGCGCTTTCTTAGGTCTTCCTGTTTTAAGATAATTTTCTTTGCCATAATAAATAATTGTTTGCTAAAAGATATATTGCATTTTGTAGAGAGTTAAATTAACTAAAAAACAGCATAAGTTGCAACAATTTTGCAACACTCCTTAAACAATTTATATTGACCGAACTTTTGTCCGGATTTCTACGTATCAAATTTAAAACCTGCCAAATAAAGAGTGAGAGATATTTTATAAGACTAGATAACATTTTTCTTTTAATAAAGTCAAATAAATGATATTTATTTTTTAGTTTTAAACTATTAATAATCTTTTGGTATTTTTTTTTGTCTAACGTTTTCTATATTTTAAAAAATTTAATAGTACTCATAAAAACGAGTCCCGTGAGAAATGAAAAAAAAAATCTTTCCTACAGTTCAAACAAAATCCTCAACAAAAGTTACTGACTCAATCATTTGTAACCAAAGTCATTTTCTTAACTGAAAACACTAATTTTTTAAAGTTTTTGACTGATGTAAATTCAATGTTCACGCCACGATGCAGGCAACGAATTTCATCTCGAACATTTTTTTTGATGATAGGGACGTTTGAATAAAAAAATCTAATTCATCATTGTGGGAAGATTCAGTCAAAGATGGTATAGATCTAAAAAATCTCTGATTATAACTGCAAAACAAATAGCTTGCTTTTCTCATTCTCTGCAACTAGTGTTTGTAACGAATAAAAGTCTCTAACAAGTTTTGACTTTTAAAATTTTAAAACTTCAAAATTTCTTACATTAAAGTTCTCTACTTTGTTTATTAATCTGCAATGGGAAAAAGAAATAGTGTTCAATCTAAAAATAAAACAAGTTGGGACAATTACTATAAGATAGTTACTATCAGTTGTTTTGTTTCAGTTGTTCTGTTACTATCGTGTACAGAAAAAGCATTACATTCTCATTAATGATTAAAACTCTGCTGCAAGAACTACATGGCTGTTTTCATAGTATATTTCTGTTTCTTAAAATCAAACTTTTTGATGTAATCGCACCATGTTCAAAAATTCATAACCTTAACTTTGAAAACATTTTATTTATAACGGCCAGTGTAATCAACCCGATACATGCATATAATTGGCTTAAAGATCATTTTGGCACAAACGAGCAAAAAAAAGAAGTTAGAAACAAAAACAGTGCGATTTTTTTTTTTTTTTTTAATTTAGATTGTTTTTAATGGATGATTGATTCTGAATAATGTCTTGAAAGAATAATGCAGTAAAGCTCATTTCCCACCGGGATAGTTTTGAAAGAATAATACAGTAAAGCTCATTTCCCACGGGGATGGTTTCGAAAAAATAATGCAGTAAAGAGTGATTATAGAGACAAAAAAAGTCAATAAGATCGAATAACAAAAATTAAAAAATAAGAAATCTTGAATAAAAAAACTTTCAATATTTAAACATTTTATTCTCAGGTTTATACTTTACATAGTGCTAAGAACAACACCAAGAAAGCTCAAGAAGTACACCATAAACCTAATTGACATGTATTGAAAATGAGGTTGCACCTCAGCAGGGGCATGTCAAGCAGTTATTGGAGTTTAAAAAGTTAAATTCAGTTGAGACAAGGAAAAAAAATATGTTTACAATTATGTCATATAATGATGATTTGCAAAACATTTCGATGATTGGAGCATGGGAACAAAAAAGCCTCAGAGTATTTGCCCTTCTCTTCCTAAAACTTTTTTTACTATTCTCAACTAGACTAATAATCTCTTAGCGTTAAAAAGTTATGATCTTGTAAAATTTGTAACCTCCTTAAATTGGGTGGGATTTAATTTTTGTATTTTTTAAGTATTTTTGTTTTTGGCGTTTTAGACATCTTAAATTTCTTTCCATAACCTTGGTCTAATTATGCAACATGAGGTTTTATTGTTGCAGCACTTTCTATCTGCAGTTTTGATAATAATTGGTGTTGACATAATGTCAAAAATTAATATTTTGGCCTTGAAAATCTTTGCCATTGTCTTGGCCTTAGAATATGTGGTCTTAGTCTTGCTTTTTTTTACCTTTTTAACAACTCTAGTTAAAACAAGTAGGGGAGACTGGGGCTAGTTGGCCGAAAGGATTAGTTGACAAACTGCGTTTATCTTCAGAGCCTTTTATCAGAAAGTGACAAAAATTACACAGAATCTTCCTAATTGACCATTTCATCATTCACTATAGTAATGTTAGGATTCGCGCATGCGCAAGGGAGATATTAAGATTTATATGTTTTTTGAACAAAAACTTAACTTTTGGAAAATCGCTTCCTTTTTACTTTACAAAGAAAATAGTTAGTTAAATGAAAAAAAAAATATTGTAAAAGTTTCAGTCACAATTGGTTTACTATATCCGGTAAAAAAAAATTTTCAAGTTTTTTTTTTCACAAATAAAAAATGGGCGACTGTTTTGGCTGTTATACGTACTAATATTTGGTACCAGATAAAAGTTATACTAATTTTTTGGGTTAAATTTGTTTCCAAAATTAATAGTAGAAAAATTTCTATTAATTTTGCGCTTAATAGTACATTATTAATCATTTTTAAAATTTGCGCTAACTTACCCCTTGGTCGGGTAAGTTGACGCATTTTTTTTTTTTTTGAGGGCCCGGAAAGGTCTCAAGAATTTTTTCTTGTAAATAAATGAACATTTTATAAGTTACGCAAAATCATACTCTTTTATTTTTAAAAAATGTGTTGTTAGGGCTACAGAGTTCATAGAAATAAACCGAGCCAATTAACCCCGGCCTCCCCTACTTTATTTACTGCGTTGTGGCTACTATTAGTTCTAAATCATTTACCATACGACAAAAAGGTTTTTTTATTCTGAATTCTATTTAAACCAAGTTATCTGAATGCCTTTATATGCATTTTTTTTTCTATTTATTAGAAATATTTGCTGAAAAAAAAAAGTTATTTATAGCTATTATACAGATCTTTGACATTTTATCATTTGACATTTTTTGCATTTTTGCATTTATCATGGCCAGCTTTCCTCAAATTAAAAATCTTCATTTATTTTTGTAATCATATTTATATTTTCTTTTTTCATGGTTTCATTTGCACCAGCTTTCCTCAAATTAAAAATCTTTATTTATTTTTGTAATCATATTTATATTTTCTTTTTTCATGGTTTTATGCTAATAACAGCATAAAACAATTAAAGAAATTAAAAAGAAAACACGTCATATTTTTGGTCGAAAGACTTGTTATTGAAATTCGAAATTGAGTGACATGCTGGGTGTGTGTGTAATGAAAAAATCAATTATGAATACAGCATCATTTTGTAAATAAGTCCTTAGAGATTTCTTATTTAAATTTCAATATGTTGCATTCAAGTAAACATTTACAAAATAATAATAAATTATTTTTAAATAAAATAAAAACAAATATTTTTTAAAAATAGATTGAAAAAACTACCTTTCTCCATATATTCCTCCATCACCAGGAAGCCAAGATATTGTATAGTACAAAACGTAGATATCTCGCGGTACAACAGAGAGAATAAACACTGATGCCATCATTATCAATATTTTCATAACTATTTTGTTTTTATTGCAGACATTGAGCAAGTTGTTTTTTAAAAAAACCAGTCTTTCACAATTATGAAGCTTAATATACACAGCAAATGTTGTCATTGAAAATACTGATATAAAAATTATAGACCTGGCTGCTACCAAAGTAATGAGGGGATAAGCGTAAAAATGATTATTGACAGCAGCAGTATTGCATGTTTGATATATGTCAATATGTAGAGAACTTATGTAATACGATTCCCAAACAACTGATATTAGTACTGTTATAATGATGGCCATGTGTATAATTAATTTTCGGAAACGTCTTTTAAAAGGAAAAATAATTGAGCGACATCTATCAACTGCCATAATAAGTATAACACCAGTTGATATGTTAGTCATAACACGACTAAATGTTGGAAGTGTTTTACACCCAAACCATCCAAAATCCCATCGTTTGTGGCATGTTAAAGTCCAGTATAAAAATACGAAAGGGCCGAAAAATGAACCTAACCCATCAAAAATAGCGAGGTAAAAAATGAGTAAATCGATAGTTGGTCTTTTTTTTAAATCAACTTGAAAAATAATAACCACTAAAATGTTTCCAATCACACCAATAATAATAACAGCAATATATCCGAAAACCAGAAAATAGTTAGCAAGTGTCAGCTGACATTCCGTATTGAACGTTGAATTTTCTTGAGTCGTAACGTTAGGTTGAGCAGTGAACATTTTTTTTCAACTTGTATTTTACTTCTTTTTTTTTTTACTTTGTGCTTTGTAGACATTAACATTATCATTGTGTATGTTATAACTTTGTACACAATGATAATGTAATGACATTAACATTATCATTGTGTGCAACCCGAATAGTTAAAAATGTTAATACTTTAAAAATTTTATAAATTCAGTTTGATGAAGAATTAAGATGTTTTTTTCTGTTTTAAATGAATAATTATGCAAAATTATATTAAAAATATTTAAATTACTAGTACAAAATTTCACATCAAAAGTATTGCAAGAACTCTACAAAAATAAAAAAATAAAATTATTTTTGTAAAAAAATTTTAATAACAAAGTTCAAAAAATTAGTTTTTTTTTCAGAATGTATAAGATATCTTTAGGTATTATGTGTGAAAATTTAAAAAAAATTATTGACCGACTCGATAAACTTGAAAAATAATTCAACTAATAACAAATCAAAGGTTGTAAAAAATTATTAATTTAAAAAGATATTAACAAAATAATTATCAAAATAAACGAAAATTAACGAAATAAAAATATCAACAATCAAGAAAAAAATTTTTTAATTAACTGACACAAACAAACAATATGATGGAATTAGCAATTTAAAAAATATTGATTTGGAAAATTTAATAACAGATAAATAAATTAGGAATAAAATAAGGAATAGGAATAAAATTTATTTTTTCACTTTATGTAGTCATAAAACTCTTTATATTTATAAGAAAACCTTTTTTCAAAAAGTTCAATACCAGATATAATTTTATATCAGGTTTTATAAGCATTAAATTTACCAGATATATAAAAGAGGATAAAAAATATTGTCTAAAAACTGTTCATATAAAGCGAATTAGCAATAATTTTTAATTCGCTTTATTTATAAAAAGGTTTTAGACAATATTTTTTATCCTCTTTTATTATTTAAAATATTAAAGTTATTTATTTAAAATATTGGCAAAGCAACAAGCAACTTTACATTGCTTATAAAACAAAACAATTCTCATGAAACTCTATTTCATACCGGGGTCCATACCTACATAACAAAATAATATCCGAAAATACAGAAATTAAAACATTACTGAACATTATTTAACATAAATTAATACTGCTAATTTAAAAAACAGGTCTCCATAGTCTTCTACGAGTTTTCTTAACAGTTCTATATTTATATTTAAAGAGACGTAGTTATAATTTGAATGAAGCATTTTTTATTATTTTACGATGAGAAACTATTGTTACTATGTTATATTATATATGTTTTTTATATTGTATTATTTATCGTGTCATGGAATAGTAACTTAACAAACTGTAAATATTTAAAAAAAATTTAAAGAACTTAAAAAAAAAAATACGCAAACAAAACGCTAGAAACAAGAAAAAAGCTAATGGAATATGTAGCAAGGTATGTGAGTACGTTATTACTAAATTTGGCTAAGTATTATAAAAAGAGTTTTGCAAATAAGGAAAGGTGTAAGCAGGAGATAACTTTAGTAATAAATGAGAGGGAAGGGGAAAATTTGTAAAATGTGCTGATTGTATTCTCAAAATAAAAAAGGCCCTCAAAAATATAATTGTACCTATTGAAATGTGCCAAATGTCGACTAGCCGACTATTTTCCAGAAAAAACTGACTATAAGTTGAAAATCACCTACTTTGGGAGACAGGGGGTACTGACGAATCTTCTCCAACAAACTCAATCAAAAAATCTTTTATTTGCAAATTTAAAGAATTGACCTCGAAAATAATTTGGTGAATTGTTTTGCATTGGGAAAAAGTTTGAATTAAGAGCTTTTCTTAACCTTGTAAAAGCTTGCGATACTTTCTACTATAAAATTTTAATTCAAAAAATAAAAAATTTTTATATATAAAAACCAATTTGTTAAATGACTATTTAGATAATGGACAACAATTTGTCATAATTGACGGTGATGCTAATAAAATTAGTAAAACATATAAAAGCCTCTACATTTTTTGAATGTTTGCAGATGATATGAATTTATTTTATTCATCTACCTTTTTTGAAAATCATTTTGACGACCTTTACCTCTATTGATGACCTTTAGATGAGTTTACTTTGAGCTTCAAAATAAGCCTGGTTCGGCGCTAATAAGTTATCATTACACGCGCAAATAACTAAATATATTTTTTACGCTCGAAGCAACAAAAAAAAAAAACTGCACTTCCAACAACTCTACCCTAACTAAGTATTAATTACAAAAAAATTGAAAAAAACAAAACAATTAAATTTATAGGTGTGGTTATTGACAAAAACGACAAATGTATATAAAAACCTTGGTATATTTTTTAAAACTCATTATCACAACAAAACTAAAAGGCGAGTTTTCACTCATCGTTTTTTCTACAGGAAAGGGATTGAAAAAAAAACACATGAGCATGCATAATAAAAGTTTTTATTAGTCCGAAGGAAAACTGCGCATGCTCGTGTGATTATTTTTCCTGTTCCCGTAGAAAAACGGACTAGTGCAAACACTCACCTTGAAACTATTTTTTTTTTTCTTTATACATAACTGTTTTAAATACGTCAAACATAACCTTACGAAGTTCGCAAAAAACTAAATTAATTCTAGAACAATATTTCATAAAAACAATATTATCCGTGAAAAATCCATATTGAAATAAATAAATAAATTAAAAGTTTACCAAATTAGTATTAATGCAAACATACTATATATGCTAAAATACAAAACAATATCTTACACTTCATAGGAAACATCTTTCATATTATAAATTTAACACAATGCAACTAGTAACTTTATCGTTTCCTGGAAAAATTTAATTCGCTGTCATTTATGTTTGAAATTAATTTGCACTATAAATAAAAACCTCCTTATTTATGTTACAAACTAATTATGAAATACACCTTAATTACAGTTTCAGACAATATAATATCTTTAAATATAATAATATATTATATAATATATTAATATAATATCTTTAAAAGTTGATCTTAAAAATTTTGCTCCTAATATTAGATGAAAATATTTTCGAGATTAATTTAGGTAAAAATTCAAACTTAAGCTTGCAATGAAACAATCAAACAATTAACAACCTGGTATGAAAAATGTATTTTTTATAAAACATAATATCGTTTTTAACACAGAAACACACACAAACACACACACACACACACACACACACACACACGCACACACACACACACTCTAATACACGCATACCACATATTGTGATTGAAAAAAAATTACTTCAATAATAATTATAATATTTATGTGTATTTTTGTGAAATGCATCATGGTTCATTTTTGTAGAGTTTTGTCAGAAGATCCAGCTGAAAAAACAATTAAAGAGTAAAAGAAAATATCAAAAAAAAATTTTTAAGAAAATTGAGACGAATAATAACAAAAATAACGTTTAATAAATAATTAGAAATAAGTGATTTTTTTAATGTCAATTTAAAGTGAATGTGGCACACAAAATGATCTAACCAGTGTTTGCGAATATAAAAACGAGGAAATACCGAACGAAAAAAAATAAACAAGTTGAAAAAGAAAAGAACTATAAAGAAGAAGTGACCGATAGGTAAGAAACGGTAGATGAAAAAGTAAAGATTAAAAAAAAAAGAAAGACAAAAAAGAGGAAGCCGAAAAAAAATTTTTTTAGTGAACACAAGAACTGCCTTGATCTACAATTGAAGTTAATTGATGTTGACGCCTGTCATGTCAATTTGTCTTGAAAATAGACCCATTAATTTACCTGTTAAAATAAATTATTATTTGGATTATAACTAGAATTTAAAATTATTTTGGAATATCAATTTTTCTTCATATTTTGGAACAGCACAAAAAGAAAGCCTTGTTTTAAAACATGAATAAAATAACTTCTTAGAAATTTCTTAGAGTTTAAGTAAAACTAAAGACTTCACAGGCGCAAACATTTTTAACAATTTGTTTAAGAATATTTTTTAAAAAAAATATAATAATCTGCCTCTGAAGTGTCCACTATGGTACGGCTGGGAGTACAACTCAACTGGTTGTTCTTTGGCTCCAGGCCACAAGTCTAAAAAATTTTTGAAAAGATGATTAATAACTCTAAGAAGAAGTTCAATTGGGAATAACATCTAAAAAGAGCACTGTCCATATTGATCAACGGTGTTTAGATTACATTTGCAAATTTTTTGCAAAACTTAAAACTGAGCCATTAGCAACAAACTTGATCTATCAATGTGCCGAAGATCTTTCCTTCAATGTGCCGAAGATCTTTCCTTCAATGTGATCTCAGAGATTCACATTCTAATAGAACATCGAAACTAAAATTTCACCAACAGCAACGATGCTTGCTTGAATGGAATAATGACAAAACAGACATTTGATCGGTAACTAAGACACATCCTTGCATAAAATATTGAAAAGTAGTTTAAAAGTATAACTTTAATAATAAAATAAAGCTAATAACTTTTAATTATATGCTTATTAATTTAAATTAACATTGCTTTATTTTTTGTTGTTGTTATTAGAAATAGGTTTAAAATTAGATAATTATTTTAATGGACTTCTGAGTAAATACAAAAAGTTTAAAAAAACAATTATTTTTTTTTTTATTATTTAGTTTAAATATATATGCAGAGCCGTAACCACAATTTTGTTTATGGGAGGAGGGGGAAGCTATGGTTATTTTAAAGGAGGGAAGGGATACAATATTTGTTAAAAATATTTAATATATATGTTTTTCCCTAATAATTTATAATTAAAAAAAAAATTTTTGGGGGGGAGAGGGGAAGGGGAATGACCCCCCTGGCCCTACCGTTGGTTACGTCTTTGATATGTAAAGATATATAATAGTTTATATTTTAATTTGTATTTAACTTAAATTAAATTAACTTAGATTAACAGACCGGTATTTATTAACGCGCTAGTTGAAACAGGGGTTAATTGCTAGAGTGCCATTTAAAGGATATTTTTTAAGTTTCTGTTTCCGGATATTTTAACATTATATATCTATTAGGATAAAATGTCGGCTCAAGAAAAGAAATATAAACAGTAATAAAATAAAAACTGAAAAATTTATTCAATTTATTTTTTTACGTTATATTTTTACGTTTCCACACTTACCGTGAATTTAACAAAAGTTATTATAATATGTTAGTCAAAAAGTAGAAATTAATTAGAAATGAATTTTTGCAGCCGTCAATGTAGTAATTAAAACAATTGTTTTAATTATACAATGTAGAACTATAATTTTTATATATAATAGTTACAATGTAGAACTATAATTTTTATATATAATAGTTACAATGTAGAACTATAATTTTTATATATAATAGTTACAATGTAAAACTATAATTTTTATATATAATAGTTACAATGTAGTACTAAAATTTAAAATTATTCTCACTCAAAAATTGAAATCAATAATGTGCTTATTTTGATCAAACTTTTAAAGCGCAGTTTTCCATACTTATCGTAAGTGTTTCACACTTATCGTATATCTTAAAATCTGCTTTAGTGGCTGGTTTTTAATGCGCTCGCGGTTTCAAATGAAAATTTAATTTTATTAGTAACATTTTATTAAACGTTTTTAGGTATATAAATTAAAAAAAAAGATTATTAAATAAACATTAATTATATAGTAATGAAAATATTATTTTGAATTAAAACTAAAGATTTTTAAAGCATTTCTATTACTTTAGTACAAATCTTTAAAAATGGAAATGATAGAATTTCATCATAATTATCTGAGTCCTATATTATAATTATTGTTAAAAATGGAACTCGTTTTCTGACTTAGTTTCAAGGTTTACTTTTTCTTTTGCGACTTTCTTTTTCTTTTTCAAAGTTTTCATGTTTTCTCTTTTTCTTTTTTAGTTTTTTCATTTAATAACTTTTTCTCTATAGCCATTTGTTTCTTTCTTAATCTTTCTTCCTCTATTTTTGACTTTTTATCTGCAGCTAATTGTCTTTTTTTTAAATTTTTTATCATTTAATTGTGACTTTTCTTGTAATTTTGACTTTTGAAATTGCTGCCACGTTTTAAATGTTACAACAGATGGTAAGCGTTCTATTTTGCGCTTGGACGTTTGGACTGGTTGTTTTGGCCATATTAAAACACTTTTAATTGGATTTATGATTTCTGCTGCTATTTTTAAACTAGAACAAGCTGGTTTTGGTTCTATTACCGCTGCAATATTGCAATCAGGCATTTCCATACCGGTTTTAACTTGCACATTTTTTAAATTACAAGTTGTTGATAGATTTTTATTACCCTGTTGTATTTCATCAGGTAAAAATTGTGGTCTTATATGTTTCAGATGAGGCTCTTTTCCAAAAATGATACAGCTGGAGTTATTCAAGATCACCTTTCCAACCTCGTCAGCTATTTTAAACTGCTCTAAAATACTTGGATCAATGCAGTTTTCAATAAAGTTTATGGGAGAGGAAGCTGATAAAGTCACATTTGATTGATTCTCTTCTAAATAAGGAATCAGAGCCACAGTTGACTCAGATAATCTTTGAACAATTTTTGTGTAGTCCTTAAAATTTTAGTGTAATACTATTAGTATTAAATGGTAGTAAAATCAAAAGTGCAGTCCACACTATTAGCATCATATATTCCGGTATTTTTAAAAGCACTTTTAACATTATTTGCCATAGAAGGATCGATTATAAATGAATTTTATGCTTCTGGTACATTTTCATTGTTTATTTCTTGTCCTTCATGGTCAATGCGTCATTGTCGGCAAAAAGATTTTCACTTTGCTTTCATTGGCCCAAAAACTGCCACATCGAGAGGCTGCAAAATATGTGTTGCATTTGGGAACAAAGCAACAAAAGTTATTCCATTTTTAAAGCAAAACTCACTAAGTTCGATAGAAAAATGTGACGCATGACCATCAAAAAAAAATAGTAAAAGGTAAAAGAATTTCTTCTTTTATCAAAATTGGATGAAAAATGTTTGTAATATACTCAAAAAAACATTCTGTAATCATGCAACCATTTTCACTTTTTCCAATAATCCATCCTGATGGAGCAGTATTTATAATTTTATTTGGAAGACGAACATATATAAAAATTGTTAATGATGGAGCAAAGGTTCCGCTGGCATTTACTGCAAATAAAGCACTTATTACTGCAAATCGAGCACTTTCTTCATATGTATTTTTTCTTCGTTCACCAATTAATAAATTAGTTTTTGGTGACAACTGAAAACCACGCTCATCCATATTGAAAACGCGCATCGAATCATTTGAGTATTGAGTGTTTTCTCCTTAAAGCTTTGGAATTTTAGTAAACCAATCTCTTATGGCTTTTTAAGTTATTCCTCATCTAGCTCGGTTTAAGTATTCACCTCGTTTTTGAGACTGTTTGTGACGGCGAAGAAATGCATAAAACCATCCTTTTGCAGGACGGCTGTTAGTAAATTATGTTTTTTTATTGTTGGAATTCAAGAATTTTTGCACACTATCAAATAGCTGTACTACAGACATGGCAAATCCCATTCTGGTGCATCTAATTTATTTTGTGTTCACCTAGTACTGATTCATAACCGCAGTGTTGTATCTCCAGAGAAGTTTTTCCAGATATTTTATCACGAAGCATCTGATAAGGAATTCCAAAGGTCTTGCTTGCTTTTTACACAACCGTACCTTTTTTAACAGCAATCCAATTTATAACCAAAAACAGAAAATTTTTGTCATTTTTATTACTATATTTTAATCATTTCTTTTTATTTTTTTTATTTATCTTCAATTATTTTAATACTTTTTTTTTTTTTTCTTTTTTTTCTTTTTAACTTTGTTTCTTAACATTTTAAATTGTCTTTTTTAAAATACTTTTGCTTATATATTAGGGATTATTGTGTATTACGGATATTTATTTGCGTTACTATTGGGGCTCGGTGATAAGGCTATTTTATGCCTTCTTTATGCTCCAGCCAATTGTACTTTTTATATTGTTGTACTTTGTAAATATTTTTAACGGCGAAATAAACTAATAAACTAAAAAAAAATAAACTAAATAGCATCTCTTAATTGGCTCTCTGTATATTGAAGTCTTCGTTTTGAGCTACAAACTTTTGTCTTATATTTTTGTCTTGCCATTGTAAAAGAATTTAAGTAAAATATTTTTTTTTAATGTAAAAAAGAACCAAGTTGATTATTTATTGGACATACGATATGTATGGAATGATATTTTGTTTTAGTTCATACTTATCGTACGTTCAAAAATACTACATTTATACTATAATGATGAGTGGTTTTAATTATATTAATAATGATCCATGTTTTATTCACCTTATTAAATCAATCTAGAAATAAAATTTTATCTTGTCTGCTTAAATTATCTTGTTTTATTTGAAACGCTTCTAACAGCTGATACTTAAAAAAAAGTATCTTCATAGGCTGACCTAATAAACAAACTGAGTTTATATAATTAACTATGTATTGCGGTTTCTATGTATAGTAATAGAAGTGCATGACGATGTTGTTGATAAACAAAATATATATATATAAAAAAAATAATTACTACTTATTGCAAAATTTATGTTAGTATTTAAAACCTACGATAAGTTTCGACACACGCTAGGTGTGGAAACGACCCTATATATATATGTTTTTAGAGTTTTTTTTATGGTTTTACTGAGAATAAAAAGATGTTTGAACAAATTGAGTTAAAGTTTTTTTTTTAAACACAAAAATCTTAAAAAAAATAATTGTTTAAATTACATAGTTATATGTTATAGTCATGTAACAACTTGCCCCAGAGCGGATTAAGCTTTTTTTTAATTTTTATTTTCATCGTTGCTGTGTATTTAGTTTTATATTACATCTATCAATGTTGAATTAATTTATCACTAAGACCTATTTTATTACCCTTTAAATAAAAAATTGAAGTTATAGGAAATGAACATACTTTTAAAAAAATATGTTACAACAAGATGCGGTCTCTTCTACTATAAAACAAGAACTATTACAGAATATTCCTTTCATTAATGAATCTGCTATTTATAAAGGAATCGAAAAACATTGGCTCTTATCAAATGGTGGCAATTAGTGAGCTGAAGTGTCTGTTATGTAACAAAAACACTTCAGTTACAGATTTATTATTCTATGATATGATTAATAAATGCATAAGGTTGTATTGAATTCTTACCGGAGATTTTTACACTATTCAATCAATTTTAGCACAATATTTAGATTAAGGTCAGAGTTTAGCAAAAAGTTAAAACGAAAAATCGTATATTTACTATTTCAATTATCTGCAATTAACATGCAATACATGCAACGTAAATGACAAAAAAATAATATATAATGTACTTGATCAACTTTTTATACCCATTAGGGAGTCAAAAAATTCTAAAAGCTGTTAAAATATGTCTGAAAAACGTGATATACTTGTAAATATTGGCAATAAGGCTGTGATATTTAGAAATAATCTATTCTTGTAGAATTTTAAAATATTTATACATATTTACCTATAATTTATATATATTGTTATTTATCTATAATTATTTTAAAAACCGGAGTTATTAATATTTTTGCTGCGCGTTGTCAACGATTGACTGACAAATATTTAATAAGCTATAAATTCCAATTTTTCAAAACTTAGCTTTAAAAAACTTTATATTTAATTTGCGAAATTTTTTCATTTTATTCAAATCATTGTTTTTAGTAATTAAATGAATATTAAAAACCCACTACCCGTTCCTAAATTAATTTTAATTAACCACAAGTCGCTATAACGGTTAGTGATCAAAATAAAAAAACTGCAAAAGCCATTTTCAATTATTGAGATTGAAAAATTAAAATGACAATTTAAACATGATGAAGCGTATTTTTGTATTGTAAACTTTTTAAGCCAAGTGGGAAAAGAAGACTACAAGTCTAGCAGATACCGAAGTTTAAAGAAATGGAAACAGAAAAATAGAACTAGGAAACGGTTTGAGGCTAAGCACCAGAACTGGTGGGTGGCAAAGTTAAGCCGGTAGAAAATATATAATTTATAGATCCACCTTTTAATCCTGGTAATTAAGTAACTGTATATGTATATAATAATCATTTATAGTGTTATATGTAATCTATGCAAATGTAATGTTGTAAACGCCAATATTTGAATGCTATCTTTACCATGTCATTACCATTAAATGGTTTCATTTTTTTTCAACATAAATGGGTAGTACAAACTTAAAAATCCTCAAGAGTATTATAGAATAAATTTCTTTATCAATACTCTAGGTAAAGAATTTTATATTTAACTAACAATTATGTCTATCATCAGAGGCGATTTTACGGGCGATTTTAGAAGACACTTGGTACTTTTAAAGGATTCACCCCCACCCCCATTTTATTCATAGAATCGCCTCTGTCTATCATATGATACTAAAACCTAATGATTAAATAAACTGTTTGACTTTAATAACTTATGATACACATAAATGCCAACCTAGTATTTAAATGCAAGAATGTGCAACAATTAGTTAAATTCTGCTTATGGCTTAAAAAAGTGTACACAAATATCTAGCCCCATGATAAATAAGATATGTATAAAAATGTATCTTATAAATCATGTCACTAGATGGCAGTATTTTTTTCCCAGACTCTAATCTCTAAGATTTTTAGCAAAACGGTGTCATTTGACATAAACATAAACATACTTAAGTTTGGAGTTTACACAACGTCTGAAAATGTAAAAGCTGCAACACCAAAAAATCAAAAATTCTCCATTGTATTGATAAAATTTAGGTGTCAGAAATGGATTCTCTAACCCCAAAAACATATGGTTAGATGTATATTATGATTATTTTTTTAATTTTTTTATTTTTTTTATTTTTATTAAATTCTGGCCAATTGTACGTAGGCAGAAGGTATTAGAATTTTTCACTTGAAATACTGAAATCGAAAATCTCTTGCTGATAAAAGTTACAAGTCAATCGAACGCCAAAATTTAAATATTGAACAATTTGCTATATTTGAACTTAATTTTTGTAATACTATGGTCAGTTCAATATTAAGATAATTTTGGACAAGTATTACACGTTCCAATTTATTTTTTTGAAACCTATAAATGGTTTAAATGAATCAAAGATTTCTTGAAAAACAAAAAGCAGTGGTGTAGGCCAAGCAATCAATTACAATTTTGTTGTTTACGAGAAACTTTAAGCATAATTAATAATTAATATGGTTAAACAGGCTGTTTGCAAGATAAGATTTTATTAAAAATATTTTTTTAAAAACAAATATTTCCATTATTTTATTAAATTTTATTTACTTCTATTTTCTATTTTGAATTATATATATATATATATATATATATATATATATATACATATATATATATATATATATATATATATATATATATATATATATATATATATATATATATATATATATATATATATATATATAAATGTGTACAGAGGCGATTCTACAAATAAAATGAGAAGGGGGAGGGTGAATCCTCAAAATGTACCAACTAGCTGCAAAAAAAAAAAAAGTCCTCAAGACAAATTTTAACCAACTAGCCGACTAAATTCGTAAAAAAATCGACTATAACTTGAAAATCAACATCTTTGGGGGGAGGGGGTGTAACACCCCACGTAATATCGCCCCTAAATGTAAAAATATTCCAGTAAATGAGACAGTTTTTTTAATTTTTGTTAAAACCATTTAATTCATAAAATACATATTTCGACTATATCATAGCCATTCGAAATTATAATATATTAAAATGCTTAAATCAAATTAGTAAAATTAAGTTGAACTAATAGAGACTTTATAATAAAAAATACATAAAAGCGCAATTAATTAACGTAACAAATGTTTAAAAAACGATAAAAAAAAACAGGTAATATTAAAAGTAAATAGATTGAAAGTGTCATTTTTACTTGGTTCACTTGTTTCTTAACAGTTAGTTTCTCCCACTCTATGTACATGCTTTCTTTGAGCTTTATTATAAATTTGTTGGAAGCTGAATCCAAAATCGAAAAACTATCATGATTAAAACTATTAAAACATCTTTCATTTGAATAAAAAATATTAATAATATTATTATAATTATATATTTATATCGCGTTTGCTTGAAACTAGATAAAACATTAACTTTATAAATTACCCTGTTTTTTTGTCTATATAAAACTGTTGCATTAAATTTTATTAATTACACATTTAACGCAAACACCTTAAATGTGTAATTAATAACACATTTAAGTGCCACAGAAAAAACTAATGCCGATACTAATGCCGATACTAATTAATTTAATCAATTATTAAAGTGTTCAAAAGTGTAAAAGTATGCAATATAAAGTTGTAATGCTGTTACCCAAAAAAAATATCCTCATTATTGTATTGAGTTTGGTTTATTTAACATATACAGGGTGTAAGATTAGTTTCTGACCCCCTCATATTTTTCGTTGCCATGTTAAGTTGCTCTGTTCAAAAGATTTTTAAGCAGTTTAATTGTTTGTTGTTATTATCATGAGGACGTTTCTTTTAAGAAACTGAAACTAATTTTTACCGCGAAATAATTAATACCGCATATAAAAGCAACAAAAGATGTCATCATTAGGGAATTCAATAATGTCAAAAGTATTGGCAGTTTTAAGGTCTGAAATTTTTAAAAACGCTTCAGAATAGCGTTTTAAAAAATTTCAGACCCAAAAACCGCCAACAACTCATAACATGGTTAAAAGATGGACTTCCATCACCCAGGAAAGAAAGGAAGAAAGCTATTCACTTATTGAAAGATTTCGCGCCAGAATTGCTCTATAATGTTCTAGTAAAAATGGGGAAATAAGTCACTACTGATCAGTAACATTGTTCTAAATATTTTGTGAAGAAATGAATAAAAATATTAACTAACAACTGAGTTACAGTCATTCATAAAAGGACACTGGATACTAAGACATTGGGGGAGGAGTCACACAGTGGTCAGAAATTGTACAACATGTAGTTATTTTAATTATGCAAATACTTAAAAAAAAGCAATCGGTTTGAAAACTGGATATAAAAAAATCTAAAAACATTGCCAAATCAACTTGTGCAAAAAGCAGCCAATAAGACCAATGCCAAATAATCAATTTCTCACCTTCTCAAAATCTTTTTGAAAGAGCCAAAAACAAATAAAAACGTAGTTGAGTTTTAGCAGTTGAAGGAACTCTTAAACATTTTAACAACTTTGTGTCTTTTAAAATATTTAACCTCCGAGTATTTTAAGGAAGTTTTTTTTTATAAATGCACTAATTTGCTATTAAGTAATTGTTTATTTAATAATATTATTATTAGTTAAAAATAAATAATATCAAATATTAAAAATAATTAAGTTCAAAGAGTAAAATCCAAGAGTAAATTATGTTTAGTTAAAACTATGTTTAGTTAATCTATGTTTAATTGAGCAATGTTTATAGCATCCAAATTTTTACTGAAAGAAAAACCAAATTCAAAATAGGACGTCGAGTAAGTCTATCAAAACGTGGAGAAGAACAACTTCAAGCCACTGGTGCTGATAAAAACATAATATAAAGTTAAAAATATGAATAAAGCACATAGAATTTTATAATATAAATTTCTATGTGTTTTCATAATTCTTTAAACTTAATAAAACAATACTGATACCCTAAATTCAACTTGTGTTGACGGATATTAATACATGCTGTTTGTTGTTGATCTCTAAAGCCCCTTGAAGTTTCAAACTGAAAAAAAAACAACTTTCATTGCGCTTTTGGCCTTAATTATACTAAAAATACTTTCGACGTCCTGAAACATTAAACAAGTTTTTTATTGTATTAAAATAAAGCTTTGAATCAAATCTAATTGCAAGGCAGACGACATCGGAGGAGGGGGTTGGCAGGGGGACACGTGCCATCCCACTTATTTCTAAAGAACCTTTTTTTTTTTTTTTTTTAAGAAAAATTTTGATATAGGAAACTTTTTTCACAAATTGATGGTTGTGCCCCCTTCCTTCAAAACCCGTGTCGTCGGCCTTGAATTGTAATGATATATATATATATATATATATATATATATATATATATATATATATATATATATATATATATATATATATATATATATATATATATATATATATATATAATATATGTGATAAATAATATAAAAAACTAACAAATACTACTGAATTATACAAAGATGATATATGTAATCATTAGATTTTAATAACATATGATAAGCATAATTGTTAGTGAAAAATAAATTTTTTTATCTAGAGTCTTGGGTGTTATAGGTTTACAACTTGTATCCCAGTCTTCTAGTGTTGTAAGGTTAAAGGAAAAAAGTTAAAAAAACTTAGATTTAATAAAATTGTTCTGTATTGCGAAAAAAAAACAGGCATCTTTCCTAGAAGTTAAATACAATGAGTAACAACAGATACGAATACCAATACAAAAATCAAACAACAACCGTTTCGTATCGATTTGTATTTATACAAATCGATACGAGCTAAAACTTCATAATAAGACCATACAAAATAACAATACGAAACACATACACTCAGGTAAAGTTAAAAAGTTAAACAAAACACAACCTATTTGCAAATATATTAGTTTCACTAAACAAGATATCTTTATGAAAAACTGTAAAGAATAATTAATACAAATTATTTCTTCATCTGTAATAAACAAATGTTGCTTCGATGTCTTCTATATGCAAAAGAAATCTTACTGAGCTGAAGTATTTCTTGTCGGCTAAGTTTAAATATTTTTTTTATCCTAGTTTTAATTTGCGGGTAAATATATAATAAGGTTTTATTAACAAATTTAAAAATTGAACAACGTTTTAGTTCTTTACCTAAAACATTCTTCATCAAAAGAAAAACAAACAAAAACAAAGTATAACGAAGAACTTTATTGTTTATTAAAATAATATTATATTAAAAAGAATTTTAATAGAACATTAAACACAAAAAATAATTCTATGAAAAAAAAAAATTAAAAAAAAATGCCTAATCTTTGACGATGCCGAGTTCAACAGTTTGCACTTACCGAAATTAAACTTTAAAAGCCTTATTGCGTACATGTGTCACCGGCTGGCTCAATACTTATCTCCACAAAGGATAAAGATGAGGGGTGTACGCGGATTAAAATTGGCAAACTGGGGTAATTTTTAAAACAAAACATCTTTAAAACTTTAAAATATTATTATTAAATTTAAACAAATTGACTGGCTATGCAATAAAATAATAAATAATTTTTATTTGTATGTTTCGCTTTTAGCTTTTTTTATTAAGCGTTTCTTTTAATGCGGTTTAAAGTTATTTATAGTTTAAAAATCAATTACATGATGTTACGTAGTTGTTGTTAAAAACAACGACACTTTAAACATATGGCACCTGATTGTCTTGTTTCCTTGTTTGTCAGTAAACAACATATTTTCTCAAATAAAAAAAGTAGTACACTTTTAAAATTCTATCTTACTTTATACATAATATTATAATAATAACAAAATCTACAAAGTGTAATCTACAAAACTTGTTATCTACAAAGTGTATGAGTTTATTACTAAATCTATTTTTAGTATAAACGAAAACAAATAAAATTTACTAGAGTTTTGTTAATGTTTAATTTACTAATGTTGTATTTTCAGTAAAGGTTGACAAGTAAACTTTTACCTAGCGGGTATACACAACAAAGGGGTTGATAAACAAACTGGAAAAAAAATATGAGGAGAAACATTTTAGCACAAATTAAGTATAAATTTAAAACAATTTACAATATAAATTGAATAATTAATGCACAATTAATTTCTAACATAAAAATAAGTAACAAAATAGGTAAAAATAACTGTGAAAATATAGACTTTAGAATAAAATATTAATTATAAGGCTAGCTATCTTTTTCACCCGGTGTAAAAAAGATAGCTAGATCACATAATACGTGTTTAAAACGTTTAAAATGCGTGTTACTACGTATTTTATACAGCTTAAATGTGTCTCTTACCCACAGGTTGCGACTATCGGCCCTTGATAGGAAATTAAGAATCTTTTTGAAAATTAAATTTTGATTTAAAAAAAGATTTTCTAAACCTGCCTCTAGATCGAGCATTATGGTAGTTTAACATTTACGAATATTTTTTTTTAAAACCTTTAAAGTTCTTTTTAAATAATTGGTTGAACCAAGTAAAAACCTTTGCAGAACTCCTCACATAATATTTAGTTCATCAGATTTGTTAATAAAATATATTGTTTTCTTTCAACGAGGTAACATTCTATCCAATCATAAGTTTCAATTGTTACTCCGTAGCGTTTTTTTTTTAAAAAATTGTTACTCCGTAGCGTTTTTTTAAAAAAAAAAAAAAAAAAGAATGAGGTGATCAACCGCTTTTGATAAATCGATAAATAAATCAAGTGTGAAGTTATTATTACCAAAAATAAAAATTAAAATTAAAAACTAGTTAACTAAATTAACTATTTTAGTTATTGCATGTTTAAATAAATTTTTTTCTAAAGGATAAAATTGTTTTGTGTAAAAAACAGTTTTGTGTTGTTAATTGGTTATTGGTTATATAGTTTAGGTTTTATAAATTACACGTTCATAAATTTTTGAGAAAACAGAAAGTACTAATACAGAACTGTAGTCAAATATATTTAATTGACCATTCATTCAAAAAATGGGTATATCTTTGCAAAATTTAGTGCTACAGAGAAAGTATCTTCATTTATTAGGAGTTTTATGAAATGAGATAGAAGTCGACAATGTCATTTTTGTTTAAATTACTAGAAACGTCATCAAAACTAGATGATTGTTTTATTCATGTGACCTATTTAAACAATCTTGGTTAGTTAAAAATTTTTTTTTTATGTTTTTAAAGGTAGTTTATTTAAAAAAAAAGACAAAAAAAAAAAAAACGTTTTATTCTGTTTAGGAGTAATGTCGCTATCGTGTATAATAGCACGATCTAAAACTTAAGATATATTTAAAATAAACTTGGCGTGGTCGTAATATTTTTTGCCACCTTTTTAAAACGTTTAACACTTTAGAAATTTTTAAGGGAAAATAAACATCAAAATTTCAGACTTTATTCTTCGAAGTTGTAATTAGTTATTTTGTTAATTTTATCGTTAATTATATCTTTACTTAGGGATCATGATTTTTTCACCGTCAAACTTGTTCCCTTTTCTAGGTTTCTTAAAAAGATTGTGGTACTGTTATAATTTCTCTTTTTTCGTTATCTGGACGTCTGGTTTTTTATAAATTCTTGTTTATTATTTGAATATTTTATATGCTTTTTATCAATACGAGAATTGACTCATGTTTTTATTTTAGTTATGGTTAATTCTTATAAACATGTTTTGTTGTAAATATCAAGAAAGTATTTTAAAGAAAATATATCAAAAGCTTTATTTGCATTACCGCATTTTAAAAACCTGATTCCATATCTCTTAATTTAGTTTGTTAGTAAGACTACTCAAATAAATTGTGAATAGTTTGCGTCTTTTTTAGAGTTATAACTTTAGGTCGATTTTTTATGTTAGATATTCATTAGATTTTGCTTTAAAAACAATTTTTTTTCAACGTGTATTTGGAAGTAATCACTAATATCAGCGTTAAACAACCATTCTCAGTCAGCACTAGTGGGGCGGATGCCAGTGGCGGATTACCCACTCGGCACACTAGGTATATGGCTGGAGGCTCTGGTGTAGAAAGGACCCAAAAATTTAAAAATATTTGAAAAAAAGATTTGTAAATATGAAACTTTTATTTAAAATTTTTTTCTGATTTTGTATTTACTCATTCAAGAAATGAGTATTTATTAAAAATTTTATTTTGAAACAAACGAGTGTAAAGTTAAATTTTAAAAACAAATACTACTAAAAAATTGTAGCTATACAAATGTATCCAATAAAAACAGTAACGGCACACACCACGGTACATATACTATTGCACGTCATGTTGTCACTTATTTTCACGTTTTTATTTCTTAGTTTGGCAATATACCGTTTATACAGTATGGCGCTACTCTGCGGCCGAATCTATGCAAATCAGTAGGAATGGTCAATCTTTGACATTGTCTAGTCACTATAGTCATTATTGCATTGACAGACAGGTGTTAGTGAAAACGATTTGTGTAATGTGGGTGGCTACAAGCGACATTACATACTTTATTGATATTAATAAATCACACAGGTTTCGTTTGATTACTTTGTTTACTTAATCAATAAGTTATAATCTAAATGTTATTAATAAAAAGAAAAACAGGTAAGAAAAGCTAACGTTTAATTTAAATAAAAAACAAAATTTAATTATTTACTTGATTGGATTTAACAACATGAAAAATATTTAAGTGGAGCTGAAAAAAGAATATTACTTTAAAAAAAGACGAAGGAAGTTGCAAAAGGAAAAATGTCATTGCTAGGATTTATTTATGCCGAATATGTTACGTGCAGTGCACATTCATTAAATATTGTACGACACACCGCAGATAGCACATGTTCCGAAGGTGTATGGTTTTTTAGAATAGTACAAACATTGTACAGCTTTTTTGCTAATTCTACCTATTGGTGGAATGTAATAACCAAAGAAATAACTAGTTCCAAAAATGGTTATGAACTTGTTAGCTCCCGTTCATTAGTTTTTAAATCGCTTTCTGAAACATGCCGGTCAGCTAGGTTAGATGCTATAAAACCCTTAAGACAACACCTTATACAAATTCTGAAAAGTTTACAGAATATTGCGAAAGACAGTAAACGAAACACTGATACTATTAATGAGTCAAAAAATGTTACGTGCAAATTATTAGAACTTGAAACATACATTCTGTACTTATTTTAGAATATATTGGATATATTGGAACGAATAAATAGGGTGAATGTAATATTTTAAAAAAAAAAGACTCACATTAAATGTAGTTGTTGATCATATGAAAGGTTTGACAGAATACTTAAAAACAATTCGAGAAAACTTTTCGTATTATGAAGGTGAAGCTCGCAAAATGTTAGCAAAAATTAAAGAACAACTAAATCTTGATGAATTTGAAATCAATCGCAAAAGAGAACATTGGCGATTTATTAAGTGAAAACTACTTCCGGGGGTAAGAAACACAGAATGTTCACTAACTCCACAGCAAAAACTTAACACTCAGGTATATTAAGTAATTGTTGACATTTCAATTGTTGAAATGAAAAAACGTTCATTATGTTATCAAAATGTTCAACTAAATTTTTCAGTTTTATTTGATTTCAAAAATAAAAATTTACCAGATAAAAGAAATCGAGAAAGACGACAAAAGAAATTGTGCGGCCGTGGCGCAGTGGTTAGAGCGCTTGCTTTATAAGCAGGAGATCCAGGTTCGAAACGAGATTTGGGCATATTTCGCGTCAAGGTAAGAAAGAGGCGTAAACTTACTGGTTAAATGCATTTCCGCGGTGCTCTGTGACAAGACTGCTAGGTCTTTTTGGGGCACCTAAATGATAATAATAATAACAATAATAATAATAATAAATAAAAATAAATAAAGACATCTTCGACACAAATATTCTAACAATCTAGAAATTAAGTTCAAAAACGAACTAATTCACTTCCATGACCACGTAAACATTCAAATTGGTCAGAACAAACAAATAATTTTTTAATACAAATAGTTTTTTGTTTTTGACGGTAAATCTGCTATTACTGCTTATTTTGGACATTTTTTAGATTTAAAAATCTTTAAAAATTTCAAAAATGTTTACTTCTGCATTTGGTTTGTTCTGACAAATTTAAAATTTAAAAAACATCATGAAAGAGTTTAAAATATAATTAAATTAAAACTTCTATTATGAATGTAGCTCTTTATTTGAAATTAATTTTCATGCAATATTTTAAGGGATTGTTTTTCCGTCGTTGTCAAGTATTGTAGAGCTCACTTGCGCGGACAATGTATTGAACTGTATTGGCGGATATATTCCCGCGCTTTCTCTTCTTAATAACGTTGTAATTGACGAGCACATTTAGTTTTGTAAAGAAACATTATTGCACTTTCTTGTACATTGTTATAACTGAAGACAAATATATATATAAACAGTTTAGTTAATGAGTAACTAACTAAGCATATACATATATATATATATATATATATATATATATATATATATATATATATATATATATATATATATATATATATACATATAAAAAAACTGTTAAAAACAAATCAAAAACAAAAAATATTTTTTTTTTCAAAAATAAAAAAATTGTTTAGGAGATTTAAAAAAAAATGTTTACTCTCGAGTCCTTAATACTGGGGGGGGGGGAGGGGGGAAAGAATAAAAGGAGGGGGTGGGAAGTTCAATTAACCATGGAGAGGGGGGGGGCATTCCGGTAGTGGGTAGAACAAAAAAAATTGCATGAATTGTATATAAGGGGGTTCCCCAAACATAAAGTACCTAAAGGCCCCAGACGAACCTATTCCGGTAATGGCGGATGCATCTTATTTTGGTGTTTGAGATCTGATTTCTAGATGTGGAGCATACTCTAAATTTTAATATGTTTATATGCGGAAGTGCATTCAACCAGAAAGTTCAGGCCTCCTTCCTTACCGTGATTCAAAAATATGTTAATATTATGCTCTGCATTAAGTGTTGTGTGAAATTTTCTGCTTTGAAATTTATATAGTTAGTTAAATATGTTAAATTGCAGATTGGTTAGAAATGCTACTTCTACTTCTGCTTTGTTGATACCAATAAACGTTGCTTAGGAACGTTTATTGCTCCAGAACCGCACAATCTTAAGCTGCTTGTTGTAGTAGTAGTAGTAGTAGTAGTAGTAGTAGTAGTAGTAGTAGTAGTAGTAGTAGTAGTAGTAGTAGTAGTAGTAGTAGTAGTAGTAGTAGTAGTAGTAGTAGTAGTAGTAGTAGTAGTAGTAGTAGTAGTAGTAGTAGTAGTAGTAGTAGTAGTAGTAGTAGTAGTAGTAGTAGTAGTAGTAGTAGTAGTAGTAGTAGTAGTAGTAGTAGTAGTAGTAGTAGTAGTAGTAGTAGTAGTAGTAGTAGTAGTAGTAGTAGTAGTAGTAGTAGTAGTAGTAGTAGTAGTAGCACATTTATCGTCAAAAAAAAAAACTATTTGTATTAAGCAGTTTTAAATAACTAGACCAACACTTTATGTAAAATTTTTAAACTCGATTTTTAAATTTTTAAATTTTTGGTTATTTTTTTTTTTTAAATATTTATTTTAAAGTTAAATATAACAAACATAAAACTGTTGAAAGTTAAAAAAATATGACTTCAAATATTTTTAATTTCTAGGTGTGTTTTGCCCTATTGAAAAGGATCTATGTTTGACAACTTCAAGTGAATGAAGTAACCATTCATCTATTGAAGATAGTTTGATGTCATCCTCACTTAATCCATTAAAAGGATCATCTAATATATCGTGTACTCCTTGTAAAGCAGAGAAAAAAAAGGTTAATAATACTGAAAACACATATGGTGCCCATTTGCTGTTATTCATAACACCTACATGATGAAAGTAAGGAGATAAAATCATGGGAAGAAAAAAAATTAGAATTTTGTTAAACGAACGAATTGAACGCGGTGAACGGTATTCGCGAATAATTCGTAAACGCTCGAACGACGTAAATATTGACAACAATGCCAAGTAAACTCTAGCCACTAGAGGAGAATTTAACTGAAGTTTGCTTTTTCTAACGCATTCTACTAACTGGTTGGCATCACTAAAGTCCTCATAAATTGCTTCTAATATAACGCTGCGCCGACAAAGTTTTTTTGTTAAAAGATATTCTCTCATGTTAAAAAGCATACTTTGCAATTTTTGGTGAACATGATGAAACCATATCATATCTAAGTTTGAGTCAACTCTCCAATCTCGCAAACTAATAAACCAAGACATACCTGCCGATTTGAAGTTTGCAATATCATCCAAAACTTTTTCTCTTCTTTGAAAATCAGCATTGATTGAAAAAGCCAATGGAAACACAATTGGAGTTACAAACAAGTTAACATCGACGTCAACAGATAAATCAAAAAGGTTTGATAAATATACCGATACTATAGCAACAAGTATTTGGATAATTACCATAAAGTTGAAATTTTTAGCAAAACTAATTAGCGTTTCTAAAGTAAAAGTGTACTGCAGCACTCCTTTATAATAAAAACTGCGATTACTTAGGAGCTTGAGTTTTCTCTTTTGTGACCATTGTGTAATAACTTTTCTTTCTTCCTGTTGTGGAATATCCCAAAAAAGAGTTCCACCTAAAGCTTTTTTTCTGTCGCTTTTTCCTTTTTTACGGTCGTTAATTTCGTAGACAGACTTTTTTCTTACTTTAGTCATAATCTTTTCTTCTTCTCATTCATTTTTTTTTTCTTTCTAAAAACGTATGAGTTTATTTTAAAACATTTTATCTATTTATATATATATATATATATATATATATATATATATATATATATATATATATATATATATATATATATATATATATATATATACACACACACACACACAGTGCCGTGGCTAGTTGGTGTGAGACCTCTCTTTCCCGCCTTCTCTCCCCCTCCCCCCCCCCCCTCCTCAAAAAAAAAACTGTATTTGGGGCCTTAATTTCTTATAAATTTGCTACTTGGTATTGCAAAAAAAAATAAAGCTCTTAAAATTCTAAAAGAGTCCCTAAACTTGCAAATTAGCCCCCTAAATACGCTATCCCCACTTATAAAATGAGTTATTGTAACAGAAACGGAAAAAAAGACTTTTTAAGGACATGCATTTTTTTTTGCCGTTTAAATAAAGACATGCCCTATACTTTATAAAATATTAGAGTAAAAAACTTTCTAAGTTTTATTCTAATATTTTTATTTAATTTCATAATAATGAGGCTTGAGGAAGGACCCCTGTACTTTTTCAAGTCTCGTTATTTTAGAATTAAGCGTGAGAGGAGGAAGGGGGGAAAGGGGTTATAGTAAACGCACTGTTCTGTAAAAATTTAAAAAATATTAAATTTCATATAAAATAAAAGTAAAAATAACTTTGTATGTAGTATGAAAAAATAACAAAAAAATACTTAAAAAAATATTGGATCAGAAGAAACACATTATCTTAAAATTTGTCAGGACTTCTAAAAGCGCATGAAATAAGTTTTGCAAATATTAAAAGCGTAAATATCAAATTTATAATTGATAGCTTCATAAAGTGCCATCTGCTTCACTTTGCACTTTCTCTTCATAGGAAAGTCTCCTTCAATTCCAATTTGGATAGCTGTTTCTGCAGCAGCTTTGATAATGTTGTCCACCCCAACATCTCTCAGATTCTGAATGGAAGCCTTCAGCCCTTTCATTTTTTTTGCTGCACTGTCAATTGAAATGTTTTTATACTGAAGCAGTTTGTTTTCCCGGTAAATTAAAGAAAGAATTTGACACCAAAAATCCAACAAACACAGAAAACTGAAATCAATTTGAATGATGAGCTCTTTTGCACTGCAAACTGAGACACCATTTGTCTTGGGAGTGTGAATTATGGATTCTAAAACTTGAAGAACTTCTTTGATTTGTCTGTGTAGTGGGTTGATTGCTTCTTTTTTGGCAGACCATCTTGTATCACTATTTTCCTTTAGTGAGATGGTCAATGTTTTCATCAGTTTTTCCCATCTTAAGGTAGAACTTGAGAAAAAGTTAAAGATGGCTTGAACTTTTCCAAAGAATGTAATCATGAGTGGAGAAACTTCAGCAGCATGGACACCAACAAGGTTTAAAGTTGAGCTGCACATCGAACAAATCTTGCAAACTCATTTAGAGAATGGATGTGAGCTTGGACGCCATTATATTTTCCAGACATATTGGCTCCATTGTCGTAACCTTGGCCCCGACAATCAGAAATGCTCAGGCCATCCTTCTCCAGTTTTTTCGGTGATTTCAGCTGCAAGGCTCTTTCCAGTTTTTTCGTGAGATTCAATGAAGTCCACAAAGCTTTCCTCAATTGTACAGGTTTCCTCAGTGATGTGGACATACCTGATTATTTGGGTCATCTGCTCTTTGTGGGAGGCATATGGAGTGCAGTCAAACAAAACAGAGTAATATTTAGCTTCTCTGACATTTGACAAAATTTCATTCCTAACTTTCTGCCCAAGTAATTCAATCAGCTCATTTTGAATTCGAGGAGAAAAGTAGGATGTTGTGGTTTTCTTTGCCTTAACGGATGCAACGTGTTCAGCCACTAAAGGATAATAATAGCTTATCAGCTCAATTAAGTTCAGAAAGATGCCACTGTTTTGCTCTCCAATTACTTCTGTTGAACCCCGAAGGGCAAGATTGTTCTTGGCACAGAACAAAATTGCATCAACAATCACTTTCAAGATATCTCTCCACTTTTTCATCTCTCCGTTGATAACTCTCTGCAAATCACAATCCAAGGTCTTTCCTTCCTTGAGATTTTTTTCCAGATTTTTCCAATCAGAATAGCATCTTTGGTGTTCATTGCTGTTTTCGTGTTCTGGAATTCTTGGGTTTAGTTTTTTCCAGTCACAAAATCCTTTTGAAATTTCTGAAAAATTGTTGGTTTTTGTCGTTGAAAATACCAGACAGCAAAAACAAAACAAAGAATCTTTTTTGTTGCTGTACAGCAGTCAGTAGCGAACAAATTTTTCACCATTGGGATGAATTTTTTCATACCATTTTGAGCTGAAGTGTCGCATTCTGTTGTCAAAGTCACAAAGTGTGTTTGGGAAAAATTCTCTTCTTTCTTGCTCCGGCCCATGCTGAATCAAAAAACACCTTGTTTTATCTGTCATTTTAGGCCATGTAACTGGATCACTGTGTTGAAAGTTTTCTCCTGAGGTTGCTGAAATTTCTGAGATTTCAGGAGGAAATTTACTGTTGCACATTTTAATTGGTTTGGAAAGCTGAGAATTTCTATCTTCTTGTGCTTCTGAATCATTTGGTCCAAATTCGCCTTGACTTTGGCCAATCAAAATCTCCTCTTCAATTAATTCCAATGGATGATATGAATTTAAGTCAGTAATTAAAGATGTAGCAGCAACTTCAGCTGTTGAATCATTATCAACTTCATTGCAAATACCCTCTGAAATAATTTGTTTTTCCACAGAAGAGTTTGTTACCAACCACTTCTTGAAACAATTTCTTAGTTTTGCGTCACTTTCAAGACAGTCTCTTCTTTTCTTCTTAAATTCAGCACCAGATAATTTTTTTGCACGATTCATTGTAAAAAATAATGTTTAGAAAATACAACTTTTTATTTTTTAATTGCGCTCTTCTATTATTTATTTTTTCTTTTTTCTTTTCTTCTCCCTCTTTATTTTTATTATTATTTGCTTATTTTACTATCTTTAGCTTTCATTTCATTTGTTTCTTTTTTTAAGCCACTTAAATTAAGCGTTCTTTTTTTTAAATTCGAAGTTTTTTTTTTATATATTTTATTCTTTTTAGAATAATTTTTAATGTGTGCGTTAAATTAATTTATATGATCCTTAATGAATCATTTGTTTATATTATAAATAATTATTGGTTTTTAATTGTCGTTCTTAAATTCAGCACCAGATAATTTTTTTGCACGATTCATTGTAAAAAATAATGTTTAGAAAATACAACTTAAAGTGTTTAAGGGCGCTCTTCTGTTTGGTAAATGAGCTTTTATTTTAAAGTTTGTCAGGAGGCGCAATTTTAATTAATTTTCTTATCAACATAAAAGTGACGCCACGCAAATTAGTTTCATAATGTGAAAATAAATAAATTAATTTGGGGAATTTTGCGCCCTCCCAATTTTGGCGCCTCAGGCCGCGGCACGGCTGGCCCCGCCCTTGGTTTGGCCCTGTGTGTTTGTGTGTGTTCATATATATGGGTATATGATCGCTTATATGTGTAAGTGTGCAAATGTGTATATAAATTTATATATATTCATTTTTACTTTTATTTTATTCATGATATTATGTATTAAACGATATCTTATTTTATTTGTTGAGTTCTTGTAAACATATATTCAATTTTTCTTATATACTATATATTCTTCAATAACTTTGTAAACAATTATAAATTGTAACACGGCGCTCGGCGATAAGGCAAATTAATGCCTTCTTCTTGCTCTGGCCATTAACTTAATTGTTAGTTTTTGTAAACTGTAATACTTATTAAACGGCAAAAATATAATGTTAAAAAAAAAAAAAGTTAAAACCTTTGAGGAAAGTAAATAAGGGGACTTAAAAATAAATTTTTTGAGCTTTTCTTGCCGCCCATTTATCGATATCAGCGTAGCTCACCTTTTTAGCTAAATATTCTTCAATCGAAAAAACCAAAAAGTCAGTAACGCAATCCTGACCCATGGTTGAACGGAGAGAGTTTTTTTCTTAAAACTAAACGATTATTCTTCAGTTTACTTTTTTTTCTTCTACTGCCACTTTACTTTTTTTTTTCTTCAGTTTACTTTTTTTTCTTCTACTGCCACTTTACTTTTTTTTTTCTTCAGTTTACTTTTTTTTCTTCTACTGCCACTTTACTCATGTGTAGAATTAGCGAAAAAAATCCTACTTTAGAATCTTTATGTGTAGATTAATTAGTTGGAAAAATTTAATATTTTGTTTATGCTTTTTTTTTTTGTGGTTACTGCTGCAATCAAAAATGAAAATAAAATGGCAAATAAGAAAAAGATATGAAAATAAAAAGAAAAAAAATACCTAAGCTTCCTTCTTTGTTTTAAAAAAAAGCTCTTCTAAATTATTACTTTAGCGTTTATGAAAGTCATTTTTTGTATGAATATTTAAACATTATATTCAAAAAAATTACTCAATCGAAAATAACGAACTAAGTTTATTCAATATGTTAATATTATTTAAAACTAAATATTATAGTAATTCAGGGTGTATTGAAATCTTTAAAACATTGTTTTTTTTTTCAATATTATACTTTTCTGTTTAACAAATATAAACAGTCACGTAATTTTTCAACTAAATTAATATCTAGCACAAGATGACAACATTTTGTCTTATTGCTGAGCACCGTGGTATTATTTATAATTTTTTACAAAAGTTTTTTTTAATATATCAGAAGTGTTTATGTAAAAATAAAAATGTATTATATAATGAGTTTTTATAATATAAATATAAACTGATTACATCATGTATGATGTATTATGATGCCAAGAGTGGGTATCGTAAGTATCGCAACGTGTATCGCAAGTAACGCAAACATGTATCGTAAGTATCGCAAGCATGTATCGCATGTACCGTAAGCAATTTATAAAAATATGTTTATTTGTTATTTTAGAGCTTTTTTTTTATTATTCATATATAAAGATGACAAGGAGACAGATATGCCTAATCACCAAGTCCTTTGTTTTTTCTAGACATTTATAATGATATAAAGTTTGGTTATAATAACATAATTTCATCTTTATAGAAGATTGTTGATTAAATATTTATAGTGTATTAAATATTATTTAAAGTGTATTAAATTTTTTAAAATGTGTTTATGCTATTAAATTGTGTATATGCTAGTAAATTGTGTATGTGCTATTTAAATTGTGTATATGTATACCAACATGATATGACTTAAGATTTTCACTTTTTTTTTCTTCTATAAATTGAACCTTTTTGATAAATTTTTATTGTACAACTGTAAATACAGTTACTTTCATCAATTTTTTACTTAATAAAAATTATTTTATTAAGGGGAAAACCCCTGAAAAAATTATCTTCTCTAAAGTAAAACAATAACAGAGTTATTACATGTTCAAAATAAAAGTACAAAATGTTAAGAAGGTTTATTATACAAAATGGCACTCCGTTGCCATAGCAACATGGTAACTAAGGAAAAATGTCAAATTAGTTTCCTCACCCTTGCAAAGATTGCAGTTAATAAGAGTGATACATTTAGCTGCTTTTTTTCCAATTTATAGTAGAAAGATAAATCTATGGAATAAGCAGACAGTTTTTGCAAACAATTTTTCTGACAAGGGCTAGGCCTGTTTAGTTTTGGCAAACATTTTAAGCACAAAAATGATAAACGTTTTCTTTAATTTATTTACTTTAAAAAACGTTTTTACAAAGTTGTCTGTTCATAGCATACATCTTTATGAGAGAAATACTCCCTGAAAATTTTATTTAAATCGGTCAAGCGGTTCTCAATCTTCCGCAGGGAGATTAAAAACACGCGTTCTGAGAAAAATGACAAATAACTTAAAATTGTGATGAAAAATATTTAAGAATAACAATATATATATATATATATATATATATATATATATATATATATATATATATATATATATATATGTATATATATATATATATATATATGTACATATATATATATATATATATATATAAAGAGCATATTGATAGTAGTTTTTGATCATGAATACCAGCCTCATACATGTTTCCTTCTTTCTGTTTAAATATATCAGATTTTTTATCTTTGCGACTTCTTAAAATCTTTGTTTCTTGATGGTGTATTGATTTTAATACTCCAACATGCTAATTCTTCTCTGGTTTAAGTAATTGCATCCAGAAATGGTATACTGTCCTGGTATCATATTAAGTCTTTCAAATATAAGGATACTAGACTTAAATCCAATATTAAAGGCTCCGATAGCATCATAAAGACAAAATTTTAGTTGAAACTTTGACATTTGGAGTCTGGAACATATCATAGCATTAAAATTTTAAAATTGGTTTTGTGTTTTTCCATGAAGTAAAAGATTTAATTTGGTTCCGTGTTTTTCCATGAAGTAAAAGATTTAAGTAAACATCTTATGTTAATTTTAATGAAATGGCGTAAAAATGCTACATAAAACAATTTCTTGAGGCTGAAGATCTCATACCTTCAAGGTTGCCACATATTTTTACTAATGGAAATATAAATAATTTTGTGATCGATTGATAATGTTGCGATAACTCCATTGTGTGAGTTATATTCCCTTTTTTGCCATGTTCCATCAACAGAAACTTCAGTATCTACTATCTCATTAGGAGATTTGCCTTCCTTGAGTTCTTGTACAGCTTCATTCATAGTTTTATAAGCAATAGTTTGTGATGCAATTATCAATTTCTGAACAATAATATTGTAACTTTTATTGCATATTCCTTTTGGGATATTCATAAGAGTGGTAAACCGATGTGGACCAGCTTGGTCTTGACCAATATCGTACCATGCTACAATTTTGGATGTGTCAAAGTCTAATTTTAAACCACAAACACAAGATAAATATAAATTTGATATATATATCTTTTTTGGTTGCAAGTATTCTGGAAACCCAAGTTTATCAAAAATGGAAGTTAAATATTTCTATATTAATAAACTGCAGCCACTGATATATTTTAAATTTCCACTTGGGACCATTACTTGCTTCACTTTTTTTTTGATGCACTTACTTGCAGTTTTAATATTAACAGAATCTACAATATTTACATCATTGGGATCCAAGAACAATTATTATGTTGGTTTAAAAGTTTTCTAAGCAGGCGAACACAAAGAGTGATTCTCGGTGAGATGACCTTTCAATAGAAAAAAGTAATAAGTGGAGTACCACAAGTATCAGTTGTTGGACCCCTTTTATTTGTCATATACATAAATGATTTAACAAGTAAGATAACTAATCATTGCAAATTGACACAAAAATTATTTCAGTCATTAAAACAGTCGAAGACAGTCGAACGTTACAGCAAGACTTATGTAAGCTGGTTGAATGAAGTGAAAAATGGCAAATCAACTTCAATAAAGAAAAATGCAAAATTATACATATTGGCAAAAGAAATTTAAAATATAATTACTTAATGTGTAGTACATTCAATATGATTTAGCAAAATGCTTTAGTTATGGAAGAAACCACGTTAGAGAGTGATCTTGGTGTAATGATATCAAACGACATCAAATGGAAAAAGCAAATCAACACAATCGCGGCAAGAGCTAATAGAAAGCTTATTTAATTTAATTTAGGTGCCCTAAGAAGTCCTTACGGCCTTATCACAGAGCACCGCAGATGAGCATTTAATTGGAAGTTCACGCCTCCTTTCTAACAAATGTCACAAAACTAGCCCAGAGGTGGGGTTTGAACCACGGATCCTTTGTTTCTGAGGCAAGTGTGCTACCACTGCGCTACGGCTGCTCAAAGCTCGGTCAGATAAAGAAATCGTTTTGTCGATTAGATAAAATTTCAATGAAACATTTGTACATGTCATTGGTTCACCCACACCTGGAGTTTGCGGTGCTGGTATGGAACCCTTACTACCAAAAGGATTGATAAAATTGAAAAATTATAAGGTAGGGCTACACGAATAAATAGTTTAAGAAGCTTTTGCTATGAAGATAGACTGAAAAAAATTAACTTGACTACTTTAAAAACAAGAAGAGAAAGAGGCAATTTGATTCAATTTTATAAAATAAGTAAAAATATGGATAAAGTTAAATGGAATCATTCTCCTAAAATAATTAAATATGCAATAACAAGAGGTCATAGTCAGAAAATACAAAAACAATTCTCACATTCTTCCACAAGAATTGACTTCCTTGCAAACAGAATAGTTAACAATTGAAATAATTTAACAGAGGAGATAATTAATTCTGAAAATGTGAACATCTTCAAAAACAAGTTTGATCGTTTCGAAAAAAACAAAATAAAAATATAAAACAAACAAACCAAAAAAATATATAAAATATAAAAAGAAAAATAAAAAAAAAAAAGAAAAAAACACTTTTGCAACGGCTGTCAAAGTTTTAACATCTACAGATGTTAGACTCACACATTATATGTGTACAGCAAAATTTATTATTATTATTATTATTATTATTATTATTATTATTATTATTATTATTATTACTATTATTACTATTGCTGTTAACATTATTTACACCATTATTTACAAATTTTTCTTGCTTTCTTAAATCATAAAAGATACACTTACGTTTTCAAAGACGTTTAGTAAAAAATTTAACTCTATCACTACTATATTCTGTCTTAGACTTGTCTATTTTTTTTTAATTTTGTAGAAAGCTTGTTTTAAATGTGTACAAGTTTGAAAATATGACTTCTCGCACTTTGTTAAATATGTGGTTGAAAAGAAGATTTTCTCGCACAAGCTTGAAAATATGATCTTCTCACACTTTAATGTAAAAGTGGTTTTAAAATACGGCTTTAGAGAAAGTTCAAAACATTTCTAGCAAGACTGCAAAAAAAAAATTCCGTTAAAAAAGCTAGACAAGATGTGTTTTATTGACATTTTTTTTGAAACTTTGCTAGGTAAAATTGAACTTAGGTGGTTGCACAAAAATTTATTCATATAAAAAGTTTATATAAAATTTTGAATACGGTTTTCGCCATTTCAAAATAAATTTGCTTTTAAATTATCTGAAAAAAATCAGAAAAAACAACTTTTTTTGAGATGCTTTTTTCCTTAATCAACAGAAATTGTTATTTTTATATATTTTTTTATTACAATTCGATTTCATTACGTTTGATCTTATTAGAAATCTTGGGTTTGATATTAGACAGTCCCGGGATTTTGGGATTAAAAAATGGCTGGTATTCCGGCAAAACAGGACTGCAATCAAAATTTAACCTTATCTTCTTCTTGAATTTCAAGCAGAAAAAAGGCTTTTATTTTCAGCATGTTTAATAACGTGAAAGTTTCTTTTTTAAGACCAGCATTTATCACCATTTATATAACCCAGACAGCAAGGATATATTGGTCCGATAATTGCCAGCCTATGCCAGCGAATTCATTAAAGGATTAGTAAAGTTCCGTTTTTGGATTGTAAGTTTTGGGAAGCTGTAACAGGGCCATTGCCGAGCCTTTATAAAATTACCTAAGCTGGGTAGACATCAATAAACCATTAATGGTCCAACAAAAATTTGCCGAAGCAAAACAACAGACGTTAGGCCGTAACTGGCCGATATCAGTGATAAAATCAAAATAATATTGATATAAACTAGAGTATTTGTGTTTACAGCGCAGATTTTTTGCATCCATCATAAAAGTTGTTTTTTTTTCACTTTTCATACAAATAAGTCTAAGAACTTTGTTGATTAAAAAAAAGATTTTCAGGCGACAATCTGTTCTTTAATATTCTTTTTTGCGTACATATTAATTTCTAGATAAGTTTTAAAAAACAATATTTTATTTAAAAAAAGTTTATGTTTTTAAAATATTTTCTAAATAAACTATTGCAGCAAGTAAGTTCTTTTCTTAATTAAATAAGGTTTCGTATGGGTTGTGTTGTTAGACTACATATACCATAATGATTGTATTATCAACGCTGCTTACAAGTCTGTTTATTTCATACTTAATTATTTACATAAAAATTAAACCATTTAATTTGTTTGATGTAAAAACTAAATTTATTTCACCAAGCTAAACTGGTTAAAAAAAGTTAAAACCTTATTTATGGAAACAACGGCATCGGAAGAATGATAGAAATAGATAGAAAAAACTGATAGAATGTAGGTTTGATAGAAACGGAAAAATACAAAATATATGTATATTATTAATTATATACATATATTTTACATATATATACATAATTACATAATTACATATATATAAAAATAAGATAACATAAAATGAATACATATTACATAAATAACATACATATACACAATATATAATTTATTTTATTATCTTTTTGTTATCATAGTTATAACTTTTTATATCTTTATAGTTTCATAGGAATAATTTAAAGGTAATATCTTCTTTGTATAACAATGTTGTTGTGCAAGTAACACACGTCAGCAATTTTGCATAAAACTGTTATGCTGAATTCAACAAATGGATATCTAAGTATCATTAACAAAAGTATTGATTGTCATATGAGGCATATCTAGAAATCATATGTCATATTAGGCATATCAATAAATATATCTAGATTTGGACATATGATTAATTTAAGCGAAATAATTTGAAAAATTCATTGTTGACTTGATTTTTTATTTTTTTTAGCAGTTTTATAATAAATCGTTTTTTCTAAATATATTTGCTAATTTGTTCACTTACAAATACAATAAATAAATATAAATAAACCAACATAGTTGTTGTAACGCTTTGTCTTCTTATTTATTATGAAGAGAATTAAACGTAAAATATTTCAATACTTTATATTAAGTTATTACAGGTAGTTTAAATATAAATTATTACACTTTCTTTCCTTTAAAATTACATTTCGTAATCAATGTCATGTTTTGGCTTCCTAGAAATTTTTTGTGATCGTGTGAAAATAATGTCGTGGTCTAATGATTGATCTTGGTTTGTATTTAGATCAATGTTTGTGTTATTCGACAGTTTTTTTTTGCCCATGGACATATTCATTTTGATTCATTCATATCGCATTCATTATCGTATAAATTGATATCCCAGTCTACTTCTTATTTTGTTTTTAGTAGATCTCTTCTGTTTCTTCTAACAATATTTCCATTTAGGGTTTTTACATTAAAACCTCATTGCTGTTTGCTCTCCTTTTTCTTGGTTGCCATTTGTTTCCATCACGTATACGTTAGTTTCCATCGCTTACGTTTTGCAATGTTTTCGCGTTTTTGTCATAATATTTCTTCTGTAAGTTTTGAACTTTTTCACGATTCTTCTTAAATGTATATACGTCGATTGGATTTACTTGAAGTAGTTACAGAAAAGTAGGATGTGTTGATCTCAAACTTCTTCCACTAATAAGCTGAGCAGGTGATGCAAAACCGTCAACAGGAGTGTTTTTTACTTCTAGTTGAGCTATGTGCAGATCTCGATTTGACCTTTTTGCTTTGGTTAGCAAGATTTTTTCTATTTGCACATATCTCTCAACCATTCCGTTTGATTGATGATGCTGAGGGCTACTGATTTATATTTATATATATACTGTTATATTTACACATAACTGATTTATATATATATATATATATATATATATATATATATATATATATATATATATATATATATATATATATATATATATATATATATATATATATATATATATATATATATATATATATATGATATACTATATTTATATATATATTGAGTATATTTATATATATACTGAGTTATATGTTTAAACTTCCACTCTTTACTGATTTTTTGCAATTCTGAAGATGTGAATTATGTGCCGTAATCGCTCCGTACTATCTGCGGTATACCAAGTCTGGAGAAGATTATTTTTAGTTTCTTTATTATAGTTTGAGATTGAAATTATGTCACCTTCCGATTTCCAAATAACGATTATAAGAGTTGACCACTATTATAAAATCCTGATTATTCCATTAAAATAAGTCCAATCCCACAATTTGAAACGGGTGATTTGGTATTTCTCTTGATATCATTAACTCCTTAGTTTGTTTTTTTGTGTATTCCAGACATGTTTTACACAACTCTACTAAATCTTCAATTTGTTTGTTAATGTTTGGCCAAAATACAGTTTCTCTTGTTCTCATTTTAGTTTTTTCAATCCCCATGTGTGCTAAATGTAGATCTTAAATTGTTGCTTTTCGCATTGATGTTGAAATTAAAATTCTTTTTCCTTTGAAAATTATTCCTTCTATGAGTGTCAGTTCCTCTTTAAATGACTAATAAGGTTTTACTGAGTCTTCAACCTTTCTTTTATCCTGCGGCCATCTATTTGTTATGAAGTTCGCTACTACATTTAACGTAATACCTTTGAACGTGTTTTTTTTTATTTCTTTGAGGTTTTTTCCTGATGATAAACAGTTTGCATAAACCTGCACTTGATCAATCATTTCATCCAAATCTGTTTTTAATTTTTCTCTCAAGGTAACAGGAATATTTCTTAGTGGATGAATAACAGGATTTGAGTCATTCTTCAACTCGATGTGATGTTCAGGTCCAATCACGCCTGACCCGTTAAACAAATTCGGATACATTTTTAGTACTTCTTCTTTTAATTTTTTTCCTTGTTTTCATTCAATTCGTTTTATTTTGTTTAGAGTAGATATTTCTTTTAGCTTCGACTTCATTTAGTAGTTTGATAGCTTTTAAGTCTTGTGAAGTTTGTAAGCGAAAAATGAGTTTGCTTGTTGTTTCAACTACATAGAATTTAACCAACTTTTTACGACTTTTGTAGTAACACATCATCTTTGATGTTTCAAGCACTGGAGTTTGATTTCCTCCATAACCACGTAGTTTAACATTTGTATAAGTGAGATTATCACGTGATGTTAGTTGGTCGTGGACTCTTTTTGGCATAACATCAACTTTAGCTAAAGTATCAATTTTTCTACGTATCAGTTTATTATTAATTTTAAAGATTATCAAAGCTTCTTTTTTACCATTCATTTCACCAGATGATACAGATCCCACATGGTATTCTACAGCTCAATTTTTGTGTATGTTTTTTGAGTTGCAGCAAGTTGCCCAATAAATTATTGTATTACATTTACGGCACGTTTGACCGAATGCAGGACAGTTTCTTGGTTCATGTTTTCTATTGCATTTATTGCACTGTCTTTGTTGTTGTTTTTTATTTGAGCCATTATTGATTTGTTTCCAGTTTTGTTTATTTGGTTCAACCCAGTCTTTACCTTTTGACATACTTTCGTTATTCGAGAACTTTCTTTGGTATTTGTCCGATTGACGCATTTGATTGTCTTGGTTTTATGAATTTCTTCACCACGTCAATATCTTTTTCGTATTTCTGCATTTGCAACTTCTTCAGCTCTGCATATGTCATTCGCTTTAGTTTAAGTTAAATCCGCTCCTTTTCTAAGTAGATAATTTTGGACTTTCACTGATTTGATTCCGTCAATTATTTTGTATAATATCAGACCATCTGAATGTTTTCAAACTCGCATGTTTGAGCCAGATTTTTTAAATCAGTTGCAAAGAAATCAAATGATTCACTGAAATCTTGTTTTCGTAAGAAAAACTTTTTTTTATGTTTCAAAACCAGATTTCTTTTCGGTAAACAGTATTCTTCGATTCTTTTATAAAATTCTTTTACCGTGAAATCATCGATTGTCGTCATTTTCTGTTTTGTTCCAAGTCTATGTATTGTATATTTCTCTTCCTTTTTCATCAATCAAAAATAAAAATGTCGCGCATTTTTCTTTCTCAGATTTATTTGTCATTGCTGCTTTTAGATACAACTGCATATTTTGGCTTCATTGAAGTCCATTTCGTTTGGCTTTGTCAAAAAGTGTTCCATTTTTTTTTTCTTTTTAAAGTGAGTACTTTTCCAAAATCTCATCTTAAAATGTCTTCAGTTTACTTTTGGTACCATGTAATGTTTTGTCTTCTTATTTATTATAAATAGAATCAATATTTTATATTAAAATATTACAACTAGTTTGAATATAAAACTACGTTTAGTTTCGTTTCGAGATTTCAACTGTCATTAAGTTCAGCGCAACGGCATTTAAGCGAGATTTCCTCGTGCTGAATTGTCTCAAGGAAATACTTTCGTAATCAGTTTTCGTACAATTCGCGAAAGAAAATTGCTTGTTTTGCAAATTGTAAAAAATTGCTATTTTGAATTAGCGTTATAAACGATTGTCCAGAAAGAATTGTTTTGCGTAACAATCATTTCAGTTGCGATAAACATTATTAGTGTACAGTCTAACAAAAGTAGATGTCAGTCTTTAACAGCTTTTCACAGTTATGTATATATTTATTGTAGAGTGTTTAAAGAATATTTAAGTTTTTCCCTTTGACAACTTCTTGTTGTAAATGGTTCCATTTGATAACTATTCTATTATAAAAAAATTATTTTGACTGTTTGATAATTTGGATTGTTGATTATATATTATTAATTGTTGCCTTTTGTAATTGAATTTTCCATCAATATTGGAGTATAATGCTAATTTATTAAATCCAAGTCATTAATATATCTGTATAGTTGTATTGCATCACCTCTTGATCTTTTAATTTTAATGTGGAGAGAAAGGTTTATTAGTGAGTTTTACATAATAAATCTTCTAAATTATAAACATAAATTGCTCTATGTTGTAGTCATTCAACCATAATAACATGTTTTTGTATATGTGTATATAATGGGTATAATGATCCCGCACTGGTCCTGTGTAGAATACCGCGCTGGATTGGCTTCGGCTGCCGAAGTTAGCGAAACTCCGTTTTTCCCTAAGTATTTTTTATGGACCAGCCGTGGCAAGCCAAAGTGGTCATAACAACGGCTAGCCAGTACAGGACAAGAACTGGCAGAACAACGATTAGCCGTTTTACACCGCACCATCGTGATTTTGCTTTTGTTAATTAACTGGGTTATTTGAAATCCTTTTAGACCCCGTCTTTTTAATTATTTGAAATTGATTTAAGCATAATCGACTGTGATTTTTAGGTTAAAAATTGACGTATTTTCTTTAGTTTAAGGGTTTATATGAAAATCTATAAGAAACATTATTATTGACATTATCAATTTTTAGGAATGAATTTGAAAAACAGACTTAAATTACAAAATATATTTACGTAACAAAAAACAATTATTATACAATGATTTGATTCGTAACTATTCGACAATGGTGCTTTTCTGTAATTCATATCCAATTGTATTTATTGTTTTGTATTACGACTACTAGAAGCTAAAAAACAAACGATTTCAAATTTGATGCAATAATATTTTAGTGTTCAAAAGTTATTTAAAGTTTAAAATAATAAATTTTAAACTTTAAATAACTTTTGTAAAGTTTCTACCCCTAAAACAAAGGAATTATAAAAAATCAAATATTGAATAAATATCCAAAAAGGATTGGAAATCGAGAAGCATTTTCATGAAATATACTTTATTTTTACACTCTTTAATTTGCTAACTTATAAGTTATGGCAAATACTACCTAGAAAAGAATTCACAAAAGTAAGTTTTTAGCAGAAACAGAATGCTCATGCTAGCTATGAGCTAATTAACAAGACCACTCATAATAAGCTCGAACATTTTTATGTGGTTAGCTTAAACATATTCTTATGTGGTAGCATGAACATATTTATGTAGCTAATATTTTTAACGAACTATGTTAGATATGTTTAACATATTTACTTTGTTATATATATTTACTCTGTTTTATACGTCAAATTAACTCGTGTCCAATATATTTTGGTGATTTATATTTATGTAAAGAAAAACAATATATAATAATTTCAAATGCCACATGACATATTGGTCCATTATCGTATTCCTGACCACTTCAATTTAAGTATCCAATCCTAGCCTTTCAATCACATCAGTATAATTGACTTATACTGATATGATTAACTCCTTTTTCTTCTTGAAAAGTTTAATACATAAGAATTGTTCTTTGGTTTGTCAGCGATTTTTTTCTTTTTACTGTGAAGGAAATGAATAACTAAAGTTATCTATTCAGTGTGAGATGAGTAGGATCCTGGATTTTCTCGACTGCTGCACTTGACACTACCACATTATTTAAAAAACTCTTTTTAAAACAAAAAGAGAGGTAATAAGCATTCGTTCTGAAAACCCTCTTTTGATAGAGGATTATCCATTTTGCAAATGAGTTAAAAACAGCTATGGGTCATGGGTCAATTTTTAGAAAATTCCTTTATGAGTCAATTTTTAGAAAATTTCTTGGGTGACAATTTCAGAATTTCCTGAAATTACACTCCTCATAGGTTTTTTTTTGGAAAAAATTTTTTTCCCTAAATCTCAGGGCAGACAACATGGGTTTTGAAGTGGGGGAGGGGATACACAATAATCAATTTGTGAAAAAAGTCCACTATATCAAGATTTTTCTTAAAGGAAAAAGAAAAAAAAAAAAGATGGTCCATTTAAAAAAAAGCAGAGGTGGGGAGGGGGGGCTAAAACTTCAACTCATTATCTTGAAGGGTTCTAAAATTATGGCAATTTGAAAATTTAATGTTTAATATTTATATTTAATGTTTAATATAAAATATTTAATTAAAAAAATGTTTAATGCATAATGCACTTTTTAAATGCTTTTAGTCTATTTATAATTAATTTGTTGTTCTTTTTACATAATTGTTAAATAATATTAGTTATGTGTTATTACAAAGTAAGTCAATTTTTTATTTTAAGTACAAACAATTTTATTTTTATGTGCCATAAAAATAACATTGCTCATACCGCGTTTTGAAAATAAACTCTTGTAAAATGTAAAAATTATGTAATTTTGTGAGAATATAGGAGGTCCTAAGCAACCGTGGTGCAGTGATAGCCCACTTGCTTCTGAAAAAAAATGATTCGTGGTTCAAACCCTGGACAAGTTTTGCGACATCAGTTAGGAAGGAGGAGTGAACATCCAATTAAATGCTCATCTGCGGTGCTCTGTGATAAGACCATAAGGACTTCGTGGAGCACCTAACAAAAAAAATCCTTATTCCTAATAAGTTTTTTAACATTGGATTCAAAATTATAGAAGTTAGACCCCCTAAAAAAAAACTCAGTCTTAAAATGGTAAACTAAATATTAATCGGGTGTGCAGTAAATTTAACACTTAAACTAATAGGAATGATTTTCAATATAAGAATAAGAAATGCAGAAAAAAAGGGTCTTGTAGATGCTGAGATATCTTGTAGATGCTTAACATAATCTTTCTATCATTATAAGATTCTGGAATTCAAAATTTTGAATTTATTATATAATCAATAAACCAATGAATATTTTAATCAATAGCTTTAAAACCAAGAATATTTTAAAAAAGGAGTTTAAAAAAGGAGTTTAAATTAAAAATTTTTAAATAAAGATATCAGTACACAAGGGCTTATATTTTTTCAATATAAACATTTATTCATTAACATTTGAAACTCAAAAACAAGCCAAAAAACAAATCTCAATTAAAATAGAAGAATGTAAAAAATAAAATAGTAAATAATAAATTTTGTTCTCAAAAGAATAGTCTAAATAACTTTGTTAAACATTTAAAATTTAATGATACTTCTTGAAATTCTTGCCCAGAAATTTGATAGGTTCTTGCTGATTGACATTGTGCAACCAGATTATTTACTTTTGCTAGAATATTTACAACCCAACAATTGTCATCTCGTATGGAACTTTTAAAGTTTACCCCATTTTGTTGCATAAATTTTATATAAATATCTGAAACACCTGCAACTTCTTGTGCAATTTTAATGTACCATTCATTATCATACACATATGCAAGATATATTCCAGCATGCAAATCCCCCTTGCAGTCCAAAGTTTTAATACCTGTTATATTATCAGTACACCATTTAAACATTTCAGTGAAAGACAATATTTGGTTATTTTCCAGGCTAGTCTTCGCTATAAGCCATTTTACGGTTTTACCAATGCAATCACATGGAAATTTACTATGATTTGTTGCAAAAAAATGTTACTCTGCACGCATTTCATGGTCTTGAAAATGATTATATAGATTGGAAAGAGCTTTAGAGTTTTTGTATTGGCAAGCAGCTCCATCACTAAAATTAGAACATAAGGTCAAATTTTGGATAGAAAATTTTTATATCTTCTAAAACTCTAGCGAAAAATTCATTAACAGCATTAGCATCATGTTGCATACAATCATATTTTATGCGCAAGTTTTTTAGTTTGAGTTTATTTTCAATATCTTTGCAGTATATAAAGAATGGATGTAGTATTGCTTGGCTATTATTCTAATGAAATCCTTGGACTGCGTCTTGTACTATAAAACTATAATTCTCTACAAAACCAAGCAAAATAAGAATTTGGTTTTGTTGAAGATTTTCTTTCAGAATTCAAAAGTATAAGGACTGTGCCTTTTAAAATAAAATGGTGTGATTGCAAGTTTTTAATTGTAGAAACAATTTTATCAAGAAACTTTTTTAACGTAAGTTCTAAAGTTACCACATTAATAGCGTTCTCCTTTTTTAACCACTGTTGAAGGTATCACTTATATACTGTTTTAAGTTTCTACATGTTTTTTAGTCACTATTAACATATTTGTTGCATGATTTTAGAGGGATGGTCAGTAAATCGAGATGATTAATTTCTAGGGAAAGAAGGGATGAGAACATAATCAATAATAAAATAAATAAGAAGACCTTGTTTTTTTGTCAAAAATTGGCTTCAGAATTTAAAAAAAACTTTTTTAATGTAATAGTTACGTCATCAAAATAGATCAAGTTGAAATTAACAAAAATATAAAGTTTCTTTATATAACCTTTAGCAAATAAAGAAGAGATGTAAAGACATATAGTTTTTTTTTTTATATGAATTTCATAAGTTGTTTGTTGGATTCTCCAACAATTTGGTGTGAATGATAATAGATTTATTATTTCATTTCTGTTTAATTTAGTAATTTTTTTTCTTAACGACTTCTTCATTTTTTTCAAATGTTCATTGTTTATTGAGCAACTAATAGAAATTTCATTATTGGAAATTCCTAAATAATTTTGGGAGTTTTCAATAATGAGTTTACAATTGAGAAAAAAAAAGTTAAAGGAGGTTTAAAGTTCTTGCAAAACATTATTTAAAAAATTTAAAAAGAAGAACAAACAACCATGATTATTATTTAAAAAATTTAAAAAGAAGAACAAACAGCCATGGTTATTATTTAAAAAATGTTTAAACTTGAAACCTTCTTGAACTTTTTTTTGGGTCTGCCTCAAGTAGACTCTGATTTTAAAGAAGAACAAACAACTATTCTGAATGTTTTATTTGCTATTTCAGAACCATTAGGAATGTATGATGTATTGATTTCATCATTGATTTTATTGTTTTTAATTGTTTCACCTTTTTTACGACAAGTTCTTCAGAGTTTTTGACCTGTGCGTAACTTCATTCTTAAAGCAATTTTTTCGTAGATAAACCGCTTTAAGAATGAAGTTACGCCTTTGATCATAGAGATTGTTAGAAAAAAAAAAAAACTATACAATTATTAGAATTTTTACCAAAAATATAAAACCTTGGACAAACATTAAACTAGTTAAACACGTCAACCACAATTTATTTTTGCTATTAACATAAAGAAATGACGAAAAAGTTGCATAAAATTTTTTTGTGTGTAAGGTTTCCAACAATTACTTAATAAATGCTTTAGTTTTATCAGCTTTATATTGGTCACAGTGATATCTTTGTGTAGTTTCATAACGTGTAAGGAACATCTTTCATCATGAAAACATATAGAACTACAGTCATTTAAAGTTATATCACATCTCCATCCATGCATTTTTTTTTTTTTTTTTTTTTTTTTTGTTAAAGCTTTGAATAAGTCTTTCGCCAACCAATTGAGTAAACAAAGTTTTATGGCAATCAAGATTAAGTAAAACTCCAAAGGTTTAGTAAAACTCATCATTTTATCTAAATATAAAAATATAAGTTATTTCATTTATCAAATTTAATTAAATGTATTTGCATCATACGTATTCATTGACCTAAAACAAAGATTGCATCATCATAAAATGAAGTAATACTTGGCCACTATTTTTTTGAAACCCACGTAAAAATAATTAACTTTTAAGTAATTTTGAATTTCTTGTTTAAAAATAGAAAACAAAATTTTTACATTAAAATCTTCAGCGGTTTTAAAGATTTTGTCTATATAACAAATTCAAAATGGCGGATTTTAAAAATTCTGAATTCCAGAATCCTATTATGAAAGAAAGTTTAAGTTCAGATATCTCAGCAGCTGCAAGACAACCCAAAAAATATTTTTCTGTATTTCTTTTTCTTATATTGAAAATACATTCATAAAAGTTTCAAGTTTAGGGAGTATAACTCTATAATTTTAAATTCAATGTTACAAAACTTATCATGAATGATGTCTACCACCTATGTTCTCACAAAATAACATAATTTTCTCATTTGCTTGAGTATTCCGCTTTCACTTGCTTTATTAATATTGAAATTATTTTTTTTAAGTCCAAGATGGCCGAAAATAATTATTTTTGTAAAACAATTTTTTTTTCAAACATGAGGTAGATTACTTTTTAAGTATTTAAAACATTTGATTTTTTATTTATATGGATTTAAACATGAGACTTTTTTGAAGAAAACAATAAATTGCTCGAAAGACATTATTTTTAAAGTTACTATAATTTTAGAATGCTTTAAGATAATGAGTTAAAATTTTAGGGAAATCTTTTTTTTTCCATAAAACCTTTAAGGCGTGCAAATTTCAAAATAACCCTGAGATGGTCACTTGGGAAAGTTTGACTCATCTAAAATGGATTGACCCTTATTTGACGGTACGTAAAATAACTATGATCATAATTAATTAAAAATAAATTAAAAACTACTAGTCAGAATATTAAAAAATAAGAAATGATAAATATAAATAATGATTATAAATAAGAATACCTTTTTTTTTTGTCGAAAAATTGGCTTTTAGAATATAAAAAACTTTTTTTATTGTAATAGTTACGTCATCAAAAGATATCAAGTTGAAATTAACAAAAATATAAAATTTCTTTATGTAACCTTAAGCAAATAAAGAAGATATTTATAGACATATTATTTTTGATATTAAATAAAAGAGGCGTGGTGTGGTGGGGTGGTCACACTCAAAAAACCTCCACCACTATCATCGAAAAAAATATCAAGGATTTCATTTATATCAGTATAATTTAATCTATTTTTAGCCATTTTTTTAAAATTAATCTGTAAACGATTTGAATCATTAACTAAGAAATTATTCACATTTCAAAAATAAATTTAAATTTTTCACAACCGAATCATATAAAATTGTTTATAAACCTTCATGTGGGTCACTCGTCACGAAATAAATTATATGAACCACCATACGGGTCACTCGTCACGAAAGGGTTAAAACTTTCAAGTGGGATGCAATGAAGGGAGCTGACCAATTTGCTCCATACCGGGAAGTTTCTATTTACATAAACAGTTACTTTTTCCCCGTTATGTAATTAATCCAATTGTTATAGTGAAAATGTAATACTAAACCCAATTAAATTCGGTTGAAAGTGAAGAAATCAACGGTTGAACAAACGAAATTTGACTTTATTTGTTGTTATTTACTTAAAAACTACTCAATATACTCTTTGTAATTTATTGACACAATAAAGCTAATTGAATTACTTATTTATGTCATTAATTTTTTTTTTATTTTTTTACTGGTAAAAACTAAATGTTTTTACGAATTTAAGATCTAGAAGATCGTGTATTTGTACGACCTGCTAGATCAAGATCTAGCACATGCATTTGCTAAATCTTCTGCTTTGAACTACTTTTTTGAAGCTGCTATTCGTGTTTACCCAAAAAAAAATTTTCCTGAAATCTAATTTCTTATTTTTTAAATATAATTTCTTTTATAATTAAATAATAACTTTTAATAACTGAAGAAATTCAAGATATTTTAGAGGATTCATTTCTTCATTTCTTTTATTTTCATTATTTTTTATTTTATTTTAACGCGAATTCGTTAATACCATTTTAGAGACTTCTTGGAGTTGTGCAGATAAGCCAGACCAAAATATCCTTTTTGATAAATGATAAAAGACTTTCTTTATGCTTTTTTTAATATACACATGTGCGTTTAAAGTTTTAGGAGTAATGTATTTCAAAACATAGGAGCAGATTGCTTGCCATTGAAGAACCTTGGAAGCAAAGTTTTCAGTTTTAGTACTAAATATCAAAATATCAAAAATCTCAGGTTTACTATAGTAAACTTGATATTTTTGGCGACATATCTACCGTTCTACTGATCTAACAATTTTAAAAAGTTATTTATGCAATCGGTTTTATAGTCTTCAGTTATGCACAAGCTTTTTCAGTTCATTAGTTTTTATAGCTTTTTGAATGACAAAATGCTTCAATTTCTCTATCTGTTGGTCGGTTTGGAATTTTCTTTTTATATTATGTTCAATCTTTTTTTGCTTTATTTTAACTTTTATGTTAAATATAATTTTACTATTAAAGCTTGCTTGCATTTAAACATTCTTGCAAGACCTCTCATGCAACATGAATTAACCTTGAAGCAAATGATCAATTTTATTTATATTATTCTTTAAATTTTTTCTTTTTTTGATTTATGTTTCTCGATTGATATATTGACATTGTTTATATCGTCGAAAAATTAAATCTAACTGAGTGCCAAAAAGCACCGGATCATTCTAAAATGTCAACATGTGACAATGAAGGACTTTGAAGAAAATTTAAAACTAGTTTTAGATTTAATATTTATTTACTTATTTAAGTAAGTAAATAAATGAATGAAATGTTGTCCTCCTTAGCAGCCTCAGAATTGATTGGCTTTGGACCTGGTAAAAGGGGTCATCCATAAAGTACGTCACGCTGCTAGAGAGGGGGGGGGAGGGGAAGCATAATTTTGTGACCATTTGTGAAAAGGGGGAGAGGGTTTGATGAATGTGACGTCACAAAAACTTTTTTATCATGGTAGTTTATTTTCTACATACTCATTTAATTAAATAAGTGTTTGAGATTGTCAAAAATTTTACTCACACTTCTCATGTTATGCGTATCGCCTTATTTTAAATAGTTTTAAATAGTTTAAAAAGTTTGCAAAAACTGCCTGCATCGCTGCGCTTAAATGTCTTCAGAAACACGAAGTTCATGTTTCTGAAGACATTTAAGCGCAACGATGCAAATACATTTAATAAAAAAAAGTTTAATTTAAATTTGGAATTTTAAATGGAGGGTTTAAATAAGTAAATAAAACGTATGATGAAATTTATTTTCTTTTATAAAATAATTTAAAACAATTTAGGGTTGCCATACGTCCTCTTTTTTCGTACTCAGCGTAGTAAAATTTTTTTCGGAGAGAAAAAAATGCATTAAAAACTAAAATTTGCGTTTTTAAACTTCAACTTTTTGTGTGTTTTGCTTATTTTTAACTATTACTATTATATATTTTTAAAAAGTAGAATTTAATTTTTTTTTATATGATTTATTATCTTTTCATAAATCTTTTTCAATCAAAGTATAAAACAACCACTAAAGTACATAAAACAACCACTAAAATACATAAAACAACCACTAAAGTACATAAAACAACCACTAAAGTACATAAAACAACCACTAAAGTACATAAAACAACCACTAAAGTACATAAAACGCGAAGGTGAAGAGTCATGAGAACAGGTGAAACAAATTGTTAATTTTTTACATTTCAAAAGTATATCTTTTAAATGGCTAAAAGTTTTGTCTTTCCGTAAACAGCAAAAACGTTAAAATCAAAGTTTTCACATTAGTTTTCTCTCATAGCAATTTACTTTCATAATCTGTTTATAGTCATTTGAATAAATTACCTAAAGAAAAGATTTCAGCTTTTATATAACTGCTGCCCCAAAGTAATTAGTTAAAATCTTAAACTCGTAGATTTTATATTACTGAATATTTGTAAACAAAATAAAACAACGAGTTTCGTGATTTTTCTTTTTAAATAAACCAATTAAAACGCACACAAAAAAAAACGGCGTTTTTTGAAAACGAAAGGTCCTGAAATATATTTTTCTTCAGAAAAGCTATATTTTTCTTCGGATCTCTCCTTAACTACGTTGAGTAGGAGGGTTTGCTAAACTACATAGCAGTCAATCATACTAGAATTTTGCCTAATGTAATTGACAATTAGGAGCAAAAAGAAATTTTAGCACGAGCTCCTTTTTTATAATAGGACGTCTGGTAATCTTAAAACAATAGACAGATCCCGAATTCCAATGGTGTAATGTTACGACTACCTCAAAATGAGGCAAACCATGACACAAGTTTTAAATATTAAAAAAAATTTTGCTAATAAAATTTAAAAAAAGATGTCAACGGTTACTTTATATGATATTTTAAAAACTAAAGAAGCTTTTATTTTGTCAGAGTACTTATCTAAAAGTGATTGTTTAAAAGAAAGTAATGTTTTTATACCATATAAAGTTACAAAGATAAATCAAAAGTATCTGTTACATAACAAATAGGGCAAAAGCTTGAAAGAAATAACCTTATTTACCATAATGGAAATGCTTAATTTTTAAGGTGGTAGAGCACAATTAAAAAACTAATTATTGATCAAAATTTATAATGAATTGAATTGTTAAGAAAGAAAATAATAAACGTGGTATTTACTCTACATTGTATGACCCTAGACTTTTTATAATGAACATCAATGAACTTAAAAGTGTTAGAGTAGCAAAAAAAACTTAATGTTGTTGACTACAAAATTGGGTTTGCCCATGTTGTGTCGCCCATTCACACTTGCAAATATGTAAATACAAGATTTGGTCAATTTCCAACAGACTCACCTCTTAGCATGCACTTGCAAGTTGCGGAAACACATTTTGAAATAATATCAAATATATAAAAATTAGCTAAAGATAAATCTGGTATTCAAGAACCAGAAATTGAATTTGAGTATTTACCTTTAAAAGAAATTAATGATGACTATAATAACATCATTCCAAATTGTACATTTTCTTTTTAAAAAAAAAATCTTTTTAGAAAAAATAAAAGTTACACATTTAGAGGCAAAAGATATTGAAAAACAACATTTTTACAAAATTTGTCAGATAAATGGCTTGCATTGCGAAGAAACAAAATTACTTCTACCAATGCTCATAAAGTATATATTAAAGCCAAAAACTATGACAGTCTAATATCCGTCTTTACACAAAAACATAATTTATCTGATTCTAAAGTTTTTGAAAAAGCTGTCCAACATGGTAAAGAGTTTAAACCTATTGCCAGAGATATTTATAAAGACATTATGAAACACAAATTTAATCATTCTATAAAATGCAGAGAAACAGGGATTGTTAACAAACCTAAATTACCATGGCTTGCAACGTCACCTATTGGTATGTTAATAAATGGAGAGTCGAATAATGAATTTGGGTTAATAGGAATAAAATGTCCTTGGACAAAGAGAAATTATACACCCAAAGAATTAGTACTCGACAAATCTTTTTATGTGAAAATAAAAAATGACAAACCAGTATTTTGAACAAAAACATGTAAGTGGATCAATCAATCAATCAAATCAAATCAAATCAATCAAAATCAATCAATCAAATACAAATGGCTCTAGGCATATTAAAAGTAACATTTTGTGATTTCATTGTCTATACATTTAAAGGATGCATTATTATTCGAATTCCTTTTGATATAATGTTTTTTAAAGATGTTGTAAATAAACCAAACTTATTTTATTTCAAATATCTTTTGATATAAAATAAGTTTGGTTTATTTACAAATTAAACAATAAATTATATGACAAATAAAATATTATTATTTAAAAGCAGTTTTTTATTACATTATTAAAAAATAAATTCTTTTAGTTTCAAAAAATATTATGTTTTTTCTGTATCTTTTATTAATGGTGATTGAAAGTTTGCAAGGAGAAAAATTATAGCCCTAATTTGATTTACAGAATCAATGAAAGATAAAGATATTTTATTGCGAATTATTTTATATTGCTTTATTCTTTGAATAGCACGCTCTATATGTATTCGTACAGATGCAATAGTTTGGGTTTCTTTAAACTCAGTTTATGTAAATTGATTTCAACCTTCTAAAAATGAAGGGAAGTTTAAACTTACACTAATTCCTCTTCAGTTGTAAACCCTCTATCTGCAATTACTGAATCATTTTTATCCCATAAATCTTTACTTAAAAACCCGCTTCTTCTTACTATTTCCTTATCTGATACCAATCCTGGATACAACTGACTTACAAATAATATAGTACCAGAAGGAGATATTCCTAATAATCTCTTGTAAGTAACATAACTTTTGTAACTTAAATATATAGAACTCTGAATATTGAAAGATGATGGTATTTGACAGAACAACTTAGTGCAATCAATGATGCATCTTGTCTTTGGGTAAGTTCTTTTAAAACATTCAGGCATTGTCAAATTAATTTTTTCTCTAGAAGTCCAAATAGGCATCCTACCAAGTGTAAAGTAGAAATGACTAATACAGGATATTATCTGTCTTGATATTGTTGTTTTTGGTAACTTAAACAACCATCCAATAAGATTAAGTGCAAATCCATTTTTAAAATAAACAAAAGTCATAAAAAACTGATCAAGTTCACTTAATTTTTGTTTCAGACCTTGTTTTTGCATTGATTCTATGTTGTTATTGTTTTTCGTTTTATTTTCAACACTAGACTGAGAATCATAAAAATTTAAAAACTCAAAGTTTTGACCTTGTTCCAGCAAAAAAAAAAGTATCATTGAACCTGTCTACTTTTAAACCAGTCAAAGATTTGAACAGTTTTGGTTCAGTGGAAATATTTTCATAATTTCTCGTTTTTTTTTTATTTTAATCTCATTATTAATATTGGAGTTTACTTGAGTTAATTTTAAGTTTTCATTTTTAAGAAAATCGTTTTTATTTTTAAGGCAGTCGTTTTCTTTTTTAAGTTGCTTTAACTGCTCTTTCAGAGTTTGACAATTTTCACAAACAACTACTTTTTTGGGACAATCGATTTGGAAATTTATATCATTTTCTACACTATAGCAAGTTTCAATTTCTAAAGCTTCTGTTGATGTATTCCAATTAAGTGGTTTTTTTAAAACTTTTCTTTCTTTTTCAATGTTTTCATTAAATATAAAAATAGACGGGATAGCATCATTATGAAGAGATCAGTTAACTGATCAGTTAACTGATTTCTATATTTGCGATTATTTGGCAAATGCCAAGGTTTAATTTCATTTGAGACTAAATACTTCATTTTTGTTTGAAAACTTCAATTTAAAATGTGTTACTTATTGATAACTGGTGCAAACGTAACATCCGAAATTCACATCGTCTTCTACCATATCAATAGTTTTATCAGTCGCAAAGAATCTCTTATCGGACCCTTTAGTGAGAAAACTGTCAAAATTGTTCATTAAAACTTTTATAAACATTGGTCAAGGTTTTAACAAAACAATAATCATTTAGAGAAAACTTTTATGCTGCATAACTGATTTAAAGAGTAAGCATCTTTTACGAACTGCTACCATAACTCAATTTATTAGATTTTTAAGCAGAAAGTCATAGTTTACGGTTTATGATGAACATTTTCATCATTTTAATCGTTAACTGCTCGAATTTATGAATTTTAATATTGCATGTAAAAATATTAATTTGGTTCATCACCAAAAAGTTTATTTAAAAAAAAAAAAATAACTTCATTAATTTTATTTGTAAAGAAATTGTTATTTACATCAACTAATAAAAAAATAAAAATAAAATTTAAAATTTTGTTAATTATTTTATGCATAATCAGCAAAAATAAGCACATTTTGATAAAAAATCATAGCAAACCTCAAACCTAATAACTCAAGAAAAACAAGTTCATTTTGAATAAAATTTAACAAATGTACTCTATACATACTGTACTAGAGAATGAGCGAAAAAAAAAGTAAGTTAAAAAAGCTAAAACTTATTTTTGTTTCATTTTTGTAAAAAGGTTGTTTTTTCTTTACATTATAGTAAAACAGTCATATAAATATACAAAAAAATAAAAAACTGCTTTGCTTACCCTTTAGAAAATATTATTAGGAATATTTCCTAAAATTTTCAAACAAATTGATAAATTTTTGGCCAAGTTATGGTGGTTAATGTGAAGAAAAAATACGAAAAAATTAATGCCATAAAAATCATTTTAACAATAAACTATTGTTAAAAAGTTCCTGCAGAAGAGCTTATTGGAACGTCAAATTGGTTTTCAATGTCAATAAGTCCTTTTTTAATAGCTTTTATGGTTTTTCTGAGTTAATTTGCACCATTAGTTGATTCTTTGTTTAAAATCTTAACTCAGTAATTATCTCTGCGACATGAAAGTTTAAAAAAAGGCTGACTACATAAAATTATCTGTTCCTTAAAGACTAACTCTATTCCTAAAGACCCTTCATTAAACTGCAGTATTGATGAATAAACACCAAGCTTTAATATGATTTTACAGAGAAAAATATGTTTTAGATATTTGGTTCCAAATTATATTATTGAGCACCACATTTAAATTTTGAGTTTAACCGTGTAAACATTTTTTCAACGACTCATCAGAAGACAATTTTACAAAGAAAAGGCGAGGTATTAAATGGGTCCACATGGGAAAATTTATATTTAATTTATATGACACACTTGGTTCTAATTTCTTGTATTTGCACCTACTTGTACTACCTGTTGGACAAAACTGGTGGCAGCACTTATCATTTTCAAACTCAGTGCAATGCCATAATATCGCCAAAATTGACTTCTTCATACTGTAGATTGCATTTTGATTGCTACGTATAGCCATTCCATTGTGTCAAATTTGTTTGACCTTTAACTTTATTGATATCAACATATTTATTGAATGTATAAGTTTCTTTATTACATTTACATGCTTGACATGTCAAGCGTAATTTATGCACATATCCTTTTCTAAATGAAACCTGGTCAACCAAAGATCATTTGAGCAACATAAACAGGACAAAACTTGAATTTTAGCTCTTCGCAAACAGATTGAGGATTAATACTATTTCCCATTCATTTACTTTACAATTTGAAAATTAAGACTTTAAAAAAATAAAAAAAACAATATAAATATAATAACACAAATAACACAGCAACTTTACTTTAACAAGCACACTATTTAACAACATTTTCGTGTTTATATATCCCATAATGCAGTTTAAAAATAGTTATATTTTACATTACAGATTCAAATAATGATAACAATTACAATTTTTACCTCTCATAAAATAAATTTACCAAAGAACTAGATAGATTTATAGTTGTTTTAATTCGGTAACTAAGACGTTGCCAAGGACTCATTTTTATATTTACCTAACTAAAAGGTTAAATATTACAAACTAAAAAAGTTAAAATTTTTTTCAAAAAACTGAAAAAGAATTAAAATTTTTTAGCAGATAAGATAATAAATACTTTTTTTCAGTTTTTTTTGGTGACCTTAAAGAGTATTTTACTAACAAAGTATAATAGGCTATTTTGAATAAATTTCTTTTGTAGAAAATTAAGGAACATGTCTTACAATTTAATCAAATGCTATTTGATGGTAATAAAATGTAAAAAATAGGGTTTATATAGTTATATTTTACTAAGTTTTGAAAGTCAATGTTATTGATAAGGTTTTAAGGGCCAATAAAATTTAACATAATTTTTTTTTTGTTTTACTAACTAATCGTTCTTTTGCCAGGATTTGCACTTTTTTTTGGCTTTTTTTTTCATCAATATTTTTGTCTATAAAATTTAAATCGTACATGTAGCAATAAAATATAAATTGTTGATATTACATAGTAGAACATCTATGTAAACTTTATTTTGAAAATTGAGATAGAATATCGCTGTAATAGGTAATGTTTTGAGGTCTAGCAAAATTCTAACAAAAAAAAACTCCAACTGCCATAAATTCTTAACTAGAAAAAAATGTTAATAAAATTTTGTTCAGTATTTGAAATGGCCATATACTACATTTGCACAAAGTTTTATTAAATTATATGTATTGTTATTTTTTTTCATTTTTTAATTTATGTAGGTGTATCGTACACGATTACAATACACCTAAATCTAAATATATTTTTTGGTGTATCGAATCTCATAGCACCGCGGATAAGCATTTAATTTTGAAGTTTAGGCCACATTCTAAACAGATGTCACACAAATTGCCAAGAAATTTAGTTTGAACCACGGATTCATTGTTAACGCGCTACAACTGCGCTACGGCTGCTCAGTTTTCTACTTGCTGAACAGCTACGGCGCCATGGCTGTTTAGTTTCTCATTCTATACGCTGTTCAATCTCTCATTCTCAGGTTCTCACTCAACAGGTGTTTTTATTGTCACTATTAAGTCAAATTTCAATTAACTTGAACAAAAAAATAAACGATTTAATAAATTGCATCAGAGCCATCACCCCATATAAGTGGTGTTCTTAGGTCATAAATTTTGGCATTATCAGGATCCGTAGCAACCGTATGCGATTCTATTTGAACCTCTGCGTTCTTTTGAAATTTTTTTAAAAACGAAATTCTCGTTCAAACCGACTTTTTTTATTGCAACACTTAAATTAATAAAATAAGAAAACATAATTTCATTAAAGTATAACTATTATCAAAGCAAAAACAACCGTTTAAAAAATTCTCTTAACGTTTTATAGCGACTTTTTTCATCATTTTGATCACTATATTCAATTTATAAATATTTTTAAATAAGTTAATATTATAAATTTTAATAATTATTTTTTCTAATTTAAATTAATAAGAACAAAGAATAAAATCATCATTCCATAATAAAAATCCTTTGGGAATCGTATTAAGTTTTCATCTTTTAAATATACTTTACACAAATGTGTGTATATATATATATATATATATATATATATATATATATATATATATATATATATATATATATATATATATGTATGTACATATATATATATATATATATATATATATATATATATATATATATATATATATATATATATATATACATATATATATATGTATGTATGTACATATATATATATATATATATATATATATATATATATATATATATATATATATATATATATATATATATATATATATATTTATATACATATATATATATATATATATATATATATATATATATACATCATATATATATATATATATATATATATATATATATATAAATTATATATATACATATATATATATATATATATATATATATATATATATATATATATATATATATATATATATATATATATATATATATATATATATATATATATATATTTATATAAACCTATATAAATGTATACATATATTTTATTTATAAGAATTATAAACGCAGTTCTCTAACTTTTAAAGAAAAACTTTCGTCAATTATATTTTATCAATAGATAAACTTTATATATATATATATATATATATATTAAAACTAATATAATAATCAAATAATTAAACCATTCATTTGATAATCATTGATATTTTCCCATGTTGTACAAACAGCTTGCAATATTATGTTTTGTTGTCATTGTTGATGGATGGTTGATACTTAAAATTCCAGTTTGTATTTTATAAACAGAATAATAAATTTCTAAAGCTTCATTATATTTTCCCATATTGAACAAAGTATGTTTTGTTGTCATTGTCTCCGGATGGTTGATACCTAAAATTTCAGTTTGTATTTTATCAACAGAATAATAAATTTCTAAAGCTTCGTTATAAGTTCCCATATTTTCCAAACAGAGTGCGATACTATGTTTTGTTGTCATTGTAGACGGATGGTTGATACCTAAAATTTCAGTTTGTATTTTATCAACTGAATAATAAATTTTTAAAGCTTCATTATATTTTCCCATGTTGTCAAAACAACTTGCGATATTATGTTTGGTATTTGATTTCGTTATTTTCACCATAAGTTTCATTTTTATGACTTTGAACAGCTTTTAATATTTCGATTGTTTCTTCAAATAAACCTTTACATACTAATATTTTTTGAATAGATGTCGTCATATGATGGAAGGTTTCCGAAAACTGTTTACCATTAGTACGAAACATATAGATAAAATGAAAAACAAAAATTTTTTGAAATGTACATTGAAAATTTTTTAACACTTTCATCATCGACATTGTCAAAAATAAACAAAGTCTTTTCATTTTTATAATAGTTGTGAACTTTTTCAACAATCACTTTTATATCTAAATAATCTCCTTTCGAATCGTGAACCTCTAATCCTAATATTTGACATAGGTTTCTCATTGAAGTTTGTAACATTCCAAATGCTGCGTCAACCCAAACAATGTTTTTATAGAAGTTATAAGAGAGTTCACTATACTTTCTTGCAATATGTGTCTTTCCGACACCCGACATTCCGTATAATGCTAAAGTTGAGTTGTTTACATCTTGTAAAAAATAATTTTGAATTTCACTAGGTAGTTTCTTGCATGAAAACAAATTTTCTGAAAATGATTGAATACCTAAAAATAGACGTACGGTATTATAAAAAGTTCAATTAAAATAAAATTTTATATCGTTTATTAAGTAAAAAGTTTCAACTTTATACTAGGGATGTACCGAAGCTTCGGCTTCGGCTTCGGCATGCCGAAGCTTCGGCAATTTTGCCGAAGCTTCGGTTCGGCCGAAGCCAGGTCAATTTTTTGCCGAATCTTTGGCTTCGGCAAAATATTTTAAGTAATAAAAGTTCTAAGCTACTGTTGGACAAGTTATAAAAATACGCTAATTGCCAGTATCTAATTAAGTTATAAATTCAGGACTACCGAATTAAAGTTGGAATCTATACCATATACTTAGTATTATTTACTCCCAAGTGTTTTTTTATGGAGGGGATAATAATAAATAAGTAAAAATATTTTTAAAATAATAATAAAATTAGGGAAGGTCCTCATACACTTTGAAAGCTTCCAAGTGTGACTTTAGATGAACTGAATCAGCATTTCTATGCAGAATAAAAATTTTATAATTTAAAGCAAATTAAAAGTTTTTAAAACCTTAATTTGTATTATGTAACGAATTCATATTAATTATTGTGTGGGATTACCGCAAATAGAACAAAATTTGGTTTCAACATTTAACCTATAAATCTTAGTAATCTCTCTTTAAAGAAGATTAAAGATACGTGGCTACTATTTTAAATTGTGTGTATATTTAATTTTTTAAAATTTTATTTAACCATATTAATAAAAATTTACAAATTTTCATAGTAAATTTACATAAATTTATTAGGTGTCACTTATATAGATACAAACTAGTCAATGGAGTGACACATAAAAAACGTAAAGTTCTCAACAACAAAAAGGAAGAAAAGCAAATGAAATATAAATGAGGAGAATAAAAAAAGAATAAATAAAATTTTATTTAAAATAAATTAAAGGTTGAAGCTTTGATTACTTTGAGCTCTTATATTTATCATCAAAATTTATTTAAATTAAATAAACAATTTTAATCAAATAAATATCAGCCTGCTCAGTCCCTGTTTATTTATAAATATAAAGTAAATAATAATATAATTATAAATAAAAAATTTATAAAATATTCTATTTATTATTTTATTTAAAGCTTACTCTATACAGTTGAAGCTTTTATCACAGATAGTTAATATTTGATTTCAAATACTGATGCAGATTCATCCATTACAGAGACAGAAGAAGAATGAATAGTAAGATTTCAGAGTGTAAAAGAGTAAAAGAAGCTAAAGAAAATGTTATGTAGTGTAATGTTAAAAATGATCAAAAAAAAAAAAATACTTAAAAGTATGTAAAAAAGATGTTAGAGAGAAATCTATCATTTGTACTTTTTTTTAGCAATAGGTTTACAACAGTTGTAGTGGAATACAAAATGGTTTTAACTTGGGTTTTTTTTTAGTTTAGAAACTGTTCGTTTAATGAATACAGAGAAGTAGAAAAAAGATATTGAAATAAATAGCAATAAAAAGATAAAGTGTGTTTGTAAAATTTTTTATGTTGTAGATACAACTACACCTTTTCAAGATGTAATTGAGAAAACAAAAATTGTAATTAAGAATCGTAAGATGTAATTGAGAAAACAAAAGTTGTATTTAAGAAATGTAAGATGTAATTGAGAAAATGTAAGTTGTAATTAAGAAACATAAGATGTAATTTAGAAAACGAAAATTGTAATTAAGAATCGTAACATGTAATTGAGAAAATGTAAGTTGTAATTAAGAAATAGAAAGATGTAATTGAGAACACGAAAATTTTAATTTAGATATCGCTTTAAAGGAGTAAGTGTAAAATGGCGCTTAAAAAAATGGCGCGTAAAAAAATGGAGCGTAAAAAATGACGCACTTAAAAATGACGCAAGATTTGTAGCGTAAATTTAATTTTTTAGGGAAATATTTAGGGAAAAATTTGGTGACATAAATGTTGACACGGATTTAGCTTAATCACAGTCTTTCGGGTCATAGTGTATTGGCATATAACACAACGATCTTTCAATTCCATTATTATTACTTGTGCATACAAAAGCAAAATTTAAGATTATAACTTAAATTCATGTCCAAAAAGACCTTTTGTAACAACCTACAAACTTAGACTGTGAATTTGCTATTTTAATTTATGTGTTCTCAATTACAAGTTACGATTTCTCAATTACATATTATGATTTCTCAATTATATCTTACGTTTTCTCAATTACATGTTGTGTTTCTTAATTACATGTTACGACTTCTTATTTACATGTTGTGTTTCTCAATTACATATAACGTTTTCTCAATTACATGTTGTGTTTCTTAATTACATATTACGACTTTTTAATTACAACTTTCATGTTCTCATTTACATCTTGAAAAGGTGTAGATCAGCTAAGAGTGTTTATTTAAAGAAAGAGTGATCAAGTGCATAAGATAAATTTGCTCTAGTAATGTTCAGAGATTTTTATCCACTTCTATTAACAAAAGGTGCATTAAAAATAAAAATAAAATATACAGCACATTAAAAGATGCTATATGACATTAATATTATTTGCTCACAGAAAAAGTAGAACTAGAAGTAGAAAAATTTTGGGAGAATGTTTCAAAAAAGTTTAAGTTTAAAAAATAAAGGCTCGGTGCGGTCAAGTATCAGAAACGACATAATGAGAAACTTTCTAACAGGGGCGCTGAGAGCTTTTGCCCTGCCTGGGACAGCAACCCTGGCTGGCGTCCTCATTTTTATACAATTTTTCTATATTATTAGTCAAGGGCCTTAGTTTTGGTACCTTTTTTGTTTTACACCCCTGCTGATCTGAATGCTGATTAAATTTTTAGCGTATATAGTGCCGAAGCTTCGGCTTCGGCCGAAGCTTCGGCTTCGGCAAAGTGGCTTCGGCCGAAGCTTCGGCTTCGGCAAAATTTTAGCTTCGGTACATCCCTACTTTATACTGAACTTTTTTTTTTATTTAAATACAGCGCGTTATTAATAAATTAAAAAACGTTTTTATGTATAAAATATGTATAGAATTATACTTGTTTTGAAAAACTTACACTATAACAATTTCTAAAATTTTTAAAAGGTTTCATAAACAAAACTTAATTTAATGTACTTAGCAAACAATTTGAAAAAAATGAAGTAATTAATGTTACTCTAGAGAATAAAAGAAACGAAATTTAAACTCAAAAACTGAGTTTTTAAGGTTAAATTTCGGCCTATGAAAAAAAATATTTTTTTAAAACATGTTTATTTTTCTTTATGTTTGGGTTCAATAAAACAATTTTTTTTTTTTTTTTTTTTTTTTTTTTATTATGGTTTCTATAAACTGTGGAATTTTTTTATTTAATAAGCATAATATATATATAGAGTTTACTATGGTTATGAGTTAACCTTTAAATGTTTTGGCAAAAGTTTCACTCCTTTCAAAAAATTAAGATAACCTTTTCGGGTTGACCCGGAAAAAGACAAAAGGGTTTGAAATAGGATATGTGGTTTGAAAGCCTATGATACCAGAATAATAAATACGTAAAAACTCATAAAAAACATTATATTCAAAACAGTTATTCAACATTTTACTTATTAATGTAAAAAAAAAAGAACAGCAGTAAACTATTTGGCATTTCTACAGTAAATAAGAAATTCTTTAATTAACAATCAAGAACAAAATATACACAATTTTTCACATATTTGTTTTGAAAGTAATGTTAATAATTGAGACTGTTTTAAAAGTAATGTTTTACAAATGTTTGCTGTTAAATTCAACAACGCATTTTTTAAGTTTCATATTCTGGATGTGAAATAGGACGTTTATACCGTTGCCAACTATTCTGTAATTGGTATAGCAAAGCTTCAGTTATTTGCTCACTATTAGTTCCTAATAAAGTATTTTTCTCATGATGAAACCCTCGATATGAAAAAACATAGCATGAACTTTTATAATCATACTTCCTGCAGAAAGAACCAAGAAAAAAATCTGGAAAGTATATATTTTTTTCATTAACATTATCTTCCAAAACATTCAAAAAGCATGCCTTTAAAACAGCATTAAACTTTCGTAAGGCATCAGTAAAGGGAAAGTATGAAATACTGCTTTCTCTTTTGCTCAAAAACAAAGACAGTGTCATCTGCTTTAAAAACGGTTTCATGAATGACATTAACAAACTTTTGTGCACTTTTTACATTATTGCCAGCAAAAGCAAATGTTTGAAAAGAAGTTTAAGAGAACCAAACGCTCACAGTTGTCCATATTCAATTTATAACTTTATTTCAGAAAACTTAAAAATTTCTGCACCACTATTTGTTCCATGTTTTATGATATGCTCAGAAAATAACTTTCTTTTAAAAAGAACATAGTCAAGCAATTTGTTAAAATCTTTACAGTGGATAATTGTGTTTTTCATTTTTGATTATTTCTTTTTTACAGCTTCAAGTTTCGAATAAGTAAAAAAAAAATTCAAAGTTTTTACATAATTCTAGAAATTTTGAATCAATGTATGGTTCCTTGACTGAAATCATTGAATCCTGGTTGAGATTTGATGAAACAATGACTTTGGTTGAGAGTAGATGAAAAAATGACTTTGGTTGAGAGTGGGTGAAACAATAACTTTGGTTGAGAGTGGATGAAAGTTTCATCAATTCAAACCACTATAGGAATATTCAACCAATGCGGATATTCTTGTATTGATTTGAATTGAGCAAGACTATGCGCAGTTAAATTTTATGGGAGCCTCAAAAGTTGTCTTGCACTTAATGAGGCAGAGTAAAGAAAAAACTAAAATAAACAAGACCTCATTTTTTAAACCTCGTGTATTTCAAAGTGAAATTTTATTAGGAGAAGGTCTACCACCTTTAGTCTGACGAACACGAATAGTTCCATGTTGTAATGCCTCTTTTTAACTATAACTGTGGCAGCTATTTGATTAGAAACTTTGCTGTTGTTTGCTGCAATTATTCTCATATTTTATCGGAATTTGTACTCATTGCAAAGATTGGGAATTACCTATGCCATGAATTGGAAAAGCATCCAATCTTAGATATCAAAATTTAACATTAGCTAATTCAAATTTAGTAGCTATCTAGAATTAAATGTAAAATTGATTTTAAACTTGTTGAAAACTTTTAGGGACTGGGGCTGGATGAATAATCAGCTTTAACTTGAAGCTGATCAGCTTAGTCAACTGAAGTGAAACGTGAAAAAACTTATAAATATTCATAAATTCCAAAGAAATTATAATTCCCAGATTGCAGTAAAGACTCGAGATTTAAGTGAGCCCAGTGTTTGCAAGCTTCAAAATTTGGCAAGACACTTTCAAATGACGTCACACCGTGTACAAGGGTGGATACTCAAATGGGTTTGAAAACCACAAATTATATTTGCAATTTTCATATCGGAAGCTAAAGAAAATTTTCCTTGAACTTTATTTGAGAGCATTGCTAGGGCAAAACTTTTTTTATATAACATAGGCTTTTGGTGCAACGTGCATATAGTTTTTTCTGAATAGTTTGTTTTTCAAGAGGATGTTTTTCTTGCAGCTTTGAACAACATATTTTGCAGATTAAGTAATAACACATTTTGTTTCAGGTCTCAATTGTAAAATCAAACAAAGGGGAGAGTATAACTTCTTTCCCCTCTTGTTTCCTGTAAAAAAATTGTTTTACATATTCCGCAGAGTTATTTTGGTACCCGAGAATCACTAATATTGATCTTTATCTTGTTTAGTTACCATAAATAGAATTTTATGATCAATTGTATTTTGACTTATCAAAAGTCTTTAATACAATTGATCATAAAGTTCTATTTAAAAAATTAGAGTATTATGGAATCAAACATTTTAATGCTTCTTATAAGTTATTTAAGCATTTATTTACAGTGCTGTAATATTAATTCAACTGTTTTTTCCGATTTATTAGATTTATTTGTGGAGTCTCTCAGGGCTCTATAATAGGACACCTTCTCTTTCTCATTTACATTAATGGTCTCCCTAAAGCCACTAACTTAATGATTGTCATGTTTGCTGACAATACTAATCTCTTTTTATCTCGTAAATACATTACAACATTCTTTTAAAATATAAACATTAAATTAACAAAAAATTTTTACTGGTATACAATGAATAAATTATCGCTTATAGTTTATGAGACAAAATAAAAACGTTTACATCCAACTTCTTCAAAAGAAATTCCTTAATAAAATACCCTTTTCTATAGGATAAAACCTTAGCTGGAAATATGACATCAAATTTTTGTGTAATAAAATTGATAAAAATATAGGATTAATGCATAAAGCAAAAAATACTTTAAATAAACACACTTTAACATATTTATTTTTTATTTATTGCCATTTAAATTACCCAAACATTTCCTGAATTAATCTATATTATAACCACTTTTTCGTCAGCAGAAGCATGTTGCTTGTCTAATCAATTTTAAAGACGGATTTGCTTATTCAAAGTCTCTTATTTAAAATGTTTTTAACATACTTTGTTTTATGTACAAATGTAAAAACTAACGTATCTTCTATTTCTTTTCATAATTAATATGTGTCTTAAAAGATAAAAGTAAATACAACTTAAGAAATTATAATTTAATTCAACAATTTTTTTTCAAACTAATTTTGGAAAGTCAAGTATATAATTTTGAGGAGCTTTTTTTTGGAACAGAATAGTTTTGAAAAACCTTGATTTTTCATTCGAATTGAGTTACCCTTTACTCAAAAAATAAATAAGAGAAATCATTTTATTAACCGAGATATGTTTTATATTTTTAACACATTATGTCAAATGAATTCTTAATACCAATATATTATACAACATATAATAGTATATCGGATTCTCATCTTGAAATTTTATAATAATAGTATTTTAAAAAGTATTTTTAGGTAAACAAGTTTTTTTTATATAAATTTACGAGATTTTGATTCTTAATGTTTTCTATAGTTTTTCATTACACATTATTTATACTTTATTTTTTAAAAAGTCTATCATGCAAACAATTGCTGTTATTATAATATGATTATTTATCAATTTTTAGTTAAGTTGTAAAGCAAAAAATAATTAGGAAAAAAATAATAATAATTAATAAAAAATGATAATATATGTGTGTATTTATTTATATATGTACGTATATCGCGAGGTTAGAATTATTTTGTTCTATCTCCACATTTTTTTGTTTCGAGATAAAACGATTTAAAAAAGAAAAACTTTAGGAGACGGCATATAAAAAGATTTTTATTACTTATGTTTTCTTCAAAACTTTATTTTTAACTTAGGTTTTAATATAGTAGAAAAACATTATTTTGAGGTACATTACACAATTAATAACTCATTTTTTTCAAAAAGTGGAGATAGAACAAAATAATTCTAACCTCGCGATATGTCAATGTGTACGTGTATATGTATTTGTATATGTTTTAGTTTCCTTGTACGTAAAAGTGTATTTGTATATTTGAATTTAAGTATGTTTAAATATGTGTATGTATTATAATTTTTTAACTAACTTGTTTTTCTGTCTTAATAACCAACTTGTTTGTACATTTTACTAAGTCGAAAAACGTAGGATTGACAAAAAAACTATTTTGGTACACGAAGAATTATTTATTGATGAATTAAAATGTATAATAACAATAATGAATCAAAAGTGGATAAAAGAAATATTGCGTAGTCTTTGAAGTGAAAGTTTAGTTCAATTCTAACAGACACTTTTAAAGAACTGGCAAGAAAAAAAAGTAAATTAAAAGTGGCCAAAATGACAGTAAAGCTATTCGAGGAGCCTATTTATCTGCGCGAGATTATATAATATCAAAAATGTTTAACCACAAAGTAGAACAAGTAAATAACAAAATGTCTAATATACAAAAAGAAAATTAAAACTTCAAAATTGAAGTGCACCAACTATAAAAAAAGATGAAGTTTCTATCCAAAAAATATAAAAATCTAACGAGGATTGACCTCTATTAATTAAAAGTATATAAAAAAAAGAAGAAAAGATACGTGCCGAAAAACTATTGGAACATTTATTTTCTTGAATCAAATTCTTATAACTTAATAAGATAAACTCAATCATTAGATTAATCTAAGCACCCCAAACGCCTTAAACACTCAAAATAAGCCTGATATTAAAAAAAATTTGTTTCAAGTCCTCATATTTCTCTTCAACAAAATTATTTGTTATATTTATTTGTAACTAGAAAATTATTTTAATAACTTTCTTCGAATTTGCTCAATCATTTTTTTTTTTTTTATTGATTTACTTTGACATTTGTATATTTTTCTAAGGTCAGCTAGGTTGGCATTATCGAGATCCGTGCTAACTGTGCATACATTATAGAAGATTTTTTTAGATGATTTATCATGCATATCATTAATGTATATCAATGATAAGCGGAACAAAAAGATAGATTATAATTTTTAACTTTAAATTTAAAGATATTTACAGTAATGGATATATCAAATTAGTTATAACAATTTTAATCCAGAGATTTGGCGCCTAATATGTAATAAAAAATTTGTTAAACTTTGTTCTTTAAATTTCTTCGTATACAAAGTTGTTATTTCTAAGTAAATATTTAATTAAAAAAAAGGTCTTTAAAAATGAGTTAAATTAAATTGTATTCCAAACGTATGTAAAGCATTAATCATCTTTTTTCTAAATGTATGTAAAGCGCCTTTTAGAATTTTTTACTTCTAAATTTGTCTAAAAATAAATTTGCTAACTCTTGATTTCTTATGTAAACATAAACTTTTATATACATATTATTATTCACTTTTTGCATGTACTGTAACATTATTCGTGTCAGATCTACACGAATATACCGAATATACTGCTGCTGGTCATTTCAGCAGACAAAATCAGACTTGACCTTTATAAAATAATTTTGCCTTTTAAATAAAGCATTAATTACATTCATAAAAAAGTAAATCAAAAACTTTTTTTTTGAGATGTAAACGTATTTGAATTAAAACTAATATTAATTTTTTATTATGTTATATTATACATTCACAGTTTTTATGTGTTTATTTGTATATATTTTCTTAATATTACAGTTTACCACATTAATGGTATTTTTAATTTCATATAAGTCATTAATTTTTTTAATAATAATCTTGAACAGCAGCTGTGTTAAATAAAAGTATAACAACAACAACAACAACAACAACAACAACAAAAACAACAACAACAACAACAACAACAAGAACAAGAACAAGAACAACAACAACTTCTACTACTACTACTACTACTACTACTACTACTACTACTACTACTACTACTACTACTACTACTACTACTACTACTACTACTACTACTAGTACTACTACTACATTATTGCATCATTGAAACATAGAATAAAAAATAACGGGCTTTTATTAAAAAATTACCTTTTAAACCACTAAATTTATGACAATCTTCTTGATTTGATGCCATTTAGCTTAGAAAAGTAGTTGTGCTAAAAAAAGATAAAAAGTTTTAATGAATGTTATAAAAATAGTTTTAAAAAACTAACATCAATAAAAACGGTAAATATTACATAATATTAACACAAACTAAAAGATATTTCTTATACGAAAATCTTCACATACAATTAGATATGTATACGAAAAACTTTAAAGCTGTATTTATATGCACACACTTTTTTAACATATTAGTTTATTTGAAATAAACGTTTGAATTTTAAAAATGGAATTAAATAAAGTACTTAATATCTGAAAGGAAAACCTTGTTTATTTAGATATTTTAATTTGTCAAAAATACAATGTATGTTTGATTTTTTTATAAAACAACGATAAACATGTTTCCCATTATAGGTGAAAAACTTATGATGAACTTCAATTAAAAATAATGTAAGTCACATTTTTAAAAAGCACGTGAAATGATTTACTAAGATTAATAGTTCGTTATTGACATTATGTAAAATAATGAGTTAAAAATCATCATTTTTTGAACTGACTTAATGTTATAACCCAGCAAACATGTCAGCGTTGAATCAACGTTGAAAACCGGTCGCAAAAGATGTTGCGGAAACGTTGACAAAGTAATTGATTTTGCAAAGATATGTAACGTTGTTAAAGAGGCGTTGATTAAACGTTGTAGCGTAACGTTGAAAAATCGTTACTAAAAGACGTTACAAAAATGTCGCAACTAAACGTTGAAAAAGCGTTACTTAAAAAGCGTTGCATTGGCGTCGCAACCTAACGTTGAAAAAACGTTACTTGAAAAGCGTTACTTTAACATTGTTAAAGCAGTTGATTTTGCAAGGATTTGTAACGTTGGTAGTAAAACGTCGATTTAACGTGACTCAAAGACGTCGAGTAAAGTTGAAATATAACGTTAAATCAACGGTCAAATGCGCTGGAGAAAATATCACAAAATATTATTAAACGTGATTAAACTTGGCTATAATGTATATTGAATTTGCAAATAAAACAAAATTGTATGTTGAACTCTGCACTTGCAATATTTCCAAAGTCGATTTTTAATAAAAATAGTAATATACAATGAAAAACATAAAAAATATACATTTTATTTATATAAAGTTTACAATTTATAGATAAAAATATAAACATCTTTATTAAGATTTATGTGTGTGAGTAAATTTACAGGATTTACGTGTGTGGGTAAAATTTATGTGTGTGAGTGGATACAGGATATCGTATGTGGGTAAAATTTATGTGTGTGAGTGGATACAGGATATCGTATAGATAAGCCAGGATAACATTGAGATACAGAATCTAAATCAAAAAATAAAAATTGTATCATTATCAATTTGAGAGCAAATGTTTAAAAAATGTTATTAAATTAATATGATCATTATTAAATTTAAAAAGTAAAAATAAATATATATATATAATATATATAATATATATATATATATATATATATATTATATATATATATATATATATATATATATATATATATATATAATATATATATACATATAAATAATTATATATATATATATATATATAATATATATATATATAATATATATATATTATATATATATATATATTATATATATATATATTATATATATATACATATAATATATATATATATAATATATATATATAATATACCCGGCCCTAGCCGGGGCTAGGGCCGGGTTTGAGACCAGGCTGCATAAACATTTATACATCCTAAAGCATTTTTTTTAATTTAAAATTCATGTTATATTTTGTATATATATGCATATATGAACATCATTGTGATAAACATGATCATCATAATCATCATAATCATCACCATCATCATCATCATCATCATCATCATCATCATCATCATCATCATCATAACCATCATCATCATCATTATCATCAACAGCATAAAAGCGGAAAGCTTGACAATGATAATAAAAATTATGTTGATGTTGTTGATCGCTATCATGATAATCATCATCATCATTATAGCACAATGTAAGGCACACTCTTCAAGTTTTCTTACTTCTACCACAACCATTTTATACTGAAGCTGCTACCACTCTACATGTTAATACCTGAAATACTTTAACTTTTTCTGAAAAAAAAGGTTGTTTGATACGACGTTTTTTCTAATCTGTCTAAGATTATGCCTATTTTTTATATCTTGTTAGAGTCATACCACACATCCACCTGATCATTTTCTCTTTCGGCAAATACTACGCCATATAAATACTAAAGTTTATACAACAATGAAAGGATATTGTATGTCAGCATCTAAACAAATAGCAAACAGATATGCTTATATCCATAATATGTGTGCAAAAAGTGCATCTTGGAAGCTATATTGCTTCTGGAATAAAAGTTTGGAAGCTTTTATTACTTCTCTTCAGTTTTAAATCAAGCCTCATTCTATTCTACATCTTTCAACATTAATTACGTTTTTCAGCTTTTTTATAAGAATATCTCTCTTAAGAAAAAATTGTCCTTTTTATTATTGCAATAAGCTAATGTATAAATAAAGTCTTGTATGATGTAAATCTCTGTTATTCTCAGTTTACTAAACCTTGTATCTTATCTTAGATGTTGATTCTAGAGACTTTGGTAAGTTTTCAACAGTGTTATTAACTAAAGTAAGTCTAACGTTTAATCTCTAACTTATGGGTCTCATCTTTTTACTTTACCCCAGAGTAAAACAGAGCTATTTACAAGGAAATCTTACTCTAGTTTGACTCTGGAATATAACAACCATTCTCTTCCTGACAGTAAAATATTTTTGCTAAACTTTAAATTAATCCATTGTTAATCATCGAAACTACTCTAGCTTCCAATACTAAAACTAATTCTCAATTAAATACTTCTACAATGTGTGCTTCAGAAAAGATTTCCATCATAGTCTTAAGAAAGTGTTTTCCAGAACTACCTACAATTTTTGCTAAACTTTAAAAAAGTGCTAAATACGTGGTTCCAATTTTTCAAATCTCTTGAAAACACTTTGACCTCTCCAAGTATCCTACGATTCTTCTTTATTTTGTTATTAGTTTCTTATAACTTTCTATGATAAGCTTTTGAGGTAATTAAATTACTTCTTTCTAACTACAGTAGTGAAGTTATTCTTGAAGACCTACCCTCTTTATTTCAAGTAACTTTAAGGTTTTATATTTGTTCCTGTATTTATATATAATATTTTTTATCTACAATAACAATCATAATGAAATCTAATGTCCACTGACTGAGCTGAAATTTATTCTGTATAGATATACTTTTATATATTTATGTTTGTGTTGAGCAACTTTTAACAATCTTTAACCATTTTTCTTAACTTTTAAAATAAAAACAATTTAAAAAGTTAGAAGCTTGCTGTATTTTAAGTTACTAATGAGGAAAAGAAAGTTTTTAAATTATTTTTTAATGCAGGTTGGAGATAAATTTCTTTTCAAAATTCAGAAAACTCCTGCCAAATAGGAGAGACTTCATCGGTCTGTATACAGATACTTAATAAAACTAGTATACAAACTCTTAATAAAATAATAAATAAATGTTAAACTATATAAATATTAAATTCCTCATAAAATATTAAACTCTTAATGTATGTATGTTAACAGACAGTCTGTTATTAAGTCTGTTACAGACTTAATTTAGTCTGACTTATTATGTTTTATTAATTTTGATAATATTTTATAAATGTGAACCGTATTAAAACTAACTACTATTTCTAACTAAGAAATAAATATTTAAAAAAGTTGAGCATTTTATTAAAATCGTCAACTTAAAACAAAATAAAACGTTAACAAAAATAAGCAGAATAAATCGAATTTACCCTGAGATTTATGTACTTCCAAATAGTTTAAATTCAAATAGTTTTTCAAATAGTTTAAATTCGTTAAAAAAGAAGCTAATGTCTAACGAAAAAGCAGCTAATGTCTAACGTTGATAAACCATTACCTTTGCAACGTTTTTACAGTGATTATTTGCGTACTTATTTTCAACGTTTAATAAACGCATTTTTTTGAGAAGATAAGATACGTTTAAATTTATACGCTTATTCAACGTTGAAAATGTAACGTTTAAAAAGCGGTTTGTTTTTAACGTTGATAAAGAATATACTTCGAAACGTTTTTAAAGTGGCTTTTTGCGTAAGTTGATTCCACGTTGAATAAACGTTTTATTTTGAGAGGCTAATTTACGTTACAATTTCAACGCTTATTCAACGTTTCAATTTACCGCGATTTAGTATACAAAAACAGACATTGATTCAACGGTGAAAGCACGTTGTTTTTCTGACTGTAACGCTTTTTCTACGCTGCGACTGGTTTTCAACGTTGATTCAACGCTTACATGTTTGCTGGGAAGGGTTAAAAAATATATTAAGGATGTTATAAAAGAAAGCAGTAAATTAGCGTAAATTTTTACGTAATAATTAACGGCTTTCATCTAATTAAAACGCTACTCAATTTTTTGTGATTTTATATTATTATAATTACACATGAAAGAATTTGTGGTTCAAAAAATTTGATGTTGAAATATAGAATTATTTATTTTTCGTTAAGAAAAATGTATTAGCTATTAGCTATAAATCGGTTCAATTTTTTTGACTTTTGACATTTAAAAACACCATTTTCGTGTATTTTGAGGATGCTCAAAATACCCAGTATTTTTTTTTTTTTTAGTTTAAAGTCTAAAAATTTATTTAGTTAAAACTCTAAAAATTGCGTTGGTTTTAATTGGTTTTTGAATAAAAGCAAAATAAAGGAAACTTTTTTAATTTTTTAAAAATATTAGGTTTAACTTTCTTTAACTTAAATTCATAAAATTTATGTTTTTAATGTTTTATAGTTTGAGTTAGTAAAATTAAAAAATAAGAAATTGATTTTATTTTTTTGCTGTTAGCAAAGTCCCAGTAAGCACAGGACGTTTTTAAAACGTTTTAATTCCGTTCAATTTACGGTCGGACGTTAAAAGAACCAATACAATCGTTTTTAAAACGTTTTTTTGCAAACGTTTTTTTTAATGTTAATTTAAACGTTTTTTTTAGCGTTTTTTAAACGTTTTATTTTTTTTATTAACTTACGGTTAGCTTATGAACGTTTTTAAAACGTTTTTTTTAACGTGATAAAAAAACTTTTTTTAAACGTAATATTTAAACGGCAATATTTAAAAGAGTATGTTTACGCAAATAATGGCGTGACCTTCGATTAGGCGAATTGATTTATTTAAGTAAAAATATATAAATTAGTATATATTTAAATCAACCAAGTGTTTGTATTGTTCTTTTGTAGAATTAAATTTGAAAATATATTGGAGTATTTTTAGTTTAAAGTTGTATGCCTTCGTTGAAACTTGGTTGTGTTTGTATTTCTACTTGAATCAAGTAGATATGATTAATAAAGTTTTAATGGTGTGGTTAGCTAGATTATTTTACTCTAATAAGTAACTTAATTGTTAAGTAAACTTGAATGCTTAAAAAAACTAGATTAAGTTTTTAATTCTACTTAATTATCAACTGCTTTTAACGCAAAAAAATCTATTTGGATTTGAAAAAAGGGAACAACATTCTCAGACTTTTTCTTCTTTAACTCTAAAAATTAAAAATAATATCAGTGGTTTTTAAAAAAGGAATTACTATAGTTAAAAAAGGCTGAAAGGAAAAAATATAATGATTTGTTTCAAGAAAGGGAGTGACTTACTTCAAAATGTCATTTTAAAATTTTTATTCTTTAATGATATTCTGGTGTTATTACCAAATGTTTAGCAGTATGAAACCTATAATATTATATACCATACTATATACCCTATTTTACTTATAAAGTTAATAATCTGTAAAGTAATTTGTAAAAATTTTTTAATTGTAAAATTGCTACATGAGAAGACAAGTTGTTAGATGAAATTCAAATATTCTCTATGTTTGTGTTGTGTAGGTCAAAAAATAATAAACAAAGATGATATTGATTGTGATGACCAAGAGATTCATTTTAAGACACATCAATCTTCATCATCTTTAAATAAAAAGGATAAACATTATGGATTTCCATTATCTCAAGCAAGTAAGTCTTTAGTTAAAAATAATAATCTAATGTTTGTTGTAAAATGCTAACATGACTGTCAATATTAAAAAATATCATTAAAAAGATGAGGTTCCAATTTCAACTTTAAATAATCACCTTCATGAAATCCATTATTTCAATATTATCAAAACTATAAATCTATGGAACAATCTTTCTTGTCTAATCCGAAATCTGAGAAAAATGCTAATATATATAATATAGCATTGCCACTATTAGGTATTTTACTGTCTATTAGTTTTTCTCTGATTTAGGCTTAGACCAGTAAAGTTGTTAAATTGTTAAATTTATGTATTTTAAATTTATTTACGTAGTTTAGTTAAGACAATGTAAAATTTAATTAGTGTAAATTTGTTTAGACTTTCAATATTATGTGTTGCTTCTCTTAAA
>NC_061159.1:46323138-46393138 GCF_022113875.1 Hydra vulgaris
TCCTTGGGTTTTTATCTCATTTAAGAGAAGCAACACATAATATTGAAAGTCTAAACAAATTTACACTAATTAAATTTTACATTGTCTTAACTAAACTACGTAAATAAATTTAAAATACATAAATTTAACAATTTAACAACTTTACTGGTCTAAGCCTAAATCAGAGAAAAACTAATAGACAGTAAAATACCTAATAGTGGCAATGCTATATTATATATATTAGCATTTTTCTCAGATTTCGGATTAGACAAGAAAGATTGTTCCATAGATTTATAGTTATAATAATATTGAAATAATGGATTTCATGAAGGTGATTATTTAAAGTTAAAATTGGAACCTTATCATTTTAATGATATTTTTTAATATTGACAGTCATGTTAGCATTTTACAACAAACATTAGATTATTATTTTTAACTAAAGACTTACTTGCTTGAGATAATGGAAATCCATAATGTTTATCCCTTTTATTTAAAGATGATGAAGATTGTTGTGTTTTAAAATGAATCTCTAGGTCATCACAATCAATATCATCTTTGTTTATTATTTTTTGACCTACACAACACAAACATAGAGAATATTTGAATTTCATCTAACAACTTGTCTTCTCATGTAGCAATTTTACAATTAAAAATTTTTTACAAATTACTTTACAGATTATTAACATTATAAGTAAAATAGGCTATATAGTATGGTATATAATATTATAGATTTCATACTGCTAAACATTTGGTAATAACACCAGAATATCATTAAAGAATAAAAATTTTAAAATGACATTTTGAAGTAAGTCACTCTCTTTCTTGAAACAAATCATCATATTTTTTCCTTTCAGCCTTTTTTAACTATAGTAATTCCTTTATAAAAACCACTGATATTATTTTTAACTTTTAGAGTTAAAGAAGAAAATACAGAAATACAAACACAACCTAGTTTCAACGAAGGCATACAACTTTAAACTAAAAATACTCCAATATATTTTCAAATTTAATTCTACAAAAAAACAATACAAACACTTGGTTGATTTAAATATATACTAATTTATATAATTTTTACTTAAATAAATCAATTCGCCTAATCTACTATCTATCGAAAGTCACGCCATTATTTGAGTAAACATACTCTTTTAAATATTGCCGTGCTGTACGTTTAAAAAAAGTTTTTTTATCACGTTAAAAAAAACGTTTTAAAAACGTTCATAAGCTAACTGAGAAATTTCGTAAGTTAATAAAAAAAAATAAAACGTTTAAAAAACGCTAAAAAAACGTTTAAATTAACATTAAAAAAAACGTTTGCAAAAAAACGTTTTAAAAACGATTGTATTGGTTCTTTTAACGTCCGACCGTAAATTGAACGGAATTAAAACGTTTTAAAAACGTCCTGTGCTTACTGGGAAAAGTTTGAATAATAGGGTTGTTCACTTTTGCAAAAGTTAAGTTTTCGATTGAAAAAGTACTTTTTGAAACTCAATTTTTTTCAGTAATTTTGATGCGATTTCTATTTACTTAATTTTGAACCCGAAATGAATTTCGCTTTACGAAATTCACGATATTCTATCGATACATTTTCTGACTTTGGAAATCCTAAAAATAACTCTGAAATTATTTTTTTTATCGAAACTTTCAAAATTGTATCGAAATATATTTACATTATCGATAATTTATAGAAACAGTTTTTCACTTTCGAAACTCTATAATTTATATCCAAATATTTTTATATTATCGAAATTCTAAAAACGGTACCGAAATATTTTATCACCTATAATTTGTTTAAAAAAATTTTTATGCGATCGAAAATTATTAAAATGGGACCGAAGCTATATTTCATTTTCGAATCTCTATTATTTGCATCGAAATATTTTGACATTATCGAAATCATAAAAACGGTATTGAAACAATTTTTTACTTTTGAAATTCTTAAAATCACTTCAAACTATTTATTTTATTACATTAATTCTGATAACTGCATTTAAGTGAATATTTATAATAACAAAATCAGACAAATTTGCAAAATAAATAAAACATTGTTCTAAGATGCTGTTTATATATAAACAGCATCTTAGAACAATGTTTTATTTATTTTGCAAATTTGTCTGAGTTTGTTATTATAAATATTTTTCAAACATATATATTTGAAAAACATTTTGCCTTGGAGAGAAAAACAACAATAATTTAGTGTAATGTTGTTTGTTTCCCAGATGTATTCGACTTAGATACGATAATCTTACGAGCAATTTTTGTATCTAGAAAAGTTGACAACATAAATGAGGTAAAAAGATCTCATCTTGGATGTGCCGGATGCATGTTAATAGTGAAATTATATAATAAAAATGTAATTATTGTGTTAACAGTGAAATTTATAATAAATATGTAATTATTTACTACTTCCTAGTAGATAAATGTGTGCAATTTAAAAATGAACTCGCCGATTCGCAATTAGTTTTTGAAAATATTTAATGATTTTTTTATTTGTTTTTTTTTTATTCCAATATCGGGAAGGAATGGGTTAACTTTTTTTTTTGTTTATAGATTTTTTTTTCGAAACTATTATAGTTTCCCTTATAACACACTTAAAAATTAAAAAACGTTTAAATTTTTTTTAACGTTTTTAATTATTGTTTTAAACTATTCCTTTAACTTAAACGGAAACTTTTCTGCCATTTTTTTTAAACTAAAATTTTTTGGCAAGCGCTTGGCATAGAAATACAACTAGAGGGTAAAAGTTAGCGTAAAATATTTTTATATATATGTACCAAAGGTACATATATATAAAAATATTAGTTTTGTTGCTTATTTTTGAATTATTTAGTATTATTATTTTTATTGCTTACACAGCAAAATCTAAGATTCTAGGTTCAGAATTTTTGTTCTTATTTTAAGAACTTGATTTTTATTTTAGAATTCCATTCTTATTTAAGGATATTTTATATATCCTTAAATAAAAAACATTGTTTCTTATTTTACAATATTGTAACATTCTGTTTGTATGTAATATATATATATATATATATATATATATATATATATATATATATATATATATATATATATATATATATTATATATATATATATATATATATATATATATATATATATATATATATATATATATATATATATATATATATATATGTATGTATGTATGTATATATATCACTGACGGAACCAGGAATTTTTTATATAAAGCGGGGGGGGGGGTATGTTGTAATATTTTTGTATTTTGTATCATATTTTTGTCTCCTAAAAAAATAAGGTCTTCAATTTCTATGATATTTTTGGGAGTTTCAGGTTTGATAGGGGATAGGGGGTGGGAGGGGCTGAGCTTGATGCATCCCCGTCCCCCTGGATCCGTCACTGATATATCGCGAGGTTAGAACTATTTTGTTCTATCTCCACAAATCAAAAAAATTGAGTATGATTTAATTTTTTTCATTGTATATTTATTTATTTTTTACAAATAAATCAGTAAAAAAAAATATTTATTTTTTACAAATAAATCAGTAAAAAAAAATAAAAAATTAAGTTACAATACCTGACATTGCAATTTGTTTTATCTCCTTATATTAAAAGGAAGAGCCTTTGATATATATATGTATATATATATATATATATATATATATATATATATATATATATATATATATATATATATATATATATATATATATATATATATATATATATATATATCAAAGGCTCTTCCTTTTAACAAGTATACCTAAATTTGGAATAAAACCCCTAAATTTAGAATAATCAAAACCACTAAATTTCCACTTCTGAAATTCCTCCTCCAACCTCTGATAGACCTTGTGTTCATGATTTTATGTAATCAAATACTTTAATCCATTTGATTGCCATTAAGACTAAGATACCAACCAGAAAAAGTTGTATATTACAAGACTTCTATAGTATTTGCATTTAATAAGTGCAATTTTTATACCTGCGAATCTGCATAAATCTGAACAGCACAGGGCCGTAGGAAAGAAACTTATATGAGGGGGGGGGGGGGCAGTACTACCTGGAAATAGTTTTAAGGACCTTTTTTTTTTTTTGTTTTTCAGGGTTAGGGTTAGAACTTTTTTATCTTATTTGGGGGGGGGGAGGGCAGTACTACCTGGAAATAGTTTTAAGGACCGTTTTTTTTTCATTTAATTTTTCAAAATTATTTAATTGAAAAATTATTAGGCGGAGGGGGGGCAAATGCCCCTGCTGCCACCTTCCTCTAACCTGTCATTAGACCTAAAAACCTTTAATTATGCACGAGTGTTATGTTTAATGGCGCGATTTCAAAAGCAATTTCAGAGATTTTATAATGGCTGCGGATCTTACCTAGGGGAAAGCGGGGCAACATGGCGAATGGGGCAACATGGGTTTTCATATAACAACTCAACAAAAAATCTTATAATTGTGTGAAAACGAAACTGTATTTGCATCTTGTATTTTAAAACACTAATTGGCTTTTTGAAATATTATTAACGCAATTTTATACACATAAGCTTACTTTTAGCGCCTAAAAAAAAATTGAACTTTTTATTTTAATATTTATTTCAAATTGTTATATTTGCAAACTGAAAATTCATGCAGGCAATGAAAAATTTTAACGACATAAGCATACTCAGAAAGTATTATGGCTTTACGACTTATAGTTTTGCAACAACTCAGGGCTTTCAAAACGTTCGCCATGTTGCCCCGTTTTCCCTTACATAATCTTTTTTATATAGCAACTGCTTTTTTTTCAGTTCATTTTTGTAAAAATTAATTTGCAACCATATTTATTAAACTCATGATGAATGGAGTATCCAAGTCATGTTGTTTGCAGTATCCAGTTGTTTGTAGTATTCAAACCCAGTATTCCATTTTTTCAGAATTGGAATAAAATCAATAAAGCTGTATTAAATCATTATTTTTCTAAAAGCAAATAAATTGTAAAAGTAAAATGCAAATCTCTTTTAATAAAAATTTTATTTCTCAAACACACTACAAACACTCCAAATATAGTTTATTATATATACTTATAATTTATCAACCAATAGATTTTTAAAAATATCTAACCTAAAATCAAGACAATTAAAATAATATACTTTTTAAGAATATCATTCTAATTCTAATATCGTTTACTTTCTATCCAAAGTTATCAAATTGTGTGCTTTTGTTCATCTATTAAATTGTCTATATGTCTGAAATCACACGCAAGTTACTCTACCTCTTTCAATCTGTAATTTCTTTACTTCTATAAAAAATTATCATCCATCTTTTAGTAACTTTAAATTATAAATCCTAAATTATTGTTCAGTTAAGTTTGGCATAACAAATCACACCATAAACCAATGCATTATATGTAATATTTATTTTTTTTATATTTTAGTATGATTATATGTAATATGAATGTCAACTTTGTTTTTCATATCACTACTACTTATTGTTATTGTTTAATATTAATTTTAATATTTATCAATGTTATTGTTACTATTATTATTGTTATTATTATATGAATTACATTTATTAATATAAATATTATTGTTAACATTGCTATTATTGTTATTTTCCTTGTTATAATTGTTTTAATATTATTGCTGTTATTATACTATTATTTTACTTTAGATTAGTATTAGTATAGCCTTTCCAGACAATTTTTTTATAATTCAAATAAGCATATAAAATAAACTGTTTCTAAATATCCATTAAATGCATGTGTATGTTGCATACATCATATTGAGTTGACTGTTTCAGAGTTCCGTGATGTCAAGTGGTTGTAATTTATGTGCGTTTATATTTGATAATTGTTGTTAATATGTTGGTACGGTTTTGTATGTAAATGCTAACGTGTTCTTATTATTAAGGTGAAATTGTAAATATGTTTATGTGGGCTGTAATTGTAATATTTGAGGTATATGTTTTTGTATAAATTGTGATTATAATTTTGTAAGAGGGAAATTCTTATTGAGTAAAGAAAAGAAAACATCTTGACCTAATGTTATATTTCTGAGAAAAAACTACACATACATACACGTATATATGATATATATGTGTGTTTTCTTTTTATAAATTGCAAGTTTCCAAATACATGCAAAGTAAAGTAAGTAAAGAAAACATTGCTATAACATAGAAAAAGTACTCTTGTAATATTGTGTTGTAGTTCAGGGAAAATATTATTGAAACAAGAAAATAGAATCTTATTTTAAGTAAAAATAACCTTGAAACAAGAAAAAAAATAATTATATAATAATTTTTTTATAAATATAAATTCTTGAAAAAAAATATCTAGTTTTAAGTATATATATATATATATATATATATATATATATATATATATATATATATATATATATATATATATATATATATATATATATATATATATATATATATATTTTTTTTTTTTATTAAGTTGATTAAGGTGCCCCAAGAAGTCCTTACGGTCTTACACAGAGCACCGCAGAAGAGCATTTAATAGGAAGTTTACGCCTCCTTCCTAACCGATGTCACAAAACTTGCCCAGAGGTGGGGTTTGAACCACGGATCTTAAGTGTCTGAAGCAAGGGTGCTACCACTGCGCCACGGTTCTTGAATGAAAAAAAAAAGTTCTTGAATGAAAAAAAAAATCTTATTTTAAGAAAACAAGTAAGAAAACTCTTGTTTTAAGGGTTCTAGGAAAAAATCCCCCCAGATAAAATCCCCCCCCCCCCAAAAAAAAAAATCCCCCCGAAATAATCCCCCAAGAAACCACCATCCCCACCCCTCCGAGAAAAAATCCCCCCGGATAAAATCCCCCCGAGAAAAAATCCCCCCCGGAAAAAATCTCTAACTCTAACCCTAACCCTAAGCCTTAAAAAAAAAAGGAAATTAAGTGAAACTAGACGAATACAATATGAAAATAAATATATATTTTTGAATTATTTGATAGACTGCCTGCCCAAACCAAACCCTCAGTCTATGTAGCAGCACTCCGTTGCAAGTCAGGCTATTTGTCAGTCGATGTAGCAGCACTCGGTTGCGAGTCAAGCTAAAAGATAGTCGATGTAGCAACACTCCGCGCATGTTTTACAGTTAAAAAATGAAAATTTTATTTTGAATTAAGCTTTAAAATAGAATATTAGGAATTGGAGAGTTTTTATTATTATTATTTTTACCGACAACCGAGGAACAGCGCATAACTTTACACTTAAAAGAAAAATGAAGTATTTTATAAAACTATTTAAATAAATAAATATAAATATTTTATTGATAATTTTTATGTAAAAAAAATTTTTTTTTGGGGGGGGGATATTTTTTGGGGGGATTTTTTCTCGGGGGGATTTTTTCCGGGGGGATTTTTTCTCAGGGGGATTTTTTCTGGGGTGATTTTTTCTCGGGGGGATTATTTTCCGGGATTTTTTCCGGAGGGGGGATTTTTTTCGAGGGGATTATTTCGGGGCGATTTTTTCCGGGGGGATTTTTTGCTGCTACCGTTTTAACAATAAAAATTCTTGAAACAAAAATAAAAATTCTTGAATCAAGAAAATAGATTCTTGTTTTAAGAATAAAAATTCTTGAAACGAGAAAAAAAAGATATTAAAAAAAAAAAAATCTTAAAACAAAAAAAAATATTCTTACGAGGCGGACAAGTCTTTTTTTTCTTGTTTCAAGACATTTTTTGCTTAAAACAAGAATCTTGGATTTTGCTGTGTACTGAAAGAATATCATTTGATGTTCTCAAAAAACAAAATTTCTTTACAATCGAACGAACTTTTTTGATACGAAAACTAAACTCAAATTTTCTGTATACGTGTGAGCCTCCAATTTAGTTGTATTCGAATATACAAATTAATTTTACAGAACATCAATTCGAATATACAGAATAATTATACAGAACATCAATTACAGCTAAATGTATCGCATGTGCGAAGCACAACTGTTGATTACATGGTAAAAACCATCCAACTTTTTCCGTCACAGCTGCCCCATCAATTGTTATAGACGTAATATCTTTATCGATATTTAGATTGTTGTCTTGCAATGTGGTTTGCAGAGCCCTAATGCATTTCTCTGCAGGGAAACGTCTTTTAACAGGTACTAAACCTAAATTCCAAAACTGTTTCTTGCCATGGACATTCGCATTTAAATAACATTGTTTTCTTGAAGGTGTCCATTCATCAAGAGTTAAGCAAAATCTTGTTCCATCTTCTTTTAAATTTATATAAGGATGACGGTGCATGCTTTCCAATCACTTGGTGCCTAGTGTTGTGGTTTAATCTAAAATGAGCTCATTGAATTTGTAACTGACTATCTTAAACGTGAAGATAAATTGCACTTTTCTAACTTTTTCAAATATTCAAGAATGGAAAACCTTGCAAAGACTGGTTTTATGCATTTAATAAAAGATAGTTTGAATAAATTTCAACAAAAAAATTTAGCATCTAACAAAAACAACTTAGAATCTAACAAAGTCAAAGCAACTTTGTGTGCCAGAAATAAAGTTTTGTTATTTGAATGTGTCGCCAAGCAATAACAACAGACTGGTGTAATTTCTATGTTGCATATATTTGGAATTATAATAATACAAAAAAACTTTTGTCCTGACTGGGTAAGAGATGGTCCTGTTGGCTCTAAATATTCTATATTAAATTCAGCTTGGATGGACACGACAATTTTATTGAATAGCTGAAAGAAATATTTTAATCTAAAACTGAGCAAATTGGTGGTATTTATATTTTAGTACTAGATGAACATACCAGTCAAATGACTTTGGGAGCGGTATTACTGTGCAAAAAACACAGTAAAATCTTGATTTGTCTACTAGAGCATTTTTTACATATTCTAAAACCATTATATAGATGTGTCTTACGCCATGTTAAACAAACGTGGATGTAAAATATTTCCAAATATTAGAAAGACTTAAAATGTAAAAATTTAGATAAAAAAAGTTCTCTACTCAAACTGCTGTACAAGAGTGTTATATATTTTATACGTAATCGCATGTAATCGCTGGCTATAAGTACATTGCCTTACTTCCACTTAACAAAAACAACATAAATCATAAGGCTTTAGCAATCACACAAACGTTTAATCCATTATCATCATCTTAAACAGCAGCGCCAGTAAATTTTGCTGAATCACAAATTTATCATCTTCATCAGCCGTCACAGCGCCTACTCCATTACACGTCAGTTATCATATTTATTAACTACGCCAGCTTCAAGTTTTAATAGCAATCAAACACATGTTGACTCAACACATGCTTGATGGTCTCATGGTCTTACTTGGATTCATATTCATTATTACAGGGATCTTTAACTAAAAATTAGTAACAACAACAGAGAATATAATACAAGAGGTCGTTAGATGAAAGAAAAAAACACGATGCTTATGTAAAACAGCTAAATTTCTGGAAGGTTTAATTGAATATTGGAAGAAGCGGCATTTTCTATGTTTTGTGTTATAGTTGTGAATCCTATATCCTCCAAAGTCTGTTTTCCTCAAAGTTCTTTCAGCTGCTTTTTTAGCAGCTTTAGCACGATTTTGAGCGCAAGAAGAATTTTCTCGAACCATTTTGTAGAAATACTTAAAATTGATTTAATGATCTTTTATAAAAGATGGTACTGTCAATATCATGTTTTAGTGTTTATACAAATTGAACGTGTTTTAACGAGCAAAACTGTTTTTATAGTATTTTATTATTATAATTATTTTAGATAAAAGAAAATAAATTAATTGTATTTTGTTTACATTTTTCGCGTTGAGTGTATGCAACTTTCGCTGCTTCTTGTATATGTGTTTCAACAGTCAAAATACAACTTGGATATCTTTCATCGTGATGTTGTCTGTAATTTCTGGGGCATTATTTTTCTATTTTAAGTACTAAACAAAGAACTAGAACAAATATCAAACTGGTTTAACGCTAACAGCTTTCACTGATCAAACTATATTTTCTTTATTCTAAACGAATGTTTCAATATATTTCTACATTCGTCCCAATGCTATATATAAATAACATTAAAATCTTTCACATACAAACTACTCTGTGTTTTAATATATGAAAACTTATGCTGCAGAGATTGTATTAAATATATTCGCACTAAAATCTTAAGAAATATTGCTAATTTATATAAAACACGTCAAATCTTAGACAAACCTAGACTAACTTTGGACTAAATCTAGACTAACTATATTTTTTATTCATCAATAGTTGCTTATCTTATGGCAATAATATTGTTTAAGGTAGTACAAACAAATCTAAACTCGAATGTCTTCTCAAGCAACATTATGATGCAGCAAAAAAGTTTTTATTTTCAAAATGACTTCACAAATGCTAAACCTCATATAAGAAGCACGAGATTTTTTTATATTTATGAAATAAACATATTCGAAGTCATACAATTTATGTTTTAACATAAGTTTAAAATAATTTTAAAGGTTTTTGAAAATATTTTTCCTTAAATATTAAACTGATAGAATACTCGATTTTCGGGAAGATTTGTAAAACCTTTCCGTTTAACAAAACCTACAATATTCTCAATTTCTTATCGTGGCCCAATGCTATGGAACTATTTTACTCAAAAACAATATAACTAAACTTATTTCCAATCAATTTTTTACTTGATTTTTTTTTAAAAAACACTTTTATCCTTTTTTTATTTATTAAAGGTTACTGATTTTAAGATTTTTTTAAGTTCTTTGATCTTATAACTAGGGGAAAGGCGCCTATGATGGCATACTTAACTTTGAAGCTTCATTATTCAGTATCCTGAAGACCAAGAACAAAGGTTTTGATATGGATACATTCTTTTTTAACTGTAGAACAATAATAACCTTAGGAGTTTTCATCAGTTTTATTTTTTTATTAGTTATTTTTATTTAAAAAAAAAAAGCAAAAGTATGCCATCATATGCAACTATTGCTCCTATGGTGGCATAGGGAAGGATGGGGTTGGTTAGCATCTAGGGTAACTTGAAAATTTCATATGACTTAAGAGTCTTCCCTCAGAAATGCCAATAACTACGCGTAATCATCCTAATTAACCCCTTCGTGCTATACAGCAGCAGTGTTAAATTTCGCGCATGCGCATAAGAGATATTGCGTTTTATGTGTTTTTTGAACTATAAATTTTTTAGTTAAGTAAAAATTCTTTTTTACTTCAATAACAAGTTTGTTGTTTTTATTTAAAAAAATGGTTTTCTCTACTCCTCAATATTGCAACACACCTAACTCGTCAGTATGCCATCATAGGAATTGATAATTCGCGATTGGGTTGCAAAGAAAAACAAAAATTCATTTTCATAATATTTTTTATTAATTAACGGAATTTTATTTTTACTATTACTTATTTTAAATTTAACTGTTTTTAAAATGGAGGAAAATTTCGTAATTAAATTTTCGGATGAAAATGACATTCTCGGTGATTATGACACCGACTCAAATTTTCTTAATCACAAAATGTTAGAAAGTAAGTATTACTCCGTTTCTGAATGTTCACAACATCTTAAAAAAAATAAAAGCACTTTTTCAATTTTAAATATCAATGTTCGAAGTTTAAATAAAGACATTGAAAATTTGAAAATATTATTAAATGAACTTAAACACGATTTTAAAATTATATGTCTGACGGAAACTTGGTGTAAAAGTGGTGAAACAAATTATAAATTTGATCTAGTTAATTACGCATCAATTCACCAACCACGTGAATTTAATGCAGGTGGGGGCGTTAGTATTTTTATCCATGATTCACTTAATTATATTTTACGTAACGACCTCTGTGTTAATGAAACAGATTGTGAATCATTATGCATTGAAATAGTAAATAAAACTGAAAAAAACATAATTATAAATAATATTTATAGACCACCATCTGGCAACATGAAAAAATTTAAAACTCATCATAAAACATTTCTAAACAAAATTAAAAATTCCAGGAAACATATATATTTGGTCGGGGATTTGAACATCAACCTAATCAACTATGCTTCTAGTAATAATGCTAAGAATTTTATAAATACTCTTTTAGAAAATAACTTTATTCCAACAATAAACAAATCAACAAGAGTTACAAAAAAGTCTTCTACTCTACTTGATAACATTATAACTAATAGTTTTTATAATAGTCCTCTTTTCACAGGTATAATTCAGACTGATTTATCGAATCATTTTCCAACATTCTTAGCAACCAATAACATTTTAATTAACAATATTGCCACAAAATCCACAATATTTCGGCGACAGATCAATGAAAACTCCTTAAAGCATTTTAAATGCTGTTTAAAAAATAATGTTGATTGGAATTTAATTTTGCAATCAAGTGATGCTAACAATGCTTATAACTTGTTTCTTGGTCAATTTTGCAAGCAATATGAAATAGCGTTTTTAGAAAAAGAAATAATCATAAATACCAAATCACTTCAAAATCCCTGGATTTCAATAGGCTTACTAAAATCTTCAAAAAAGAAAGAAAAATTATATATAAAGTATCTTAAAAAAAAATCTTATAAAAATGAATTAGCTTATAAAAATTACAAAAATATATTCGAAAAAGTAAAAAGATACTCAAAAAAGTTTTATTATGCTCAGTTATTAAAAAAACACAACGGAAACACTAAAAAAGTATGGAATGTAATTAAGGATTTAATTGGAAAAAATAATTACAAAAAAAACACTTTGCCAAAAAATCTTTTAATTAATGGAAAATGAGTTTATGATAAATCTATTATAGCTGAAGCACTAAACAACTACTTTGTCAATATTGGTCCGAAATTGGCTGCTAAAATTCCATTTAACTCCACTCCTTTTGACTCATACTTAAAAACTTATGACAAACTTATGGATGAAACTAGTTTAAAACTTAGCGAGCTGAGTGCTGCATTTAGCAGTCTCAAAAGTAAAAAAAGTGAAGGTTTTGATAAAAGTAGTATTAATATTGTCAAATCAGTATTTGATATTATTGAACCTTCTTTATTTCATGTTTTTGATCTTTCATTTAAAACAGGTATTGTTCCTGACAAACTAAAAGTTGCCCGTATAACACCAATTTTTAAATCTGGAGATAAGTCAAATATCTTAAACTACAGGCCTATATCCATACTACCTTGCTTTTCAAAATTGTTAGAGAGAATAATGTATAATAGGTTATATAATTATCTAACTGAGAACGACATGTTGTATTGCAAGCAATTTGGTTTTAAAAAAAAAAATTCCACAGAACATGCAATAGTTGAACTTTCTAATCAAATATCTGACGCCTTTAATAATGACTGTTTTACTTTAGGAGTTTTCATTGATCTGTCAAAAGCTTTTGATACCGTAAATCACAATATTCTAATAAAAAAACTTGAAAACTATGGAGTGAAAAATAAAAACTTACTTTGGTTCAAAGGGTATCTAACAAATCGGAGGCAATTTTTATATTATGATCAAAATAACACAATTCCATATTCCATAACTTGCGGGGTTCCTCAGGGCTCAATTTTAGGACCACTCTTATTTCTATTGTACATAAATGACTTATACCTAGCAACAAATCTTTTAGACCTAATTTTGTTTGCTGATGATTCCAATCTTTTTTATTCTCACAGAGACATTAAAACACTTTTTAAAATAGTTAATGAACAGTTATGTAAAGTTAATGAATGGTTCGTAAGTAACAAACTTTCATTAAATGTGGATAAAACAAAATATATACTCTTCCATAAAGTAAATAAATCAGAAAACATACCTATAAAATTACCAAACCTTATAATTAATAATACTTATATTAAAAGGGAAACAAACGTAAACTTTTTAGGAGTAAAACTGGATGAAAATTTACTGTGGTATTCTCATATAAATAGTATTGAAACAACACTCTCAAAAAATATCGCAATGATTTATAAGGCTAAACCTTTTCTAAATGTAGCATCCCTGAAAAAATTGTATTTTGCCTTTATTCACAGCTATTTGTCTTACTGTAATATTTTGTGGGCTAGTACTGGCTATACAAAACTTAAGAAAATCTACAACAAACAAAAACATGCATGCAGAATAGTGTTTGGAGCCTGCAGAAATACTCCTTGCGAACCACTTTTACGTGCACTCGGTGCTTTAAATGTGTATAAACTCAATTTACACCAAGTTTTATTGTTTATGTTTAAAACAAAAATGGGATTGTCCCCAATAATTTTTCAAACTTATTTTAATAAAATTAATCATAAATATTCAACAAAGTTTTCTGATAACAACTTTGTTCTTCTCAAGTATAATTTAAAATTAACCTTCTATTCAATTAAATATCGCGGACCTTATCTGTGGAAAAAATTCCCAGAGATTGTCAACAAAAACAAGACTACATTAGAACAATTTAAAAATGAATCAAAACAATTATTACTATTCAGGGATCTTAATTTATCTGACTTCAAATGTTTCTTTTAAAATTTAATCAAATAAAAACAAATTTATTCATATCAATCAAATTTAAGTAATGATGTTAAAAATTCATCTTGTGATAATGTTAATTATGAAATTTTATTCTTATTTAAAACTTTTTGTTTAAATGATTTTAAAACATTTTAGCGGTTGCTAGCATTTCGACAATTCTTAGTTATTTGCTATTTTGAATTTCTTAATTTTCTCAATTACTTTCCGTTTTAATTCTTACCTATATTTTATATATTTATATTATATACATTTGTATGTTACAGTTATGTAGAGTTTTTTTTTTTTTATATGTGGGGCTCGGCGATAAGGCAAAATGTGCCTTCTTCTTGCTCCTGCCATTAGTTTTGATATATGTATATGCTATGTAAACATTCTTTAACGGCGAAATAAATTACACTTAAAAAAAAAAAAAAAATAGGAAGAAGCCATCATTTTCATTTAAACAAGCTATGTCTGCTTTGTTCAAAAGATAAAATTAAAGTAAGTATTCCAATAAATGCACAAAACTTGGATTATTTTAATTTTGACTATTCAAAAAAATAATTTTCGCCATAACCATATTTATGAAAATATGACCGGTATGCCATCATAGGCGCTTTTTCCCTACTATAAATAATGAAATGTATTTGTATTTAATTTAAATAATATTTTATATGACGGAAATCACCTTGAATTTTATATGGTTGCTTACAAAAAAAAAAAAAAAAAAATTGTAAAAAGTTTTTTTAATTTTTTTAGACGGTCAAAAAGTTACAGAAAAAAAATGAAACGCAATTTTAATGCCGTCCTTTCGAATGTTATTTTGTGCTATTTTTACAATTCTTCATTTTTATTTCGAACTCTAAAATTTTAACTTTAATTAAAAAACCTAAGCAGGTTTTAAATTGTCAGTCACTAAAAACCATCCTATTTATATATATATATATATATATATATATATATATATATATATATATATATATATATATATATATATATATATATATATATATATATATATATATATATATATATATATATATATATATATATATATATATATATATATATATATATATATATATATATATATATATATATATATATTTGTTGCCTGGCGCCCTTTTAAGTTTGGCGCCCGGGTCAAATTGCCATTGCGCTCCAACTCTCAAAAGCGCTTAATTTTCAATTGCTATTTTGTATTATTTTTTTTTTTCATTTTATTTATTATTATTATTATTAACTTTTATTTCGCTGATTAAACAATATTACAATTTTTCATATAATCATGTACATTGTACAAAATAAATAACATCTTAAACATAAAAACCTTGATAAAAAACGTTTTAATTTTTTTTTTTTAATGGGCATGATTGAAAAGTTTTTTTTTAAAAGAAATGACTTTTAAAAACTAAATTGAAAATTCAAAAATAATTAAAAATGTTTAGAAGTGGGCAATAATACCTAACTTTCTACCTGTAAAGATCTATCCCAGTGGGAAAAAAATATCTTTAGACGAATAAAAGACGTCTTTTTTATGACTTGTTATGTCTTTTTATAAATTTTACCGTTTATTTTTGGACTAAATTTTTAATGTGTTCTGCATGAAAAACGATGTTTATTACATATTGAATTAAAATATTTATTTTCAGACGAAAAATAAAACCTGTAAACAATTTCTGTCTGTATTTACTTGTTCAAGTGCCAGTGAAACGAACAATAGAAAAGAAGAAGCACTCAGTAGGCTTGCTACTTTTTTTATATATTTTTAAATCATCTGAATAATTTTGTTGTTTTTATTTAGTTGAATGATAAAATTGTTTATATAAAAGATTGGCTCTTTAACTTTTATGTTAAAGTTGTTATTTCCTTGTTAACTGTAGACTGTCTTAAAAAAGCAAGTAAAAAATGCACATAATGACAACAGATTTATCTTTAGAGCTGTTTGCAAAACTTTTGGTTTGGATACAAAATACCAAGTGAAAATGATACTGGAAAGGTACAGTTTCTTATATCTAAACACCATTGCAGCTTTCTAGTCTTTATTTTTGTTTATGTATATTTCATCTGTGTTGCTAATGTAAATTTCTTTAGCACACTCATTTTTATATATTTTTAGACTGTTTACTCCTGTCCCAATCTAACCTAGTGGGTTCAAAAAGAAAGGACCGCGCTGGAAACATGAGGGGGTTAAAAAGATTAGCCCCTTTTTGAATTAAAAGTCGATAAGTCTAATGTGTTTCACTCAATTAATCAAGTTTCATTTGCTTTTTTGTATTACATTCAAGCAATAGATTGTTTTTTATGTTCAGTCGTTTTTTAGAAGTTGCAACCAGCTCGTATGAAAAGATTTCTCGGAAATAGTTATTTTTATACAACAACGCCAAAAAACAGAGCTCGCTCAAGAAACATAAAAGGAAGAGAAAGATGAAAAAATATTCCGTTGAACAACACTGTTGTTTTATTTATAAATTGTTCTCCTATGTTTAAACATATAAAAGATGTAAAAAATGCTTCCTCTTTTAAATTGATATGTAAAAGAGGTTTTTTTCTCGGCATCGGAAAGAGCTTTTTGCCATACTTTGTATGAAGAGCTATAATCATTTTCATTTGATAAAAACATATATTTTGATAAAAACATATATTTTCATATATTTTATATATGAAAAGTAAGAACACTATAGTGTATAGGATATTATAGTATACTAAAAAGTATGACAAAAAAGTTGTTCCGACCCCGAGAAAAAACACTTTTTTAAAAGTGAATAATTTTTTTTTTTTATTTATTTTTTTTTTTTTTATTTATTTAATTTGCCGTTGATAAATATTACAAAAAAGAAATTACAATAAAAGAAAATCCTGGCCGGAGCAAGAAGAAGACAGGTTGTCTTATCACCGAGCCCCGTCACACAAAAATTTACATGCACAATAAATGATAAAAGACAAAAAGACAGTATAAAAACAAATCAAAAACTTCAGCAATAAAATAATTTGTTGCTAACAATCTTTAAGCAGAATAATTTTAAAAATAAAAAAGTAAAAACGACAAAAAGTCATGAAAGTTATAAAAATACACAAAAAAATGTGTTGTTTAATTGAAAAAAAAAAAAAAAAAAAGCAATATATGTAAACATAAGTATTTGGGCTGATTATTTAATATCATCAAAAATATGAACGAAAAAGACAATTTTATTTTCGTTATCTTTTATACTAATGGTTTGAATCCATTTTAATAAAAGCTTAAGAAAGTGTTAAAGATTTAATTTATTTTTAAGTGATTTAGTTTAAACCTTTAAATTGTTTTCAAAAAAGGTATTTGAAATCTAGTATATCGAATTCCATGTTCAGTAAATGCCGTTTTGAATCATCCTTAAAACTTTGCAAAGCGCAGTTTAAAACGAAGTTTTGTTCTTTACTAAAGATTGGAAGAAATTCTTTCCAAACTAAAGGCCCCCGAAATTGAATTTGGTACGAACTTAATTTAAGAAAGTTTATGGGAACCACAAAGTTATTCACTGAAAATTTGGTTGGATATTTATGGGAGATTTCATTAAAGTAGGATTGAAATATTACTGGAGAAAACCCAAGTTTTGCTTTAAACATAAATATCATTACTTGATGAATATTAAGCTTATAAATATTTAAAGCTCCAAGCTGACGTAAGAGAGGTTCGCATTGTGTTTTTCTATTTGCCCCAAATACTATCCTGCAAGCATGTTTTTGTTTACTATAAATTTTTTTGAGTTTAGTGTGATTAGTGCTACCCCAGGAAATGTTGCAGTATGAAAGATAGCTGTTTATAAACGAAAAATATAAATTTTTTAAAGACTCGTTATTAAGAAAAGGTTTCGTTCGGTATAACATGGCAATATTTTTTGAGATCTTACCTTCAATATATTTAATATGAAATTTCCATGACAATTTTTCATCTAAGAGCACTCCCAGAAAGTTTGTAGTCAATTCCCTTTTAATTATTTTATTATTGATTAAAAGATTGGGTAGTTTAAGAGGAATATTCTCGGCTTTACTAGGTTTATGGAATAGGATAAATTTGTTTTCTCTACATTTAATGATAGTCGGTTACTTATAAACCACTCGTTGATCTTGTCTAATTCTTCATTAAATATTTTAAAAAGAACAGTAATATCTTTGTGAGAATAAAACAAATTAGTGTCATCTGCAAATAAGATAGTATTTAATACTTTTGATGATAAATATAAATCATTTATATAAAGTAAGAACAATAATGGTCCCAAAATAGAACCTTGGGGTACTCCACAAGTTATTTAGTTGTTTTTTGAGTCTTTTGATTCTTTAAGTATAAATTGCTTTCTGTTAGTTAGGTATGATTTAAACCAAAGTAAACTTTGATTTTTAACACCATAGTTTTCTAATTTTTTCAAAAAAATTTCATGATTTACTGTGTCGAAAGCTTTGGATAAATCAATAAAAACCCCTATTGTATAGCAATTACTATTAAATCCATTTGATATATGCTTAACTAATTCAACTATTGCATGGTCAGTAGAATGATTTTTTTTAAAACCGTATTGATTATTATATAAAATCTTATTTTCAGATAGATATTTATAAAGTCTGTTGTACATAATGCGTTCAATTAGTTTAGAAAAGCAGGGTAAGACTGAGATTGGTCTGTAGTTTGAAATATTGGTCTCATCGCCAGATTTGAAAATAGGTGTTATTTTTGCAATTTTTAGTTTATCTGGAATATGACCTGATTTAAGGGAGAGATTAAAAATATGGAATAATGAGGGTTCGATAATATCAAAAACAGATTTAATTACATTAACATTAATTTGATCTATACCTGCACTTTTATTTTTTTTCAGACTATTAAAAGCAGTATGTAGTTCACTTTTGGTTAAAATCAGTTCTTCAATAATTAAATCAGTTGTTGCAAGATATGAATCAAATTTTTTTTGACCAATTGGAATTTTCGCTGCTAGGTTTGGGCCAACATCAAGAAAAAAATTGTTTAATTTCTCAATAATAACTTCTTTATGATAAATCATTTTTCCCTCAATAATAAGTTTTTGCGGTAAGTTTGTTTTTTTCAATTTTATTTTTCCCAATTAAGTCTCTAATAACACTCCACGTTTTTTGAGGGTTTCCTTTGTTTTTTTCAAGCAGTTTAGCATAGTAATTTACTTTTGATTGTTTTTTGGTTTTTTCAAATAAATTTTTATAATTTTTGTAATTAGTTTCATTTTTATAAGTTTTATTTTTTAAATATTTATCATACAATTTTTGTTTTTTCCTTGATGATTTTAGTAGGCCTTTGGTCATCCATGGGGAATCAACCGACTTTGAGTTTATTAGTTTCACTTTTAAAGGAAATGCCTTATCATACATTTTAGAAAATTGGTTTAGAAATAAATCATAAGCATTATTTACATCGTGTGATTGCAGTACAAGATTCCAATCAACGTAATTATTTAATAAATTTTTAAATTGGCAAATGGAGCTTTCATTGATTTGTCTCATGAATACTGTTGATTTGTGGGTAGCATTATTTAGAGTAACGCTCTCAGTAATAAAGAATATAGGGAAATGATCAGTTAAATCAGTCTTGATTATACCAGTTTTAAAACGGCCATTATGAAAATTGTTAGTTATAACATTATCTAATAATGTCGATGATTTTTTAGTTACTCTTGTTGCTTTGTTTATAGTTGGGATAAGGTTGTATTCGAGAAGAATATCAATAAAAGTTTTTGCTTCACTATTTAAGGCATGGTTGAGTAAGTCAATGTTGATATCCCCAACTACGTAAACATGCTTTTGCAATATATTTTTTGTGGTTAGGAATGCGCGCAGATAAGTTTTGAATGTTTTTAAACTACCAGCTGGCGTTCTATAAATAGCATTGATTATAAAATTTTTAGCTAATTTATTTATTATCTCGACGCATAATGCCTCACAATCTGTATTGTTTACATTAAGATCTTTACGTTGAATAAAATCAATAGAATTGTGAACGTATATGCTTATACCACCACCAACGCAAATATCGCGCAATTTGATGAACTGACGTATAGTTTCTTAACTCAAAATTAGAATTTGTTTCATTGCTTTTAAGCCAAGTTTCTGTGAAACAACTTATTTTAAAATCATGATTAAGTTCTCCCAATAAACACTTAAAGTTCTCGAAGTTTTTATTCATACTTCGAATATTAATATGCAATAATGAAAATTTATTCTTATTCTCACAGAGATATTGAGTAGATTCAGGTATTGAATAGTACTCACTTTGTAATAAGGTTTCAGTATGATTATCGGAGTTATTATCGCTAAAAACAATATTTTTAGCATTAATATTATAAGAGAGATTGTTCTCCATTTCTAAAAGTTAAATTAAAATTTGAAAAACTATTGATAAATAAAAAATAAAAATTAAGTAACGTTAAAAGAAATATAAAATATTAACGTGGGTTTTCGAGACCATTCGCGAACCACCAACTTGTCGTATGAAATATACGCAAACATTCCAGCTTCTCGTGCTTTTTTCATGCCCGCCCGTAATTCTTTTCTAATTAGCATCGTCTCCGCGCAATAATCCTCATTGATATAAATATTTTCCCCTTTCAATTTCCGAGAGTTTTTTAGAATGTTTTCCTTGTCTTTATAATTGAGCAATTTCAAAACTATGGATCTGACTTTTTTACTGTCTCTAGAACCAGTTCTATGTGCTCTTTCTATTTTTATATCTTTCAACCCAAGAGTTTCTTCAAATAATTTTAACACTTTAGCCTCACTATCACTCCAACTTTCATTTTTGCTTTCCTTTAAACCATCGACTCTCAGATTGTTTCTTCTGGATCTATCTTCTATTTCTCTAAGCTTACTTTTTACTTTGAATATCTCGCTGTTGTCTTTTAGCCTTAAACTTATCTCTTTTGTTTTTGATTTTAGAAGTTCAAACTTTTCTGAAGCAATATCGTCATTGGCAGGGGCGGACTGGCCAAATTATTATGATGTGGAAAAATATTTTTAACGGCCCTGTAGGCCAACGAAAAATGAGGAAAAGCAGCAAAGATAACAGACGTAAATTACAAAGTTATGCTTAATTTATAAATATATACATTAATGAATAAATATCGAACAGAAAAAATTTATTAGAATACATATACGTAAAAACAAAGTACTTAACAACGGCCCATGTGGAATAGTCCACATCTTCCACATGGCCAGTCCGCCCCTGGTCATTGGTTTGAATAAATTCTTTAATTTCAAGTAAATCATTTTCTAAGGACACAACTTTTTTATTTGTTTGTTTTAAATCATTTTCGAATTTATTTATTTTTATTAGGTTATTTATATTTTCTTTTTCGTACTTGTCAAGTCTCTCAGTGAACATTTTCAAGTTCGCAGCTTTTAAAGACGCAAAGCTTTTCTCTTGTTTTTTCAAAAGCTTTTTGGTTTCATCTAAGTTTGCATTGCTTTGTTTTTCAAGTAAATTTGCAACAAATTTCTCAATACTTTCTAAATCCATATTATTATGTTAGTCAAATAAAAATTTTATTAAAGTTTTAATACTACTCTTGTTATTTACAAATTAAATCCACGCTAGAAACACACGTCCGTTCGCTTCAGATGTTGAGCATGATGAGCATTGATTAACAAAGACGTCTTAAAGACGCATTTTAATGTTTTTTCATGACAAGATAAAGATAAAAAAAGACATCTTTTTCAATGTCGAAAAAAGTTGTCATTTAGATTTGCACAATCGATTAAAAAAAGACGTCCTAAAGACATCGTAAATAAGACTTTTAAAGACGTCTTTTTGACGTCTTTTTTCCCACTGGGATTTAATTTTAGGTAAAGATATTGCATGTGGAATATTAAATTTTTTGTTATAGCCGTTGAAATCACGAAAGAAACCTATCGTTCCTTCTGTGACACAAATTTTAAATGCCTATAACTAAAAATTTAGAATTCTGCGAACAAAGTCTTTTCTCAAAATTAAATAGATATTTACAGGTAGTATGTAAGGTATTTTTGCCCGTTTCTAAACTTTTTATTTTATTTTTTGAGTTTCCAATTTAGCTTTACAAAGGTCATTCCTTTTGAAAAATTAAACTTTTCAATCCTGGCCTAAAATAAATATGTATACTGTTATATATTCAGGGACTCAGAGAAGGTAAGGATGATGCGTTTATCGTCACAACCTTTTCATAGAGCCGCTTTAGTCAACTTATTAAAAAAACACTTTGATTTTTAAAGTAAAATAAAAATTCATTAAAACAAAGCTCATATTTTTTTTATTTTAAAAAATGAAACTAAAAAAATATAAAAACAAACAAGAAGAAACATAAAAATAAGGAAAAAAATAAATAATTAAAATCTGAAAACAATAAAATATGTCAGGAATTAAGGAGATGCATTTTAGTTAGTCGTTTTAGTAGGGGGGGGGGGGGTCCAAAATTCTATATTTTTTGTTTAACCAGTTATTCTTAATTAACTTTTTGAGAAAAGTTCCAAAAAACAGTTTAGTTTTTGCTAATTTTTTATGTTTGACCTTCTACTTCTATTTTAAAAATTTAAAGATATAAAAATAAGTCTTAGCAAAAGTTTGTGGGGCTTAATGATAAGACTAAATTTGTCTTCTTCTAGCCCCGGTCATTATTTGACCCGGTAATTTTTTTTTTTATAAGTTACGACTGTAAATTTCCTTTTTATCGGCAAAAGTGTAAATAAATAAATTTTAAATAAAAAGTTTATTTGCGTATAAAGTTACGCAACTTTTCTTTCAAATTTATCCTATTCAAATTTTGATGATTTTTAATCGTAGCGTTTTTAAAAAAAAAACATTTTATCTAAAGTCTTTTTTTTTTTAAAAAAAATCGTTTTAAATAAGTAAAACGACAGATTGCTTAAAAAAAAAGTTTTATTTGAAGTCTCTTTCTAAACAAAACGTTTTAAGTAATCAAAAAGACAGGTTTCTTCAAAATACCTTTTTCCTTTTTATTTATTTTTAATCGTTATTCAAGCTATCAAGAAGGCTATTCAAGATTTCATTTTTTTTTTCACTTTTCTTTAATGAATTCAAGAATAAATCTTCTTTTAAAGTGCCATTCAGTAGAAATTCAGTTAAATTCTAAAGGTTTAACAACTCTAAAGATAAACTGGCTAAAGGATAACGGCTAGCTAAAAGGCTGGATAAAAAACAAACTGGGTGATCAAATTTTGAAATTTTCTGCTTTACTCTAAAACGCAGTGAATAGCTAGTTAAAAAAAAATTCTAGAAGCAGTTAATAAGTATACCTCAAAGAGGTTGAATGATTGTATTATTCTTGCTAGAGTATTTGGCAAAAGTTCGCCTCAGGACTTCAAAAAAGAGAAAAGTATTATGTGTTTGGTTGATAATGGAATATGATTTGTATTAACTTTCTAATTAAGTTGTTGCTGTTGAAATGCTTTGGAAAAAACCCATTTAATTTCAACAGTAGATGTATACTTGATGTATTTAGTAGATGTATTTAAACATACAAAAAATAAAGGTTTGCGTAGTTTAAAAATATTTTGGAAACAGTAGATGTATTTAAATCATACAAAAAATAAAGGTTTGCGTAGTTTAAAAATATTTTGAAAAGTTATTGTGCATTTATTTGTCCAAAAAGTTGAAACTATAGAGTTTAGTTAAAACCAGCTACAAAAACAAATGGATAACAATGGAAGAGCAGCAAACCTTACATTAGGTGTACAAGATGAGTTCTATTTTAGTTTGATTAAAGTTACAAGGCAGCCCATTTAACTGTGAACTAGACATTATGGAAGTTGATAAAGAAATGTCAAAATGAAAAAAAAGTTCGAAAAATGGTTCTTTACTTTAGGGATACAATGTAGGTCATTGTCGCGGGGTTCTTTTTCTGTTTAAATACATAATTGTTGATATAAAAATACAAACCTCCATCTTATGTCTACCAAAGAACACGCTCTTAACCTAGATGTTCTACATGGAAAGTTTCCGTAGCATCACATATGATGACTTTACTTGTTATTTTCCATTTTTAAGAGTAAATAACAAACTGTATGAATTATTTTAATATATAATGCTTAACTTTTTTTGTTACTTATAAAACATAAGGTATATTATTGATAAATTAAACAGAAAAAGATTTATATTTTTCTACTTTTATTTAATGATAATAATTATTTCATCTATTTTTAACAATACCTTTTTTTGTCAATATATTCACTTTTATTAAAATCGAAGTAGAAGGCTAAATAATTAAAATGAAAAAAAAAATGATTATGGTTTCCAGAATCAGGATGAAAAATTAATTAAGAAAAATTGGTTAAACTATAAAAAATTGAAAAAAAGATGATTATGGACCTAAGTGACCTAAATAACCCCTAAGACCTAAGACCTATATACCCCCTAGTTTAAGCAATGAAATGCTTTTTAGGTCTTTAATATTTTTATTTTGGAAATGATTTTATATTAATGGACCACGGTTTGTAATTGGAAAACTTGACAGCTGTGATTTAATTTTCCATAGGTGAGAGTTGTACCTAGTATTTGAACGCAGATTTAATATGAAGAAATTTTCTGAAAAAACATTTTTGTTTTTATATTTATACATAAAAATTAATATTTGTAACGTGTTAAGTTTCTCAAGATCTACAACCATCATGCTTTTCATCACTCGGGCCGGGTTTACTAACCTATTTAAATAATTTATTGTATTGCGAGTATGATTTTGCCGACTTTGCAATTTGGTTTTATTTTGGGTGACGGCCTATACAATTCCTAAACAATGGCACTAGAGATTCAGGGTTCGAAGCGAGCTCTGGACATATTTCGCGCCATCGGTAAGGTAAAAGGCGTAAACTTTTTAGATAAACGCTCTTCCGCGGTGCTCTGTGACATTGCCCTAAAGTTATTTTGGGAAAACTAAATCAAATAAATAAATAAATAAATAAAACTTGAAGTTAACTTATCTCAGTTAAAATACTGCGAACCTGGTTCCGATGTAAAGCAATAGGATTAGTGCTTAACAAAATATAATTATGCTTTACTTATTTCCTAACCTTTATAATTACTTCAACACTTATGTCTACATGATGTCATGAAGAGTACTTCATGACATGGAAGATGTCATGAAGTACTCTTCATGACATCAAGGTGACATGAAGAGTACTTCATGACATTAGATCTTTAAATAAGTAATTATCTTTAAATAAGTAGTTTAAATAAGTTCAAAGAATACAGTCAAAATGGTTTGAATTATTTTAAAAATTGCTGAAATCAAATAATGCAAAAGATTATGTATATATTATTATATAAATTAATATGTATAACCTATACAAACACCATCCAAGCGTCTGGCCTGGCAACCAAGACTGTTACGAGTAGGTGTCAAGTGGGGGAGGGGTCTTTACGTGTTTTACCGAATTCAATAAAAAAAGGACCTCAAATTTTGAATAGTGATATTAAGTGCCATGCCAACCAAAACATTTCATGCCGACCATAAAAGGTTCTAATTCGACGATCGAGGTACAATTTTGCCGAATAATAGTATATGTAATGGTCATTTAATTAAGGTGGGTATCACATCTCCTTCACACCCTCTCCGCGCCGGTTTTTCTAACAAGACTGAACAATGGTAACCACCTAAAATGCTGTTTATGTAATTATTTCCTTAACGGTGACGCTTTTATGGTTAAGTACGAGAACATTGTATATTAAGTGCAGCACTTTAATCACTACGACAAATTATTCATTAGAATGGTTTCTTTTGAAGTTGAGAACAATCTAACTAATTTGTGTTCTTTTATCTAATATAATATATTTTTTTCAAATATTGTTTTGTTATTGCATTAGTTACTATTATCTTTTTACATTTTTTTTTATTGTTATTTTACAAAGATCATAAAAAGTTTGACATTTGACGTTTATAAATAACATTAAAAAATAACTTTGAAAGTAATGTAAAACTTAATATCAAACTTTGGATGAAGTTTTGTATATTGCGGAAATTTACATAATGTACAAAATTTAATAAACAACATAATCAAAGTAAATGAATGGTTTTAAGCACATAAGACTCATGTAAAAAATTTTGAATCTATTTTATAATAAAAAGTTTAGTAATTATTCATATTTATATAATAAATTACTTGTAAACAATTTAAAAACAAATTATTTGTAAATAATCGGTTTATTTTTAAAAATAAGTTACTTTTAAATAGAGACTCTTATAGACTCATTGTTTAAATAGTATTACTAATTTTATTAGTTATACTCGTATAAATAGTATTAATAAATTTAAATAGTACACTATTTGTTTAAAAAATATTCTATTTAAACAGTATAAGTGTATAATAGTCTCTATTTAAAAGCAGACTCTGTTTTAAAAGTTTTGAATGATTATAAAATTTATTACAATGAATTCATTTAAAACCTTTTTGGTATTCATTTAGTTTTTGAATTCGTTATTATAATTGGTATTGGTAAATCTTTAATATTCATATTATTACTGTTAACATAATAATAACAATAACAATAACAACATTGATAACAATGATCATAACAACAACAATAACAAAAATGATAAAAATAATAAAATATAATTAATATAATAGTAAAATAACAATACTACTAGTAGTATTTGTATAAATAATAACAGTAATAACAATAATAATTAATATTATTATTATTTTTTTAATATAAAAATTATTATTTAGAGTATAGTGGCGTTAAAAAAAAATTTCATTACCATTACGGTAGTTAAAATGTTAAAATTATTTGGTATGAATTTGTTCTGGCAAAAAATATGAGCATTGAAAAGCTTGGAGCTCAATCATCTGCTGCTGTTTCTTCAGTTATTATTCCAACTTTTTTAAATTCAGATTCAGAGGTATATATTTAGATTTATTGAATTTTTACTTTATGTTTCAATGTTTTTGCTTCAATTTAATTAAAAGCCAGTTATAAAAGATTACCAAAGTATTATTTACTATTTAAATTAGTTTTAAATATAGTTTTAAATTGCGTTTAAAAAAAAAATGGTTTTTTAATGGAATTTGATTATGACGCGATGATTAATTATTTGACAGGAGCTACTATTGATGGATGAGAATTTAAGGTTATAATCCAAATCTTTATTAACATTTAAATTATTTGTTGTTAAAATAAACATATGTTACTATGCAATTTATTAAAAGCAATAATTTTACAGAATATATCTCAAATAAAATTGCAAAGAAAAAAGGATATCTTGGTAGAATAAGCAAAAATTCAACTCAATGGTCCAAAAAGATAATTTTTCAAACTATAATTGCTCCCCACTATAAATATTGTGCTTCTATTTTTCTTGATGTCAACACTAATAACTTGAATCTCCATGAAATCTTCAAAAAAAATGCAATGAGGATTATATAAAAGTGTGACTAGTCAACTCACAAAACAGAAATGTTAAATTTGCTTGGTTGGATCAGTGTAAAAAATAGAATTATTTTTAAATCACTCACAATTTTACATTTACTGAAAAATAATATATTTATACCGTTCCATTCAAAAAATAGCGAATCACATGAACATTACACTAGACAAACTAGTTATTTTCTTAAATTCAGCTGCTGCAGAAGTCATTGTTAGCTGGGCAGAAGTCATTGTTATTGTTTAGTTTGAAACTATACCAAGAAGTAGTTAGTGGATTTGTTCAACTGGAATACAAAAAATTCAGAAAAAAAACTGCTTTAAACACTAAAGAATTATCAACTTATATAGCGAACATTTATTTTGTAATTAGAAACTTTTAATTTGTAAAAGTTATTAAAAAGCATTAAATTGCTAAATAAATTTAAAAAAAAAAAAAAAAATATGTGAGCAGTTCATAAAGAAGCAAAAAAACAAGTTTTTTTTATTTTAGTGTCTTCTGTGTTTTTTTTTTCCATAATTCTTTATTAAATAAAATTTAAATTTTTCTAATAGAGTGAAAATGAATGTGGCGATGTATATGAAGAGTTAGTGTTTCATCCAGTTTTAAACAAAGGTAAGTTCATAGTTTTTATCAATTTTTTTCTAGTCAGTTCTAGCATGTCTACATGATGTAAACATGCAATAATGTTAGCAGCAACTATTATAAAGTAATGAGACATAGCTATTGCTTAAGATGTCAAAGTGATTTAACTGACTATCTAACTGACAATAAGTGACTATGATACTTAAAATTATAAAATAATTTTTTTATTACCACCAAGTTGTTGCAATATATGTTCTACAAATATGCATATATTAATCAAGTGGAAAAAGATCCTGTGATACCCCTTTTTTGACTGAATCTTGTTCCTGTAATAGCCAAGTAGAGAATCAAGCAAGTCGACTCCCCCCATGAGCTTGTTGTAGATAGTGACTACTCCCGGACAGGAAATGTTGATATGACACATATCTTTTCTTGAAAATCTTCTAACCTCAATTGAAGGTTCACTTCCAATAAAATTGGACATCAAAGTTACAACTTTGTTGTCAAACCAGGAAACTACCGATACATCAACTCTGTCAACCTTGGCAACATGTTCTGTAAATGCTCCGCGACCCCTTTGCTTCATTTCCTTATCTGACAAGACTAGGCATTTTCCAACACGGTTCCTACATGCAGTTCCAACCATTTGAATTCCCCTCTTGTACATATAAACATTTAAACCAATGCTATTAAAGCAATTGTCAACATACAATTTATGATTAGTGTCATCGGGCAGGATTCGGTCTAGGCGCATGACAACGTTACTACTTGCCCCAAGGTCTGGTTCATTCTCAAAGCTTTAAACCCCCATTTGTGTGGTTTTTTAGGGTTGTATTGTTTGATTAAATGTCTCCCTTTGAACGGAATAATCTGCTCATCAACCGCCAAATTTTCTTCAAATGGAATACTGTTCAGCTGTTCATTCATTTTGTTTATGAGAGGGCGTATCTTGAAAAACTTATCGTCTTTGTCAGCAGAGTTGTTGTCAGCAAAATGAATAATACTTTTTAATTTTTCAAAGCGGTTGACGGGCATAATATTAGCTACATGAGCAATTCCAATGGGAGGCAACCAATAATCTCTTGTGCTTGGGTGTTTGACAACAGACATATACAAAACACATGCAACAAAACTAATTATATTTTCCTCTTTTACAGCAACTGGTTTTTCAGGATTGGTTTGAATGGAATACAACGTTGTCTGATAAGCAATTTCTTGAAAAAGCTCTTTTGGAAAAATCCGATAAAAGCATGACAGTTCTGAACCAAGACAATCCAATAACTCGTCCATTTTTTGTTGGTAGTTACCTTTAAATTTGTGGTCTTCTTGTTAATTTGGAAGACTTTTAACTTTCCACAATAGCTGAGATTTTTTTGCAGGCTTTTTTCCATTTGCATTTGGTTTATTGGTAGCTTGCACCACTGTTGCACCTTCTTTTTTACCTGCTCTGCCATTTGCTCTTCCTAATATTGAAAGTAACTGATTGTCATTGCTGTCAGCATTCTCATCACTGCTATCAACTTCCTCACTGGACAAAGAAGGTATTGGCAAAAATAGTTCGCAATCAGTTATATTTTCTTCATTGCTGGAATCTCCACCTGAGGAGCATAGATCTGTGTCGTCATCAGGAAATTTGATCAAGACAGGCGCTTGTATCCTGTGGATACCAAAAGGCTTTCTACCATAGAAAGAAGTTATCTTGATTGCTAAAGATTAGAAGAAATAATAAAAACGTTTTATAACAAAAGAATTAACAATAAATCAAAAATATGAAATTAAAATTTTTTGCTTTAGATGCTCGATGTATCATATCTGATACACTTACAAAAAGAGTTGCTGAGGAATGAAAGTTTAAGAAAATAGGTAAATAAAAATACAAGAGGACTACCAATAGGTATAAGAAACTTTGGGAATTTTTGTGGGTTTATGATTGAAAGGAATCTTTCTCAACAAAATGATGTACTAACAATAGTTAGTTGATTTGCTGCCGGATGCCATTTTGATAATATGAGAAATAAAATTGAAAGTAAAATTTGCAAAAAACATTTTAAGTACAGTGGCCACACTCACTTAAATATTGCACGCTTTAAATAAACTTAATTCAAATTTAAAATTCCTGAGCGTTCGACTAGAGATACACAATTTATAAACTGTATCATATATGATACAGTATGCAGAAAAGGGTTAAATTTGTTAGCGAAAAAATAAAAAATAAAACAATAAACTTACCATTACAAAAGTAATAACACTCTAGTCATTAACTGCATTACAAAAGTAATAACACTATAACAGTGTTATTACTTTTATAAGGCACTTATAACTTTTAAAATTCATCCTTCGTTCAAGAAAAATTAGTATTCTCAAATTTTAATTGAAGTAAAAAAATATCTAGAAGAATAAAGTGGATGTTTAAATAATATTAAAACTAAAGTAACTTATAAAAACGTGACAAACAACATTATGAAAACGTATCGTATTAAAAGTTTAGCATTATGAAAAACATTACTAATAGACTGTAAAAACGTGCATTAGTTTTAAAATTAACCAATAAAAAATTTTTATTGGTTGATTTTAAAATTAGTGTGAGTTTTTACATAACGTTTTTCATAATGCTATACTTTTTTTAAAGTACTTTTTTATTACATATTTTTTTATATATTTTTTTATATTTTTTTATATATTTTTATATATTTTTTATACATTATTATATATTTTATTACATATTACATTTTATTACATACTTTTTATAAAGTACTTTTTTATTACATTGTTATGTGAAAGTTCCTAAAATTTTAATAATTTTTGAATATCCGCTTTATTTTTTCTAGATGCTTTTCTACTTTAATAAATGTTTGGAATTAATAATGTTGTTCGAACAAAAAATGAATTTTAGAAGTAATAAGTGCTTTATAAATGTAATAACACTATTATAGTTTTATTACTTTTATAATGCAGTTAGTGACTAAAGTATTATTACTTTTGTAGTCATAAGTTTATTGTTTTTTTTTTGTTTTTTGTAACTTTCTCGCTAGCAAACTTTTAATAATTTGCTCCTTATAAACAAAGTACACAGTTTTGCATGAACTAAAATTTTGAAAACCTAATATTTTACCAGAGTTTGCAAATCGCGATCGTATAATTTAACTCTTGATATAAACTTGTTACATTATATTTATACAAATATATTTTACAAACAGATGACGATACATATTTTCTTTAAAAGAAAAAACACATAAATATTTTTATAAACACATAAAAATGTTTTTTTTTGCTTTTACTTAATGAATTTTGTTTTTTTTTTGCCGATAATAATAACCACTAAGAAAAAACAAAAATAAAAACAACATATAAATTATTTAAACTATTATTATTGTTTTCTATTTAAGTTTACTTTAATTTCTTATGTAGTTATTAAATTTAAAACAATTTTTTAGCAACGTATATAATATAACTTGCGCAAACGGCCATGATCATGTTCTGTAACTTGAAAAACGTTTTCGTGGTCGTACGAGACGAAAAACATAAATATAAATAAATATATATATATATATATATATATATATATATATATATATATATATATGTATATGTATATATATATATACGTATATATATATATATACATATATATATATATATATACATATATATATATATATATACATATATATATATATATATATATATATATATATATATATATATATATATATATATTCACATATATTTTATTTATTATTACATATTTAGACATTAAAACACCAGAAGAAACTAAAGAATATAATTTTAATACAAATAAGGATAGTGGGATACTTGTTGATAGTTGTTATAAATTCAATGAAGAGCCAGGTAAAAATAATTTTAATAGTTTTTATAATGAATTTAATATAAAATTGATAATAGTTTAGTTAACTAATGTAAAAGAGAGTGTGTCGCCATGAATCATAGTTGGGTTTTTTGTTTTGTATTTATTTTCTTTGTATATTTCATAGCATATAGAAATAACACTGGTCTGGAAAAGCTTTTGTTTAATCTCGAGTTGTATGAAAAAATAGTTGTATGATTAAATCTAATGCAATATATATATATATATATATATATATATATATATATACAGGCTGGCCAGAAAAGCGTGCAATTTTAAGTTTTTATATGACCACGCAAATAATATTTTGTTTTGATGAATTAACCATTGTTTTCAAAAAAAGCACTAAAAAAATTGTTTTTTAATTACGTTGAAAATAAATAACTTTGTTGTGTAATCAATTTCAAATATTAAATTTAATTTTTCCAAATTAGAAAAAATAAATTTGATCAATATTCAAGTATATTAAGCTAAACGCTTTCAAATTTAAAAGATAAAAATTTAGTTTATAGCTTACTTTTTTACATTTGTTTATGGTTTTAGGTCGGCATATGGTCAGACTATTGTATCAAATAATTTTTGCCGACCTGATGCCTACCTCAAAAATATTGAGGAAAAAAATGAGGTCGGGAATAATTTGCTGACCTCAATCTTTTTGAGGTCGGCATCAGGTTGGCATTGTATCAAATAATTTTTATCAAATATTTTTGATACAAAGGTCTGACCATAAAACATAGAAATGAGGTCAGCAATTTTTTGCCAACCTCAAACACTATCAGGTTGGTATTGCCGAATGCCAAGGGTGATATATATATATATATATATATATATATATATATATATATATATATATATATATATATATATATATATATATATATATATATATATATATATATATATATATATATATATATATATATGCAGGCCTTGTTTTAAAGCGTTACGCCTAGAGCGATTTACGTACGCCTTGAGCGCTTTTTACGTACGCGTAGAGCTGTTTTGGTTAAGCTACTTTTTATCATTTTTTAACTTTTAAATTAGCGGTAACATAAAAGAAGTAATTAATTTTCAAAAAAACCACATTAACTTTTAAATAACGTTATGTAAAGGTATTTATTAAAAAAAAGAATTTACTTACTAATAATTATTGTAACTTTTCATTGCGATATATCTTTCCTTTTTATAGCAATTAATTTGACGCTAAACTTTTTATCCAAATATTTAGCAACATGAAAAATTGTTTGTCAATCTTTAACTACAAATTTTTTGCAATGTTTTTAATAAAAAGTAGTAATTTTTTAAAGTTTTTAGTAAAAAACTTTTAAAAAATCTATATTCCATATTTATTAATACAGAATATAAAAGTTTTTTGTAATATAGATTTTTTATGAATTTTTTACTGAATTTGTAATAAAAAACATTTGCAAAAAAATTTGTAATTAAGAATTGACATTTTTTTTTAATAAAATCTCAAAAAATGTCTTAATATTTTTGTTATCATGATAACAAAAATATCAAGACATTTTTTCGAGATGTTAAAAAAAATGTCTTTGCTTTTCTTATTAGTTTAATAGTATATAGCTTATAGTTAGTTAAATAGTATATAGCTTTTCTTATTAGTTTATTAGTATATAATTTAAGTTATGCGGGGGGAGGGGGTCGGCACAGAAAAAAAATTACCTGTTACTCGCAATATTTGAATAAAGACAATTTGTTAAAATTCTTCTGCGTGCGATTCAATAAGTTTTTTTTTTCATAAATCAATTTATAATATAAGGTAAAGAAATCATGAGTAGACTACAACATCTGCTGATGACACTAATATTACGTTGAATATATTTATATAACGGAGGTTTTATTATGCACGCGCACATTTCAGGTTCCGTTAAATAAATACTAAAGCACGTTTTAGTTTAATGACAGTCTCCATTTTTTACTAATGAATATGTATTTTTCTTTATAAAACAAAACAAACTAGTATATAAAAACCTTCTATATTTCTATTATCTCTAAATTGTTTAAAGTTCGAATATGGATTGTATTTTGAAGGACAAAAGATTTACTTTAAAAACTTTTAAATCTTGGGACTTTGCAGATGCTTTGCCGATGCGATGATCACAGAAAAAGAGAAGACTTACATTATTAAAATCAAATGTAAGTTATGTGATCTTCATCAAAATAAAATATTATCCAAAAACAATAGTGCCATAAGGGCAACTGCCCAACGGTTTATAAATAATACAAGTCATGTTAAAATATTTTAACATGTTACTATATTGTAATTAAGTTGATATTTAATTAAAAATAAAAATATAGTTCAATAAATAAATTAAATTTATTCTTAACAAAGATTACCTCATATTTATTCTTTTTTTTATTTTATTAAGTTAAATTGCTTACAAACGAAAAAAGAAAGAGTTTTGTAATTATACGTAGAATGAAAATACTTTTGAGTTTGTTTATAAGTTAAGGAACTTAATTTTTAATAAACAAATTTTTACGAACGTTTATTATAAACAGATACGATTCAAATTATTAAATATACTTAAATTATTTCAGATGAGTATTTTTTTAAGTTTGCACGATTAAAGTTTGGCGTAGAAGTATTTGTTTTTTTGTTTTAAGAATAATTAACAAAAGAGTTTGCATAGTTAAGACTTTTATATTTAATTTAATTTTTTTTTTAATTTCCTAAAATTAAAAAAAAAAAGATTTAATCGTCGAAAACGATTTTTCTCTATAGCTCTGTTTCTTTGTGATTTGTTTAAAAAGTTAAATATTTTTACAATAACATAAAAACTTTATGAATTAAATTCCAAGCGAACACGTTCTAAACTACGTATCAAAAATATGCACAAAGCAGGCAAAACTTTTTTATATTTTTATAAAACGCAAGTTTGAAACGCTTTTAAAAATTTTAAAAATATTTAAAAACTTAAATTTTTCTTTGCTAGTCAAAACAAAATCGTTGTTTAAATAATTAACATGGGTTTGCGTTTATCAATGTTAATATTTTTTGTTTACTCTAGAAATTTTTAAAAATAAAAAAAATCATTATTATTTTTTATTCAATAACGATTAAAAACAATTATTCAAAAACGAATTTCAGAAATAATTAATATATATATATATATATATATTTTACTAAATAATATTGAACTAAAATTAATAATAAAATAACAATTGAAAACATTACAAAATTTTCATAATAAATTTATATTTAAAACGTTTATAGTTTATATTTGAGTTAATTGTTAAATTGAACTAGTTTGCGGTTATTTATTTATTGCGGTAGTTAAAACACTTAACGTCTATAAAAAAAAATAAAGATAATTTTATGATGTCAAAATCGCGTTAGGCTAATGCATTAAGCACTTTTTTATTTAAAACAAGGCCTGATATATATATATATATATATATATATATATATATATATATGTTTATATATATATATATATATATATATATATATATATATATATATATATATATATATATATATACAACCCTTATATATATATATATATATATATATATATATATATATATATATATATATATATATATATATATATATATATATATATATATATATATATACATATATATATATATATATACAGTACAAAAAAAATTATTCATAAATTTAGACGCACGATACATTAGAAGGTGTAATTTATGAACTAATCAATATTTTGTGTATCCGCCTTTTGCTTTAATACAACTAAGAACTCTTCTAGGCATAGACTCAACAAGATTTTTATACATCGCTTCTGGGACCCCATACCAGGTCTCCTTAAGGAGTTCCTTCAGCTGACCAAGTGTGGAAATTTGAACCTTTGCTAATTCATGATCAATCCAAGCCCAAATGTTTTCAATCGGGTTCAAATCAGGTGAATATGGAGGCCACGGTATTGTCATAATATTATTATCGTTGAACCACTCCTTTGTATAGTATGCAGTATGTGCAGTAGCGCTATGTTGTTGAAGTTTCCATGGTTTATCATTGAGCATAAGCAGGTCAATTGATGGAATTAGGTTGTTTTCCAGTACTTCTACGTATATTCTGGAGTTGATTCTTCCGGTGTATGTTTGGCACATACCAACACCTTTGTAATTGAAGCATGACCAGATTCCTATCGAGCCTCCTCCACTTTGTACAGTTGGTCTAATGTACCTGGCGTAATACTTTTCGTGAGCCATTCTTTTGACTGTTATGTTAGATTTGCGATTGATAAGCTCAAAGTTACTCTCATCACTCCACATAATGTTTTTCCATTGTTCTATTGTCCAATACCTTCTTTCACGACACCATTTTAGTCTCCTTTGTTTATCATATGGACGCAGAAGCGGTTTCTTCAAAGCAGTGTAGACTCCAATCTTGTATTTGATAAGTATTCGGCTGACTGTGCTTTGAGAAATAGATGTATTTCGCGTTGTATTGAATTATGTGGTCAATTCTTTGTAACTAATTCTTGGATTAGCTCTGACAGCTCTAAAAAGAACACTATCGTCCTTTCTCGTGGTTGACAACGGTCTACCTGGCCTCGTTTTCTCGCTGGCACCACCAGTGTGAAGAAAGTTTTGTTTCGTTGTCCGAACGCATTTCTCAGACTCCAATTAACTTTCGTTGTCCGAACGCATTTCTCAAACTCCAATTAACTTGGCGATTTCTCTATTACTTTTGGTTCCTTCTTTGATGTGCGCAATAATTTGCCATCTTTCACCTTGAGTGATACGTCTTTTGCCCATTTTTTACGTTTTTTTAGTGCAAAACTAACTTAATTTTTGTTTATTTATTAAATAATGATTAAATAATTCCAGTTAAGTCATATTTATTTAAGGTTTTTTGACAAAATCAATTAATTTAGGCCTATTAATGAGAAATATAAGAAAAAAACTACTAATTAACTATCAATTAACAAGATATAAGACTTTTTTAATTGTGCGTCTAAATTTATGAACAAAATAAAATCAAGTTTATCAATTAACTTTTTTGTGTTAATCGGTATAAAATGAGTAATAAACATCCTGTAAAAAAAATTAAGGTACTCTATAATAGAGTTTTATTTCCTCTTTTAAACTATATATCAAACATAGCGGTAGCACTTTTATTTCATTTTTATTTTGAGTATTTTCTTACATATATGAAAAAAAAAATGAATGCGTCTAAATTTATGAAAGCTACTGTATATATATATATATATATATATATATATATATATATATATATATATATATATATATATATATATATATATATATATATATATATATATACACACATATATATATATACATATATATATATATATATATATATATATATATATATATATATATATATATATATATATATATATATATATATATATATATATATATATATATATATATATATATATAATACATATATATATATATATATATATATATATATATATATATATATATATATATATATATATATATATATATGTATATATATATATACACACATATATATGTATATATATATACACATATATATACACATATATATACATATATACACACACATATATATATATATATATACAGGCCTTGCGATAAAGCGTTGGGCAATGTGAATTTTACGTCGTCCAAGAGCGATTTTGCGTGTAGCTAGGGCTATTTGTGTCGAGCAAAAAAATTTTTGTTTGAGTATATTTAAAAATATTTTTGAGCGGAATTTTAATGAAGTAATTTACGATTATTTTAACATTTAATAAAGTATTTTAAAAACCGCACGCTGTTGATACAAAAGTTTGAATTAAAGAAAAATTAAATATGCTCATTATTTACAAGTAGAAAAAATTAAGATTAAAAAAAAAAAAAATTTATCTGAATTTTATCTGAAAAAAAATCTTTTTAAGCTAACATTTTAATAAAATTATTATACAAAGTTGTCGATAAAATAGAACAAAAATACTTTCTTTTAGTTTTAGATTTTTAACTTAAACAATCATTTTACGGGGGTTTGTTAGCTTTTAAAATTATTCCATAGATTTAAAAATATTTATTAACTGTTAGACGTATTTAAAGTATTTAAGAGTAATATGAGAAAATATTTTAAAAATTGGTAAGTGCAAAAAAAAAAAATTAAAGGATTAATATTAAAACGTATTCTACTTGATTCAATAAAAAAGTACAGCTATTAAAATTTTTGTAAAAAGTAACTCTAAAAAAAAATTACTTAAATAATAACAATTGCTTTTTTGTTAGAAGTTACCGAAACTCAACGAAGCGTGCTCAAGAACAGCTGCTGAAAAATGGAATGTCAATAGTTTTTCGAATAATTTATAATAATAATTTTTAAGAATAATTTTTTCGCTGAAATATGTCTTTTATACCTATAAGATTTTTATTCTAACATTTTCTTTTATTTTATTTTACCAAAAATAAAATTCTTTGTAAACATTAAAAATCTATTCAAAACGTTTGTTAAAGTTTTTTAGCAATACGAGTGATTGTGCTTATCAACCGCTTTATGAAAATAAATAAAAATAAATAAATAAAAAAATATTATATCAAATTGCTAGTAAAAATATTAGCTATTGCACATTTTTAAATTGTACAATATTAAATTTTTTAGTTTATTACTCGCTGACTTTTTAGAAAGAAAAAATAATTATTTGAAAAACTTTAAATTACATATTTGATAAAAAAAAATTAAATATTAGCATATTTTATAATCTTTTTTAAATATTTAGTTATAATGTTTTTTATTCGTTTAGTATAGACAAAACGTGTCAAACGTCGAGAAAATAAACACATTTTTTTACATTGTAAAAAACGAAACATTCCAAAACATTTTTAAATAATAACATTTCTACATAAATAATTTAAAGTAGTTTTGCGGTAATTAAGTAAATTGGTGCAGTTAATGTCGATAAATATGAAAAGCAAATAAAAAGAATTTAATGACGTCAAAAATCACGTTGTGCTTATGCGTTGCGCAGTTTTTATTCATCACAAGGCCTGTATATATATATATATATATATATATATATATATATATATATATATATATATATATATATATATATATATATATATATATATATATATATATATATATATATATATATATATATGTATTATATATATATATATATATATATATATATATATATATATATATATATATGTATTATATATATTTTTATATATATTTATATCTTCCTTTAGTTCGTAAGGATTCTAATAGTCACATGCTTGGCCTGGGCATGACTTTTGTAAAAATTCATCCAATTGTCAGGAAACTAGGTTTAAATCCACAAACTGTTCTTTTATGTGTTTTCATTTAGTACTCTTTCATTTTGTTTTATATTGCTTTATAACATTAATTTTATTTATCCAAAGTTCATTATCCTGTCATTTAGTCAAGTTTACTGTAATTTAAGCTTCTGCATTTTTTATTTATTTTTTGACAAATAGATCATTGTTTAAAAATCTATTTCTTTAATAAAAATAAAATATGCTATAAACATTTTGAAATCAATTTTATATTGTTTGATTTAAACAAAGTCATTTAAACGAATTAATAGTTTCTGTTTCATTTTTAGATAAAATAATAAATATTTACTTTTAGGTCAAGTAAATTTTATTAAATTATTTTGCTATTTCTCCCAGAAATTCTCACATCTAAAATGGCATTGTTTGCTAATGATATTACCATTTATTCTTGTCTTGATTAAAAGACAGCACTTTTTTATTGCTTGGAGAGGGCATTTGAGCTTAAAAAGGATCTCCATCACCGAGAGCCCCATGCTTTAGCAGAACTACAGCATGGGGCTCTCAGTGGCATGTAAACTTTAACTCAGATAAAACTTTTTTTCAAGCTAATCATTGTTGCAATAATCTAGATCTTCCTATATTAATATGGACACAGCTCTTTTCTTGTATATATTATATAAATATATTTAATTTAATGCATAATATATTTAATTTATTTAATATAAATTTAATAATTTTGATAATCATACCATTTCTGTAATTTTTAAATGATTAAACAAGCAAACAAAGTTATATTAGGTTTGTTTGCTTAATGTTTAAAGTTTTAGAAATTTTATTTTAATCAGATGATTCTTTTTAAGGATATTTTAAAATCGTGTAAAGAGTTGCATGCAAAGGCCAGAAGTGAAATCCGAAAACCCCCTAAAAATATACTTTATTGCTAGTTCATTAATTCCTGTATTACTTTGTTATATTATATATAGATATATTATATATAAACACATTTTGGGGATATGAAAAGTTATAAATATATATTTAGACTGGAATATACAAGATGACTATCAGAAAAGTCACTTTTTTTCAAATAATGGAATATTGATCAATGATTGTTATGAATTTGATGAAGAAAATGGTAGTTATAATTTAATGTTTTGAAACTTTTTTTAAAAAAGTTAAGATTTAAATATTTTTGGTTTAATCCTAATTTTATTTCACAACTTATGTATCATCAAAAAATATATCACTTAATCAAAAGTAGTTAAAAGTAGCTCATACTCAAAGTCATACTATTAGTTGCTAGCCCTATTTCATTCATTTGACTTTTTGGTTAGTTTATCTATATTGTGCAGTGCCAGATTTAGGGGTGGGCGGGGGGGGGGTTATGGGGGCTATAGTCCGGGCCCCAGAATTTTTAGGGGCCCCAAAAATTTTAGAGGACCTTTTTTTTTTTTTAGGCATTTTTAGGCTCTGGCCCATAAAAAGGTCTCCAAAAACAAAAATAGCCCTGGGCCCCAAGAAGTCACTTAATCTGCCACTGACATTGTGGGTCTTGTTTGGTTATTCTATCTACATTGTGTATCTTGTTTTGGTTAGTCTATCTTTTGTGTGTTTTGTTTTTTAAAGCAGTACATAAAAACAAGTCTTTTTAAATTTTTTCTCCCATTCTTTTTTAGAAGCTCTTTCCACTCAAACTTCAAAGAGTTTTGATTCTTCTATATGTGGAGATATTTCTTCTATATATGGTAACTTGAATTTTAAAGACTGTTTGAAAAATTCAGACATTCCAACAGAATCAGAGCTTGATAAAATAATTGAACAACTTCCGAATTCATATAAAAAGAATGAAAGTTTATTTGATGATTCTGATAATCTTTATGAATCTAACAGTAGTGCTTCATCTCTTCTTGAAAAACTTGAATCTACGATGGTTCAGTTAAAAAAAGAAAACAACAACAAGTTAGAATTCTTAGGCGCTGCAGAAAATTTTTTTACGATAGAATCCGATTTTTTACAGGTAAGATTTTTCATTTACAGAAAATAATTTTATGTTTTCCATAGTGAATAATGTACAAGGTGTGCTCAAAAACTAAGGTGACTTTATATTTTAAAGATAAAATATTTATTTATTTATCAATATTTATTTTGTCCCCTTCAAAGTAATCCCCCTCAGATACACTACACTTATGCCAATGGTTTTTCCAATCCTTAAAGCACTTCTCATAAGCACTTTTTGGTATAGCCTTGAGCTCTTCCAGCGATGCAGTCTTTATCTCTTCAATCGTTGCAAATCTCCGTCCTTTCATAGGTCTCTTTAGTTTTGGGAAAAAGTAAAAGTCACATGGGGCCAAATCTGATGAATATGGTGGCTAAGGCATGATTGTGATGTTGTTTTTAGCTAAAAAATCTCTCACAAATAAAGATGAGTTAGCAGGGGCATTATCTTGATGCAAAAGCCATGAATTGTTTTTCCACAGTTCTGGACCTTTTCTTCGTATTGCTTCTCGCAAATAGCGCATAACTTCAAGATAATACTACTTATTGACCGTAAAACCCTTTGGTAAAAACTCCTAATGCACGACGCCATGGTAATCGAAGAAAACAATGAGCAAAACTTTGACATTTGATCGAACTTGGCTCACCTGGCTCTTCCATTAGGACAATTGAACTTTGGTTTCGATATCATAACCATATATCCATGATTCGTCACCAGTTATGACCCTTTTGAGGTCATTCAACAGGTCTTGAGCGATGCTCATGCGATGGTTCATTTGGTCAAAATTGAGCAATTTTGGAACAAACTTGCTGACACACATCCATGCTCAAAACGTTAGCATAAATTTCATGGCACGAGCCAAGCGATATACCAACATCATCAGTAACTTCTCTGATAGTGATTTGACGATTTTCCAAAACAATTTTCTTCACTGCTTGAACGTTTTCATCAGTTGTTGATGTGGTTGGGTGTCCAGAGCGAGGCTCGTCATTGGCATCTTCCTGGCCATCTTGAAAGAGTTTGTACCACTTGTAAACATATTTTTTTACTCAGAACAGTTTCACCGTATGCCACTGTCAACATTTCAAGTGTTTTGGAGCACTTTATTTTATTTTTTACACAAAATTTGATGCAAATCTTTTGATCCAAATTTTTCGATAGCTAAAAATCGCCGAGCATGCAAAACACTTATAACCTTTACACCTCTCACAACCAAGCAAAAAATGCTATACACTTGAAACTTGGTACAGATGTTCGGGAAGAGTGTACCAACATGACATAACAAAAAAATCCTTAATCAAAGTACTTTGCCCGCAAAATTTGAAAAGTCACCTTAATTTTTGAACACCCCTCGTATAGTTGAAATTTTGTGTTTTTGTGATTAAAACTCATAAAAGTATTTTTTGATGTTATACTGCATGCATCTTGCAGATTATATTGCATAAAAACAAGAACAGTATATACAGTAATTGGTTTGCGATTATTGAACAAAAGCTGTTTTAGCCAATATTTATAAATAAATTAGAATTTAAGTAGTAGGGGTTGTCGGCAAATTGTCATGTTTTAAGAGGTTTGTTTAGTTTAAATTTATAAATGTATTCCCCAGTGGCATCCATTTTATAAGTGTATTACGCAGTGGCATCCATTTTATAAATGTATTACGCAGTGGCATCCATTTTATAAAAGTATTACGCAGTGGCATCCATTTTATAAATGTATTACGCAGTGGCATCCACAAAGGCATTTGATTTTTTTGAAATTAAGAATAAAAGTTTTTGAAAAATAAAGGAAATGAAAAAGTAATAAATATGCAGATAATATCTTATCAAATACAACAATACTAAACAACAATTTCCTTTGGATAATTATTAAGATATTTGTTGTTGTAATATGTTGTTGTTTATAATTTTGTATAGTATTATTTGGACAATCATTATTTTATTACTCATAACGATGATTAAATTAAATAGTACAAGATTTAAATTCTTTTCCTAATTAATTATTGTTATTCAAAAAAATGTTTTAAATATGATTGTGTACATATATATATATATATATATATATATATATATATATATATATATATATATATATATATATATATATATATATATATATATATATATATATATATATATATAAATATATAAATATATATATATATATATATATATATATATATATATATATATATATATATATATATATATATAAATATATAAATATATATATATATATATATATATATAAATATATATATATATATATATATATATAATATATATATATATATATATATATATATATAAATATATATATATATATATATATATATATATATATATATATATATATATATATATATATATCCCACCACGTCCCTGGTAGTACCGCGCTCAACTCGTTTCTTCGCGCAGAGGCCTTGCTCGTCAAGGTTCGTGTTTCGGAGTTATAGAGTTGAGAGAGGGTTATAACCTTAAATAAGTAGCCTCCTCGTCTGTAGTGGCCTTCTCGACCTTGAGGAGGTGAATTAAAATAATATATATATATATATATATATATATATATATATATATACATATAATATATATATATATATATATATATATATATATATATATATATATATATATATATATATATATATATATATATATATACATATTCATGCAATATGAATATGTGTAAAATATGAATTTATATTTGAAGATGCCTTTAAAAATGACACCTTAACAGGTAGCCACATCTCCTTTACATATCTTCTTCTAATATCCTCTAATGTACTTTTTTTTTCCTAAAATATTGAAAATTTAACTCCACTTTAACTCCTCTTTTTTATTTTTATATTTGTTTTTTTTTTTTTTTTTTTTGTTTCTTGATTATAGTAAAGTGTTAAATACCCATTCCTGGTCTGCAAAACTAGTCAAGGCCTAAAAAGGCATTAGGTAGTAAATAAATTTAGCAAATCAATGTCATTTAAGATAAAAAATTGACTGAAAGTAACCAGGTCGTTAATGTTAGTTGCTTACCCACATTTTAAGTTGTGCATCTTTATTTTTTATAAATTTTTTTGCATTCTTGCATGTTCTAGTCATTTTTCCTTATAGGGCTAAGTGTAGACTAGAAATTATTTGTGTAAATAAAACTAATAATGTAAACTATTGATAACATTCACTTTTCTACTTTCAGATAAAGCACATGGATATATGTGCTTTATCTTAAAGTAGAAAAGCCATTGTTTTTTCACTTGAATTATAACCTTATTTTATTAATAAAATAAGCTCTTTTTTTTCAACTACAACTTATTATCAAATATAAAAGAGCAATTTGCAAATACTTTAAAACCTTCTGCTTTTAATATGTAGTAATTATTTAGATTTTATTTGTTACAGTAGCCTAAAAACTATAGATCATTTGAAAGTATTTTAAAATACCGCCCTGTAATTAAATGTAATTTTAAACCGTGTTACAAATAATTTAAAGTAATATAAGAATAATAAGTTATAGATAGAATCTAAATTTGGTATTTGAAAAAGATTTTATTTTCTTATAATTTATTTCTTAAAACTTATATTAAACATAATCTTATGTAAATCACAAATTGTTTATTTTCACGTATTTAATGTAGCATTTTTGATAAAGATGACTTAAAAGATTGCCAGTTATGAATCCTGAAAGCGAGATAAAAAAAGAAAATTCCAAAGAACTGGAACGAGGTTCGAGGAAAGCTAGGTTCGAGGTTCGAGGAAAAAAACTAGATAAATAAGAGTTTTTGGAGCACTTAAGAACAGTCATAGTAAACGAATGAGACTTTATTGAATGACAAGTAACACAAAAATGAATTTTAGCCGATGGCACAAGAGGCGCTAGCTCTTTAGAGCAGTGCCTAATATAGTATTTGTAGAAAAAAGAAAGAGAAGCAACATTAATAAGAGCAGGTCCAAATAGATCAGGAAATTAGATATTTGTAAATGTAATTTATGTTCATAAATGTATTACATGTGAAGAACTTTACACGTGTATTGAATTAATAAGAACCAAAAATTTTTTAATACATTTGTAGTTCTCTTAATAAAAAAAGAGTTCTCTTAATCAAAAAAACCTCAACCTTTTTATAAGAAAAAAAAAGTTTTTAATTTGTTTTTGCATATTTTAATTTAATATACAGGGATTATCTTTTTCTGGATATTTCCAGAATTCCTGATATTTTTCTTAACTTTTAGTTTTTCCGGATATCCAAAACATTTTCCATACATACAAGTTTAGCTGTATATATTTGTTTTTTATGCTATTTCACTCATCACACATACAAAAATTATTAACTTAGGAAAAAACTTTTTAAACAACTCAGCTAAAAGCAAAATTATAATGAAAGTAAGGGAAAATATATTCCGAATTTTTTTTTGTCACATAAATAATATTGAAAGATAATTTAGATATTCCATAATAAAAAAGTTTTCTTTTAGCATAAAACTATTGAATGTACGTAAAATGCAAGTTGTAAAATGCTTCTTTACTAGGCCTGTCTTCTTAACAAGGTCTTTCTAAAAAATATTTTTTTCGACAAATTTAGTTCTATTACTTTATCTCTAAATCCTTAAGTAAAATTTGTAAAAAAATTAAATAATAATTTAGTATTTTTGTTTAAACCATAAAACTTTTTTCGTTTTTATTTAGGAAGTATTTTTTTAAATATGTTTAATCGATTGTACAATTTTCTTATTTTTTTTGTTCTAATTAATTATCATAATTATTATTAATTAAAACATAAGAAATGCAGAAAACAAACTTTGGCATTATGACTTTCAAAATATAGTTTTATTATAATTTTTATTATTATTTTAGATACTATTAATTTTTATAGAATTCTTTTTACTTTTATAATTTAAAATTATAAAACTAAAAAGTTTTATTATAAAGATATGTTTTCTCATAATCTGATATATATCCTGATATATACCCTTAAATATGATTGTTTAAAGTGTTTCTCCCTTTATATTGTATAAACTTAAAGCGTTTAAAGTTATGTTTTATATACTTATAGCGGGATAGTTATTTGCTTTTTACTTTTTTGATGGCTACATTGTAACATAAGAAGCATTTTTTTAAAAAAAAGTCCTCTGTTTTTGTTTAAAATTTTGTACTTATTTAAAATTAATATATCTGTTGTCAAATATAAATTAGTAAATGTTTTTATATATCTTTTAATATTTGTATACAATATTTGTATTTGCAATTGTTTTATAGGCAATTCCACAAGAAAAAAAAATTAACCTGACTGTTATGGCTCGCTATGGAAACAATTGGTTAGATTTTTTTCTTCTAAAATTTATATGTTAATAGAATGTTTTTGGTTTTTTAAAATAAATTATTCTGGTACAGTTGCCCTACATTTGGAAAGTATTCTGTTACAGTTACCTTACCTTTTGAAGTTACCCTGTTAAAATTTATTTTATTTTACTTGGTGCTTAATAGTTTTAATTTAGAAACTCCTCTTTAAAAAAAAGTTACTTTAAATTCTTTTTTCTTAAAAATGATAACAATTGATATGACCTCGTATTAAAATTTTTTCTAATTTCAAAAGTTCGAAATTAAAATAATAAGCTGTAAAAGTAAATTATAAGTATAAATTATTCAGAGTTACAAAAAAATAGAGTTTTGACAAAAGCAACCTAAAGAAACTTGGTTATTAGTAATCAATTAGTAATTATATTATTATTAGGTTATTAGTAATTAAGTAAGTTCAAAGCAAAAAAATATCCCAGGATCATGTTCATACCTTTTTGGATCCATACTGACCTCTACTTTTAGAAAATAACACCAAAGAAAAAGTATTTTAAATTCTAATAATAAATTTAAATAAATTTTTGTAAACACTAGAAGGCCAGTATTTTTCCTCACATGTACACAAAATATTTTATTTGATCAAGAATTATGCCAAGACTTTTTTTTTCTCATTTTCATTTATAGCTTTTATTTGATGAGTAATATGTTCTCATATCATATATTGTTTACTAAGTTATTGAATGAAATGTAAAAGTAAATATTTTAATATGGTTTTTCTTATGTGCCATCATTTACGAAGAACATATATGTAATATTTTGTATTCTTTTTTATAGCAAAGACAATTAGTGTTTGTTTTTGTTTGACATTTATTTATACATATGCATTTAAGTTATTACAACTAATTATATTGTGTTAAACTGTGTGTAGTATTCTTGTATCATTATTCCAACTCTATTGATATATTAGCTCTATATATATAGAGCTATGTATTTTATTTTATTTAAGTGAGAATTGCTTGTGCGGAATTGGAATCTTCACGGTTATAGTTTAACAATCATTATAGAAAGTTTTTCATATAGCTTTCTAAAGATAATTGCATGTGTTGCAATCATGATTTATTCTAAACAAGCAGGTGAATTGATTGTCAAGAAATTATTGGTTTCATAGCGTTACTGTCTTAGCAATCATAATATTGCTATTGTTAAAACAATCATTACAATATACTCAAAGAAATCCATGAGAATTTTGGAAATTCAACCACTAAAGCCAGCCAGCTAGTGAAGTAACAAGATTGAAAAATATACGAGGGTAAGAGTATCCCAAACAGAAACTACTTATAGTGTTAATAGGAGCTGCAAAGGGAGAGAGTTATTTAAATCTGTAAGAAAAAATTGTGTTTCAAGACTGTGTTCTAGATTCTTTCTTTGATGCTTCAAAACTTTAAGTCAATAAGCTAGTGACAAAAAAAAAATCATCCTCAAAATAAATTTTAAAGATTGGAATAGATAAAGAAAAAGGATTGTTTAAGGTTTGTTTAAGTATTAATTGTTGTGAAGTGAATAAGGACTTGGTTTTAGCATTCGATTTGAAACTTACAAACATTTTGGTACTCATTTGGTAGCAGCAAATTAATTTTATTTGGAAACTTTCATTTGGAAGCATCTTCTTCTTTTAAATTATTATAAAATTAAATTGTTTAAAATCAAAACATTTACATTTAAAAAAATCATATAAAAAAGAGAACATTTTTTTGCATAGTTTTTTTAAAATTAAGTAATTTGACTATTTTGTTTTATCATGAAATGAATAGATTAGTGATAAAAAATGAATATTCATAACAGGTAATACTTAACTTTATAAATTGCTCTTAAAATTTTGTTGAAAACTCTTATATTATCTTCATCCCTTCGATTGGTATAAACTGTCAAAGCAAGACATGCAGCATTTCACAGTCTGTAGCTACATAAGGTAATTGGAAGTTGCTTTGGCATTGTGAAAAATTTTTTTTATACTGTTTTAACCTCATTCTGTATATTTTTTTTATTCAGGATTTTAGTCTGCATTTTTTTTAGGACACTTCGTCCTAATTAGTAAGACTCACAGAATAAAAAAGCCCTGCTGCACCAAATTCACTCCTGCTGCACAATTCAAGAATGTCCAAACTCCTTAGCTAGACCTACAAACAGGGGTGTGGAGTAGTAAAAAAAGATGACGACTCCAACTCCAGTTGTTGAAATTTTTTAAGTACAACTCCGACTCCAACTCCAAAGCAAAATTTTTGAAAAATTCTTTGAATTCTTTCAAAAATGTTATGCAATAAGTTAATAATTTCTTTTTTGAAAAATTTATGAAATGTTCTTTGAGGTTTAGTATGAACATAAGGTTAATTGAATGTTTTGTACATGCATGTGCAATACCTAGAAGTTTTACTATTGGAGTCAGAGTCGCAATTTTGTTAAGCGACTCCGACTCCGCTAAAAATGTTGCGACTCCGCAATTCCGACTCCACAGCCCTGCTTACAAAGATGGTACATTTGTTGCAGAAATCCTTCCTTCAAAATACTTTATTTATTTTCTAGAAATACAAACGGTTGTATAACATAGGTGACAATATACTGTCCAAAACAAAAACATCAATTTTCATGGATATGTGGGATAAAGTAATTGGATTTATTTAACAGCAGCCATTCAAGGTAAGACAGTGTTGAAAGTTTTTGGATAACATTCAAACATTTGACAATATTCTCATATCCAAGTTTGCGATCGTACCTGATGAATTGAAAAAGCTTATGTGTGCAATAAAAGCACTTAATAACTTAGCAACCAAATTTGAAATGAGAAAATATTACCTATCAAATAAGAGCTTTGTCAATTGTGATTATTTTAAAGATTTTAAAATATGTTATAAAAAAAAAAAAGTCTTGTAATAATGCATGATTAAATAAAATATTTATTTTACATGTAAGGAAAAACACTGGCCTTCTGGTGTGTTTACAAAAATGTATTTTTTTTCTTGGACCCAAATATTTTTTTCCTTGTTGTTATTTTCTGAGAGTAGGTGTCAGTACAAAAAAGTGACATGACATGACCCTGGTACATTTAAACATATTTCCACTGGGGTGTAAAATGTTTTTTTATATTTCATATGTTTACAATAATTACAAGAATTCCAGGTTGCAAAGAAAAAAATGAATTTGTTAATCAGATATTTATCATAATAACTTTTTTTTAATTTTTAATAAAATGTCTATTCCACCTTATCAATTTAAAATGTAAAACAATTCAATTAAAGAAAATTAAATTTAGAAATGAATTTGAATAGTTGGTTGATTTAATGAACTTTTATAACATGTCATTTAAATAGGTTATTTTCAAAAATGTATTGAAAAAACAAAATAAATAAATTTGAATAAAATGTTTGAGTCATTAAAAACACTTGCTTGTGTATAATGCCAAATGAACTTCCTAAATAATGTAAAAATTTAAAAATGTTTTTATGAGGGTATCTTTTTACTCCATTGTCGTATCATTAATGTTAGCTAATCTGGTAATTAAATACTAACTTTTTTGCTTTTTTTATGTTTTGTTTTTTAAATTGTTATATTATTTAGTGTTATTTCAATCACACAAAACAATAATTTTCAATTTATTTATTTTATGTTTTAGTTCTACAAATACTGATGATTTGGATGACGATGAAGATATTGAAAAAATGCGCCAAGAACTAAAACAAAAAAGTCAAAGCATCATTAATTTAGGAAAAAAACATGAATCTCAAATACCTTGCAGTTACATTGAAGAATCACAACATTTGAAAATAGAAAGTGAAAGTGAAATTGATTTTAGGAATCGCATTAGAGTTTCTGAACGTGAATTTATGTTGGGTGATGTTGCGCATAGTTTAGTTGAAAAAAAACAAGATGTTAATATGATCAATACTGTTGATAGCATGCTGGATGAGGTGAACCGTATTATGTGTGGATTCGATGATCATGTTTTCTTGAATAACCATAGTACACCTCATTGTGATGATAAGAATAGTCAGTTTAAAAATACTCATAAAGATATATCGTCCAATGAGTATATTTGTGACATTGTTTCTAAGAAAACAGCGGATTCTAATAATGTCAATGAAAAAAGTAAAAACAATGTTGTTAACAATAATAATAATGAATATAAATTTAGGCAACACAAAATGTGTAGCCCTATTATAGAAATAAAAGATAACGATGAAGATGGAAATCAAAGTAGATTTTTATTTTTATTTATTTTCTCTATTTTTGTTTTGAAAATATACATGATAAGCATTGTGCTTAGTTTAAGGTTAAGGACCAATTATAAAAAGGTACTGGTTTAAATAAACATCAGACAACTAATACAAATAATAAATGTATATAGTTTACTGCAAGATAGCACTTACAAAGTTGGTTATTTTATTACTAAAAATGCCTTAGTTTAATTAACTTAATTTAACATAATAACATTTCGTTTAATTGACATAGTTTAACATAAAATGCATGTAGTCAGTTAAAAAGTTTAATTTAGATTATTTTTTGTTTGCATTGTGGCAGTGTTTTTGAGTGTCCTTAGTTTTTAATAAAAGATATATCTGCTATCGATAGGGTTTATTATATGTATACATGACCTATTGAGACATGATCTATTTGGACTTCTAAAACTGTAGCCATGATCTAGTTGCTTTTATTTGCTTTTATTTTTATTGTAATTTATTTTTATAGTGCACCTTATTTTAAGCATTATAAATAAAAAAGGTATTAGAAATACCTCAAACCTCTAATATATAAAAAAAAACTACATATTTAATTGTGCATGAAATATAACTGATTACAGGTCACTAAAATAGCCATCTGCTGGACTTCAGCAAACTTTTTAGTTTTAGGATTTAGCTGGTAATTAGGTTTAACAAGTATCTAAAACATTCACAGCCATAAATGACAGTTGTACAGGTGTCATTAATGGCTGTAATATAAATGTATATGTCTTTTATATAGCTGCATAAAAGACATTTATTACCATTAAAAAACAAAATTTAGTTTTTATAATATCCTTTTTTTTCTCTTGATTGTCTCAAAAGACATTATTTAAGACTATATTTGTTCTATGCCAACTTTAATCTGCAATAGATGTTAAACTGATCTTATATCAAAGGCAAGTGTAGTTTCTCAGTTGTGGTGTAGATAATCTAGGAGAGGGAAACTTTGATATAAAACTCCTATTTTAATTGTGAGCAAGGGTAGGAGGACCTTGTAAACAATAGGTTGTAGACCTTCATGTGGTGTTATTATAATAAAAAAATCCTAGTTCTGTTCTGCAAAGCAAGTTATTACTAGAAATGACATTTTGTTGCAAATTAATGTTTTAACATTTCCATGTCATTTTAAATGACATTATGGAAACCATTTAAGCCAAACTAGTGTAGAATCATGGTCGTTAAATAGTGTGTGAAAAGTACATCAATTATCAAAAGCCTGACTTGCAAGGGAGTGCTGCTACATCGACTGAGGGTTTGGTTAGGATCAGCATCAAGGTCAGGCTAAGTGTTAGGTTTACGACAAGGTTTAAATATGGTTATATTACTGTAATTAATTGTTTTTGTAAATATATATATATATATATATATATATATAATATATATATATATATATATATATATATATATATATATATATATATATATATATATATATATATATTAGTTTTTTTTTAAAATTCTAGACACTCAAAAACATTTTAGTATTTTTTAGATTAGAATATTTATAGTCTATTTTGTTTTGTATATACAATTTCACTTTTTTCATTTATGATTTAGAAGTTTCACAATCTGTGCACCCTGTGTTTGACTCATGTAGTTACATAGACTATGATATGAAGACAGAAGTTATTGACTGGTGTAATATTTTAGATAAAGATAGTTTTAGTGAAAAAAAAAATGCTAGTCCATTAAAAAGTGTTTATAATGAAGTGTTTGACAGCTTGTTTACAAAATCGTTTTTTTCAGCTGAAGGATCATTAAAAAATCTAAAACATGAAGAAAATAAAATAATGACTAAACCGAAAACTTCCATATTAAGTAAAAAAAATAAAGATACTCAAGGAACGAAAGATGAAGAAAGGGTATTTAAAAGTGATACAAATGGTGTTAGAGAAATTAATGATTATGAAAAATCTTGTTTATGTACAGATAATAATGTATCCTTTGGCTCATTAGCACAGAGCTTTGAAAAGCAGGTAAACATAATATATTTAAATTCTATATATTTATTTAATGAGCATTTTACTATTGCTTTTATTTATTTTATTATTATTAATACTATTTTTATGCCCTATATTTTTAAAAACGGTGTAAATTTGTTAAAAATAAAAAATTGGGTTGATCAGATGAGATTATTATTACGTTATTTTATATACATAAATTACTTGTGTTAATTTATGCATTTTACATGATTAAAAAGAACCAGATAGTTGACAAAAATTAAGAAAAGGTTTATTTTAACCATCAAATATCTTAAATTATATATTATAATATTATATATTTTATAAGTAATATGTTTTGATCAAAATAAGTCAATTATTTTCATTTAATCGATCACCCTCAGATTATTATTGATAGAGAGTTTCTTTGTTACAGAAGAATGGTAAAGATGAGAAATTGAAAATCAAATTAACTAATAGCAAGCTTGGCTAGGATGGCATGTAAAAAGCCTTTTTATAATCACACAATTATTTTTTTTTGACGGTTTAACCACAGTTTTTATCATATTAAAAATGCGCTGAAAAAATTGGTTTTTAATTACACTAAAAATAAATAACTTCGCCACATTCATCTTTAATAAAGTAACTAATGATTTTAATTAAAGTATCAATAAAAGTTGTTTAAATTTTTATTTATTTAATTATATAAGATTTTTTTGCAATAATGATATTAAAAAAAAATGTTTGTTTTATAAGCAATGACTTTAATCAACAATTGTCTCTTTAATAAACTTTATATAAAAATTATTAAATTTGATACGCTTGAAAACAAAGTTTTGTTGAGAAGAAAAAAAGGTTTTTTAAAGCTGTTTGAATTGATCTTCATATATGTTTTTTTATTAATGAATTACATTAAGATAAAGTAACAAATCATTACAAATGATTTTTCATATTTTTATATTTCTATAAGTATGTATTTTTTATTATAAATGTCTTTAAATAAAAAAATTATATCAACTTTAAAAAAAAAAGGATTTGATTTTATTTTTTGTTTTTTTTGACTACAAAGAATCGTTAAGAATCTTTATTTGAAGAATAAAAAGATTTATTTGCTTCTTTTAAGAATTTTTTTTTCATTTTCTTTATATTTAAGTTGAAATAGTTTTTTCAGTGAATTTTTAAAATGTATACAAGTTTTCAAAACATTTTAACAGACATGATCAAGTATTCAAAATCAAAGAGTATTTACGTTATCATATTATGGCATGAAATTGCACGCCTTCCTGGCCAAGCCTGTATCAAATTTAACAATACAAAATGAAGTTTTACTGATGTGTAAAATTAAGTGATGTGAATTGAGTAATCAAATGACAAAGACACAAAACAAAGTTATCAACCCCTACTTCATCTATTATGTTGGTGTAGATGTATTTATAATACATTGTTACCAGTTTTAGATGTTGAATGCAGGATCTTCTTGATTCAATGCAAGGCTTTTACCTGTGTCTGTTTTTATGGCTAGGCAATTCATTCTATTATCTCCAAATGAGGGTACAGCTCTAAAACTCTGTTTTATGGTTCTTAAGCCAACTGGTAGTCAGGTTTCCCAAACTCTAAATTTTAATATCACGTCAAAAGAATACAGAAACTTTTTGGAATTAATGGTTTTACATATTAACAAAATCATTTGCTTCATAAGAATTTAACTAAAAGATTTTCAGAGGAACCCAAGAAAATAGACATGGTAATTGAAAATTCTCATGTGACAAATATTAAAAAAATTAAAATAAAACAATAATGATAAAAAATGTGTGTTGAATGGATTGCTTAACGATGAATGTATGAAGTCATTGAATTCTGATGTAGCTCTCTTACTTAAATTCTGAGTAACTGCAATGTAAAACAAAAAAGGCAACTGTCATTATGATATGCATAAAAATTGATTCATTTAAAACAATGCCAGTTAAATTCCTGCTGGAGTCAATGAATGAAAAAACAACTATTAAAAAACAAAATGGTTTAACTTGTAATGGTGTATCTGTACAAGTGTATGGCGCAACGAACCGTAATGGTGTTTGATGTAACAAATGGTGTAACTATAATGGTGGAAACTTAAAAGTATTTAATTAGGCAAAAATGTCAAGAAAGCAGAAGCATTTGAATTATGAAGAAACAGAAATATAAAGAAACAGAGAATTATGAAACATTGAACTAAAACCAAAAATATATGTTCTAATTTGTGTGGATTATGCTGAATCACACAGTGCGATCACACAGTGCGAGGATCTAATGAACCAGTTATTCAGCTCACACACCTTTGATGGGCATGTATTGGTTCCAGAATCTCTAAACTCACTTTTCAAAGTTGGTACCAATTAATAGAAAATAGAAGATGCTAACGACACAATTAAAAAGTTATCGGAACTAAGGTAATAAGTAATTTTAAAAATATTAACAAGCTTGGAGTATTAGAGACCAACTGAGCTTTTATCATAGCACAATTTGTAATACAATAACATGCAAGAATGTACACATAAAAATTTTTATTTGGCTTCTTAAGCTGTTCTTGAAGCTACTCTTTAACCAATAGTTTCTGTAGCTGATGAAAATACAGAAATAAAATTATTCTAAAAACTCATGTTACTATGGTTACTGTGATTACTAGGATATTCAGTTGAAGTGTTTGCTTAAAAATGACTTTCAAAATCCATCGAAGTTCTTAAAGCAACACTTGAAAATAATTGTGCAAAACATATAAATTTAGATTTCTAGAAAGTTACATGTACTAAAAATTTTTGTGGAAAACAAAAACTAATTTATTTACTTTTCATTCTGTTGCCAACAAACAAATACCTTATGTAAAAAGCAAATTGCCATTAAAAATGGCTGCAATATTTGATTGCTTTCACTTTTGAAAACGTGATTTATTTTGCTTAAAAAAACAGCGAAAAGATTTAATAATTAAGCAAGAATTTTTTATTAATTAGGATGATAAAATTTTAGATAAAGTTATTAGTAAAATTGATCAATGGTTTTAAGATTTAAAAGATCACCCAAACATACCCATATGATAAACATTCACAGATAAAAAATCAATCAATACATGTTTTAACCAGTTTATCTCGTAAAGCATATAATGTTGTTGCTTATTAACAATGTTTATATGACATAGAAAAAGTAACCTGTGTGATCATAATACATTTAATCAAAGACTGAAATAAAACAATGGACCTACATATCAACAAACTAATATTAATATAGAGGATTTGCTAACCAGAAGAATATCAGCAAATAAGTTAGCAAACAAACTGTGCTGTTGCATAGACTCGTTTTCTAAATTTTTTGAAATAAATGGCCACATAACCTCATTGAATTTACAAATAAAGCTTCAGTTGAAGTAAAGTAGAATATTGTATTGATGAGTTTCACATTATTTACTTAAGTAAATCAGTTGCTTGTTGTGTTGTAAACTTGTTATGATGTATAGATGGATACATCAATTTATAAGTAAATGTAATTATGTAAATGATTTGCATAAAAAGAATGATATTACAGCCAATAGGTCACATAGTTACAAAACTAATTGTTAAACATTAACGTGACAATAGAAATCATGTGATGGGAACAAGTTAACTGCTAACAAAATTATCAGAATAATTTTGAAAGTTTATATGATAATGAGAAAAAGTCTGTGATGCAGTACAATGTTTACCTACTCAACAACTGATGGCCCCTCTACCAGCAATTTTTTTAAAGGAGCAACATGGATTTGCTAAAATTATTATTGATTTTTCTGAGTCATTTCTTACAATGTAAATGAGAGAAAAGACTAGACAAAAAAGATAGTTTTTATCATTGCAAGCTTTTTGAGCTTTTACCCATATCCTTTATACATAGATTTTAGATGCCCAAACCTAAAACTTTAGTTGTATGCATGAAGTTTCTGCAGTGTTTTTATATAGATGTGTATGAGTTGTTTGTATGTTCATATAGTTTATATATTAATTTTGGTAATATTTTTTTTAGGGAACTGAAGTAAGTGCAGCAAAAGTAATTGAGACTTTGAATCATCTAGAGGTTTCAAACCATCTGGAGGCTTCAAACCATCTAGAGAAACCAAATTATCCAGAGAATTCAAACCATCTGCAGACTTTAAAGAATCAAAAGAATTCAAACCATCTAGAGATTTCAAACAATTCAAATATTTCAAAGCTAAAACATTGTACTGCAAACACTATTTCCAACAATATAGCTGGAAGCAAGTGTTTAGATTCAAGCAAGAGTTTAAATCCACCAATAGGAACCAATAACTCTGTTCAGCTAAACGAAAATGATAATTCTAATCTGCTGATTAAAAACAATAGTTTTCATTTACCAATGGAGACTAATAAAAAAAAGAAGAAAAAGAAAAAAAAAAGTGTTTTGTCAACAAACGGTTTACATACAAACCAGCACATTCTTGAAGAAGTTTCAGAGCTCAGAAGTCTTCTGTATGATCAGGTCTTATGTTTTCTTATTTATTTTTATTTATTTTATATTTTTAGGATTATTTTTGATAAAATAATTTTTCATACCCTTTGCATATATTATTATGTACGTTGTTTTTACTAATTAGAAATTGTTTCATTTTATGGCATTATTGTAAATAGAATCTGTGGAAACTCCACTCCAAAATTTTTTTTGCTTGATTTTTAAAACTAATATGATAATTTATTTGAGTTTTAGTCGAATTCAAATTTATATTACTGATGTATATAGGAATTAATAATTCCTACATTCCATAAATAATAAATGCTGCATTTGTTATCAGTCAAATGTTTTTTCTCAGAAATTATGTCCCAAATATTTTTATGTTCAAAGTATTTGTTTAATAATAAAGACAGGTTGATTAAAGTATATAAATATTTCATTTGCATTATTTTTGTTCTTTATAATCAAGATGTAAGAAAAAAGGAACTTTAACACTACCTTGCCCTCAAAATGTATTTTGGATGTCTTAATTTCAACCTCTTGTGTCTTGTGTTTTGGTATTGGTGCAGTTAGGTTTTTTAACTGCAAAATTTACCTCTTTAATTTATGTTTTTAAAATAAATAATTGAACAAATTTAGTATTAAATAATATAAGTGCAACAGTGGCATTAAAACATTTTTTACTTGTTATTAGCTATTTTGTTAATCTTTAACATACTGGAATTGATTACATACTATTTTTGGTCAATAAAGTAGCTTTTAATCCAACAAAATATTTTGTTTGTTACAGTATTGCTATAATTTTTCTAAAATTATAGAATCATAGATTGTATCAATTACTTATGACAGGTCTTTAAATAAACTGACTTTCTTTTAATTTGTATATATATATATATATATATATATATATATATATATATATATATATATATATATATATATATATATATATATATATATATATATATATATATATATATATATATATATATATATATATATATATATATATATATATTTATATGTATATATATCTTGAGAAGTATATATTTTGTTTCTTAGAGTGTGTCGCTTCAAGAAGGTTATCCATTTATTCCAAGTACAAATAAACAGATTTTAACTTTAAAAATTAGCTTAGATTCACCTGGTGTCATAAAGATGAATTGCCCTGATTCAGTTTCCCCTGTTATTAATTCATTAGCAAGTGATATTTATATTGGATTAGTCACTTTGTTTCTCCTTTTATTACAAGGTAGTAAGTGGGAGATTACTTCACAATTAACAGAAATACCGTTTGATGTTGTATCTTTGTTTCAAGTAAATTTAGATGGTGAGCTTATGCTGGTGGTTGGTATAACAGAAAATCAAAATACAAAACAAAAATTAAAAAAAAACAAACATGGAACTTTTTTTCATGCAGCAACTCATTTTTTGAATGTAACAGACTTGGAACAAATTTTAAAAAAGATATGGGACAAAATAGAAATTGAAAGGTTAAAGCCGTCTTTTAGTCAAACTGTTATTTTTCAACAGTTAGAATTGCAAAAAAAAGAAAAATGTGAAATTCCTGGCACTGGTAAGCTCTCCTCTTTTATTAGTATTAGTCCAGATACAAACATTTTAAATCGGATTTTAGCCATGAAGTCATCATTGTCTATACACACTCCTGATGATTCTCCAAGTTTCTCTTTTTTTCAATATGATTCGCAAATTCCAGAGCAAGAGTTAACATGCTTAACAATTCAAAACATTTTATCTATGTCTCCTAAACATATATCTGCTTTTTTGAAGACATTGCGGGATAACTCGGTTGAGATAATTGGTTTAAGAACAGGATTCATAATAAATGGTAAGACTGTAAATTTATAGTTAGTAGCATTTATTTTATTATGTATTTTACAAATTATATTTCCCTCTTTTTCTCCCTTGACATTGGTTTGTGCTGACTGTAACTGGTTGAAAACTAAATTTTGCAGACCTGGATTTATTACTAAATCTGCAGCAGTATTTTGTTCTACAAGTTGACAAAATTACTTTTTGCCCTAATATTTCCATTATTAGCATGCTATATGGTGAGTGATAAGGACTTTTGAAAAGTGTTAATTATTCCTTAAGACTCAAGGTCTCAGCTTAAAATAAAAATAATTTACATAATTTTTTAAAATACAAATAGCCTTTAAAAATTTTTTAAAAAGTAAAAATTTTTTTTTTTAAATTAAAACATTAAAATCTTGATAAAAAAAACACAGCAATTATATCTCAATACCTTTTCATTTCGACAATTGCTAAATTATTAAAGGAATAATGATTTTCATATTTTAGTTTTTTTTTGGAACTAAAGTGCTTATAAAACTTTATTGAAAATATTTGATGGTGAGTTTAGTCTTAACAGAGGCATGTAAGTTAAAGGTTTTACTGAATATTATATGAAACCAAATCTATCATTAAATCAATACGTTTTGACAAATAATTTTCAGGCAAGTTTGCCTACCCTAGACATTTATAGGTTAGCAATTAGGTTGGCATTGGTGAATGTAGACCTGATTCTCAAGTGCTGCTTATGAGAACATGCAAGAAATGTACATGCATCAGGCTTTCCCAGGAAAGGCGTGCGGTCGCACGCCTTGTTTGTCCACGCATAGAATAAATTTTTCTGACTAACTGACCACGTTTTATTATTATGCGTTTCAAGAATTCGCGCCAAAACAAAGCTAAACGAAATTACCGCAAAAATGCAAGCAATCTTAAAGTAAATAACAGAAATCTGTTTGTGCTTTAAAATTAAAAAATTAATGTATATTATAAAAAAAAAATTTACCTACATTTTTTTTTTTTTTTTTTTTAGGGTGGTAGTTATTTTAGCTATGAAAAATAAAATCAAAGAGAAAAAGATTAATGTTTAAAGAAAATAAAAGGACCTTTTAATGTAAATTTGTTTATGACTTTTATCAGTCAAGAATACTTTAAAATTCACGATAGAACTATAAACAATTTTTAAATGTTTCGTAAATACATTTAAATGGTTAAGTGTATTGATTTAAATGTTTGAATGTATTGATACACAAGAAAACACGAAAACGATTGCTATTTATAAGTAAAATATGTTGTTGTTTTTTAAACAAAAGAAAATTTTATTGTCAAACGATTAAGTTGTTTATTTTGCAATCATTAATTGACATTGTGAACGAGTGTTAATATATAATAATGTCCCGAAGGAACTGTTTTCGTAACAATGACAACAGAAGCAATGCAATTATTTTTTTAACTTCTTTCGTAATTACAAAATTATGCAATTGAATAATTTCAACGTAATAAAAGGCGAGCATTGACTCAGTATAATCAGTTTAGAATAAGTCGAGAAAGAATTTTTTTCACATTAAAATTTTGTTATGTTTAAAATCTAAAATAATATTTTTAATAATTAAAACAGCAACTTATTTTCTTGTCAAAGTATTGGGGAATAAAGTCAACGCCTTTACATAAACTTTCGTAAAAACTAAAGTAAATGAAAAAGTTTAACCAAATTTGTCTAGCGTAAATAATGAATCAGTTTTTTAATACATTGTCTGATAAAGTTCGTGAATAAATTACGTATCAAGTCTTTTTATTTTCGTGAAAACTTTACGACTTATTGTCGTCTTTCCCTTGACTTGTATCAAATTTCGTAGCTGAAAATAACAACCTTTAAAAAAGCAAACAAAAACAGTATAAAAAGTTTGAAAAAAATGTTCAAGACTTTTTTTTTTTGTTGTTACAAGAATTTTTTTTTAAAATTTTTTTTTTTATTATCAAAACATTTTTCTTACATCCAATTTCAATTTTATACTTTGTTTAGACTTCGTTTCCTTTTTTTAATATTATTCTTTATTCTCTGTGAATAATTTCCGCTTTCACACGAAATATTGCCGTGGTCACGTTTTCTGAAAAACTTATTCTATGCGTAAACAAACAAGGCGTGCGACCGCACGCCTTTCCTGGGAAAGCCTGATGCATCAGGGTTCAGGTTGCATCAGGGTCCACAAAAAAAGTCCAGCTTTTTTTGTGGACCATAAAGAATTTAGGCCATAATGTTAATATTACATCTTAAGTTTTTTTATTTAGTTATTCAAGTGTCAGATGATCTATGTCAGGTTTGAGAGTTGTGTTGATAACACATACTTGCATGACATACTTCTATAATATATAACTATTTTAATTTATAATTAATTATAATCAATTACAATTTATATTTAATTATAAGTTTATTACAAATCAGTCTGAACATTCGATAGTAAAACATTTTACAGAATAAAAAAAAATCTTATTAAAGTTATTATTATAGCAATAAGTGTTTACAAAAAAATTTTTTAATAAAAACTTTTGTAAGTAAATATTTTCAGCAGGGCTGGGGACAAATATGTATTTGCATTTGTATTTGGTGAAAATAGGCTAATTTGGCGTATTTGAATTTGTATTGTATTTGATAAAAAAATTTCATAAATATTTGTATTTGTTTGAAAGATATTTACAATTCCATAAACTAATTAACCTGTGTTTTTTTTTTTTAGGGAAAATCTTAAGGTACATTTTTTTCAATTTTAACACTAAAATAAATTAAAAAAAATTGTTTTTAAGAGGTATTTGTTAGACGACTTCATTCTTCTATTTAGTATACCATTTTATCAGACCTGTCTTGAAATAACCTTTATACCTTTTATTAACCTAAAGTGCAAGTATTTGTATTTTTTATTTAGAAAACCCCATGGCATATATTTGTGTTTAAATTTGTATTTAGAAATCTAGAATTAACGTATTTCTATTTGATCAAATGTCTATGACCATTATCCTAATGGTCGATGTACGTTTAAATTTTTTCATATAAAAAATTTAAACGTACATAGATTTAAAAGAGCCTATACACTGTGTACCAGAAAGACCACCAGGTTTTATGTCGTGGCACTCAAATAAAACCCTTCTTTATTCAAGAATATTTGTATTATAACAATAAAAAAAATTATTTTTAAAATCCAAACAAGTTGCTAAGGGTCATAAATGGGGTAAAAGGGTAAATAAAAGGGGGGCATAAGCCCATTTAGGTATGCTAGTTGCAAGTTACAAAAAAAAAAAAATTTATTCAAAAGTATTTGTTTAATAAATATAGAAAAAACCATTTAAAAAAAAAAAAAAAAAAGTCAAGGGTCGTAAATAGGCAAAAGGTAAAATTGAGGGGCCATATGCCTATTTAAACATTTGAGATGCCCGTTACAATAATTTTTTAAAATAAATGTCAAATATTTTAAGTAATATGTCAAAGATACAGATTTAACACTTCTTCGATTAAAAATAACTATTGAATCGATCTATGTATTAAGTTTTTGTCTACACACTCAAAACTATTTCATGTTATACATATATATATATGTCATACATACATATATATCATACATACATATATATATATATATATATCATACATACATACATATATATCATACATACATACATACATATATATATATATATATATATATATATATATATATATATATATATATATATATATATATATATATATGTGTATATATATAAATATAAATATATATATATATATATATATATATATATATATATGTATATATATATATATATATGTATATATATATATATATATATATATGTGTATATATATATATATATATATATATATATATATATATATATATATATATATATATATATATATATATATTATTGAGTTGTGTTGTATTCTGTTGAATTAAATACAGCTCTATGTCGGTTTAAGAATGATCGATATTTATAAGATAGATCAAAATTTATTTAATTTTATAATGAAAAAAATACGACTTTTTTATTGCAATCATTCAGCCATATATTTAAAATCATTAAAATAAAAACCATTATAAAATACAAAATTGCGTTGCAATAAGTTCAAATGCCAGTTTTTACGCCAATCGGGAATTTATTTAAGGGGTGTCTAAATTTAATAGCAAAAACTTTTTTTTGTGCCTACATGCTGAAACCAATTCACTTTTTTATTTAACAAGAGTTCTTTATTGTATGTTAAAATAAAATATTTCTCATTTATGCATAGATTACACCTTTTTGAGGATGGGTTATAGGGTTAACATTTTTTAACAATACTCCACCTGATTATTGGTTTAATGCCTGCTTCCTTGAGTTTCCAGATCTCTTTAGAAAGTTATATATATATATATATATATATATATATATATATATATATATATATATATATATATATATATATATATATATATATATATATATATATATATATATATATATATATATATATATATATATATATATATATATATATATATATATATATATATATATATATATATAACTATATAAATAAATTTATAAACAAAATCAAATTCTTTTTGCTCCAAAATCAACTACTGCTGATAATAGCCTGTCATCATGTTTATAATGCTCTTTTTGCCAATTAAACCTTGTCCATGTTGGTTTAAACTTTGCATGAATACTTTCTCCACATTGTTCAGCAAAGTTACCCAATCCTTTGTTATGGTGTTCCACATATGGCTGTACATGACACAGTAAAATGTGAACTTTCCATGTTGTATTTATTTGTTTATTTAGATTTATTGCAACTTCTTGTGCGGATATTGTAAATTGCTGAAAAAAGCAACAATTTTTTACATTTCTAAAATCTCTCAAACACTGAACAATTGGTTTCTCAAACTGATTACTGAACAAGTAAATGTTTCTAAAATTTGTGTTTCAAGAGAATCCAGATTTTCTAATATTTTGTTTGAATTGTTTCCGTCCCAGCCTCTGCCTTGATACCCTCGCTGAATAACATTTTTTGACTTAAGCCAATCATCAAATCTTGGCCAGACATCTATCAAAAAATTTCCAAGCAGTAAAACAAAACCAATTAACAAATGAAGGTGGAGGAACGAGTTGCTCAATTAAAGTATTCGGATCCAAAATAATATATAAAGTTTAAGGATTGATGCAGGTTATAAACTCTTGCATGGATGATTTTACTGAGTTTTTTAAATATTTATTGTACCAATAATCAATATTGCCAAGAGTTCGTTTTGTCCCTAAATTTAATGTAGATATTCTTTCACACCATAAACAAGCTTTTTCCCCAGAATGTCCTAATAAACCAAACAGCGCGTTTCTACATTTCAAGTCAAGCAACATAAAAACTGGCATCTTGCAAATTTATTTTTTCTATAACAAGTCTCAAATATCTTCAACAGTAGCTAAAAATTGAGACCGTTAAACGCCACTATTTATGTACTTGTCTGACTCATTATCTTTTTGACAATCAAAGACATTGATGATTACTTAAAAAAATGAACCTCCACCATCCAATGAAATCCTTATAAAGGCTGAAGTAGAGTCTAAACCACGTAATTTTGTATTTTGAACATATACAAGATCTCATAAAATAAAATGGCCTTTACTATCAACAAATTCGCACTTCTGCACACTGTAGTAATTAAAAATATATTTTTCTAATTCAGAAAGACGACCAAAAATATTAGGCTCAATGGAAAGCTTATTTCTTAAACCTTTGCGTAAACTAGAAAGCATCTCTTTTGTTTTTCTATTTGAAAGTTATGACACAATTTGTAATTGCTTTATTATTTCAATGGAAAGCTGCTTAATAGAAGTTCTTTTTGATTTTTTTAAAATCATAAAGAAAAAAACTTATAAACAAAATATAGTTTTTTTTACCTGTTCATCTTGAAGAGAACCTAGAAGAAATGACAGTGTAATGATATTAGCCACAGCACTGGTGGGTATACAGTTATGAGAATAACCAGGTGCAGTTAATGTAAAGCAATAAGAACATATACTTGACTCAGTTGTCGGTAAATTAGTTATCTCATCTGGAAGAGTTAGACTGGTACTGAAGCTATTTCTCAAAAGAGTTTTCCACTCTACCTAAATAAATATACATTTATAAATAAACAAAATAAAAAAAAATGGAACTAAAAAATCATTAAATTTACCTTGGTAACCTTAGTTCCACATTCATCACAAGGTGAGTCTCCCTTTTTGAGTCTGTAAAGATTTCTTCGGCAACCAGGACAAACAACTGATGTATAGCAATAGTTGTTCATTGAACATCCTGGAAAGTTAACAGTTGAGTTTGTTCTTCTATGTTTTTTTTTTTTCAATGATTTTGATCTTTCGCCATACTTTTTCAGCAACAGTAACATGTAGTATTCATTTTTAATTGAAAGAAATACAACTCTTAAATAACACGTCCTTTCACAATTTGAAAATTTATTTACTACCATTTTTTTTATCTTGTAATTTATTTGATTTGTTAGTACAGGGGGTAATCAAACTTAAAGGCCCATCTAATATGATGTTACAGTATAATTAATGTAATAAATAGCTAATACTTAGTTAAATCTATATAAAAATTTGTTAAAAAATATTTTTTTAACATTTATAATTTTATTTTTTAGCTATCATATTGCACAATATATTTTACAAAATAAATTTTGTTACCTCCATTAAAGAAATATCTATCAGTGGTTTCCAAGGATAAAAACAGTTTTTTTAAATCAAGACCCGGTGAAAAATTAAGATATTTTATAGCCATTTTTTTAAAAAGGAAAAATATTTTTGGTATCTTAATTCATTTTTTTTTTCAGTTTCATTTGCTCCAATTTAAATAAATCAGTTTTGGACTTTTAAAAATTTACTCAAAATTTGTAGAAGGTTTTTGTAAAAGATTTTCTTAAATGTTAGAAATATTTTTAGTTGTTAATATTTAATAATGATACTAATAAATACAATTAATGTTATAGTTACTTTATAATAATTGTTTCTAGGACCTTTATTGAATATTATATCAATATATATAATACTATAATTTTTGATATTGTTGAATTTAAATCATATTTTTCATTACAGATATGAAATCGCATCTCATGCTTTCAATTTGTATAAATGAAGTCAGTTCAACTACATTGCAAAAGGGACGAATGATTTTAGCTAATTGTGAAGAACTTAAAAAAATTAATTTCAATTTTCACGCAGATCATTTCCTGTTTAATAATAATGAAGACCCTATAATTAATTTTCCTGTTGGCAGTAAGATGGCTTTTCAACTGGTTGTTCAATGGTTTGGACCACATTATAAAGATCATGATGAAGCTTTTATAGCCATTAATGAATATAAAATGGTTTCTTCTCAAATTAAAGATAAAAAATGGAGTTTAGAAACATCAAGTCTTTCTCTTTTAGCAACCTGCTTTAGTTTTTCTTGTTTGCTTGTTTCGTCTAGTGTTCCCACTTCATTTTTAGCATTTATTATTAGTTTCTCTGAGAGGAGGGGACTGCAACTTAAATCAATGTGTAAACTTTGTATTTCACTAAAAGAGCAGCATGCATGGAAAATAATTCCTGATCTAAACAACAAAACTTACTCAAGCGTTAATGAGAAGCATACTTTATTAGTTTTTTATGGAAGGAGCTGCTCATACCGTTTACTTGGAATTGTTAAGAAGTTATGCAATATATTAATGAAACCCACAACCGGAGATAGTCTGCAACTGCTGTGCACTGACAAGTTTTTTAAATATAATGAATTACGTAAAAGATGCGAATCTTATTTACTTTCCCATTCAACTAATGATATGATTGTGCCTTTATATTTTAATGAACATACCGATGCTTTATTGAAAACATCAGAACTGCTACCTAATCCATCTTCACTTGTTGACTTTGGAGATATTTTGTTCAAAGCTAGGTTGAATCTATATACTCCAGAAGTCAGTCTAATTGCTTTATTAGTTTACGGTACAAGCCTTGTTAGACAAATGTCTGTTTTTTTCAGAATTGTTTTCGGAGATTTATTTTTTGATTGCATAAACGCATGGCGCCAAGCTTCTCAATGTTCCTCAATGAAAGTTTTATATGCTCCTACTTTAGAATGGCTTGGACTAAAATATATTTCCAAACTTTCAGCAATCCAAGTCAATGACTTTATCATTTACGAACCATTTAGCACTAAATGGAAAACAGAAACAACAAAAATGATAGGAAAAGAAGCTAATCTTGTGATATTTAGAGCTGTTGACAAGCGTGAAGTTACGCGGTTAATGGCAAAACTAGAAGATTTTATGATTGAATTAAAGTCAGATAAAAACCATTCTGATATTATTCTACATTCTGATGCAGAATATGTGACTCAAATAATGTATAAATATTTTAATGACCATGAAATTTATGGTGATAGTTTAGCCAACCAATCGTATAATTATTATATACCAAAAGATGAGAATTTATTTAGTTTGTCAAAAATGTTTAATCCTAACGCTGAATATAGTTTTGTTTCTTTAGAGTATGTTTCTAAACTAGAATTTAACAAATTGTATGATTTTCTACCTAATTGTGACAAAGTATATAAAGTAGAGTTTAATAAAGCTCCCTTACTTGTCCAATTAGTTTTACAAAATGAACAATCCTATGTTGGTTTTTCTGTGTTGTATAATACTGAACATATTTTAGCCATCTCTAAATCCCTTACAAGAATTGTGAATATGGGTTTTCAAATATGCGCATTAAAATTTCCTGTGGTATACTTTAATGTTATTATTTTTTTAATGTTGTAAAATACTGTTTGAACTAATCATCTTTATTTTTTTATTATTTCATACTTTTATACATAAACATTTGAAATAAAATATTTTTTTTATGCTATTTTGTAAAGTTCTTATTTAGTTTGATCACGGAGATTTCTGGATGCGTTTAGTTTTTAAGCGATCTAATGCTATTTTTTTATTAAGCAAACTTTTACTTGAACTAAGGAGTTCGTACCAAAGCTTGGTGTGGAGTGGTATGGGCTTATTTTGACATCTAGTTTTTAACTTTTTTACTTTGTGCCATTATTTAATAATAATTTGTCTAACAATATTGTTATAATGTAATTATTTTAAAATATTTTCAAATTTTTTTTTAGTTACAGAAACTGAAGAGGATTTGATATGTTTTATTGAAAATAACTTTAAGCAGAATTTGAACTCTGGAGGGATTTTTTATTCCAACTATTTTTCTTATGTCCATAAAGTGAGTTTTTAAGAAATTTTTTTTTTTTAATTTTATTTCACTTTTCCAAGTTAATGAAGGACACTACAATCAGGAAGGCTACTTTTAGTTGTGGTTACAAACCTCTCTCAACTTTATAAATCCAAAACACAAACCTTGACAAACAAGGCCCCTGTACATGAGAAACATGTTGAGCACAATACTACTAGGGATGTGGGGTGGGGATTAAATTTAAAACTTCTTGCTTATGAGGCGAGCGCTCTACTGCTACACCACTACCGCCATTTCAAAACATACTCTATGAGACTATATCTACTATATATTAATGTGAAATATAAAATTATTTCTAACAGATCTTTTGAATAAATTATGAGTTATTATGAATATTTATGACTAATTATGAACTAATTATGAACTACATGAAAGTGAAACTACAAGATTACAAAAAAATTTTTTTTTTTTAATAATTTTTAATTGGTTATCAATTAGGTGGCAACATACTGTATGAGATTCCTATACAATTTAAATGGTTACAAAGCAATTATAAGGTCTGTGGTAGAATTTTAAGGACCATCTATGATATAATATTTTAAGGACCACCTATCGTATAATATTTTCAGGACCACCTATGATATAATATAAAAGCATATCTGTTCAAAAAGAATATCTATATGTTAAAACTTTTTTAAGAATTCAGTTCTGAGCATTGCACAACATGCTTGTAAATTAACAGTAAAAGTTCAAAGTATTGCATTCTGTGAGTTAATGATCAATTATATATTTAATTAGTTATCAAAATTTAAATGTTCATACTTTTAGTTGCATTTTGAGGGAGAAACTATCTTTTATGGCCGACAATCTCGGGAAATAGACTGGGATCCTGAATGCTCAAAGACTAACAATGGTAAATGATCTACACTTTGGTGTGATTTGTTTTAATTAATTAAAGAGGTTTTCTTAGTATGACATCATTCTATGACGGATTGGCAAAAGCTTCAGTGCACCCATGGACAGAGGGTTACAGTTTGGTCACACAGTATTTATGTATAAGGAATTTCTAATAAAGTTTTGAATTTGTCTTTTTATCTTTTTAATATAAAATGTTATAAAAGTGCTTAGTGTTTTTCAATGTCAATTAATTTTTTCTTAGAATTTTTCATGAAATGTGAGCCGGCATACACCCAGTCATTTTTATCTTTACCTTCAACAAAAACAGATCAATTTACAGTGATCATACTTACTAGACCTATTATGTCAGGTATTTTTTGTGGAAAAAGGTATCCATCAAAAAGCGTATTTCCTGAACTATGGCATTTGTTAGAGTCACTTTCTTACCGAGCAGTAGCAATGAGAATGACAAGTCTTAGTGATGAATTTGCAAATATGATCGTTGAAAGTTTTGGATTAGATAATAAAAAGGCAAAATTAATGGTATTTTTTGTATTTTAACAATTAATGGTATTTTAATTTTAAATTTAAGCATCATTTATAACATTT
>NC_061159.1:46395638-46513138 GCF_022113875.1 Hydra vulgaris
ATATATATATATATATATATATATATATATATATATATATTGTTAAACATATATATATGTTATATATATATATATATATATATATATATATATATATATATATATATATATATATATATATATATATATATATATATATACATATATATATACATCTTTTGTTTAAAATATGAATAAGTACGCTATAAAAATAAGTAAAACTAGGGAGTATTTGCTGATCTACAACCCTTGGAGTTAGGGTTGGCATTCGGCAATGCCAATTTAACTGTTAACCTGAAAGTGTCTGGTTTCTATGTTTTATGCTCAGACCTTTGTATCAAATAAATTTTGTCGGCCTGATGCTGACCTCAAAAAGATTGAGGTTGGCAAATTATTGCCGACTTCATTTTTTCTAATTCTGAGGGTTGGATCTATATACGCTATAGTTGATACTTTTTTTGTATTTTTTTCTTTAGGCTGAATTTCTTTTGCTGTTATTATTTGATCAAGTTTTACCGAATTCAAAGTTTCAAATACGAACTTGTGTTGTTTGATGTTTTTTTTTTTTTTGTTTTTTTGTTTTTTGCAGAATAATATTTATGTGTCAACATTTTTAATTTTATAACAATGTTTGCGTTTTTTAATGTTATCTATCAGTTACATTTTTCATTTCATGCAGTTTTTTTTCATAATGACATACTTTGACTGAAAATAAAATTATTATTATTTTTATTTATTTCCCAGTTTTCTTTTTAAATTTCAATCTGTTAATATTTATACTAATATTTTCAAGTTTTACCCAAGTTAGTTTATTCTCTCTTTTTTTCATTTGGTTTTAGGTAGTTTTTTGTAATATATAAATTCTTTACATTGATTGTAATTTATTCTTCAAATTTGAAAAACATTAAATGTTATATAGGAATATATATTGCTATTATAGAAACTTATTCTTTTTTATTATTATTTATATTAATATTTATATATTTCTATTATTTTCTACAAGTTTTCAATTAATAAAAAATGTTCGAAAAATTTTGCTTTTTTTTTATGTGTCTCATAATAGTTGAGATAATAAATGTCAAGGTGGTTGTTAGGCTAATATTTTTGGAGATAATAAAGTAGATGAAAATAGTTGTTTAATTTTTTTTTTCCAACTTTGGAACCAAAGTTGAAAAAACACTTTAACAAAACATTACTTTTTTAAAGTGTGTAAAAACTTTTTTGAAGAAAGCTTGTAAAAACTTTAGGTAAGACTTAAATTATTTAGTTTTAGGATTTGTTTTCATAAAAAGTATTTTGCACATATGTTTAAAGTATTAGTTAGTGCTGTAATAAAAGATGATATTGCAGTTTTGAAAAACAACACAGATATAAAACCAGTTCTACTGGATATGCAAGATGGAAAAAACAGGTTTACTCTTCTTCACTGGGCTGTTTTGCATAACTCAATAAATGTTAGTTGTTTAATACTTTTTTTTAAAAAAGTTTTTTTTTATTTATTAATTTTATTAATTTTGATTTGTTTGTAAGGCAAATTTTTTTGTTTTTTTTTTCTTTTTAAGCTTTTTCCTAAAAAAATTTTTCATTTTCATTTAGTGTTTAGAATGGTTATTACAAAATAAAGTAAATGTTAATTTAAAGTCTGATAAAGGTTGGACACCTATTCATATCGCTGCAATTAAAGGTAGAGCGGAGTTTTTTAAGGTAAATTTTATAGAGGTTTGAGTAAGTATTTATTTTAATGGTATTTATTTTAGTGAAATTACAAGGTTAAAAATGGCATCTGTGGTTTCAAATCACAAATTCTCAGTACATAATAGTCACTAATGCACACAATAAAAAGCCAGCCAAGAAAGTTATCCATCCAATAAAAAGGCTATTGAAGTTTTATATATATATATATATATATATATATATATATATATATATATATATATATATATATATATATATTATATATATATATATATATATATATATATATATATATATATATATATATATATGCTATAGCATATTTATATGCGCAATCGCTCACTTTTTTTGCTAGTCTAAATTAATTAAGCATTTTGAAAAAATGATGAATAATTAATGAAAAGGTTGTTGACCCATACCAAACCCTCAGTGGATGTAGCAGCACTCCGCTGCGAGTCAGGCTATTTGTCAGTCGATGTATATACTGAAGCCCCCGCATCAGTTTATTTCAGTATGATTTTATCATGCTCACCTAACTCAGCAGTATAAGATATATACAAATATATATATATATATATATATATATATATATATATATATATATATATATATATATATATATATATATATATATATATATATATATATATATATATATATATATATAGGCCTTGGCAGGAAGCTAAAGCTTCCTGCCTTTAGCTCTCACCCACATTCCTCTAGAATGGTTTACAGAATCAGTTTACTGCTCTCACTAAAGTATGACAAGTAAGACGAAGTTCGAGATTTAGATTGACTTTTTTGCTTACGAAATACCATTGTGTATTTTTTTGCATAACAGTCACAACTATTTTTGTAGAGATTATACATTACATATATACAAATGGCTAACAACTTGTCGACTTATATAAGTTATTTTATACTGCAACAATTGGTTTGGTTTTATTAGCAGAATTTTAGTATTATAAATTTTTATATAAATAATAAAAGGTAAAGTAGAATTAGTAAAATAAAGAATTTTTTCTTTTCAAACACAGATATGCAGTTCAGAGAGATTTTTTTTCTCTTAAAATGTTTGGTGGTAAAAAATTCTGTGTAATAGCATTGATGACAATATGATCAAGTTCGCTTACTTTTATTAAAAGAAAGGCATTATCATTGTAACTAAGATGAAAAATGCAAATTTCTGCATTCTATTAGAATATGAAAATATAAAAGGTTTTTTTATAAGCAGTAAAAACTTTTATAACTCTTTGTCAAATTTTTTATTAAATAAGTCATGTTTATAAATAAATAAATAGCCAGTGTATAAACCCAAAGAAAATATTTGTCTGAAAAAAAATTTTGTGGCACAATAAATGGCGCTCGTTATGTATATATTCTTTTTCCTTCCTTACCATGACGCGAAAATATGTCCAAGGTTGTTTCGAACCTGGATCTCCTGCTTATAAAGCAAGCGCTTTAACCACTGCGCCACAGCCTCACATATTCTTCTAATATTACAAGCTTGTAATGAGTATAAAAAAACTTTGTATTTAATTTTTTAATGAATAAACAAATGTGTGTAAAAACAGAATTGCTCTCATAAAAAGCTGTTTAGAGGAGCAGGTCGCATGGCTCGCCATGTTTGTTTTAGGTGAGCATTTCTCAGCTCCTGCACTCATATACTATTTATATATCAGGCTTGGTCAGGAAGCGGGTGCGATCGCACTTGATAATTGACCATGGAAATATTATTTAGTTACAAAAAACTGGCCAGATTTTTCAGATTAACTGGACCAATGATTTAATTAAAGAAAATGTTTAAAAAAAACATTTGGGCTGAATTTTTTTGATTGAAACTAAATAATAAATGCATACCAACAAAATTAAAATTATCGTTTTAGTTGAAGCTCGCCGTCTCCATTTTTTTTTTGTTCTCTGAGTCTGTATAATGTTAGCCGCAATCTTCATACTTGATAATTTATTCAATGCGTGTTTAATTCATAACAGTTTTGGTATATGATGTCATCGCAATATCTTTTTAAGATATTGCGATGATGTCATATACCAAAAAATACTTATACGTCATTGCGATGACATATAAGTATTTTTTCTACTAAAATCAGAAAATCAAATATTTATATAATTTTTTACTAAATCACAAAAAATACTTGTGACAGTAAAAAATTATACAAATATATATATATATATATATATATATTTTTATATTTATGATTTTTTTATTATTACTTTGTTGTAGAAGCCAGCCAAAATCATGACACAATTATACATATATTGTGATTATTAGAGTTTGTAGGCAGAGAAAGAATAAAAGCAGTATGATGCCTTTTTATTTAGTTCATATGGTTTTATATTTTAGTTTGTATGGTTCAATAGAGTTGTTCGTTTTATGTTTAATTTACATTTATTTATGGTTTAACTCTTTCACTACCGCAAGCCACTGGTTGCAGCTTTGGAGTATGCTTTACAATTTATCTTGTTTTGTACATAAATTTCCATTCTAGACACATAGAATTTGTTTGTTCTGAAGGTTTAATTAATTCTCTACATAATCTAGAAAAAATAAGAGCTATATTGTGTAATTATAAAAAAGTACAAAAGTACCAAAGTTAAAAAATTATCACAAAGTTAAAAAATCTTGAATAATCCTTCATAAAAAAACTTTAAATTTAGTTAAAATTAAACAGCGTTAACACTGTAAAACTTAACTTAAAGTGTTAAGTATTTAGTTAAGTAATTACCAAAGTATTTTGAAGAAAAAATATTATTTTTATTCATTAATTAAGGTTTGTTTTGGACTTAATGTTTTAGCTACTGCTTACAAAAACAATAGTTTTAAGCACTTTGCATTTATTATTGTTTAATGATGCGTGTTAAAAACTTTATTATTATCGAATTTTAATTAATTGTCAATGTTATGCTATTCAAATGTTATTCAAAAATATGTGTGGTTGCTACAAAAAGATTTTTGTTCGGCTGGTAGCGAACAATTTAATGGGATTCTTTCTTTTAATATATATATTGTATACACTTTTTTGTATATTTTAGTACAAATACTTGTTTTAACTTTAATTTAGTTTGATTTGAACAGTTATTAGTAAAATAAGTCGTTTAATATTTATTTTCTACTTAGTTCAGTTTATATGTTTTATTCAAGTTACTTGTTTGTTTTTTTTCAGTTTATACTTTAAATTAATTTATACGCTTTTGTAAAATTATTCTTTTAGTTTCTAGCTTACATTTAGTTTAAACCACTATGTTTACTGTAAATATTTGTTATATAATAAATTTTTATTTTTATAAATTTTATAAATTTAATTTTTAATTGCATCATCAACTTTTTTTGGGATTTAGTAAAAAGTTATACAATTAACATGATTTGGTGATTTTGGCAAAAAATTAATACGACATCTTGAAAGAAAAAATTTATATGCTGATGTCATATAGCAAAACTTTTCTGAATTAGACATGCATGGAATAAATTATCAAGTCTGCAGATTGTGGCTAACATTATACAGACTCCGAGAACCAAAAAAAAATGAAGACAGCGAACTTCGACTAAAATTTTAAGTTTAATGGTGTGCATTCATTATATAGTTTTAAAAAAACTTTTGCGCAAATGTTTTTTTTTAACATTTTCTTTAATATGAACACAACTTGTCTTGGCAGTTGGGGATCCCTTTAAGCAAAATAAATACGATTAGAGGAAATATTTTTTAAAACGTCGCTCTTTTATAATTTTTTTTTATAAAATTAAACAACATTTTTTTTATAAAGTAACAACTTACTATTAATGATTGTTTAATAAGGAAACAAATGTTCTTTGATTTATCAAATAGTATATATAATTTTTATTTATATATTTATGTCTTATTTTCAGTACTGGATTGGGAAGGTGGGGCTAGAAGGGTTATATCCCCGGGACTCACAATGTTAGGGGCCGCGAAATAGTTAAAAAGACCATTTGGTGTTTTTTTAATCATTTTTACGCAGTGGCAAATAAAAAAGGCCACCAAAATAATGCAGTACCTGGCCCTGTAAAGTCCAACAAGATTCAACTAATAAAACTAACGCTAGATGATTTATTTATAAATAAAAAAGTTTTTTCAATAACTATTTTATGCTTCGCGAAGTTTAAAAATTTTAACACGTTAGAAACAATTCTTTTTAGTAAGATGAACAAATGGAATAATTAAATCATTGAGTTACTGTAGAAATTCAATTAGCTAGATAGAAATTAACTAAAAACTTTGAATAACTTTGTGAGGAGGAAGCGGAACTGCTTCACAATTTCGCTGATCATGTTTAGTGAGTGGGGTTCATAATTTTAATTAGTATTTAAAACAGAAAAAAGTAGCTTTGAGTTTAGGTATAACAAGTTTGTAAGAATGGCTGAAGCAAAAATAATTTAAGTTAATAAACCAATTTCTAAGAACTTAAAAACTTTTCTTCCTTGTCGGAAAGAATCAGTTATCAAGTACACTGAGGAAAATGGATTAGCAGTTAAAACTATTTGTATTAATGATTATTAATAGTTTCATTGAAAATTAAAAGTTATTATTGAAAATACTATTGTTTACAAAATCAACCGCACAAATTGCTTTTAAAGATTACATTTGAATAAAATACATATACATAAAATTACATACATAAAAAATATGAACATAAAAATATATTACATACATAAAAAATACATCCCTTATATATAAAAAGTAAGAATATAATAATAAAATCATATTTATAAAACGTTGACAAGTTAAAAATTAAATTTAAAACATTTATTTTTGTAAACAAATAATGTTAGTTTAAAACATTTATAGCTTAGGCTCCAAGAACTAAAGTAATAGTTCGTTTGATAGTATATTCTTAAAGTAATTTATGCTAGAAATCTCAACAAAAACATAACAAAACTCAAATAATACAATTTTTAAAAATATTTCAGCAGAATATTCTAGAACATCGGGTTAGTATTTTTTGAACCAATAGAATTAATTGTTTGTATATTTTAAAATTTGTGATAAAATAATGAACTTAATTATTATTTTGCGGACAAACAAGGAAACATACATAAACTTAAATGTTCTCACAACAACTAAAACATCTGGCCAGTTTTTTGCAACTAAATATTATTTCCGTGGTCAGTTATCAAGTCAGTGAATGCACCGCTTTCCGAGCAAGCCTATATATATATATATATATATATATATATATATATATATATATATATATATATATATATATATATATATATATATATATATATATATATATATATGTATATATATATGTATATATATATATATATATATATATATATATATATATATATATATATATATATGTATATATATATATATATATGTATATATATGTATATATATATATATATATATATATATATATATATATATATATATATATATATATATATATATATGTATATATATATGTATATATATATATATATATATATATATATATATATATATATATATATATATATATATGTATATATATATATATATATGTATATATATGTATATATATATATATATATATATATATATATATATATATATATATATATATATATATATATATATATATATATATATATATATATATATATATATTTCACTTTGCACATGTTTAAAAACATGTTTTTAAAAAATAAAAATAAAAACACTATTAATTAAAAAAAGCTTACTAGTCATTATTATTGCGGTTTTTTAAAAAAACAATACTTTTTTTTTAGAAATTGTTAAACAAAGGAGCTGATATTAGTATGAAAGACTCTCGAAGTAATAAATTATGTATTATATGTCTTTTAGTTTAAGGATATTATTTTTTATTAAAACTCATCATTACCACACTTAGTGACAAAATGTCAAGGCACCCCTCAAAATTTTATAAAACTCTACTATACAAAACTAATTATTATAGTAAATTAAAACCAAAAGTTATCAACATTAACCAACATTTAACAAAGCTGATATTAAACCTATTAAAAGTTTTTTTTAAAAAAATTGTATTTTCAGTGCATTAAAATAAGGTATTTTTGAGGAAAATTATATAAAATTTTATAGAGAATAGTCTTAATTTTAAAAAATCAATAGCAGGTGTTTCTATTATTTTTTGAATCACTTCAATCATTTTAAGACATAGAACCATGCAACTTTTTTCTGTATAAGATGTCAATTGCATTTTGCATGTAGATGCAATGCAAAACTTAAAGTTAGCTCATGAATAATGTTTACTACCTTTAAACACTTTATTTACTTACACTTTATTTGACTGATGTTTTCAAGTATTCTCAATAACATTCAGTTCTAGAGATCTGGCCATTTCAAAATTTTAATTTTACTGTTGTTGAAATAATCCTTTACTATCTTAGCTCTCTGAAATTTTTAATTTCAAAATTTTAATTTCACTGTTGTTGAAATAATCTTTTACTATCTTAGCTCTCTGAAAGCATTAGCTCGCTGAAAAACAAAATCTTTGCAACCAACGACAGATGTTTCATTTCTTAAAAATTCTTGAACAATTTTTTACCAACAAATTTCTGATTTCACCACCAAATCAAAGTTCACTCATAAAATAAAAATGTGAGTTAAAAATAAATTTTGCTAATTGTCTTTATTCCAACCTGGTCCACGCGCTATCATATAATATCAAAATAAAATTATTATTTAAGTTTTTGTGCACAATTGGAACTGTCTACAGTTGCGTGTCCCCACAATTATGGGGGGAGGGTGTATTTTGTTGTGCAGTGTAGGAATTTGATTTAAAAAATTCACTTTTTGTTTTTAATTGTATTTTAATATTTAGTTTGAATTTTTCTATAAATTTCCACTTCTATTTCTAACCTAATCCAAAGATGTTATTGGTTTAACATTTAAATGTGCTTTTATTATTATGAAATTGATAAAACAAGACACAACGACAAATGTGTGTTAACCTTGTGAGATAACTTACAAATACAAATCAAAAATTAATTGGTCATACTAAGTCATGTTTGAATACAATTTTTGTTTTAAATCTTCTTTTTTTTTAAAAACCATATTTTGATGACTTGTTTTTTGATGCTCTCTTACTCCAAATCACAAGACGTCTTTAAATTATTTTTATAGAGTTTTGAAGAAACCTTTTTAGGGAAATTTCATACTTTTCATTCTAATTGTCAATAAACTCAAGTATGTGCTTATGACATCAGAAAATTTTGGAATCAAAATGTTCTGCTATCATGAATGTCTACATTGACATTTATGACAGAACTTACTTGATGATCTGTTGCTAGGATCTGTTGCTATGCAATTTGTTTCTAGGTAATGTTTTCATTTAATTTTTCTTTAGGAGTGTATTGGTTTTTGAATAAACAATTTCAGTACAATTCAAAGTTTAATTCAAAGTATAATTCAGACTATTAGGATAAAAAATGATTTTTAATGTTGTTTTTTTTTTTGAAGCTTTTGTTATTGCAATTCAAAATTAATTAATTATATTTATTATATCTATTAATTTTGACAATATCAAATATATTAAAAACTGTATAAGTTAACTCCAAAAATTCAATCCAACCAATAATCTAAATATTGATATTTATTCCTTCTCACTCAATACCTATTTTATATATAGTGTCAAAAATATTAGAGTGATGTATTTTCCTAATTTTTTACAAATCTTGAAAAATAACTTACTATTATGGTTTAGTTTCTTTTAATAACATTCAATTAAAAAGTTCTTTTTGACTCAATTTGTTAATAATGGTAAAATAATTGTTTCTGAATTTATTAATTTGTTCATTAAGGCATTTCACGTCATAGAATATGATAAGCTGTTAGGTAAATTATACTCTTATAATGTCAGGCAATCGAAAACATTGTATAAAAATTAATAGAATTTTATCAATGTCACAGTATGTTTATTGGCTTTTTTAATGTGCCGTTCTATTGATAAAATGGGTTAACCTTTTTGAACCTTGACTATATCACACACAACAATTTATTTTAGAGCATTATTTTAGATCTGTTCCTAAATATGTTTTTCGTATGTTTCGTATGTTTATATGTGTTCCGTATGTTTTTCAAAAAATCTTTTTCAAGAATTTGCTTGGTACGTTAGGTAATCTTGTGTAAAGTGTACAAAGTAATAAGTGTAACTGTTTCCTTTTTTTAGCATGTTTTTTTTACTGCGCATATAGTTAATTGTGAAAATTATAAATTCTATATTATCATAAATTTATTATAAATTTTATTTAGTACATTTTTGTGTGTTTTATAACCTTGCACTTTTTCATTTGAAGTCAAATTTATTTCTTTTAATTTGTTGGGTAGATAAAACAGTTGGTCATTTAGCTTGTTCCCATGGTCATTCATCCATACTAGAAATATATTTGAAACAAGGTCAGGTAAGAAAGCAATTTTTGTATTTTTTTCAGATAAGATAGCAATTTTTATTGTATTTTATTTGTTTTTGAAACTTAGTTCCTAAATATTGAGAGCCTAATGAATTTTAATATGGTTTTTTAACAGGTATATCCTGAAAAAAGGAGTATATCGAGATAGGGTGTATATCACTTCAAACCTTGATTTAAATTTTTATATATTTAATGTTATTTTTGTTTGTTTTGTTAAAAAAAAGAGAAAAATAAATGTTGAGTATTTTTTCTAACTCATTTTCACCACTTTTAACTAATAAATTTTACCACTATAATTGCATTTTTGAATTAGGTAAGTAGTTGAATTCATAATTCTTTTAAAATGGAAAATCAGATAGTTATGTCTACAATAGTTATGTCTGATAGACATATCTAATGTTTCTACTAATGTGCTGCAGGGCTCTGTTTTAGGGTCATCATTTTCATTATTTACTTCAAAAACTTATTTAATAGTTTTAAATGTACTTTTATGCATTTGATTACAAGTTATTAAGTGAGCTCAGAGTTAACTATATAATAAGACACTAGAGACCTTCAAATTATTTAAACTAAAATTAGCAGATGATTAAAAACTTGCTTAATAAATTATGTTCAATGATTAATGAACTTGCCTAATGATTAAGCAAAATGTATAACTATACATATGCATATACCAACTTATATAGATTGATACAGAATGTGCACTATATATAAATTTATGATACAAAAAAAGTTCAGTTAAAGTTGGAACAGGGTAAGAAAAACATTGATTCAATATTAGTAAGCAGGGCTCTATGAATATGAACTATTGTAATGTTACCCTATTGTAATGTTATCTATTTTAATGTTACCCTAGTGATATAAATTATTAATAAAGAAATATCAAAGCTCAGTCTAAAAATGTTTAGCAAATTTACATTTAATATAAAATTTTTTAAACATAAATAAAATAGTAAATTTATAAAAATGTATTTAATTTTCAAACCAAACTTATTGTAATTTTATACTGTAAAATTTTAAATATTTTGTATTAAAAGTATTGTCAACAATTTTTTACTTATAGGATGCAGAGCATCAAGATCATTTAGGTTGGACAGCAGCACATACTTCAGTTTACCACGGAACTCTAGATTGTTTAAATGTACAGGCTGTTACATGATTATTTTTTTTTCTGTTAAATTTACTCTTTATGGTTTAGAAATTGTAATTGATTTTTAAATTTCTTATTTCATTTCATTTGCTTGTTAAGATACTTATAAAACATGGCTGTGATATTGAAGCTGTCGATAATGATGGAAATAATCTAAGTAAGAATTTTAAACTGTAGTTTATTAAAAATATTTTCATTACAAATATGTTTTGAGCTATACTTGATGTGTTGTTTTATTTTGTTTTGTTTTGTTTGTTTTTGTTTTTCCTCTATGATTTTTTCCTCCTTTCAGATTTTATTAATTTATATTTTTATTTTTATTAAAGGTCTAATAGTACAGTTGACTCTTGATATCTCAGCTACTCGATATCTCTAACTCTTGGTATCTCAAACATTTTTTCCTGTACCCGATAGTTCGAGATACCAAAAGTCAACTGTTTAATTATTTTGATAAACAATTAAATTTTTATATTCACATTTTTAAGTTCACTTGTGTTGCATTGAAGGACAAATCGATTGTTTAAAAGTACTCTGTAATTGTGCTAAAGCAATTAGTATACTGACATTGCTAACACTTCTTCAGAATCCAAATGATAAGGTATTCTTTATTTCAAATTAGTTTTTATTTTAAAAACTTTTAAACATTTTAAGCATTTTTTTTGTCTTTAGTTATATACACTTTTTATCAATTTATAAATTTAGTTTCCAATTTTTTTTTTACAAATTCGCTTTTGACAATACTACAAGCAACCAGCAGGTTACAAGCAAACACTGATTAAATTGTAGGTTATATGCAACCACTGATTAAATTGCAGGTTATATGCAATCACTAATTAAGTTGGAAGATACATAGTATTTAAGTTTAGACTACATATCATCAGTTATTTTTATAGCTGATTAAGCTTTTTTTAAAATTAGTTATAACATTAGGCACCATAATTTAGACTTTTAGAAAATAAAGTATAGTTAAAAAAAAAAATTTAAAAAACAGGCTTGTTTTTATTGTTATATAGAGTGGATTCAATTTTGAACATTATAACAGAGTAATGTATTTTTTAGGTAATTATCATTAGTTATTGATATTTGCAAAGTTATTTAAAATCTGCCAAAATATTTGTATCATCAATTTGGTTTCCAGTAATAACAACTTTTTAAAATAATTAGAAAAAGAGAAAGCCAGTAATGAAACTACTTTATAATAATTTTTAACAATATAAACCAACAGGATGGTAACCCAATCTGTCTATCAACACAAAACGTAAAGCAATACAAAATTGCAAAGGGATTTATTTAAAAAAAAAGCAAATGCAACTTCTTTAGAGTATTTATATAAATAATATATAACCTTTACAGTTTACTTTATTAGTTTACAAACTTGTTCATTATTAAGGTCAATGTTTATTAATGGTTAATTTTAAAATGAAAATTCATAGTAGTTAAAATAACGATAACGACAAAAATTATTTAAAAAAATTTTGAATCATAAGTTTGTTATGTTTTAAACCTTTTTCTCCATAAAAATGAAAAAAAAAAAGACAATTAACTGAAAAAATACATATATGTATAACTCAAATTAACTAACATACACAGACATACTATACATAAAATACAATTCATACAAAAGTGCCTCGTATGCACCAGTAATTTTTAACTTTTAATAAAAAAATCAATTCTTTCAAGCGGGACTCTTTATTAGACCATAATACTATAATGTGCAAAATTTGAAAGTTGCATGTTATATGTAAATAACATAACATGTTATGTGTAAATAATATAACATGTTATATGTAAATAACATAACATGTTATATGCAAATAACATAACATGTTATATGTAAAAAAAATTAATTTAAAATAAAATAGAATTGAGAAGACTTTCAATTTTTGCACATTTTAGTCATCAGCATAAACAAGGGTGATTTATAATTAATGAATTTTTGGTGTAAAACATTTACCTGCGTGTTTTCATATATAATTAAACAAAAATAATTTGTTTCAATTTTTAGACATGCTTGGGTCCTGTAAATATCTTTTTTACAGTTTACGCTTTACATAAAAGCTATTTAAGTAGAGCTATGTAAGTAAAGCATTTATAAAAAAACAGTTTAGAAATAAAATAAAAATTTAGATATTTTTGATTTAAAGATAACTTTTCTTTTTAGCTTGAAAACCTAATCCAGAAAAAATAAATAAATCACTGATATGTTTTATTATTGTTTATGTTTAAAATAATCATGCATGGACCAGCATGGTATTAAATTGCTTATTAAATTTGGTATTAAATTGCTTCAAGCTGGAGTATATAAGAAATATGAAACATAAGAAAATAAGATTTAACTCAAAAGTAAAAAAATCCTAAGTTAACTAGTAGCTAGCTAATTTGAAACACGTAATTTAAAATAAATTTATTTTAAATTACGTGTTTCAAATTAGCTAGCTACTAGTTAACTTAGGATTTTTTTACTTTTGAGTTAGATCTTATTTTCTTATGTTTCATATTTCTTATATACTCCAGCTTGAAGCAATTTAATACCAAAAATTGCTGATCCATGCATGATTATTTTATTTTAGAAAACTTGGTTACAGCTGTTTTTCAATGATGCATTATTTATACTAGATGTGTAACTTTGATCCGAAAAGTGAAACTACTTTTTCCCTTTTTACAAATGGAAGATTAAATTTTTAAAAAAATATTGTTTAACTTTTGTTTTCTTAAAAATGAAGTAAATATTTTTTAAATAATTTACTTCATTTTTAAGAACACTTGCAATATAATAATTTATGTTTGCTAAATTTATTTTCAATTAGAAAGGGATTAAAGTTTTGAATAGAAAAGTGAAATGACAGACATTTTTATGAACCATAAAACTTTTTTAATAAACATATTCTCATAAAAAACTTTTATAAATATTTTATAATTGTAAAAAAGTGTTTTTGATTTATCTTTTATTTATTGGGAACTTTTGATGCTCTTAACTTGCATTTTTAACTTTTATTTCACGCATCGGCTTCAGCTTTTGCTCTTTTTACAAATGGTGGACTATATTTATTAAAAAAAAAAAACAGCATTATTTTTTGTAAAAATTATGCTGCTTTTAATAATAAAATTCTGCAATAATAATAAAATTCTGCAAGTTAGACATCTAGTTTATATAAAATATCATTGGTTTTTGTATATTTTACAATATACAAAAAATTTGGTTTAATTATATTTTACAAACAGATACCAATTTATATATTCACTTTCCTCATAGAAAAAACAACTAATAAAATATAGGAAAATCATTCTTTTTAATGTTCAGCTTGCTGCTAAATGTTCAACTTGCTGCTAAAAATAACAACCACTCTAACGTTTAATAAAAACTTGCAAACAGCCATGATCAAGTTGTCTTAAATAAAATGCAAATGTGATTATATACAATACAACAAAATACAAAAAAAAAGTTCAAGATGAAAAACCGAATGAGTTTATTGGGAGGCTTGATCAAGAAAAGTTAGGAGAAAAAAGTTGAATTGATTAAAAATATGGGAAAGTCATAATGGGAAAGTCATTTGAATATGAAAATGAAATATGAAAGTGAATATGAAAGTCATAATGGAAAAATCATTTGAATCATACTTTGTTTTCATTCTCTTTTTTTAGAATAAACAGATATTTTAATAATTTTAACTGATAACTTTTTTTAAGAATGGTTGGATGATCTGTGTTGTGAAAAGGGGCTGTTAAATGGCACAGATAAAAAGCTGATTATGTAACTGTCACTGGTTGTGGGAACTTTTCCTATGTATTTTGACCAACACGCTGGGTTATTTTTTTAAATTTTCGCTGTCCCAAGAAGTCGTTGTGATCTTATGACAGAGCACAGCAGAAGGGCATTTGAAAAATGTTTGTCTCCTTCTTTACCAATATTATAAACTTGCCCATAGGTGGCAATAAATTATGGATCATTAGCTTCTGAGGCAAGCGCGGTAATCACTGCGTGATAGCTGCTTAAGGGGGTTGAAGGGTTGAATATCAGAGCATGGCAGAGAGATTATATTTAACTTGAGTAAATACTATAAAATGACAAAGTATTGAGAAGCTCTGCTAAGTTGTTAGCAAGATAATGCAAGAGTTATAATATAATCTTAAAGACAGCTAATAATGAATTAACCTTTACTAAGTTATACTTTTTAGTTACATTGCTAGTTTGTTACAGAAAATCTTAGTGACATATCAAACAGACGCTTAAAGATGATTCGATTTTTTAATAAATTATTTAAAAAATATTAGAAATGAGTTTAAATCTTCTTTTCTGAATGCAACTAATTTTTATGTTAGATGATGAGTTGAGAAGGACTTTAGCATATACAGTAATATGCTTAGTGAAAATATAAAAGAAAAGTCATTTGTCTCTCATCAAACTATCAAGAATTTTGAGATATCTAAAATATTGAAGGTTCATTGAGTAGAAATCAACAGTGAAATAATAAGGCTATTTGTTGAAATATAAAAAACTAGAGGAAAATAAAAAGTTAAAAGCAAAAGAAAAAACAGGATAATGCTTTTTGTAACCTGGTTAAAAAAAGCATGGTTATGGTTACCATGATGAATCAAGAAATACTAAGACTCTTTGCATCACCACTTCACTTCTATCTAATGCACAATAGAACCTTTCTGTTATAGCAATATACCACAATAGAATCTTCCTGTTATAACAATACACCTTTAACAATACACCACCACAAACTTTTCTGTTATAACAATACACCACAATGAACTTTTCTGTTATAACAATACACCACAATGAACTTTTCTTTTATAACAATACATCTTTAACTATACACCAAAATTGAACCTTTATGTTATAACAGTAAGTCAGTAGCAAAACAAGATGATAAAAATTTGTATTGATTGTCAGAGAGTAAGTTGTTAAGTTAAAGTTAATTAAAGATTTTGCTTATAATAGTAAGATGAAAGACTGGGCATTAGTTAAAAGACTTGGCAATAGTTAGACAGGTCAGAGTAATCACCAGATTTTTTTTTTAATTGGAACTACAGTTATTAAATTCCAACAGACATTAAAATAAGATTCAGTTAAACACTTGTTAAATAGTTTAGAGAGAGAAACAAAGAGAGACTATGTTAGACTATGAGAGACTATGTTAGAGAACGAGAGACTATGTTAGACAAAGAGAGACTTGTTAGACTATGGCATGCTGTGACAAAAATGTTTAGAGTTGAAGTGGCAAATAACTTTAATAACAAAGGCAGTAGTGATTTGGATGTCTAACAATGGATTAACCTATTTCTTTGTGATGACAAAAAAAGTGTGGGGATAAAGATGAGATGAAGAAATTAATAGAGGAAAAGTTAATTTGATAAATATTAACAGAGGAAAAGATTTTCCAAGAGTTTCTAAAATCTAGCCTCTGAGATGAGGTACAAAATTTAGTAAGTTGAGACTAATGGACCTCGGTTTTGTACAATACTTTTTTGCATTGATTGTTTAAAATGAAAAATAGGTGTTTGTTATCAAGAGATTTAATTTTGGCAAAAAAATAAAAAATCTGGATAAGATTAGCAATATCAGCTGCTCAAGAAAAACCATGGAATATAGGTTTGACTAAAAACCAACAAGCAGAATAAAATCTTTTATACCTGCCTGAATCCAGGATATTTTAAAAGAGGAACAATTTTTTGCAGAGACAAAATACGTCACCCCATCAGAAAAAAAATCACAAAAAGAATCCCAATTTGCTGTAATTTGCAGTGTGATTAGTGAGGTTAGTGAGTGAATCTGATATAAAATTTGCAGTGTGATTAGTGAGATTAGTGAGTGAATCTAATGTAAAATTTGCAGTGTGATTAGTGAGATAAGTGAGTGAATCTAATGTAAAAGAAGCACAAGATAAAAGTCTTCAGTGCTTCAGATCATAGCTTGATCTTTATGGTCTGGCGCAAGCTAGAGTCAGAATAAGGACAAGATAAATCAATGAGTTAAAGTAATAGGGTTGTCTACAATACAAGTCGCAGTTAACTCTCTGAGCTAGATATTAAGAAGTACAAATAATATAAGCTTAAGAGCCAGAATTTCAGTGGTAGCGTAGTAGTTATTCAGTGAAATAAAGCTATTTAGTGTCATGAATGTTAAAGTTACCACAACAGTAGTATCTATTTGTATGTACTAAGACTGTGGTGGCCTACATTTCTGCAGGTTTAGATTCACATTGTCTTGATATATTAACAATACATTAGTTAGAATTATTAGTAAAAGTTTTTATTTTAACACTTTATTTACTTTTATTTTTATTTATTACCAAATTAAATACTTTAAAACATGTTTTTGTTAATTATAGGGTCAAACTCCAAAAATGGTTGCTGTTCAAAACTTAAATGATAGCTGTGTTGAATTGATAATGGGTAAGTTTATTACAGCAAGTAAACTTATAAATAACAAATCTATTAAATATACTATATATTTTTTACAAAAAACATAAACTATTATATTTCTTTTTATGCATTATTGTATTGTATTGAAAATGCATGCTTTTAAACATTGTATTAGATTATCCATTTTACTGTATTCTTTTATATGTATTAAAATACATGGATATAATGAAATAGAGAGTTGATATATTAATCTTAGCTGGGTTAAAAGAATTTTTTTTGAATTAAATCTTTTTTGATTTAATTCAAAAAATTCTTTTAATCCAGGTTATGAACTAGAATCATGCATTGAAAATGAGTAGAGCATTTTAAAAGTAATTTTTAATAGATTTATAAAAATTTTCAACAAAAAAGACAAGAAAAAAAAGGTATTAAATATACTTTGACACCATATTTATTTTTAAATCTGATTCATTACTTAAGTCAAACAATAACAAAAGGACCCTGAAAATTTCATGTTAACATATGGTCGAAATCTGAAAATATCATGTTTTAAAAATTACATATTTGCTTAAAATGAGTTTTTGATAAAATACAAAAAACAAAGAAAAAGTTTGTTACATTAAAAAAAAAAGCTCAACATCGCTAAACATAAAGCACTTAATAAAGAAGAAACTGAAGTATAGAAAAGATATTGTTGTTTAGAAGCTTGAACAAGTTGAAATTTTCTTGTTTAAAAATGTGTTGCTATGGCGTTGCTATGGGCCTCAAAATCCTATAATGGCCAAAGAATACACATTTTTACATACGTATTTTATTTATTTAAAAAATCATAGAAATGTTCTATCAACTAAAAAAAATCAATATTTGAAAAATCGTTTTTTTCTTAAAAAATTCTAAATTTAATGGGGGTGTACCACCTTAACCAAAAAACCTATTTTTTATCAACCCTTCTCATGCCACATATCCACATGTTACCAGTAGCAGGAAAACCTGACCTTGTCAGGTCAGGTTTTCCTGCTACTGGTAACATGTAACCCAGTACACCCTGCTCTATGTCCTGCTGCCTTGTAGGATACACTTTTTTAGGCAAAGGCTAGGAGAAGTTAACTCCGAATTAAAACACCCCCTGCCTTGGGGCTCTTGGTTGAGTAAAGGCTAGAGATGGTGTCTCGATAAAAATACTCATCTTGGGCAGATGTTACATGCATCCAGCTGCTGTCTTGTAGAAGGCCTCCTAGGCAAAGACTTAAGGGGTAAACAGATTCTATCTGTTGACCAGCCTCGCACCCCTTCCTCATCTGTTAGGCTGGCGCAGATGTATTTTTAATACATTGTTTCCATTTTAGGATGTTGAACGCTGGATCTTCTTGACTCAATGCGTGGGTATTGCTTGTGTCTCTATTTTTATGACTGGGCAACTCATTCTATTATCTCCTAATGAGGGTACAGCTCTAAAACTCAGTTTTATGGTTCTGAGGCCGGCTGGTAGTCAGGTTTCCCGAACTCTGTGGTAGCTCTCAGAGAGGCTGATTCCATCAACAACCGAAAAATATCAGAGTACTAACAGTGCCATGTTGCGCATGGATGGTGTCCCTGTTTGTACTTTTGGTGTGCATTGCAGAGGCCACATTTGGAGCCCTTTGTTACGGCTTAGGGTTTATTAATAGTAATGAGGCTATTGCTTAGTTGTTAAATAGTGTACTGAGTACTATCTATACTTGAGTCAAGTTCTTTATAAATTTAAAATGACTAAAGTACCTAAAACTAAAAAACACAAAAAACCATCGTCATCACCAAGTTCTCTAAACCTATCATTTACTAATATTCGTGGTCTTCGAAGTAACTTTTCTTCTGTTGAGTCTTATCTCTTGCAAAGTTCACCAGACCTACTTGCTCTTTGTGAGACTAATTTGAGTTCGGCTGTCCCATCTTGTGATCTTAGTGTTGATGGTTATCTTCCTTTAATTCGTAAAGACTCCAATAATCACATGCTTGGCCTGGGCATCTACATTCGTAAGAACTCACCCATTTGTCATGAAACTAGGTTTGAATCTACAGACTATTCATTTATGTGCTTTCGTTTAGCACAACTTCACTCTATCGCCTTTCTCTTTGTTCTATATCGCTCTCCTTCATCCCAAGATTGCACTATTCTTGATGTTATTTCTGATCAAATTGATCAAGCCCTCTCTCTTTATCCATCGGCCAATATCGTCGTTGTTGGTGACTTTAATGCCCATCACACCGATTGGCTTGGCTCTAGTGTCAGTGACTCTGCTGGCGTTAAGGCCCTCAACTTTTGCCTTTCTCAATCTCTAACTCAAATAGTCAACTTTCCAACTCGTTTTCCAGACAACCCTAATCATTTACCTTCTCTACTCGACTTATGTCTTGTTTTTGATCCTAGTCAGTGCTCAATTTCTCCACATTCACCCTTAGGTACTTCTGATCACGGTTTGATCTCTCTAAAACTATTATCAAATTCTTCTACTTCATCAGAATCCCCCTATCATCGTACCACATACAACTACCTTAAAGCTGACTGGGACTCTTTCCGTGATTTTCTTCGTGATGGCCCTTGGGTAGAAATCTTTCGTCTTCCTGCTGACAAATGTGCTTCTTACATAACTTCGTGAATTCAGGCTGGCATGGAATCTTTTATTCCCTCTCGACGATTCCAGGTCAAGCCTCACTCTTCTCCTTGGTTTTCCTCACATTGCGCTGCAGCAATTTCTAATCGAAACCGTTACTTCCATATCTATCAGCAAAACAATTCTCCAGAAAACAGACATCTGTTGACTATCGCCAGAAACCATTGTAAAAAGGTTTTGTCTGACGCCAAAGCTCGCTATTCCCAGGTCATTAAATCTCGTATCTCATCACAAAAATTAGGCTCTCGAGACTTCTGGAGAATCTTTAACAGTATCAATAATAAGGGCAAATCTGTTATTCCTTCTCTCTTGTATGGTTCAGACTTTGTCACCTCACCTAAAGACAAAGCTGAATTGTTTGCTAAGAACTTTTCATCAATATCATCTCTTGATTCCACTAGTTGCGTTTTACCTGACATAGCCGTCAAACAGGTTGATCCCTTGCTTGACATTCGCATCACTTCAGCTTCTGTATCTAAAGTAATTTCCTGCTTAGACTCTTCAACAGCTTGTGGTCCTGACAACATTCCTGTTGTAGTCTTGCAACAGGAATGAGGTGTTCTCCGGAGCTTTCATCCATACTATCTAAACTATTTAACAAGTGCTTATCAGAGTCTTGTTTTCCATCATGCTGGAAAGCAGCATCTGTTATCCCTATTTTCAAAAATTCCGGAGAGCGATATGATTCATCTAACTACCGTCCCATTAGTCTTCTTCCTGTCATAAGCAAGGTTTTTGAATCTTTAATCAACAAACACTTAATCTCTCATCTTGAATCAAATAACTTACTTTCTGATCATCAATATGGATTTCGGTCTTCTCGTTCTACAGCTGATGTGCTAACAGTAATAACCGATAGGTTTTACCGTGCATTAGATAGAGGTGGAGAGGTTAAGGCTATCGCACTTGACATTTCTAAAGCTTTTGATAAAGTTTGGCATGCTGGTCTTCTCCATAAGCTTTCTTCTTATGGTGTAGCTGGTAACGTCTTTAAGATTATTGAGTCCTTTCTTTCCAATCGTAGTATAAAAGTTGTCCTCGATGGACAACACTCTTCTTCACATCCTGTAACTTCAGGGGTTCCTCAAGGTTCAATCCTTGGCCCTATACTCTTTTTAATTTACATTAACGATCTTCCAGATATTCTCACATCTAAGGTGGCATTATTCGCTGATGACACTACCATTTACTCTTGTCATGATAAGAAGCCTACACTCTCTGATTGCTTGGAGGGGGTATCTGAGCTTGAAAAGGATCTCACTTCTGCTACAGCATGGGGCTCACAGTGGCTGGTGAACTTTAATTCAGATAAAACTCAATTTTATTCGGCCAATCGTTATCGTAATAATTTAGATCTTCCTATATTTATGAATGGTAATGTACTAGATGAGTCATCTACCATTCATCTTCTAGGATTAACTCTTACTTCTGATCTTTCTTTTAAACCGTATATCAAATCCATTGCAAAATTAGCATCTGCTAAGGTTGCATCTCTTTATCGAGCTCGACACTTTCTTACTCCAGATTCTATTCTCTATCTCTATAAATCTCAAATCCGTCCCTGTATGGAATACTGTTGCCACATCTGGGGCGGATCTTCTAATGATGCTCTTTCTCTTTTAGACAAGGTGCAAAAACGAATTGTAAACATAGTTGGACCTGCTCTGGCAGCCAATCTCCAACCTTTGTCACATCGTCGTAATGTTGCTTCTCTTTCTCTTTTCTACAAATACTATAATGGGCACTGCTCTAAAGAGCTAGCGTCCTTTGTGCCATCTACTAAAATTCATTCTCGTGTTACTCGCCATTCAATTAAGTCTCATCCTTTTTCTGTGACTGTTCCTAAGTGCTTCAAAAACTCTTATTCTTCTAGTTTTTTTCCTCGAACGTCAGTTCTTTGGAATTCGCTTCCTTCATCTTGCTTTCCTGATTCATATAATTTGCAATCTTTTAAGTCATCAGTCAATCGTTATCTTGCTCTACAGATTTAGTCTTTTCTCTTCCAGTAACTTCCAACTCTTATAGTGGTTGCTTGCAGCCTTGTTGGAAGTGAAGATGTTTAAAAAAAAAAAAAAAAAAAAAAAAAAAAATATATAGTTATATATTTTTAGCTCAAACTCAACATTCAGTATAACCTTTAGTATGTTCTTTGCTCTTAAAAACAAAAGGTTTGCAATACCTTCTACTATTAACAATAATGATTAAAACTATTGCTTTTAAAAGCTGGTAATGTTTATTATTATAAAGGCTGACATGTTTGCTCTTAAAATGAAGTTGCTTTCTATAGATAACATCAAAAGTGTTTCTGAGCAGTTTGGAAATAAAGTTGACTCAAACGTAGGTATTATACTAAATATCTTTAAATGTTTTTTTAACTGTTTTATCTTTTATATCCTGACATTGGAAATGATAAATACTTTTATTTAACTTTATATTTTACTACTTTAAGATAAAGAAAATGTTGAATTAAATTTTTCAAATGATGAATCTCTAATTGAAGAGAAGAAATGTGAAACTGAAGATGAAGTACAGAATTGTGAAAAACTAACAGAAGGTTTTTAATGCTTTTGATCTTTGCTATTTTATATTTGTTTCCCATTTTAGAACCACACACAGATTTTTTATTGTTCCATTTAGTTAACATTTAAAAATACATTTTATAAAAGTCTTTTTTTAAAAGAAAATTCAGCTATATTAAAATTAACAGGATTCCGATTTTAATCTCTTGTTGTTCGAAAATTATAACCTTGTCAAGTTTAAAAGTAATATGAATCCAATGAGCATGTTTTATGTGTAAAGCTTGATATAAGTGTAAGACATTTCTTTGATATATTTATAACAGGTGTTAATACTTTTGACATTTATTTAGTATTTTCCAAAAAGCCTGATAATTGAAATTTTTTATCAAAAAGTTGTTCTGTTTCAAGAAAAGTCAAAAATTACTAAATTTAAAGGATGATCGATAGTTGATTAAAAGGATTTTTTCTATTTTTTTCATTTAAAGGATGCAACTTTGCATTTGAATGATCAGTTATACAGGATTTTGTTGCATTGTTTTATAAGTAACAAAACATCACTAAAAATATTTTTAGTGATGTTTTGTTACTTTTAGAGATAAATTGAATAAATGAATGAACATTGACTTTTTTTTTCTTTAATGTTTAAAAAAATCAAATTTAAATTTTTAATTGCAACCTATTTTTAAAACAAATTTATTGAAGAAAAAAAATTTAATTTTAATTTTTTTTAGATTTAATTTGGTTTACAATTTTAGAAAAATGAATTTAAAAAAAATTTCCTCGTTCATTAAATATTTTTTTTGTTAAAGAAACATCAACTCAAATGTATAAGTTTTTTTTTTTAATTTCAAATTTTGAAATTTGTTTTTAAATTAAATTCATAATTTAAGTGCAGACTTTCCTCAAAATTCCTACTCTGAAATACCTTGTAAAGCCAGGCAGCAGCCCAGAGAAACAAGTTGAGCAATGTACTATAAGGGGTATGAAGGTCAATACCTAATATTTACAAAGCATTATCTCCCATTATCTCACTATCATGATCTCGTTATCATTTTCTTACTACCATTATCTCACTACCATTATTTATAATTATAATAACATTTGTTAAATAATTGTTGCAATAAAGAAAGCATTTTTTCAAAAAATTTTTGCTAAAATTACAAAAAAATTAAAAAAGATTTTTGTGATAAGACGTATAAAATTTTTCAAAGATTTTTTTAAGTGTTTTGTAAAAAACTTTGTAAGCAAAATTTAAAATTTTGCAACTTTATTTAACATGGTATCTGATTTTTTTTTTCACACAACTATTGCTCTTAATAAATCAATTAATCTAAATGTCTAACTCTAATACCTATATATTAAGTACTGTTAAATACTGTTGGGATAAATTATTAACTCAAATTCATAAGTTTTTCTAATTTAGATTTAATTTAGATCAATAAATTTGTTTGTAAATATTTTCCTTTATAAATTTAGAAAAACCATTTACTTTTTTTTCTATTTCTTTTTATTTATTTAAAGAATCTGGTGCTTCTGATATTCAAGTTGAAAAAGAAGCTGCTTCTCCGTATATAAATTTATCAAAGAAAATGTTGCTTGCTACTTTGGAAGAAAAAGATCGGTATTGTTATTATATACTTAAATTTGATTTAAATTTATGATTAATTTGTAGTATATATTTAAACAATAAAAATTGATAACATTTTATAAAAGTAAGGAAGAGTGGGGTACCATAATTGACAGGCATCCTGCTCTTCTAGCCAGAGTAATATATGGTATACTCTAACGTTTTGTGATTTGGTTAAGTTTTTTTTTTAATCTAAACTAACTTTTGAGCATCAAAAAGTTAGATTTAGTTTATTAAAATATCTACAAAAAGTTAGATCATTTTATGTTTACATCTATTCAAATCGATAAAAAATTAGTTGCAATACAGATAAGCAACATTGTACCTGCAACATCAACACTTGTTTTTTAAAAGACTATGGTTAATATTTTTCAAAACATTTATTTTTTATCAAAATGCTCAAAGCAAAATGTGTAGTTTGTGCTTTTTGTTTCATTGCCTTCAGAAAACTTTTTAAAGTAATTTTTGCAATACAACTCTATTTTTAAAACATATTTTGAAGAGAACATGATGTAGACATTAGTATAAAACATTTCCATTGTGTTATGATGTATAGCCATGAAATATTGGCTACCCAAAGGGCACGTGTCATCCGGAAGATGTCTTACGGACGTCCCCCGGACGACGCATGTACACTGACCAGTAGTTAGATTTGTGAGAAATAACAATTTTTTCTGATTGCATCTTCAAGGGATAGTCGAAGTGGTTTGTTAATATAGAGCATAAACTGATGATTGGCAATAGTATTTCTTTTTTGGTGAAAAAGGCAGAGGCAGTTAAAAAAGAAAATTTGATCAGATTTAGGGGTTTATCAAGAATATTATTTGTAAGGTTAATATGAATATATTTGAATTGATGATAATAGTGATGGTGATGATCATCTTTATGATTGTAATTAAATGTTTATCACCCTTTCTTAAAAGTTCTAGATAAAAATTGATTTGTGTAAAAAAAAAAAAATAGTAACAAATTATTTAAAATTTCAAAACTCTATTAAAATGCAAATTTATTATAGTTTAAAAAAAAAAAAACAATAGTTGAAAAAAACACTTAAAAAAGGCAAGGATGACAGCATAGATGGCAAAACACAAGAAAATGATATACATTTTTGTTAATTAACCAAATGCCACTTATTATAAATAGTCACTCAAGCGAAAAAATAAACATGCTGACAAGACACTCTATATCATGTGTTGCGTTGGTGATTGCGCAGTTATCAACCAATAGATTAATAATAAAAAAAGATATTCTATGCTTATATGCTCTCTATATATTAAAATCTTTTGTTCAATCATTATTATCTTTGAGTATAGCTACATCATCACTTGCATATGTATAACTTTAATTAGAAGTCGGCCTAAAAGAATGCTGCATTTTTGAAGATGCCTTAAACAATTGTAATATCTCAATAATTAATTATTTTTAATTAGTAATAATTAATTAATTATAATAATTAGTAATAATTATTTAAATTCAATAATTATTAATAATTATAATAAAGTAATAAAAGAAGAAAAAGAAAAGCATTAACCGAATCTGTAGGCATCTTTGTGGAATCTCTGATCTCACAAAGATGCTTTATAATTATTTTTGTTTTTGTTTTTTTGTTTTTTTGGTCTAGCAGGACGACTCATAATAGATTGCCCAGAAACCCTTTTTATCATTTCAAAATTTTTTTATTACTTTCTGCTTCTTCCGCCAATTTAATTTCTCGTTTTATGCTCAGCACATTCTTGAAAAAAATGAGTTTTTGTCAAGTGTCACAAAATCTCTTGAGACTATTCTCTTTAAGATTTTTATTTTTTAAGGATTATTTAGTTCCGGCCGGCGATTTATAACTATTAGAAGTGAACGCGAACTCATGTGACCTGACTAGGCACCATTCAACTAATTTGATTAAGACGGTTCAGGCGGAACATACATATATTTTTTAAATTATTTGAATATTGATGTCTTTAGTTTTAATTAAAACAAGAAGTGAACGCGAACTTATGTGACCTGACTAGGCAGCATTCAACTAATTTGATTGAGACGGTTCAGGCGGAACATACATATATTTTTTAAATTATTTGAATATTGATGTCTTTAGTTTTAATTAAAACAAGAAGTGAACGCGAACTCATGTGACCTGACTAGGCAGCATTCAACTAATTTGATTGAGACGGTTCAGGCGGAACATATATATATATTTTAAATTATTTGAATATTGATGTCTTTCCTGGATATCATCATTCTTGTTAAAAGAATTAGCTACACTACAGATAATATTATTTTTAATTCTACGCTTGCATACCTTTGTGATTTAGGTGATTGAAGCTACATTCTACGGAAAAATTAAAAAATAAATTGAAATTGCTTTACCATTAAAAATCAACCGATTTTTTTTTTTTTTGAATTTTTGGAGATGGAGAAACATTTTGCTTACATTTACCACTACTACTGCGCTTGTGTGTGTGTTAGGGTGACCTGAATGTTCTTTTTTACGTCTCTAACGTAAAAAAGAATATTCTGGTCTTCTTTTTTTCACAGCAATAAATTAAGTTAAGTAAGTTTAGGCGCTGTGCCCTTCTACGTAAAAAAGAGTTTTCTGGTCAGCTTAATAAACGTGTGTGTGATTCGACCGGTTAATTTAACCTTACGTATATGCTGTTTTGTTTAGAGCAATTCAAAAGTTAAGAGATTATCTTGAGTTTGAACGCATAAGAAGAGAGAAACTAGAAGCGCAGATGGACGAAAACAGAATTTACATCAGAAATCTACTTAAATTAACAACTAGAAATCGTAAGTTTTTAATGCATCTTTTTTGACCATTGATTACCTGCCGTGTGTTTGTTAACTTGCTTGTTTAAATCCTTGTGATTTTTACTGAGAAATTGAAAGAATTACTGACGAGTTGTTGGGTAAAGTACAAGTTATAATCCATCATTTTAAAATAACATCTCCCTGAAATGAATTTTCCGCCCCTAATAACAAAGTTATAACTTTTCTTTTAGAAGAAACAAATAGGACATTGAACGGTTTTGCAAAAGTAAAAGGAAACACATAAGATGTTCAAAAGGTTTACAAAAAGATGTCATAAGACTTTCAATGTTGGATTTAAAGAAACAAGAATCACATAGGATGTCTAAAGGCTTTGTAAAAGTATGAGGATACGCACGAGACATTCAAAATTTTAAATTATTAAAAGAGATAATTTTCCATTTTCACCAAAATTAAAATCGTTGTTTTCATGCAAACTTTATTTGGTTATACAAGTTTTATTTGTATTATTTTACATAAATTAATACATCCTCACATATATCCACATAATATATCCTCGCATATATCCACATGATATATCCTCGCTTATATCCACATGATATATCCTCGCATATATCCACATAATATATCTTAGCATATATCCACATAATATATCCTCGCATATATCCACATAATATATCCTCGCATATATCCACATAATATATCCTCGCATATATCCACATAATATATCCTCGCATATATCCACATAATTTATCCTTGCATTCATTTTAAAAAGAAATCTTATTTTTATTTTATAGTTCTATTTAAATGATGAAACTTTGATTAACTTTTAAAAAATTAATTTATTTGTAATAATATGTAAGGAAAAGAAAGTGTTAATATTTTAATAAATATATGAGCAAGTTTTCGCGTTAATTTTATGTAAGATTTTTGTAAATTCTATATTCAACTTAATTCAAAAACGAATAAAACAAAAATAAATGACAAATAAAACCGTTAATGAAAGCGGTTTATACTATTTCGTATTTTAGCTAAGGGATCGTCCATGAATTGCGTCACGCATTTTTTAACAGATTTTGACCTCCCCCTCGTCACAAAATCGTAACACTTTAGAAGCAAGTTTTGTATGAGTCGTCGCAAAACTACCAAACCACCACCACCACCCCCCACCCCCCTTATAGCGTGACGTAATTTATGGACGAACTCTTATCTATCGTGCAAATTTAAAACTAAGTAGTTAAAATGTTTTTATATGTCTGAAATAAGTTTTTATGCGTGGTGTACGTTTAAAAAAAAATTGTGGTTAAATTTCAAAATACGCAAATTACTTTCGTTTATATAGCGTAAATATCGGTAGTTTCCGATATTTACGCTTCAACCCTCGTTTAAATGAAATATGAACTACTATATTAAATTTGGATTGCTCTTAAACCAACTGAAAAGTCTAAATAAAAAATACTAAACTTTAACGCGATTTTGATCACTATTTTTATTTTATTTCTTTAAAAAAAATGCTAATCATAATCAGCATTTTTTATCTAGACTTCTCAGGGGGTTTAAGGCCGGTCCAAGTTTTTATAGTAGTTCGGCTAACCAACATACTTCATTTTAATGAGGGTTGACGTAATTGATAGTTAACCTAATTTGATGGCCGTTAAATCAGTAATGTTTATGTCGGCTGGAATTATTAAGTATATTCGTATTAATAACTATATTCGTAATAAACAAAATGAAACGTGATGTTGTGCTTTCATTTGCACAGACATACACTTGTGTGTCTGTGTAAATGTATATATTATATTTAAATCAAATATATTCAATTTTGAGGAAAACAATGGTTTGTTTATAACAAGAATTGAAGTATGGGGAGAAAAGCAATGATTATAATTAATTTAAATAATTTTAATGAAGAAATCATCAGAAAAATTGAATCTTAAATTCAATATGGTCGCATGCTATTCATATATTTAAATTAACTAATTCTTCTTCAAGTTAAAGGTAGAGGTTTAGTAAAACATTAAGAGAAACCTTTTTCTTTTAAATATATACTATTTAAAGTATTCATTGCTTTGAATATAAAGATAGTGGTTATAAATATAAAGATAATGGTTATAAATCAACAACAACTACTTTATTATTAAAAAGTAGTTCTGACAAATTTACATCATTAAAAACAGCTAAATAATTTAAAGATACATAGAATCGTAGAAGTTTTTACAAATACTTATAAAAATGAATTGGAAAGAGAATCGCAATTGGTTTTGAAAAACAAAAAAATAATTGGTTTTGAAAATAAGAGTTACACTTAAGAAGGCGAATTACTTTTCATCTAAAAAAAGTGAATTTAACAACATCTTTTGGTTATGGAATTGTCAATCCAGGCAGCAAACTCCGTTAGGACAACATCAAAACATCCTTGGAGCCATTGGACCATTGTTTCGATGTTGCACCAAAGTTTGGTGTCCTTTTCGCAGTCCCTGTCCATTTCGCTCCTTTGGTATATTAATGGAGTAATTATTTCAATTTAAAAAATGCTATTAGATTTAAATGGTGATAATTGTTGTAATAAGTTTTTTTAATGTTATTAAGTCTCATTTATTTGTTGACAATAACTATCCAGCAAATTGAAAGTTTATGCAAGAAACTATTTGTTTAATTTATCCAGCCAATCAATAGTTTATGTAACAAACTATTTGTTTAATTTATTTATTCTAGCTCTTAGCTTTAAAAGAAAAAAAAAACTTTTTTTCAGATAGATCGACCCAAAACTTATAATTACATAATTAATAAAAATAACCCAAGCCTATCATTTTTATATATATATATATATATATATATATATATATATATATATATATATATATATATATATATAAAATAAACCAAGCCTATCATTTATATATATATATATATATATATATATATATATATATATATATATATATATATATATATATATATATATATATATATCTATATCTATATCTATATATATATATATATATCTATATATATATATATATATATATATATATATATATATATATATATATATATATATATATATATATATATATATATATCATATATATATATATATATATATATATATATATATATATATATATATATATATATATATATATATATATAGACGTTTTAAAAGTTTTTAGTTAGCAATATGGCTAACTGAAGAAATTTAAAACATTAAAAACCGAATATAACATTAATGACCAATTAAAATATTAAAAACATTAAAAATCAAAGACCTCAGTACTAATGAATAATGCTTGTAAAAAGGAAAAGTTCTAACTGCGCATGTACTTGTTGTATTCTTTAATAATTGCAGGGAATTCAATTTAAACTCTTTTTTTAGCTTTACCATCCCATCGACTGATTGTTGACACTGGATCAGTACCAGCATAACATGATAACAAATTGAGAGATTTGCTATTATTCCAACAAATCAAGCTAATACTATCATTTTTATTGACATGAAGTTCAATAGCACTTCTTGGCTTCTTTTCAAAATTTGGAGTTAGTTTTATTTGAAATCTATTTAGTCTAACAGTAGATAAGGAATCTTGAAATTTTTAAATTTTGGTACTTTTCTAACTAATTTCATTACAGCAGATGTACCAGCTGGTTCTAATTTTTCCAAAATAGTTGAAGCGCTATTATTAAATTTTGCTTCAACCGCCTTTTTTTTGGTAGTATAGAGATTTGATTTTTACTTTTGTACCATATTAGTCTTCTTAATTCTTCACTGGAAGCTGATGCTGAAGTTAGAGGAAAAATATATTCGAAGTTTTGGTTTGTTGAGATGGATTATTATAAAACCGATATACTGTTATAAATGAACGCTGTGATTTCGGAATGAGTAACTTGTACATAATTTGATGAAGCAGTGGTGTTTTGTGTTACAGTAGAAATTGGTGTAATATTTGTTTTCTCTGCGCCAGTATATAGAAAAAATTGTAAATGGTCTCAGATGTAGCACCGCATCGAGTTATGAATTTGAATCCCCATTTACACGGCTTTTTCGGGTTGTATTGCCGCATAGAGTTTTTTTTACTTTTATAAGGAACAACCTGCTTATCAATACTATTATACTCTTCCGGATCAATGAAGTTGCAATTTAGTAAAACATAATCATGTAGTTGGCGAAATTTAAACATATATCATAATTGTCATAATTATGATAAATATGATATATGTCTAAATTTATCGCAATTATGATAAATTATCATAATTGCGATATTCTTTACTAATGAGATCACTTTTAAATGCTATATGGAAATTGTTTTTAATATCTTCTAATCGATTTTTTATATCTTGATTCTGCGCCCAATACATACGAAAAGATGGCATTTGAATTACTCCCATATGGAACAAGATACCAATATATTGCTCAATTTCACTTGGTGTCACGTTGATTGATTTGCGGGTTTCTCTACAGAGTAAATGTTAGTTGCATTAGGTAAATGTTCAAACATATCTTATTTTAAGAAATTTGAAAAAAAATCAATTGGTAAAGATCGACCAGTATTTAACTTTTCATAATCTGGTATTTTGCTAAGAAATTTTTTTGAGTCAGTCTTAATAAAGTTTCCATTGACCACTTATCAAACTGCAGTTTTTTTTTTGCAAAAGTTTTATTTTACAGAAATTTTTTTAGGTTGATTTATTTTTTTATTATTTTTGTTTTTTTTGTTTTTGACTGCATATCAATAAATTGTTTTGTTGAATCGTAATCAAGAGATTCTTCATTGTGTGCTTCCTCATCATCTATATTGAGCTTTTTATTTAATTTAGGTTGCATATCATTAATGTTATAATCATCATCCGAACTCTCATTGTCCATATCAGATTCATGAGCAAATGATAAATCACATATTATTGCATGTCTCTTTTTCCTTTATCTAAGATTTTTAAATATTATTCATCTATAATGAGAAATTATATAGAACTATGATGTATATAGAAGAAATATATGTACCTATATATTTTTTTAATTTGCGTCCAACCCTTGAATGCTCTGTATAAGAAACAAAGCAAATATGTGCTATTCAACTTTAAATAACTCTACAATTATTTTTATAAAGACAACAAATCTAGACGTGTTTTTGCTCAAGTTCCCTCTTCTATAAAAACCGTGAATCATAATAAATTATACCAGTCACATAAAGCTACAAAAATAAAATCAAGGTAATCCAGTTGAGCTAGTAATACAAAAAACTGGATCTTAAATAATAAAACTATATTTATCAAAGTAACAAAAAAGCTGTATAAATATATAACAAAAAGCCGTAAAAAATAACTTAATTTTAATAAAGACCACAACTACCAAATGTTCCATTTACGGAACACGTATAAAATGCACTAAAAATGCAATAATGTTGGCTTTCTAAACCTTTTTATAAAAAAAAAAAAAAAATAATGATTACAAACAATGTTCTAGCATCTTAAAGATATGTTCCGTAAACGAAACCATAGGTTGTTAAGGGTTAATAAAAAAAGCATTGTTTTTTGCTGAGATAACTGTAACTTTTTTTTTTTTTTTTTGCGCTAACTTTTGGTAAAACCTTTTTTTTAAAAACCTTAAGATCTTATCACGGATTACCGTGGTCAAACATTTAACTAAGAATTTTATGCCTCTATTTCAATCTTTAGTCTTTGTAACTATTTTTCTTGTAAAACCACTTTTAAGATTGATACAACAAAAAATGTGTAAATGGTAAAAATTGTAGACTTATAAACCTACCATGACCCAGTTTAATCGTCACTTTTTGCAAGTATCATTTTTTTTTTTTTACCAAACAACATTATCTTTCCTGCAGCTTTAAACTAGTTTACATTATAAAAATAAAATTCGAATTTTAATCATCATGTTAAAATACAATAACTTGTGGAAAGTATCTAAATTTTTATTAATTATTTATCATTAAGGTAATTTTTAAAGTAGTTTTGTTCGGTAGGTTGAGTAGTTTTATGTTACCAATTTATACCTAAAATTTGTACAACTGACAGCTTTGTTTTATCATGTGCTTTGTGCTGCATGCCAAGCTAGTATTAAAAAAGCAAAAATTGCTATCTAAGCAAGCTTAATTACCAATGCTACTTGCATTGGTAATTAAGCTTGCTTAGATAGCATTTTTTCTTTTCTTAAGTGAAAAAATGCTATCTAAGTTTTTTTATTTTTTTTTATTTTTTTATTTTTGTCAATAACAAGCAGAGGTGTATTAATTCATTATAATTAATTAATGTTAATTATATGTTTTTTGATAAGTGGATGGAAAAAATCCATTTAGTTTTATCAATATAAAGTGATCATTTATTAGTATAAAACTTGTCAGGCATTTTGATTAGTTCAATGTTCATCCAAATTTATTACTGATCTAAATTCTGTTTTTCTTACAGAAAACTGTCAACTAACTGTTTAAAAGTAAGGATGTATGTTTATCAATATATCGACCATAGATAACATTTTTTTAATATTAACGGGTTAGAAAATTTCCAAGTGCCTATTGTCTACCCGCGTTTAAAGTCTCTCCCCTCCTTCCTAAATACCAAAATAGAGTTTTTAACTTTATTTCTAAGTTTTAACTTTTTTAAATATTTTTTAGCTTTATACGTTAAATTATAGCTACCTAGATGAATATTTATCTAGTTTTTTACTTATAGATAAAACATCAGCAAAAAATATTTCAAAATATATATAAAAATTTTCAGCGTTTTTCTGATCCTCACGTTGTAACGACTTAATTTTATATATATATATATATATATATATATATATATATATATATATATATATATATATATATATATATATATATATATATATATATATATATATATATATATATTTGCTGTTAGTTTAAATAACAAAAAGAAATTACAATTAAATAAAAACCTGGCTGGAGCAAAAAGAAAACAAATGGTCTAATCGCCGATAATTTGGTGTTTTGTAAACGTTTTAAATATTTACATACGAAATAAATAATCGTTAAAATAGTATATAAAAAAAACTTTCAAAAAAACTTTCAAAATAAAAAATAGAAACATTGAACAACAATATTTTAACGGAATAATTGAAGTAATAAAATGAAACAAAAAGTAGATAACCAATATTACCAGTTATATATTTTTTGTTTCATTTTATTACTTCAATTAATCCGTTGAAATCTTGTTGTTAAAAGTTTCTTATTTTTCATTTCTTTAACTTTTTTACTACATTTCTTCAACTTTTTCATTTGTTTATTTCTGTTGTGCTTTTGTTTTAATTATTTTGATATTAAATAATTAGTAATAAATATTTAGTAATATTTCATTATTTATAATAAAACACAACGCAATTTTTGTGAACTGATAACTTATTGGCAATAAGCTATCAATCCACAAAAATTGCGCTGTGTTTTATTATAAATAATGAAATATTAGCGCAGGGTTAAAAAGTGATGTCTTTGTCGCGAAAGGAAATGGATACACTAAATTGTAAATTAAAAAAATAATAAAAACGCGTACATGGTTCTGATAATATTTTAAAAACTACCTATAAAACAATAGTAATTGGGATTAAAGACAGTTCTAAAGTTTCTGCTACAGCCATTCACTTTGTTAAATAAGTAAACAAACTCTGTATGTGTGTAACATGTAATATTTTAATCGATAGACTTTGACACCATCCCACAGTGTCATGATTGACACCATCCCACAGTATCTTTCCTACCTGGAAAACAATAGCTTATATCTGGTTGTTCTAAAAATTGAACTACTTTTTCTTTGTTTACCTGTATCATTGATAGCCTTCCAATTTTAAAGCATAGCTTTCTTCTAGAATTAAAAAACTTGTTTCTTTTGTTTTTTTCGTGATAAACTTTGCACAAGAGCAGATAAAGCTTTAATTTGAAATGGATTTTTTTTTGGTTTTAAAAGTTCTAACTTTGCCTTCTTTCGCTCTCTTTCTTTTATTTAAGGTATTTCTCATTATTAGTTTCCTTCAGTCTAAATAAATATTCCATCTGTCTTTACGAACTAGGTTTTCCCTTTTTTTTTAAATTAGTTATAATCTGAAAGTAAAAAGGAACAAAAAATCCTACCATAAAATATAGTTAAACAAGTATAAAGCAAACTTAATCAAGAAGTAATCCAATTGTCACGGAAGGACACATATTCATTGTCACGGAAGGACACCAAATTCAATTCCTATAAAAAAATATTTACAATGTATTTGGCCTAATCTACAATTAAATTTTAATAGAGTCCGTTAAAATCTTTAATTTAAGGAAGTCAACACTTATACGGTTGATAAGAAAAAAACCTTTTACTCAAAAATTGTCATGGAAGGATTCATCTTTTTTGTATAAAATGTAATGCATTTTCTAACATTGTCATCAATGTTATGAAAATGTAAATCTTTTTTTAAAAATACACCATACTTATGTATTTCTAAAAAAGTAGTGAAGCCCTTCAAAAAAGTTAGATGCATTTTAGATCTTCCAAGTTTAATTTATTCTGTTTGTAATTTAACAGTCCTATATTTATTTTTAAGGTTAAAAGTGTAAATTTAACTATTTTGCTAATGAAAAATGTACGTTGAAAACTGTTAAAACATTTTTTTTTTCATGTCACTACTTTTCAACCCTGCCCATTACTAAATCTGTATTACTAATTATTTAACAAAAGCACAGCAGAAACAAACAAAATGAAAAAGTTAAAGAAATATAGTAAATAAGTTAGAGAAATGTTGTACAGATTTAAAATAACTTTTTGATTCCAAACAATTAAATTATTTTCAAAATATGTATTTGAAATCTAATATATCAAAGTCCATATTTAGAAAATGCCGTTTTGAATCAGCCTTAAAACTTTCCTTTGTGCAGTCTAAGACGAATTCTAGTTTATCATTAAAAACGCGAAGAAAGTTTTTCCAAACAAAATGTCCACGATATTGAAATTGGTAAGAACTTATTTTAAAATGGGTTATGGGAATAATAAAGTTGTTTTTTGAAAATTTAGTAAAACATTTATGAAAAATTTCATTAAAGTAAGATTGAAATGTTGCTGGCGATAAACCACGCTTTGCTTTAAACATAAGTAGCAACAATTGATGAATGTTAAGTTTATAAATCTTTCTAGCCCCAAGTTCACGCAAGAGAGGCTCGCAATATGCATTTTTGTTTACCCCAAATACTATCCTGCAAGCATGTTTTTCTTTACTATAAATTTATTTTATTTTAATGTGATTTTTACTACCCCAGGCAATGTTACAGTAAGAAAGATAACTGTGTATAAACAAAAAATATAATTTTTTATAATGATGCATTATGAAAATGGTAAAAATGGTGTTACCCTGGTAAAGTGATTAACAAAAATATTTAAAAATATCATTAGACTTGAGCTCTTTTTTATTATTGAACAAAAAAAAAAAAAATTTTAATTTTAATAATTTAAAAAATGTAAATTGCTATACAAAAATTTCTTTTAGTAATGACGTCATTAGTTATGCGCATAACTAGTGCTATTTTACCCCTAAAACTGCCTATTCTTTCATCTAATAAAAATAATTAAAAAATTGTCAAAACTGTTTAAAAATTGGAACATAAGTTCTTTAATGTATTTAGAATGTTGTCTATAAAACAGAATTTTTTTAAATCATTTTAATTTTACCAGGTTGACATTCAAACTTTAAAGTATAAAATTTTGAGGAAGTCTGAGACTGAAACACAATAAAAAGGATTTCAATTTTTTTTTTTGCTTCATAGACAACATTCCTAATATGTTCATCTTTAATCCTGCAAAATTTCAGTCCTTTAGCTATTTTTTATCAAAAGTTATTTTTTATGAAAAATTGACAATTATATTTAAAGTAAATATTGATATTATATTGTCAATAAACTATTTAATATTGACCATAACCATATGTCTCTCCCTCTTCAAATTTATTTTAATCGTTATATCCTTTTCTCATGGCTCTGAGCTTTTTACGTCTTTTTTTAACACAATCTTCCGTAATATGGTTCGATTGTTTGACCCGATGAAATTTTGACTTCCCTCTGTAGGATAAAAACCGCTATCTACACCTAGTTTATTAAACACAGGAAGTAGTCCTATAGCTACATCATTATAGTTAATTACAGCAGAAGCTACAGATATTTTTAAAGTACTATTCCCAATATAAACTTTCAGTTGCAATTGTTACAAGAAATTTTGAAAAATTGTGCTAATCCCCTTTTTTCCAAAATCAAATGTTTAATGTTGATACTGTCAATGCAAGCAGGCCATTGACCAATGGTAGTTATTAAAGATACAAATAATTCACTGTTAATAATAAGGTTACAATCTAATGCAGTGTGAGGAGATAAAGAATTGTCTTTTGATTCCAAAGAAATTTCTAACTTCTCTGCAGAAGCCGATTTATTTACAACAGTTTTTGTAACATTTGATGCTGTATTCCATTCTAAACAAAAGTTTCAATCTATTCCAAAATCCTTACCAATGCTATATATAAATAACATCAATATTGAGCGCTCATTCACAAATAAATTACTCATAGTAGAGAGAGCTCATATAAATCATATTAGCAATAAAATCTCAAGAAGTATTGACATCTTATATAAAACCAGACGAATCTTAGACAAATCTACACTAACTCAACTATATTTTGCATTCATAAATAGTTATTTATCTTATGGCAATATTGTTTGGGGTAGTACAAATAAATCTAAACTCGACTGTCTCCTTAAACAACAGAATCATGCAGCACGCATTATTCATTTTCAAAATCGCTTCACAAATGCTAAACCTCTTCTAAAAAGCACGAGGGCACTTGATATTCATGAGTTAAATATTTTCAAAATTACACAATTTATGTTTCAACATCAGTCAAAAAGGTTTTTGAAAATATTTTCCATAAAACATTAAACCGATACAACACGCGATCTACCGGAAGATTTAAAAAACCTTTCCGTTCATCAAAACTTACGAGCTTTGCCATTTCCTATTGTGGCCCAATGCTATGAACCATTTTACAAGTCTGAGTGGTAAACTTAAAGAAGCCAATACCTCTCAAAAATTTAAAAAGAACGTAATCGAACTTATTGCCAATCACGATTCTTTACATGATTTTTTCTAACAATACACGATTATTTCCAATTTTTATTATCAAAGGTTACTGATGAAAAGACTTTATCTTCTTCTCCAGTTTTGTAACTATTATAAATGATGAAATGTACTTGTATTTAATATTTCTAAATATTTTACGGAAATTATCTTTAATTGTAAATGGTTGCTTGACAAAAATTAAAAAAAAAAAAAAAAAAAAAAAAAAATATTACCATCATTTCTTGTAATTTTTCTTTTTTTACCTTTAGAGGACTTATACCTGCTTGGAATTTAAAAATAAAAACACTAACAAATATTTAAAACTCAATTTAAAAGAAGGACTGGCAAAAAGTTAACCACCGTCCTTCAGTAGCTCTACTTTGAGAAAAGTTTTTGTGGTTTCAACGTCCAGCTTATAGCTTAAAATAATATTTAAAAAGAAGTCAAACGTCTTGAGCATTGTTTAGAAAAAATTAGAAGTAAACTGCTATTTTAGTTTAGGAGGTATTGGAGGAAAAACGTTGCTGAGTTCGTTGCTATGGAGCCAGAACTAAACTGTTCTTTAAAAAAGGGTAAATTTGATGAAAATTAAGAAGGTTTTTAACCTTTTGAAAAACGAGTGTTGAAATAGGCAGATTAAAAAATTCAAAACATTTATTTTCTTATTTTTTAAAATTTTACAAAAAATAGCATTTTTTACCTGGGTAACACCAAGGTACCACCTTAAGAAAATGTTTTGTTTTATATAACATAGAAATAAATTTTGATATCTTACTTTCAATATATTTAATACAAAATTACCATGACAATTTTTCATCTAAAATCATTCTTAGGATATTTGTTGTCGATTTCCTTTTAATTATTATGTTATTTATTAAAAGATTATGTAATTTACCAGGAATATTATTGGCTTTACTAGGTTCATGGAATAAGATTATTGGCTTTACAAGGTTCATGGAATAAGATTATTGGCTTTACTAGGTTCATGGAATAAGATTATTGGCTTTACTAGGTTCATGGAATAAGATTATTGGCTTTACTAGGTTCATGGAATAAGATTATTGGCTTTAAGAGGTTCATGGAATAAGATTAGCTTTCTCTTCATTTAATGAAAGTCAGTTACTAATAAACCACTCGTTTATCTTATCTAGTTGTTTATTAAATATTTTTTAAAATAATATTAATATCTTTGTGAGAATAAAATAAATTTGAGTCATCTGCAAATAAAATAGCATTTAACTTTATTGATGATAAATATAAGTCATATATATAAAGTAAAAACAATAATGGTCCTAAAATAGAACCTTGAAGTACCCCACAAGTTATAAAGGTTTTTTTTTGAATCTTTTGATTCTTTCAGTATGAATTACTTCCTTTTAGTTAAGTATGATTTAAACCAAAGTAAACTTTGGTTTTTAACACCGTAATGCTCTAGTTTTTTTAATAGTATTTCATGGTCTTACTCACTATGTCGAAAGATTTGGACAAATCAATAAAAAACCCTAAAGTATAGCAATCACAATCAAATCCGTTAGATATATGCTTAACAAGTTCTATTATTGCATGGTCAGTAGAATGGTTTTTTTTAAAACCGTATTGATTACTGTATAACTTCTTGTTTTCAGTTAGATGTTTATAAAGTCGATTATACATATTACGTTCAATTAGTTTAGAAAAGCAGGGCAAGACTAAAATAGGTCTGTAATTTGAAATATAAGCCTTGTTACCAGATTTAAAAATAGACGTTATTTTTGCAATTTTTAATTTTTCTGGAATATGACCTGATTTAATTGAGAGATTAAAAATATGAGCTACAAAGCATTTAAAGCGAATTCTGTTTTACGTTTCTCATTAAAATAAAATCAATTTTTTTTTTTAATACTAAAACTTTTCTTTTTTTTTTTAAAGAAAAAATTAAAAAAAATAACGAAAGTGAAATGTTTCACAAAAAAAAAATTTTAAATCTTTTATAAAAATATTTACAAAAGATTTTGTAAAACTTATTTTGTAAAACATTAAAAAACGTTTACTTCCTTAAAAAACGTTGAGAAACGTTTTTAATTTTTAAAAACAAATAGCAACCATAAACAAAATAAAATTAAAAAAAAACAACAAGTTGTTCATTATATGCTAACTTGAATTTGAGAAATAGGAAACTAGAACAAGTCTTAATTGCATAAAGCAGAATAACTTCATAAGTCCTTGTAAAACAGAATAAAAAAATGAGATGAAAGTTATATTAATATAAAACTAATTTTTTAATAGTCTTTATTATAACTCTATATTGTTTATTTTAATTTTTCTAAATTTAATTTCTCCTTATTCTCTTTATGTTTTCGAATGTTTTACGAATCTATTTTGTCAGACGCGATTTTTTGGTTCTTTCAAAACAAAATTGATATTTTTTAATTGATTTTTTCTATCCATAATGCATTTCTTTTTTAACGCGCGAAGGCTCATAGGTAATGGTTTATTTTTTTTTTATAACTCCTCCTCTAGAAATTGTAGTGTTGCCTTTTATTTTGCTTAAAATATTAGCATATGGATGGAGGTTGGGATCGAACGAATCATGTTCAAGTTTACTTTTTAAACTATTGAAATGAGTTCTATCCTGTCCAAAATCAACACTCAGTTGATCTTTAGATAATGATCTTGGTAATGCGGAAGTTGATTCTTTTTCGATGGAGTTTGGATCGGCGTCCGTAGTCCTATCAATTATAAAATTCCTATGTATAGTTATTTCAAGTGAGCGAAACGTCCATTCATCTATTGACGATAAATTAATGTCGTCCTCGCTCATCCCATCAAAAGGATCATCAAGTGTGTCCTGTACCCCCTGCAAGGCAGAAAAGAAAAATGTTACCAATACAGAAATAAAATAAGGTGTCCAGTTACTTTTATTTTCTTTCCCCACAAAGTAAAAGTATGGAGATAAAATTACTGGAAGGAAAAAGATTAGAATTTTGTTAAATGCACGAATCGTTCGTGGAGAACGATATTCACGAACTACTCTTAGACGTTCGAACGATAAACTTATTGACATAAGTACTAGATACACTCGAGCTACCAGAGGAGAATTTAGAGGAAGTTTACTTTTTCTCACATTTTCGATCAGTTGATTTGCGTCACTGAAGTTTTCATACATTACTCGCAAAATAATTTTCCGTCGAGAAATTTTTTTAGTATAAAGGTATTCTCTCATATGAAAAAGCATACTTTTTAGTTTTAGGTGAACAGCCTGTAACCAAATAGCATCTAAACCTGCATCTGCTCTCCAATCTCGCATACTAAATATCCAAGACATTCCTGCAGATTTAAAATTGGCAATATCATCTAAAACTTTTTCCCTTCTTTGAAAGTCGGCGTTAATCGAAAATGCCAACGGAAAAACAATTGGCGAAACAAACAGATTTACGTCAACGTTGGCATAGAGATCATAATAACTTGCTAAGTAAACAGAAATTACTCCAATGGCAATCTGAACTATAACCATAAAATTGAAGTTTTGTGCAAAACTTTTTAATATATTTAAGGTAAAGGTGTATTGTATTATTCCGCGGTGTAAAATCCCACGATTGCTTAAAAGTTTAAGCTTTCTTTTTTCAGACCATTCCAATATTTCCCCCCGCTCGTCATCGTGAGGAATATCCCAAAAAAGAGATCCAGCAACTGCTTGTTTTCTTTTTTTACTATTCATTACCTGTTATATATACATATATATATATATATATATATATATATATATATATATATATATATATATATATATATATATATATATATATATATATATATATATATATATATATATATATATATATATATATACAAAGTTAAAAACTATATTAAAACTAAATAATTTGCAGAGAAATATTAATTAACAAATAAATTTGTTAAAACAAAACAAAGTTTATACCACAAATTACGAGAGGGTAAATTTCCGCAAAAAAAAAAAAAATAATAATTATAGTAAACTAAATAAATTTATAATATTTCTTTTTGTTATAAATTTGGTCTAATACATTGTTTGATTAATCGCACATATAAAAATTATCAACACTTCGCTCGGATTTAATAAGGACAATAACATTTTTTTAAGTTTGAAAATTTAACTAAAAATAAATCTTAATAAATTTACACAAAATTTTATTGAGATTATAATCAAATAATATATTAATAAAAAAAAAATAATCTATCTGTTACAAGTATTTTTTTAAATCTTTAATATATGATATCTTAAATTTCCATTTGTTGGAGTTTTACTCAAGTTCTAAAAAAATTAAATTTGATAAATTTGTTTCAAAATACTTTAAAGATGTGATAATTAAATTTATATTCACAACTAATAAATTACAAAACAGTTTTTGCATAAAATCCACCTACTAAGCCACTCAAATCTAATCTTGTCTTCAAGTTTTTTTTGCGTTCTAATGCCAGTAACATTAAAGAAACCTTTATACATTTGACATTAATAATAAATAAGCACCTTAAAAGTGACAAAAGTTTATAAATTTTAATTTATTTAAAAGAATTCTTTAACTGTGAATATGAAACTTACAATAATTTTTTAAATATTTTTACAAATTAAAAATATAAATATATCTTCTATATTTATATATAAAAGAAAAGAAGAATATATATATATATATATATATATATATATATATATATATATATATATATATATATATATATATATATATATATATATATATATATATATATATATATATATATATATATATATATATATATATATATATATATATATATATATATATATATATATATATATATATTGCAACAGTAATTGATTTAACTACAATGAAATCTTTTTACCATACGTGCAATCAATTTATAATAAGAGAACAAATCAGTTTATAATAAGAGAACAAAAACGTTTCTAAATTGTTCAATGAAATATTTTATATAATATGTTTGTAGAAATATGTACGTGAACATCGTATCACATTTCGTGTAAACAACATCTTATTTTTAAACTTTTGTGCGCTGTTTTATTTGCTTTTGCATTAATCTTTTTAATTCTTTGATTCTCATTAAATTAATTTTTTTTTAATAAATTAATTATTTTTAGTGATGTTATTTTTATTACAATTGTTATTAGTATTATTATTGTTTTTTTTAAAAATATTACAATTCACTTCCTACAATTCCAGTAAAAGTATTACGTTTTATACACGTTTTTTGCGCGTTTACTTTAGGTTTTATCGTCCTAGGAAAAATTATTCGTTCAAAGACCTTAAAAAACGTCTTAAAACGACGAATAACGTTGATTCATTAATGACATTAAAACAATGGTTCAGTTGTCTAAACTATTTAAATTTAAAAATAAATTTAAAATATACAATTTTAAATTTATTTTTGATTTTATTTGAGCTTTTGCTTAATTCATCATTCAAAATGCGACGTGAAATTAATACTCATTATTGCCTATATATTGATACATACATACACAAACACATATACACACACACACACACACAAACTTTAAGTATATATATATATATATATATATATATATATATATATATATATATATATATATATATATATATATATATATATATATATATATATATATATATATATATATATATATATATATATATATATATTATAAAATTTTTGTTATAAAATAGCTAAACGGATAACTCCATATATTTTGTAAGCCTTGTAATCTTTTTTTTTTTTTTAATTTGTTATTTAAGTACACCAAGAAGACCTAACAGTCTTGTCACCGAGCACCGCGGAAGTGCATTTAACTAGGAAGTTCACGCTTCCTTCTGATCGTGACGCAAAATATGTCCAAAGGTCTCCATTTTATAGGTATTGTGGTTTATCCTCCTCCGGCTAATTGCCATATAGAGGCCACATTACCAAGGTCCGTAAAGACAGGTTCGGCTCCCAAGGAGCGTCATAACCCGCTCTACGGACCAAGAGTAAAGTGAGTTTAGGAAGAACGAAGAATGTTAGAGTAAAAGACAGAAGAAGTTGTGTTAGAAAGATAGCATACAGAAAGCGTACAGGATTGCACACAATGTTAGAAGGTGCAATTTAATTAAATACTTATTAAAAAATAAGTACTTAATTTTTTTTTAAATTGTCTCCATTTTTTTTTAAAAGGTCTCCATTTTATAAAGCAAGCGCTCTAACCTTAATTTAGTTGATTTACGGTTTTGATTAAGTTAGTTTAAGGAGATAATTTGAGATAAAGGTTAGATAATACAACTCCAAAACAGCTAATGAAAAGCTGGGTTGACGGAGTCAGAAACGTCAGCATTCTACATTGAAAAATCCTTTAAAAATAATCCTACCATTTAATAGACTAATTTTGAGATTATTTAAAGTTATATTATTGTAAAAATCTATAAACATATTTATTCTTACAATCGAGATTACTTTGTGAACAAACTTGGTGTATAAAGTGAGTGTAATACGAGATAAGTATAAAACACTGCACTGATCATTTTTGCACTAAATATTTAACTTTTAATGATAAATTTTGTTATTTATAAATTTTATTATTTATTAACCATTAAACTAATCTCGATACTGTGTAACAATATGCTTTTTTTTACAAACATAAATATTATGGAGAAAAACATGTTAACCTTAAATGGTTTTGCTCCTATCAGAACAATCGTAAACAATGCGTATCAAATAAAAAAACTGTTTAGAAAATACTAATTGCGGTGTTCATTAGGGATCTAGTTTAGGACCATTATTTTTATTATTTATATAAACGATATTTACTTATTATCTTGTATACTTAACTTCAATCTTTTTGCTGACGACGCTCAAAATTTTTTTTATTTTTTAATATATTTATTTCGCCTTCTAAAATAAATGCAACTTTCATATATATGCAACAAAATAAGTAATGGCTGGAGCAAGAAGAAAACACAATTCTGTCTTATCACCGAGCCCCATTTTTAAAAATCGTGACATATAAATATTATATTATATTGGCATATTAATTGCTAAAATGCTTACATTACCTGCAGTTGCAAAAAGAAAAAGAATGCCGCTGCAGTTGCAAAAAAAACAAACGATTAGATACTTGTAATAAAATAAAATAAGATAATAATAATGATAAAAAAAAGAGATTTATACATATATTAATATTAAGAGAGTAATGTCATTAATAAACTTTGTTATTGTGGATTGTGATAATAACATTCTTTTAAAGGAATTTTTTTTTTAAGTTATCGTGATTTTTTATTAGAGCTTTACTTTATTTAAAAAAAAACATTTAAAATCTAGCATAGTGAGATCCATAAATAAGAACAACCGTTTAGATTCTTTTTTAAATCGATCAAGAGTGGTTTTCTTTTTATTTGTAGTATCTGAAAATAAATTCCATAAATATAGCCCACGATACTTAATTGAGTATGAACTCAATTTTAGATATCTTCGGATAGCAAAGTTTTTTACTGAGAGTCTTGTGTTATATTTATGGCAGATTTCCCTAAAATAGAATTCAAAAATTTTTGGCGACATTCCTAGCTAGTTCTGTAAATTTATTTTATAAATATTTAACTATAAAGTTATAAAAAAATATAAACATTACAATTTTTAATACTATGAAAATCTTTATCACAGTGAATAGAGAATTTTAAAATCTCAAAAAAACTTAAGAAAATTTAAAGATTCCAAACCAGACACTTTGCCCTTAAAACTTAAAACTTCCGGGTATTACAATAGAAAAAATCAAAACATAAAAGACATTCTGTATTGAATTCTTTTGTGTGCTACTCGGTGAACAAGTTAGCTGGGAAGATCGCATTAATTCAAATTTTAAGCAAAACCGACACAAATTTATAAAAAAGCAAAACAAGCAAAATTAATACCATATAGTTTTTAGTTAAGTGTCTATAATAATTACAAATTTTTTTATTTTTAAATTAATGCGTTTAAAGTATTTTTTTTTAAATTTTTTTTATTTAATTCACCTCCTCAAGGCCGAGAAGGCTACAGACGAGGAGGCTACTTATTTGTGGTTATAACCCTCTCTCAACTCTATAACTCCGAAACACGAACCTTGATGAACAAGGCCGCTGCGCGGAGAAACGAGTTGAGCGCGGTACTACCAGGGACGTGGTGGGGATCGAACTCGGAACCACTCGTTTATGAAGCGAGCGCTCTACCACTACACCACTACCGCATAAAATATTATCTTCGAACGTAAAATTTGACTTTACTGTCGAATGCCCCGACACTATCCAGTTTGTGTATAAAGAATTTTTTTGAACGTATCTTTGTTGCTTCAAACTTTAAGTAACAAATGTCACGTTTAATGCTTTAATGCTTAACGAATGTCGTGTTTAATGCTAACACTAAAATTGAATTCATATTGAAAACTTTTATTTAAAGACTTTTTTTTCCGTCTAAATCTGATGTTTCAACACTAATTTCCTGCATTATCTTTAAAATCTAATATTTCAACACTAATTTTCTGCATTATCGTTAAAATTTAATGTTTCGTTAAAATCTCTTTAAACATACGCTAAATGCTACAGATTTAAACCTAAATACTTTTACAACTTGACATGATAGTAAAAAAAATGGGTTGCATAATTGAAATCAAAATGAAAAAAAAAATACGAAAAACGTATTGCTCTAGGCATACTTTGCGTCATCAGTAAGAGAAGTCATAGTTAACCTCTATTTCAAGTGAATCTCCATGTTAATTGCTATTCCACGCTGCTATGTTACAAGACCGTTAAAACTTCTTAGGGCAAAACAAAAATATGAAAGAGAAAAAAAAAAAAACGCATAAAAGAAAAAAAACTATTAATACACTCAATCTTCTAAAATTGTTCGCTGCTCTATTGTAAACACCGGTACAAACGCTTGCGCTGAAACTTGAAAATATAGTATTATTTTTTGAACTGCTAATTTTAGCCTCAACGGCACGGCATTAGTTATTTTTTTTGTGCGCATATTTTACAGTTTGCATGCATAAACTCGTCACTCTTATCATTTCTTATGTTATAACAGGCCCTTACCCAGGTCCATGCCTTCGCCCATGATTTTTTAATGTATGAGATATAAAATAAATTTGCAAACATAACAAATTATGTTCAACATCTTAAACTAAATTAATCAAAACGTTTTAAATTTCGTCGACTAATTTTTTGTCATTCAAAAGTAATAAACATGTGTAGTTTCCACGCCCTTAAAACGAGGAGGTTTTGCATACGTCATAACTATTAAACATGCCCTTAAAACGAGAAGGTTTTACATACGTCATAACTATTGAACGCGCCCATAAAACGAGGAGGTTTCACATACGTCATAACTTTTGAAGACTAAAAGATTAATTGACGAAATTTTAAACCTGTGGATGAATTTAGGTTTTGTGCAAGTTAATTAAAATATTTTTTTAACTCATGGCTTAACATTTATGTGTTAATATTATGATATATTAATACTTGATGTTAATGTTATGCCATAAATATGGCTCAACATTAACATCAAAGGAAATTCTTTCTCAACTTAATCTAAAAATCAATGAAGAAACAAATACCTTGAAAACAAAAACCTATAGATTTAGAAATAGATCTCGTCATTATTGGCGATCTAAACATGACTACGAAAATGACTGTAAAATAATTTTTTTTTATGATTATGAACAATAATTAATCGTCCAACTAGAGTATCAATAGATAACATTATTTAAAACTGATGTCTTCAATAAGATATACAAATATTGAAAGCAGATATATCTGATCATTTTCCAATATTTCTAGCATTCAACTCAAATACTAAAATTAAAACCAAAACTAATAATAAAATAAGTAAACGCATAAACAATATGAATAATATTGAACAGTTTAAAAAACAATCACGGCTTCGTTGGAAGCATATAAACTTTAATAACGACGCAAAAAAAATTTATGAAATTTTTTTTTTAACATTTTACTCTGTCTATGATGCCAATTTTTTTACCTGTGAAAACAATAAATCAAAAAAGCTAAGTGTTTTAAAAAATCATCTATGATCAAAGAAAAGCTATATATAAAATATTAAAAACAAAAACACCTTTAAATAAATAATTATACAAAGATTACAAATATCTATTTGGAAAAACTCGTAAAAACTTAAAAAAGAATTACCACTCAAAATTAATTGAAAATGTTAAGAATGACTCTAAATGCACTTGGAAAATATTAAGAGAAATAGGTGGAAAACAAAAAACTTTCCCTAATCTTCAGTGCCTCCGAGAGGGAGGAGGGGGGGTCGTGAGGGACAGTTTGTCCCGGGCAGCAGATATCCAAGGGGTACCAAACGAAATGTAGGTACCTAAAAAAAAAAGGTCCTTCGAATATAACATAGGGAAAATTTGATAAATAAGGGCGCCAATCAGGATTACTGTCCCAGGCGGCGTGACTGCTCTCGGCGGCCCTGCTAAGGCTGCCAAGAGCTGTCATGCCGATTCTTTGCATCTTTTTAAAATTAAACTGAAAAATTTTACTTTCCCATATTATCAAAATTTGAAAATATTATCTATAAATATTAATACATATTATATCTATATTTTGGAAATATTTACTAAACTTCGTTACCTATACTACAAAGTGATATGTGTATGGATATTTTACTTTATTATGTTGTACTTATATTTTATTTAGTTAAACACCCACAATACAAGTAAGGTAAGAGTTTCATACAAGATAAATATATATATATATATATATATATATATATATATATATATATATATATATATATATATATATATATATATATTGTGTGTGTGTGTGTGTGTGTGTATACATATATATATATATATATATATATATATATATATATATATATATATATATATATATATATATATATATATATATATATATATATATATATATATAGTATATATATAATTACTTTATGTTTACTAATATATAGTTATTTAATGACCTAATATTTTGTTTACACTAGTATAGTATAACCAATGTTTAGGTTCTGACAAGATTATACTGATCTTATTTCAGATACCTAGTTTTTCAGTTCACCATTTGTTTAAGTATATTTAATTTTCGTATACTTTAATATATTCAATTTTCGTATACTTAAAAAAAATTTTTCGTATACTTAAAATTTTTTTTTTTTTTTTTTTTTTTTTTTTTTTTTTTTTTTGTTCTTTAATTTTACAACTTTGTTATTTAATAAATATTCGTTAACAATGTATATATATATATATATATATATACATGATCGTTATTAAGAAATAAAAGAACGCGGGAACTCGTAGAAGACCGTAAGGTCTTGTCGTCGAGAACCGCTAAAAAAATTTCGTGTTAATATTTCGTATTAATAAAATATTCTCAAAATAAATAAACTTTCAATAGGAATATATACTTAACATACTTGAAGATAACAAATAATTAAGAATTAAAAATTGAAAACATAAACAAATTTAAAGAAAAAAAGAAAAAGAAAAACGGTTCCGTTATAAATACATAGATGCGTTATACAGTTTTAAGATATCTTTAGCACAATTGTTAAACTTTTTGTTAAAGGTTTTGTTATACAGTTTTAAGATACCTTTAACAAAAGTGTTAAACAACTATTTACAAATTGTTAAATTATAAAATTTATTAATGCAGTGTTAAATATAAAGTTAAAAAAAGAAACAAAAAATTAAAAGAATATAGATATATCATCTAATAAAAAAATGACTTTTTTAAGTTTTTGTTTGAAAGAGTGATAGCTAACTTCTTGAGAAAAGTCAAAATTCTTTAAAACTATTTTATTCCAAAGTAATGCTCCTCGAAATGAAATACAGTATTTTCCAGAATTAGTTCGATTGACGAATATTATTAAGCTGATTGACGAATATTATTAATTAGCTGATTGACGAATATTATTATCATTTCGTAAAATGTACTTAGTTTTTCTTTTTTGTTATACAAATTATGAAAAGGTACAGGAGAAATATTGTTTTTACATTTAAACATAAAACATATAACGTTAAAAATATTAAGCTCATATATATTTAAGACTTTCATTTCAATTAATAGAGGCTTGGCATGAGTAAATCGGAGTATCTCTTTTTATTTTTTTCTTAATGATAATTTCCATAATACTACATTTTATTAAATTATATTAATTTTTAAACTATAAATCTTTATTTCTATGCTACAATGAAAAATACTTTAAGTTAAAGAATTTTCCAAAGGATCTTTCCTTTGAAAGAAAGAAGTTTAAAGATGTTGAAATTCAATTTAATAAATTTAATTAAATTTAATTTCATTGTGTTTTTAAATTTTTTCTTAAAATATTTTAAGTACGTCTTAATTTATTTAAATGCTTTCAATATTAGAATCCGTGTGGCCTCTATATGGCAACTAGAGAGTTGCCATATAGAGGCCACACGGACCAAGGGTAAAGTGATTTTGGGGAGAACGAAGATATGTTAGAGTAAAAGATAGAAGTAGTCGAGTTAAAGAAATAGCATAGAGAAAGCGGACAGGATTACATACGATGTTAGAAGGTGCAATACTTTGATATAAACATAATTGACTTAAGTCATTTATTGTAGAGGTGTACCGGATATTTTTGCCGAATATGCCGGATAGTGAACTTTTCTAAGGTTCTCTATGTGTTTATTTTCTAAACTTTGTTAGCACATATACCATGAAATGGTATATGTGCTAACAAGTGGTGTGTTATCAGTGATGTGTTATTAGTGTTATAATGCTTCATAATTTCTCCGAATAAAAGCTCTGCGTTGAGATTAGAGTGTTTTATTTAAATAAAAAGAAATAGGAATGGCTATCTGTTTAATAGAGAATGACTGTCTTTTTTGAGGGCATACACGATTAAATAGAAATATATATAAGTAGGTAAGACTATGTTTATCTGGATTATCAAGAAGAATTAACAAGCTGGATAGTTATATACCATAATGTTTATCTGGATTATCAAGAAGACTTAACAAGCTGGATAGTTATTGAAATTGGTATATCTGTTGGTACATTAATTTTTAAAAGTATTGTTAAAAAATTTCGAAAAAAACATACGAAAGTTGTTGCTTAAAGTAATAAGGTGATTTTTTTTAATATCAATTTATGAAATAAATAATGAATTTATTAATGTTATTATTTGTAATAAGCGGTGTATTGAGGTTTAAAAATGTTGTCGGAATGTTTGTACAGTTCCTTGATGATGCTGTTTATATTTTATGGTTTATTAATTATAAATAACCGTACATGGTCAAGGTTGTTTAATTGCTTTTTGGAGGATTTTTTTTTTAAAGGCTGTTTTTACGGCTTTACAAAAGTATTTACTATATAAGATGTACCTTTTTTGATCCATGAAATCTTTTTTCCTATTAAAGTTAGATTTTGTTTTTTTTTGAAGAAGAATAAAAAATTGTTCTAGAGTTTTTTAAGTTCCGTTGTCTACCTCATTTTATAACAATTACAGTTTTCTACCAAAATCTCTTATCTAGCCAGAGTCTGCATAGAGCCACTCATTAAAATTTTCTCCTAAATAAATGCATTTATTGCCCACCTACCAACAACACTTAGGTCTTCGATGAGATAGTGAAAACTATTTCATTGAAGATCTCCAATGCAAAAACGGTCGGGGTCAACAAAAACTTTAACGGTTTAACATTCATCGATGATTTCTACTTCCAAGATGGAATAAATACTGGGTTAACACTGGTGCCGAAACTAGTTTAGGCACAACTTTTGTTGAAACTCTATTCGACATCCATTTACATCAGTAAGTTATTGATCCCATCTTCATCCAAGCCAACGCACAGTGACCCAGATTAACCTAAAAATGGCAAAAAGTCCGAAAAAAAAAGTGAAAGTTTTATCGTATTTTTGGTCTATAATCAACTTTAAATAATTTCACAGATATTATTATTGTGTAATTTTAAATGGATATATGTGTAAAAAGTTAAATTTATCACCATAAAATTATGAAAATTTAAGGTATGATTATTTTATAAGCAACCTTGTTTTCCATCTCCATACAAAACCTTATTATTTTTGTTAAAGTAATGAGTACTTAGATATTTAAAATTTATTTACTTTTTTTTTTCAGATTAAAAAAACAAGTTTTTTTTAATTTTTCTGTTAAAAATTAAAGTTTTAGTAAACAAGCCAAAAAAAAGTTCCACGTTGTTCCACGTTCACTTTTAGTGAAACAAAACCGCTAAACTATAGACAAGTGAACCCTGCAGTTTTTGCTGCAACCTCCTGCTCTTTAAGGAGAAATTTTAAATTGATTCATGCATTGTTTTGTCAAATGCAACACCCGCCTCTTCCTTTTCGATTTAAAAACAGTTTTCGGAGGTTTGTATAATAATATACAATCTAGTATTTACCTTTAATTTTGAAAATTAAAGAAATCTAATCATAATACAATTTAGTAAAAAAGAAATTAAGCTTTAAAAGTGAAATGAAAAGGTTAAATCTATTTTTAAAAGCTCGCAAATCTGAAGCAAATAACAAAGCACTTCCTGAAATATTTATCGAATTTATCAAAAAATCCAAAATAAAAAATTCGAAAAATTCGAAATAAAATCCTAAAGATGGTGAACTAAATAGAATTGTACAGATTTTTATTTCGAAAGTGAAAAATAAGCTTTAAAAATATTTTAGAAACTATGAAAAGTTTTTTAAGTACGAAAATAATTGGCTAGAAAGAAATCTCATTAATTATAGTGTGTCTTTTCATCCTAGACCAGGAAGACCAGTTAAGTAATGGGGGAGATCTTTATGACAGTGCCGGATCAAGGGGGGCTATGGGGCTATAGCTCCTGGCCCCGCAAATTTAGGGGCCCCGAAAAAATTTAGAGGCTCTTTTTTTTTTTAATTTTTTTTAGTCATTTTTAGGCTCTGGCCTATAAAAAAGCCTCCAAAAACAAAAATAGCCCCGGTCCCCAAAAAGTCTTAATCCGCCACTGTTTTGTGAAAGAAGTGAAAGAGCAAAGATGGCAGATTTAGCTAATGAACACCATGATGCATCTTGCTGCATCAAAGAGTGCTAAAGTAGCAGAAGAAAATGACTCAGCCTATATTTTGAAAAGAATTTCTAAATGTGTTAATGTAGCACAGATAAGAAGAAATATTGATTCCTTGACTCAAACAACTATGAAACTAGATGAGGCAAAGTTTTTTGCTTTTAAAGTTTTTTTTCAGAATAAATTATTTTACTAAAAAAATAAGTATTCCTTATTTACTAAAAGTTTTTTAAAGTACAGGATAAATTATTTTACTAAAAAATATTAAAGTAAATATGGAATACTTATAGAAATGCTACTAGGATTATAGATATGATTAAAAGGAAAGTTGTAAAGTTGAGCTGAATGGAATTTTATATGTAAAAATTAGGATTCATGGAGCTTCAAGTCAAAGTATTTAAAAACAAAAAAATTGATAATCTTAATTCTACTGAAGAATCGAAACAAGAAGATAGCCTGTTTAGCTTAGCAATTGTACCTCTTTTGTTTAAAGTTGAAAACATTGACTTTTGGAAAAATTCTAGCTGCCATTTTTGTAGACCTCTCCACCTGCAATATAAAAAGAAAAAACACATCAGAGTTGTGTAAAGAAGAAGAAACTGATCTTCAAACTCAAATGAATCAGTTACAACTCTTTTAAACAGATATAACTATTAAGGTTACTTTTAAAATTGATATGATCATCTTTGATGGAAAAGTAATAAATTTATTGAGTGACACAAATCAACCCAGTCTCGTAATGCGTGTGGTTGTAAGCCCAAAGAGATGAATGATATAGATTTAGTTTTAAAAAAGCCTGTGAATGAGTAAGACCTTAAACTACACTCAAAAAAATCTTTCCTTATTTTTAAGGGAAAAATTAAGGAAATAATCCCTTGTATTTGACACTAAACTTCCCTTAAAATAAGGAAAGTGGTTTTTAAGGAAATTTCTTTCCTTAAAACGAATTCCCTTAAAATAAGGAAATCCGTAAGTAATAATTTTCTTAACATAATATAAATTCATTCGCTGTATTGCAAGGCGAAATACAAAAACAAATTTGATTATTTTACGTAACATTATTGAGTTATTTTTGGGCTTTTTTTTTATATAAGACGGAGAAAGAGATTTCTTTATTTTAAGACAGCAGGTAGCGTAAAACTTTTTAACTGTAATATTGATTATTATTGTAAGCTTAAATCTATTTTTGAAAAACGCATTATAGATAACAACAACTACATTTACATATTAAAACTATAATCTACAAATAGTGCACCGTAAAAATTTACAATTGCCGATATCATAACTTAAGAGTGTCATAGTTACATTTTTAACAATAATATATATATATATATATATATATATATATATATATATATATATATATATATATATATATATATATATATATATATATATATATATATATATATATATATATATATATATATATATATATATATATATATATATATATATATATATATATATATATATATATATATATATATATATATATACATAGGATAACAATAAAAATTGTTAGTTCAATTGAAAAAGACGATCGACACTATTAACTGAACTAGGAGTTTTTTCTCTTCCAAAACTTAATTGATAAATTTTGCATTGTAGATATTTAAAAAACATTTCCAATCCATTTGGATATTCTCAAGAAAACACCAAATCCTGCCACACACACTTTTCCATCACAAACATAAAAATCCTGCCACACACACTTTTCCATCACAAACAAAATTTCCAATTAGCTCATTATTATCAGCTCAATGTTTAACTTTGAGCAATCTGCTGCTGATAATAATGAGCTAATTGGAAATATTGTTTGTGATGGAAAAGTGTGTGTGGCAGGATTTGGAAGTGTGTGTGGCAGGATGTGAAAGGTAAAAACCATACAAGTCAATAACTTTAGCAGCTGTGACATAGTTGATGGAGAGCAATGCCATACCCAACAGTTTTTAAACGCAACATATGCTGCTTGGACTTGCTATGTTGGAGCAAAAAAGACTCAAGTGATGTTTGACTCGTAAAAACACCAGATGCAGAGTTAGAAGGTGTTTGAGTTACCTCATTGTTAGTCAAATGAAATGATGGAGTAATGGCATCAGTAATATTACTTCTGTGTAAGGTGTCAGTTCCACCAGCAGATGCCTCCATAATAGGGGTTTGAATTTCTCTTTTCTAAATATGGAATTGTTTAATGCATTAAATATTAATATACTGCAGGCTGTACAAATATTTTTAAAGGTATTTTTGGGCAATACCCACTTAATTTTAAAAAGTGGTTAATTCCTCATTCAAATGTTAAATACAATATTTTACCTCATTCCATTTTTCATTAGGTTGAAGCACAATGATTGAAGTATCAGATCTAAGCACAAATGGGAAATCTTCTGGATCAATTTCACAACCATCAGATTCCAAAACAAACCTAAGTTGGATACCTGTGTTAATCTCAAATTTTGTGTGCACTAATAATAAAAAAATTTTAAAATAGTTTAATATATTAAACAAAATCATTGCAAAATATTTCGGAAAACTTTCTGTTTTGAATGTTCAAAATTTTCAAATCTAGTTCATATCTATAAATAAATATAAAACAAGTATAAATTAGGGGCTTTTCTGGAAAAAAAAAAAAAAGGCTGGTGGTACCTTTCTGAGTCAGAGAAATTTACCAGAAATATTGCCAAATATCAGCTATTTTCACGGAAAAAACAATATTTGCCGTAAAGAACATGGCAAAAATTTTTTGACGGGCGCTTTTTTAAGCGCTCGCCAAAAAATTTCAAGCGTATTTTTAAACTGCAACAAATATTTTTCTCAATCAAATTTTAATCAGAGATACAAAAAACAAATATTTTTTAAAATCGAGCGCGCCAGACAAATAATTACTGTCAGGCTAGCGTTTTTCGTGCGCTGGCAGTAAATTTCAAACGTAGAAGACTGAATATATATATATATATATATATATATATATATATATATATATATATATATATATATATATATATATATTATATATATATATATATATATATATATATATATATATATATACATATACATACATACATAGGTATATAACCAATCTTCTACCTTCTGCAAGCACTTTCTTGCTCTTGCACTTTTGTGCTTGCCAACATACCCCCCAATAATTCGGTCCGCGCTTATCATAGCGCTCGCTAATAATTTTTAAGTGTGTTTTTAAATTGCCTTTTTTCTTCATCAAACTCTTATTAAAGAAGTATAAAATTACACACGTTAGAAAAACAATGGCTGTCTGGCCAGAGCTTTTTTTCGCGTGCTGGCAGTAAAATTCAAACAAAAAAGGTTATACTTATCTATGTTATATTTAAAAATAAAATTAGAACATAATTTTGTTGCCTACAAAAGGTACATTTTTAAACATATATAATACAAAAACTATTCAAGATAACAAAATGTTTGAAAAAAAGGTTAGAAAATAGTATATCTGGGAGCAAAAAAAAATAACTCTTTCTCTTCATAAAAAACTTGATGAATGTTTAAGGGAATGTAATCTTTCAATTCATGGACTTGCTTACAGAAAAGTGATGAGTGTGTATTGTAATCAACTAAATAGCCATGAAAATGGCTATCAAAGCAGTAAACTGTAAGCATCCGCATTATTATGAAAACAACGTTATTAAGGTAAATTATACCTTCAACATAACCAAACTCAGGTATACCATCGTTAAAATTACATACTATGTGGAAACAGCTGGAGATAACTTTGATGATGTTCTGCTATTAGGTGTGATAAATAGCTTGCTAACCCAAAATTAACTTTTGGAACAAAAACTATGTCTAAAATATCCATAAGTAATAAAAGTAAATTCTAATGAGGTTCATCTCGTGGAAATCTGTGTCCGATAATGAATGGTATATTTCGGATTAAGCACCAGCATTCTGAAGCAGTCATTTTTAATCGTTCAAAAGATGCAAAAGTTGTGGGTCGACTATTTCTGTCAGAAGAGTCAAAATTAAATTCAGTCAACAACAAATTATATTTGCTTAGAGATATATACCCATCACCACTTAAAATACCCCTTAATAATGGAACTATCCCTTCCAATAAATCGTGCATTGCATCAACAGCAAAATTTTCCATAACATGAAAGTACTTTAGCTCATTAAAAATGCACCCGTGTTTAATTCCACTTTCAGACTCCTTATAGTCAGGTTGACCAACTGAATTAACTGAATGATTACAAGACTTTTTAGTTCGTTTAACATAATCAGTCTCAAGGAATTTGATTGACTTTCTTCTTTTGTTACTTCACATAATCTACAGAACTTCCGTGCATTAAAACTCTCAAAAAATCCAAACAATGAATGATAACTTAAATTATCAGCAGAAAAAAGAGCTAGGGATGCTCGTACTTTTATTGTTTGATTGCAGATAGAGACTTGCACACCCTCCTTAGATTCTTATTGCTTCAACATATTTATTAATGGGGCAAATATTAAATCATAAGATCGAGTTTTATCTTTAGCATCTAATGCATACCACATACCCACTAGAAAAATTGAAGATTCTTTGGAAAGAAATCTGGAAGGTATGTTTCTCACTGTCATATAAAGAGCATCCATTTTATGTATCAGTGTATGTGGACCAAGTGGATTTGTTGTTTCAAACCCATCAATATAAAAATGTAAAACCATTGCATCAGGAAATTTATAAAAATAGGGATGTTGCTTGTATGCGTCAGTGTCAAAGTAATCAGTTAAGTTTCCATCATTACTTGCATGGTCATGGCAATTTAAACTTAAGGAGTGATGTTTACACTCAATTGTTATTCGAGCTAATAATAATTCAATAAGAATGTATTGAGCAGTATCCATTATATCTTTCATTTCATAACTACCTAATGAAACTGATTTGCATTTCTCTTTTCTTTTTTCAAGATACACTGGCTGTGGGACTATATAAAAATAATGTTTTTTTAAATATGCTATCATCTTATGTTCTGTATCAACTTTATCAATGGAAGTAGTCACAGCTGCAAGATCTTCATAAAGATTTTGAACACAAGTAACATTTTCATCAATATTCAGTTCATTAAAAACGGAACGAACATGCTCTAAAGTTAAATGCAGTGAGTCCTGCAATAGTTCCTTAAGACCTTCAGTTACAAATTGTACATTTGTCAAAAGAATGTTAGATCGTGCTTGAAGCTTAGCAATAAATGAAACAAATGATTTTTGTATACTATCTTGTATATTTCTTTCATCTCTATTATCTACAGAATCTACACTGCAATCAAATTGATCATCTATTGAGACATCATTTATATTATTAAATAAAAATTGGGTAGAAAATTCACATTTAGATTCTAAATTGTTTACATAAAACAAATCCTGATGATACTTGCAAATATGCACAATTTAGAATCTAAATGTGAATTTTCCACCCTGGCCACATGGAATATCATTATGTTCATAGACAGCATGTGCCCGTTTTAAATGCCATACCATAATGTTTAGAATGTGAAAACTCTAATGCAATTTTAATCATTGTACAGCAAAAAGTAAAAGCATACAATCTTGAAAACCTAAGTTAAGTTTAAACTATTTAAATATATAAAATTATATATTAGTTTAGTCACTAAACTAAACTTTAGTATTAATTGTATAAAATAACTTTTAAAATATAAATAAAGTATAAAATAAGTTTTAATATATATTTTATATATATATACATATATTATATAATAAGTTTTAAAATATATTCAAAGTATAAAATAACTCTTTAGTGTTAATTGTATAAAATAAACACTAAACTTTAGTGTTAATTGAATATAGTTTTAAAAAGTTGTATAGTAACACAATTTATTATATCACATTTAAAGGGATCCCTAAGTGCTATAAAGATATGATCTCATATGAAAGAGCATAAAAAAAAATGTTTGATGTATATTATTTTTTCTAAAATGTAATTATGAACACACACTAACAAATTTAATTTTCAAAAAACGCTTTTCTTCGATTAAAAAAATGCGTCTCGTCCGACTTTACTGCCTCTAAAAACTAACGTTTGTACGTCAAATTAAACAAAGTAAACAAAATGTCATTATTGCAAACGTAATTAAATTGGTAATTAAATTTTAAAGTAAATTCGTTTTTTTTTAACTAACACAAAATTACTTACAAGAATAAGTTTTGTAGAACTTTGTGAAAATATATTTGTATATTAAAATTTTTTTAAATAATTTTTATTTATATATTTGTGTTATTAGGGCAATTCCACGGCCAAAAATGAATTGAAGTCAAATTTTAAACTCTTTTTAGTCAGTTTTTCACAAATGAATATTGATGTAGACATATAAAAGTTTATTTAAAATATTTCCTTAGTACAAAAATAAATTTATTTCAGTCATTTTTATGGTTTCAAAAGTGACGGTTATTCTCATTTTCGCTTGATAAAAAAAATAATTATTGTAAAATGTTTTAGTTAAATTAACATTTATGTTAATTTTGCTATATTTTTTGGTTCAAATTGATAAGGTTGAATAGACATTTTATTAGAAATTAAACTAAGACAAGGCTCGAATTAACGCGAAAAAATCTAATCGCGAAATTATTTTTTTTTTGCGGCCCCCCATCCTCTCTCTTTCTCTTATAGCTCGCGCCGATGCGCGGTAATGGGGGGAGGGGGTTGCGTTAGTATAAAATTGTCTCTTTAGCACGTAATTGTTCTATTTTAACACACTATCTCTCATATTTAAATGTTATCTTATGATTTTCTTGTTTGGCGGAGTTTAAAATAGCGTAAGTTACTGTTATAATTTACAGCTTAATTTATAATTTAAAGTTTAAGTTGCAGTTACAGTGTAATGCGCAAGTAACGTATTTAATACTATTAATTGTTTTTACTTAGCACGATACTTAAAAAAGTAAAAGTAAAAAAATAAGAGTAAAAAGCAAACATTACTATATTTCAGTCCAGGGGGAGGATGAGAGTATGCATCCCAGAATCTGAAAGTCTTGAAAATATCATAGAAATTGAGGACCTTGTTTTCTGCTCTTTTTTTTTAGGAGACGCAAACATGGTACAAATATAATATATATAAAAATATTCAAAAATATTTTAACATCCTTATCCACCAAAAATTCCTGGATCCATTACGGCAATATTTAAACCACCATAATTAGTCAAAGAAAACTGTTTAATACGATCACGCTGACGATAAAACACGTGTTTTTAATGAGTATTTAATTGTTATTGTAAAAAGCTTTAAAACAACAATAAAACAAAAAGTTGTTTTTAAAATATAAATAGCTTGTGTTAATGTAAAACAACTTCGTGACGCTGTTTTGTTGCTGTTTTATACAGTTTAATAACATAAAATGCGTTTAAAATAAAACGAAGCAAATAAATGAAATTGTTTTAATAAATTAAAAAATTATTGTCAATAAATCAAAAATCATCGTCAAAAACTTAATAAAAAAATTAGATATCACGTTTTTTATAATTTATTGTTTCTTGCATTGAGCCTTGTAAGACTTTTTTATAAGTTCTAAACAATTAAAAACTATTACTTATTAACTTTTTTTTAACGACGTCTTTCAACCGAATTCTATTATACTGTTTTTGCTAAATTAATTAAAAAAACTTGATTAAAACTTAACTATATAGCCTGCATTTATTATTACAACTTAGTGAAAAAGAAAAAAAACTTACTTTTTTTTTTTTTTTAATGCTTTTTTATATGAGATCATATGTTACTTAGGGATCCCTTTAAAATCCCATTTAGGGATCCCTTTAAAACTGAAAATGCAATAAACCTTTGTTTTAACATTGCAATTTTAATACCAGTATTGAAATAACAATTTGATTGTACCAAGCAAAGATTACTAATAAATTTCAACAAACAAATACTTTAATAATTATTTAAAAAGTATTTTAAAGGTACTAAAATAAAAAATGCAGAAAAATAAGAAAACAAAAAAAGGAAAATTTGAAGACATGAAACTTATGATATTATCATTTTTCTTTTATTTTATGATAAAATTTATGTCTTTAAATTTTTCTATTTAGGTTTTCTTATTTTCCTGCATTTTAAACTGCAAATAAATTCATGATGAATTCATATATAACAATGATAAGTGACGCTAAATCTCCCTTGTCGCAATAGAATTGTGAAGTTTAATTTTTAACACGAGGTAAATCTTCTTAAAAATTTCCTTATTTTATGCTGAACCGTGATTGAATTCCCTTGATTTAAGGAAATATGTCGGAGGGATAATTTTGTTCGTGTGATGTAACATTTAATTCACGTAATTTGAGGAATTTATTTCCTTAAAAAAAGGAAAGATTTACGGCAAAACCGTTAAGGAAATTTTTTTCCTTACCGGCGAAGGAAAGATTTTTTTGAGTGTAGGTATTTCAAATTTGCACTGTTGGATAAGATCTTTCGAATTCATTTTACATTTAGATTATAAAATGGAAATCCAGAAGTTTCAAGCCAGAACTGAAGAAGAGAAGCTTACTGTAAATTTAAACAAGAATTTTATTAAATTAAAGTTCAGAGAAAAGTTGAGTCTCATTGTTGACCAGCCCAAAGTAGGCTATGGGGAATAGCAATGATTGAAATAATTTAAGAAGAGCATTTACTCTACGATTTTCTCTGAAAAACAGGGGTCGATATGGAAGTTATAAAGAGAATGCACATTGTCCTTATTACAATATCCTCTGGTTACCATATTGATAGTAATCAATTTGAAGGTTATTGTACTGATACAGCTAAAATTATAGTTAATAAATATGGTTGGTATATAATGCCACTCAGTATTCACAAAATTCTGATACATGGTTGCTCCATTTCAAAGCAATTTGATTTGCCTATTGCACAATACTCTGAGGAAGCTCAATAAAGTCTAAACAAGCAAATCCGAAATTAAGGTTGCATGATCCAACAAAACTATCAAGAATTAACACAATGAAAGTGAAAGTGAAAGCACAACCTTTTGATTAGATAATCCAACAAAACTATCAAGAATTAACACAATGAAAGTGAAAGTGAAACCTTTTGATTAGATCGGATTAAAAAATCTCAAGCGTTTCATTTGTAAAACACAGGAGTAATCAAGATCAGGAGTAATCAAGGCAAAACGTTGCCTTCAGAAGTAGTGAACTTATTAGTAATTTAAGTTGTAAAAAAATTTTAATGTTCCTACTTGTTTATTTTTGTATTATAGATAACGTTAAAGACTAATAGCGCGCTTTTTTACGTGTCTGCGCGCATTTAGTAAATTCATACGCGTTGAACGCGTGTGCGAATATTAAACGCGTGTGCGAGCGTTTGTGTAATAATAAAATAATGTTATAATTTGGGTCAAGGAAGCTAAGATTTTTATTAAAAATATTATTTACAAGTTCAAAGTCCTCTAACGCGCGTTTTGACGCGTACATGTGCGTTATACGGGTAATAAGTGCATGTAAAAATAATTTTAAGTTACTAATTTGAATTCCTCGGCCACAAAAACCCCTACTTTGATGCATAGTGTAAGCCTAATGAACATTTTTTTAATAGTTAGGTAATTTTTGCCGCTTTTAACTTAATCTGGGTAACTGTGAAACGGTCTATTTAAAAACATGCTAGACCTCATAATTAGCAAATTGAATAAGCAAAATTAATATTAATCCTCCTCTTGGTAGCGTTCCACAAGGCCACTGCACTCTGACATAGCAACAACAATTAGCCAAAAATGCTTACAACTCTCCCCGTTTTAGCAGATCGAAATTCATCTATAAGAAAGGTAACTACTCCAAGTTAGGCGAAAATCTCTTGATTCTCCGTCGATTAGGTAAATCTATTTAAAGATTATTATGCCGATGAATACTACCAAATCTTCAGCGACAACTTTATTGAATGCTGCTACAAATTCATTTTGCGCGCCCCCTCTAAACCGACCAAACGCAGGTAGCTTTGGCTGAAAGCAAACCTCAATCATTAACTTTACTAAAAAAGGTAAAATTCTTGAAAGTAAAGTTCTTGACTGGAAAGCTTTTTTCAAATAGAAACAACGCGTTCTTCTCGGCAACACCTCATTCAACTAAGAACAAGTCACCAGTGGTATTTCGCATGGTTCAGTGCTAGATTCTACGCTCTTCATAATCTTCATCAATGACTCTTTATAAGCTTCATCAACTCGAGAACGACCTGAACACGTTAGTACTGAAAGCATTTTTAAAATGTAAATGTATTTAATGATTTTAAATATCTTTATAAACTAAATATAAAAAACAAAATAATCAACATGAAAAGTTTATTACCACAACTTTCGTTTTTTTAGTTATAAAGCTTCAATTTTATTATATACTTTATAGTTATACGCTTTTGATCATTAAAAACGTCTTAATTTTTTTAAACACTCCCAAAATTTGTTAGAAAGTTGACAAAATAAACCCGTTTTTGTGTTAACACAGAATGCTTTTATTTCAATTCGGTTATTTTTTATGTATAAGTAGTTTTTTAATTGCAAATAATTAGCATAAAAAAGAGAAAATTAGCATAAATTAGCATAAAAAAGAGAAAATAAAATAAAACCACATTAGAATTAATATAAAATAGAAGTTATGGATATATAAAATTACATGCTTAAATGCTGTTAAATGCCAAACATATTACCGATATTTATTTACTTATTGCATATTACGGAAGTTAAGCTGTAATGCGTAAGGACTGCAGTTTTCCTTCCAAAGTTACTTGGAGTCCCTCCCCTTTTCTACCTCCCGTCCCTTCCCTACCCATCTCTATTATAAAATAATGGCAGAGGTCATTATAAAATAATGGCAGAGGCCATCTCTATTAAAAAAAATTGCCAAAAAGTGCAATAATTGCAGAAGTCTAAAAATAAAAATTGCAGAAGTCTAAAACTGGTTCTTTATTAAATCTTTAGACCTAGCCTCGGCTTTATTTGAACGTTTTTTTTATACAGAAATAGTATTTATAAAAAAAATTTCCATGTTTAAAAACAAATCTGTTTTGTAAATATATTCACGTTTAATTTTACTTCATAGTTTATACTTTATGTTAGCAATGTGACGACATATTTACTCTCTGCTTTGCCGCATAAACTTTGTAGTTCACTAATAAAAAAAAAGCCACGACATGAATAAAATTATTAACATGTTTACCGTGAATGAACGTTCAAAGAATCGTTTTTAAAATTAAATAAAGCTAAAAACTAAAGCGTTGTGCGTCTGGAAACTTTTAATGTCTAGAAACTTTTATTTTTTAGGGTAACAAAAAGATATATATTTAAATTAGTTAAAAAGAAGCAGTTTGATGAAAAATATATAACTATATATATATATATATATATATATATATATATATATATATATATATATATATATATATATATATATATATATATATATATATATATATATATATATATACATATATATATATATATATATATATATATATAAGAAGAATAAAAATTCGAAATCTTATATATATATATATATATATATATATATATATATATATATATATATATATATATATATATATATATATATATATATATATATATATATGTATATATATATATATATATATATATATATATGTATATTTATATATATATATATATATATATATATATATATATATATATATATATATATATATATATATATATATATATATATATATATATATATATATATATATATATATATATATATATATATATATATATATATATATATAAGAAGAATCAAAATTCGAAAGTTGAAGGGTATTAATATACCTTGCAATCAACGTCATAATCAATCTAAGCCGGACACGAGGGCAGCTGCCCAGATAAAATTATATTTTATTTATTGTTATTTTATACGAGCCCATCTGCATGTTTGTAAACAAATTTATTTATTCATTGTTTATTTATTGAATTAGTTTAACATAACGTAGTGCATATTACTTTTTGTTTTTTGTTTACCTTTTCTTTCGAAGCTATTTGCGATAATGTAACTTAATAAAGTTATTGGTAACAAACCAACCAGTTATTGGTAACAATGCCTGTGTTAAACGTTGCTTATATAAATTTTAGGCGGCATTTTCTTATATATATATATATATATATATATATATATATATATATATATATATATATATATATATATATATATATATATATAACGTTCGTATCTATTATTATATATTTTATTTATTTTTGTGCTATTTTTTCACAAAAAGTTAGTTTTGCCCTAAAACAAAGTCTCTATCACTGTATATAAGTTAATTTCCTTAATTTCTTTATAAAAATATATAAAGATACAAATAAAAAAATAATAAAGATAAAGTTTCAAATAACATCTGGAGGAAAACGATAAAAATTATACTCAGCAGCCTGTGGAATAGATTTTTACAACTTTAACCCACCCTTTTAAAGTTATCAACCTACGCGCCTGAGTCATACAGTTTTCTGTGTTCATTTCCAAGAATACTTTTTTAAACAGAAGTTAAAACAACAACTTTTACAAACAATCTGTTTTTGAAAAAAAACCATATGTACTTACCTGATGCAAAAACCTACAAAAACGCAAACAATATAATTTATTAATCAAGCATTATTGGTTTGAAAAAAACAACTACCTAAAATTATAAACCTAATTGCTTCAAACGTTGCTTGGCACACGTTTTTTTGCACACGTTTTTTTGCATAGTCGTTATTGGACAATATAAGCAATAACAGTACCGCCTCAGTTGCCTAAGAAATGTTTTTTTAAATATTTTTTTCTTTCAAACAACTTTATGCAAATTTTTTTTTGTATTTTCATAATCTTATTATAATTTTATATTGTTTTTTTATTATTATGCTCTCCTTTTATTATTTTCATTATTTAAGTATTTGCATTGGTATATCTTTTGATTGGCGTAGTATTTGCTATGCTTTAGTTAAAACTTGCAACTGTTTTTCGTCTTCCGTACTTTTTAAGGGATATTTTTAGAGATTTTAAAAGTTTTTAAATTTTTAACGATTTCAATTTAACAAAATATTGATTATAAGAATAACAATAAGAATTATTTCTGAAACACAATGCAGCGCATAGTAAACTTTTTGAAAACGTTTTTCAAATTCCATATTTTGTTTTTATACAAAATTCAGACCATATAGAGCACGCGGAGTCACTAAGTAGATATGGACATCCTGCTATGTCAGCTAGTACCAAATTAAAAAAAAATTGTCGTTAAATCAATGCAAAGTTTTGACCAATTTAAATTGATCAATTCTTCGCTTTTTAATTTATAAAGCTCTTATTTACTCTATTTTACAAACGCGACTTGTTTTTAAAAGTATACAAGCAATATTAAAAAGTATGATAAATTTTTTTTTATAAGTAGTTAGTTAAAAACAACACTGCATAAAGGGCATGAAGCAAACTTTTCAGGAGAGATAAAAAACTTTCTTCATTTCATACATAACAATACAAAATGATGTTATCCCGTCAGGCTTACATGGAAACCATTAGAAAGTGTTGATCAGCCTTTATTTGGTTTCAATATGTTTCCATTTAGGTACAAAAAAAAAACTTTTTAAAATTGTTGCTTAGGCTGCGTGTTTCGAAAACGAAAAATACCGCAAATATATACCTTATGGTTCAATATTACAGCATAACTTTACATAAATGATTTTTAAAAAATTCAATGTATTAACTTCCAAGTGGGCATGTTTTTTAAACGTTCTTTGGACGTTTTTATTAGGTTTAAACCTAACTAAAACGTCCAAAGAATGTTTTAATAACTAGGTTATTCCACAACGCTAGAGTTTGAAACATAATTTCTGAGTTTAAAAAGTGGTTTTTAAAATATGTTACTCAATATTTTCACTAAATATTTGTATTTACAAATATATTGCATACAGATATTAAAAAATATTTTTTTAAAGTTTTATAAACCTTCAATAAATCATTATAATTACCGAAAAACAATAATTACTTGATTTTTATTAAAATTTTTATTCATATATTTTTATTTTACATTTTTTTTTTAGACGTTTTCTGGTTTTATTTTCAGTAAAATGGAGAATAATAAAACTCCAGCTTTATGAGAATAAAAAAAAAAAAAAAAAAAAAAAAAAAAGCTACAGAAAAGTTGTCAACAATAGTTCCTTCTAAACTTTGTTTGCAGCTTCATTGCATTCTGAAAATCCTGTAAGTTGTCTTTGGTCAACATGTAATTTAAATATAGAGCTTATAACTCAAACAAACCATAGATTTTAATAGATATACCATAAAGTCACTTATCATTATAAGAAAAAACAAAAAACAAACAAAACCACGCATATCCTCTTAAGAAATTATTTATATAAGAAAAGATATTTATTAATAAGTTTAAAGTATTGATTAGTTAATATAGCTTAAAACTTAGTCGGACTAAATTTTTATTTGGAACAAATAAAAATTTAGTCCGACTAAGATTATAGATTATTAATCAAAAAGACCTAAGAATCCGCAGACAGGATTTCATAAGAAAATTCACGCCACCTTCCTTACCGATGTTGCTTCTATGATGAGACATCAAACCTCGGATTTCTTAAATCTAAGGCCATCGCTCTAACGGCTGTGCCACGTTTGCTCAAAAAGTTAAATTTGATTTTTTTAATTGATTATTTTTAATATCTTTTTAATATCTTTCATATCGTTAAAAGTTGGAAATGGCTTGTTAATATTAGGTAGTGTGGCCACATGTCAATAATAAAAAGTGTAATAGGAACTATATGTCAATATTAGAAAGAGTGACAGCACGCCAATATTTAAAAGTGTAACCACATGTAAATATTAGAAAGTAACAGCATATCAATATTGAGAAGCGTGAGCACATGTTAGTATTAGCAAGTGTGGTAGCATGGCAGTATTTTAAAGTGTGACCACATGTCAGTATTAAGAAGGAAGACAGCGTCCTAATATTATAACATTTTCGTTTTTGCAATTTTTTTTTATATTCTATTTTATTATCTAAATCTTGCTACGAACGTGTTTATACTTACTTATGAACCGTAATAAAAATTACTTATGAAAGATAAACTTAATAAAAAAAAATTAACAACGCGTGAGACAACATAGGTGAAAGCAGCAAAACTACTACGACCTCTAAAAGTGAGTTTCCACTCATCCGATTTTTAACGGGACCGGGAAAGGAATGGGAAAAATAATCACGTGAGCATGTGTAGTTTTCCTTCGGACATATTAAAACTTATACTACGCATACCCACGTGATTATTTTTTCCGTCCCTTTCCCGTTTCCGTGAAAAAACGGATGAGTGGAAACTCGCCTTTTCTGCCTTTTATCAACCTTTAACTGTATAGTCGATTAAAACCTTTTCGTTAAATGCGAAAAATGTTTTTTTTAATTAAAAAAAATCTAAATTTTAAATTCTTCAAGTAATTGACATAAAGTCTGTTGTTGTTTACTTTATATAAATAATTAAAACAATAAATAGTAAAAAAAATAAATAATTAAGACAGCTTGTTAATTCTGTTATAGTCATAAAATTTTTTAACTTTTGAGAAACAAAAGTGTCTTTATCAAGTTTATTTTGGTTTGCAAAAAAATTTTTTTTTTTTTTTTGCTTTTAAGTAATCAAAAAATTCGCTGATTGTTGTCTAATGTCTTTTAATGAAGATCCACTGGCAGATATTTACAAAAATCCTTAACAATAATAATAAAAAAAAAAAAACATTTTCAAAACTGACTGTTTTAAAACCATGAAACTCATTAACTGAATAAATCATTTTTTAATTGAGTACTATTCGCTTATTGAAGTCAAAAATTTGCGCGCAACTTGACAATTATTAAGAAATTTCTATTAAGAACTAATTACATGAGGATTTTGGACACATTTTTAAGCTTTCGTTTAATGTATTGTTGTATAACTTTTTAAATATATATAAATATAAATATATATATATATATATATATATATATATATATATATATATATATATATATATATATATATATATATATATATATATATATATATATATATATACATATATATATTCAATTTTTTTTAGGATATTTGTTTAAAAAACTAATTTAAGGCTAACTTTATGTTAAAGATTTTAAACTCAAATGTTTGGCTTACCAAACGCCGTCAGAGTCTTAAATCTATTTTTGTTTAAAATGTTTTTCTAATTCATATTTTAAGTAATATTTTTATATTCTAAATAATGTTATATATCTTCACTAATATATTTAGAAAAGGTTTTAAAATGTCAATAAAACAATTCAAAAAAAGCTATTCAGAAATAAAACATTTTAATTTTCTTCTTTTTCTTGAATTAAAACGTCGTTAAATATTCAAACTGTTTGTTTAAACTTTTAAAAAACATTATTTAATCTGAAAGATCTCTTAGATATGTTGAAGAAGAAGGCGGAAGGTACTTAATTTAAAAAGGTAACAAGTTTTAACAGTAAAAGAAACTCTAACAAGGTGGAAAATATTTTTGTAAAAAAGGTGTCGTAGACATCCTGAAATATTTCTAATTTATATTTTTTGTCTATTCATCTCGGATGTGAGTAACTTTTACAGCTTTAAAACATTCAACTTATATTTTTAACCAATAGTGATCTAGTAACCAAGTCATTGTAAATGTTTTAAATAATCTACTGATTTGTTGTTTTGACCAATTATTTTAATAAAACTAGTGGTTTAAAATAATGTATTTCGTTGTTTTGATAAAATTAAAACATTAAAAAGTAAATAAATGACTATAAATATAATGACATGGTTATATCGCACGATAGACTTTTATTACATAATCGATAAGATGGTTTTGGTCTTCCCATGAAAAATCTTCAACGAAAAGAGACCATTTTAGCTTTCAATAGTTTTTTATTTTTATCTATTTAATATAAACGACATCCGAGTTTTGAAAACGGAGGATATCAACCTCACCTTTTTATATTTAAATTAAATGAAACATTTTTAAATATATGTTGAACCTTTTAATTAAAAAAAGATATGATTTAAAAAAATTAAAACGGGCTACACGTTCTCACCTTCTTTGGTACACGCCCATTTTTTATTAAATCATATCTTTTTTTTATAACAAATGGCGTTTTTTGATATTAAACAGATAAACAAGTATTCATACGTAATTATAACAATATGTAAAAAAAGTTTTATATTTGATGATTTATTTTACACTGCGAACATTAGTATCATATTTAAATATATATTTTTTACATTCATATTTATATTTATTTATTTATTTATATATATATTACATTCATGTTTATATATTTATTTATACTTATTTATGTCAGAATTGGCATCTAATAACTAAATAAGATTTTTTACCATTCAGCCTATCCCAGCAAACATGTTTTGTTTTGGATTTGCAATGGACCTGTATAGGGGACCTATATATGGGGACCTATAGGACTTATATAGGACCTATATAGGACCTGTATAGGGGACCTATATACACTTTTTAGCTGTTCATTGGAGTTTTGCTCATCGGTTACTTAGTGGACTATTAGTGGCAGCCGCTGTAAATGGCAAGCCGATAATTTTTCGATATAATAATTGTGGCTAGTCATCGGCTAGCCACTTTTGTCGGCCGCGACTAAAGGTCCACTAAGTAACCGGTAAGTAAAACTACAGTGGTCCGCTCAAAATGCCTATATAAGTCCACTGAAGTTCCACTATAAAATGTTTTCTGGGATACCTCGAAAAGTAAGTTCATATTCTGCCAATAATTATATATTTTTTATATTACTTTTTTCAAAGACACTTTTTTATAATAGTTTATTTATGCTTGTGTATTTGAACATTTTTATATATTTATTTTTGAATAATTTATTTAACATTAAATTTATAGTATACATTTAGCTACAGATTATCCGTATCACGAAACACATATGATAGCAGATATCAACTTCAAAATATCTAAAAATAATCAAATTTACCTAAATATATAGTCAATCTAAAGTTCTACAAATCATTAGGTGGTGACTGGTAAAAATTTTTTTTGTTTAATTTTTCTTGTCTTTTGATAGATTAAAATCTCACTTTCTGTTTTATATGTGTGTATATACTGAAGCCCCCGGTAGCAAGCTATTTCAGTATGACGTCAAAAACTATGATGCCAAAAACTATATATATATATATATATATATATATATATATATATATATATATATATATATATATATATATATATATATATATATATATATATATATATATATATATATATATATATATATATATATATATATATATATATATATATATATATATATATATATATATATATATATATATATATATATATATATATATGTATGTATAATAGGCCGAAAATTAAGAAAAAAATCGATTTTTCAAACTTTTTTAGTAGTCGGTAGACTTCTTTTTTTAGTAGTCGATAGTCTTAAGAGAAACATACCTGTAAAATTTAAGATATGTTTTAAAAGAAGTATATTTCCTTAACAGATATGTCTATAAGTACGGAGTAAAAACCCAGTAAAAAAAGTTCTATCAAATTTCTATAAACTTTTGGAACATACGGCCTATAGAAATTCTATAGAATTTCTATTCAAAGTTAATCAACAATATCATGAAAACAACAATATCATGAAATAAGTTTATCACTTAGTTAACTCAGTCTTAGCCTTTTTTCTTTTATTCAAAAATATGTATTGTTTAATTCAAAAGCATTTTATTTCGTATTGAGTTCACAATATTGTTTTTAAGGGTTAACAATTTATTTAGCAGCCGTAGCGCAGTGGTTAGCTCGCTTGTCTCAGAAGATCTTTGGTTCAGTGTCACCTCTGGGTAAGTTTTATAAAATATATAAGGGAAAAGGGCACCCAGATTCAAAAAGAAATTAAAAAAACAAAATGCATTTTAAATGCTAAATGATAAATTTCTTAAGTGTTAAAATCGCTTGACTATCCTGCTAAAATGGCTTTTTCAAACTCGCTAGACTGGTTATTACATATAAGAAAAACGTTTTTTAATTTATAACATCATAAGCATGTGTAAAAAATCTTAGCCTTAAGTTTAAAAACCTTAGCCTTAAGTACCGTCGAAAGTAGAACTTTGATACGCGGGTGACTTTGATACGCGGGGTGACTTTGATACGCGGGGTGACTTTGATAATTTCGTCTGTTAGTTACAAAAATAATGATTTGAATGTGAAATTGCACAATTAGAGACTATTTTTTTTTTTTATTCTTGTACATAGTTATATTCTGCTAATATTTTTGAAATTTTAATGATTGTGAAGTGATTCTAAATTGTGCAAATGTGTTAGGAATAACATGACTATAACAAAAAACTAACGATTTTTACACGTACCAAAAAATGCCAAAAAATCTTGTGATTTTAATTTTTTTGAAATTTTTTTTTTTCTAAAAATCTATACTTAGATGTTCAAGTGGTATTTTCCAGTTATAATACCACTGGAATATACCACATATATATGTTTTTTTTTTTTTTTGAATTTTTTAATATTAATAATATAAAATAATAAAATAATATAATAATATAAAATTAAATCTTTTTAATTTTGAATTGAGTTAACAACTAAAGGATATTATAAGTACTTAATATTTATATGCAATTAGCATTATTTTTTTGTTAGTGTTATTTTATAACTGCTAATTACTATAACAATGTTATTGATATATTATTTTTCTGTGTTTAGCATATTAACATCAAATTTATTTTTGTTTTTTCTTTGTCCATTCTGTAGATATATTCGATAACCAAACTTGTTGTCTAAATTTATAATTTTACCAGTAAATCTTATAAGTTTATTAATATGTTGTGTTCTAATTTAGTAAAAGTCAAAAAGAAAGTATTAGCGACACTGTAAAGAGGGTTAAATCAATAAGCCATTAAGAAATAATAGACTATCAAAGTCACCCCAAACGACGGGGTGAGATTGATAACATTTTGGATTAAAAATATATATATTAAGACAAAAAAAAATTAAAAATATTTAATGGAATTATATAAAGGAAAGGTATAATGTTATAACGGGAAAAAAAAAATCAGAAAAAATTGTAATGAACCAGATTTATTTTGCAAAAATGCTCAAAATCCTAACAAAGTCACTCCGTTCTACGGTAAACTTTCATTTTTTTCTGAATCACTAAAACATTACTGTTACGTTTGATCAAGAAATTACATTTTTTTTTAAAGCAGTTCATAAATGTAAACCGTTTTTCAGTACTGTTTAGTTAATTGCTATTATTTGTAAGTTTTATTGCTTGGTTAAGTGAGAATAATGTGTTAAATGATCGATTGAGAGAGAGAGTGAAATAAATAAAAATTAACACTCAGTGTTGTATAACTAAAACTTTATACTTTGTTTTTGTCGAAACTAAAGAATAAAACAAATTACTAAACAAACAATTTTTCAAATGAAAAAAATATATATTTCAGATCCAAAAACTAAAAACTGAAAACGGTTGAAGATAAAATATTGGTAGAATCTCAAATGATGCTCAGCTGATTCTGGTGCTCCTTTGAGGATATATCAATAGCACCAATAACTAATCACTCTAACCACTGTTTTACGGCTGTTCTAAATATTGTCGTTCTATTTTTATCTAAACTTAATTAGACAACATTTACATCAATTAATTTTTTTTTTTTATTTGGTATTATTTTTACTTGTCAAACAATTTATATGGTGCATCTTTATTTAGTTAAAATTTTTTTAATTTTCCATATAAAAAAAAAAAAGTACAAAAGATATTTTTTAAGGCCGACGACACCAAGGGTAGGGTGGGATCGGGGGGCACGTACCTCACCACTTTTTTTTTTAAAGAACATTCTAGATATAGAGCATTTTTTTAAAAAAATTTACAATTGCACCACCACCCCCATTTCAAAACCCGTGTCGTCGGCCATGTTTTTCTCATAAAAACTCGTTAAAACTTGCCTTTTTATTTATTTTTTCATCATGATTTTTTATTTAGTTTTTCACAGAAATTATATTTAGTTTTTAGTTCAAATACAAATTGTAGCATAAAAACCTTACTTTTTGATTAAAAAAAATTTCTCTAAATTTGGTTTCGTACAAACACCATTTAGTCTCGTTTAAAATAGACTGATTTTAATGCTATTATTTTTTCTCATCATATTGTTATTAATATTACGCAAGACACCCAGACGACCAGGTTTATTTTCATATTTAGTTTTTATCGAGTAAATACGAAATTGTTTTACAGCCAAATAATAAATAAGTTATATTTTGACAAATCCTTGGAAGCGTTTTTAATAGTAAATGTGGCCGATGTTTTTTTTAACTAAAAGTTTCATTATTTTATCTAACAATTATTTCTATGTTTTCAAATGGTTTTTTTGTTTACTTTTTTTTACTTAAATTGTACAATATTGATTTCGAATTACATATTTTACCAATATCTGAATAAATAATTTTTTTACCAAAATATGTTAAACGTTAATGCACTTTGAAATAGTTTTAGCATGAAAGAAAAATCTAAGGTTAGCTAAATAAGAAATATTTAGAAATATGTAATTAAATAAATAATTTAGAAATAAAATAATATTTTTGCCTACTTTCACTATTTTTGAATTAAATGCCCAATCAGTAACTAAAAATATTGAATAATATCTAAGAACGTTTTAGTATTTTGGGAAATGTTATTTTATGAAATTTAATATTTTATTTATAAAGTTAGTAAGCATTAACAAAGCTTAAAGTGCCATATTTGGTCATGAAACGGTGGTAATCCATATTATAAAGGTTTAAGGTTTTTATAATATGGGTTTACAGGTTTAAAGCCTCATAATAGATTTTTTTTGATTTGATTTAATTTTTTTTAATTTTGATTTAATTCACCTTGCCAAAGCCCCAAACGAGACTACTAAAGTTGAAAAAGAAGCATACTTATTGCATTTATTTTTTTAAGCTAGCAAGTCTTTATTTTAACTTTAAACTCCGAAATTCGAACCTTTCAAACAACGTTGCTATAAATCGAAAGAGATTGCGCGTGGTACTTCATGAGGCGTAAGGAGGATTTGAACTCAAACCTCATGATTTTAAGGCAAGCAGTCTACTCTTATAGTCTGTTTGTTAAATGGAAAGTAGGCTGAAACCTTGAAACAAGTTACTGTTAATATTTTATGATTGGTTCTACTTTTATTTGATATACTGAAGATATAATGATATTTTATACCTCTTTTGATACCTCTACTGGATAAACTTGATATTTATACTACTTGGTATACTTTGATATACTGAATTATATGAAAGGTGTCACAGTGACACTCATGAGCAACTTTAACTATTGAAGATTAAAGATAATGGGTTTAAAAAAACAGATTTTACTACAAATAAAAAATAATCTGCTGACCAAAGTTATTTCGAGTATATTATAATACTATATAACTGGTATTGTGGTTTATCCTCCTTCGTCCGATTGTCATATAGAGGCCACATACTAAGATCCGCCGTGACGAGTTCAGCGCACTAAAGAGCTTCATAATCTGCTTTAACGGACCAAGACTAAGTGAGTTTAAGAAGAACAAAGAATATTAGTGACAGACAGAAAAAGTCGAGTTAAAAAGATAGCTAATAGATAGCGGGCAGATATTGCACTAGATATTAGATTGTGCAGTAATACGTTAATCGGTTACAACTAATTAATATATTTGATTTAATGAATAATACTATATAACTGTATACTAAACTTTTGCAACTTTGAATAATTCAGCATTAAGTATGTTTTGAAACAGGCAGAATAATGTAATAAATAGTGGCTTCGCGAATACACCACAAAGTATTAAAGAAGAATTTATTTAACAAACATAAAATATAATTAGTTTAATCGATTCTATCAAACTTTTTAGATTCTCAGCAATTTTTGAGATACCTGGTAATGGTTTTGAGCAACGATCTAAAATCATTACCAGATCTCTTTTATATCTTTTTTAACATAATCAATACTATTTTTGTGTGTGTTTTTTTTATATATATTTGTTTTATTATACTAAAAATGCATTATTCCGTATTTATATTGATAATTTATAAAATTGAATGGGAAATAAAATAATAGGTAAGGAAAGTTGGACGATACAACAATCTTTAACTTGTTTATATATACATCTTGCTATATTACCCGAAAAATATTTATCTCATTAAGACTTAAATTCATTTAATTTTAATTGTTACAAAAAACATTTTTTTATAATTTGCTTTTCTAGAGCATTTTTTTTTTTTTTAAGAAATAATTTTGTTTAGAAAAAATAAATTTTCATATTTTCTGAAATTGTTTTTTTCTACACACTCTTTATTTGTTTTTTCCTAAGAAAAATTTATTTCTTGTGTTTTTATTATTTATTTTTATTCTTTCACTTTACCTTTTTTTTTATTTTAAGTCAAATAATCAACAAACATCATGTCAGCCCTACAGTCAAATATAACGAGTTCGATAAACAAAACTAGTTCAACACCTCTTAATAAATGTCATTTGGCATATGCAAACATTTTATTAGTTGTAGGATATTTATTGGTGATTGTTATCGGATCTATTGGAAACACATTAGTTGTTATTATTTTTAAGTTTAAACTGAAGAAAAGACCAATTATTGATTTACTTATTTTTTACCTGGCTGTGTTTGATGGGTTAGGTTCATTATTTAACCCATTGGTTTTTTTATATTGGACGTTAACCTGCTATCAACGGTGGGATTTTGGATGGCTTGGGTGTAAAATAATACCACCATTCAGCCGAATAGTTACAAATATATCGACTGGTGTCATACTTATAATGGCGATTGATAGATGTCGTTCAATAGTTTTTCCGTTAAAAAGACGTTTTCGACGAACAACTATACACATTGCTATGTTTGCTACAGTTGCAATATCGATTGTCTGGGAAGTATATTATATAAAATCTTTAATAATAGATAAATTTGGTCGTTGCAATCCTGCTGAAGTTAATGACCCTTCTTACGCGCACCCGCTGATTGCAATGGTGACGGCCAGGTCTTTAATTTTTATTGTTGTGTTTACCGCAACAACAACAGCTGTATATATAAAACTTCACAACTGTGAGAGGATGATACTTTTACGAAGCAGTTCTTCAAAAACAACAAATAAAAATAAAAGCGTGATGAAAATGTTAGTCATTATGGCAACTGTATTTGTATTGTCAGTTATACCACGAGATATTTTACATTTAACTTTCACCATTTCATGGCAAAATCCTTCTGAAGGAATACCACAGTAAGTTCGTTTAAGTTAAACAGTTCTACAGCCGTAAAGTTTTTTTAGGTTTAGATACAACCAAATACTTTTCTAATGTTTAATAGTGTTTTAATTTGATTTCACCAAAATAAAACACTCTCAAACATTTCTTATTCTCTACGGTAAAAATACCAAAAACAAGCGTATTTTGTTCTTGTAAAAATGACATCTATGAAAATTTATTTTAAAAATATATATATTTTCTATAAATAATACATTATTCATTATATTTTATTTTAACTATTTATTTTTTTGCTTTTAAACACTAGATTGTTCAGTTGGATTAATAGGATTATTTAGTATTGATGGTGTAAGATGGTGTAAAATGGTGTAAAATGATGATGGTGTAAGATGGTGTAAAATGGTGCAAAATGAAAAAACTATTGATATTCATAGTTTGATGAAATTGATTAAAACAAATTTTTGTAAATTCTTTGTTGTTCATTAAATATAAAAACTAAGAATCTACATAAGGGCTATTCCACGTACAAAAAGTTTAATATGAATTTCAAATCCTAGAAAATAAAAAACTAAATGTATAATTCAAAAGTTGAAATTTTTTAATTTCTAAAACCATGTAACATGTAGAACTGATTTTAGAAGAATTTTAGGATTTGATGCTTAAACTTTAAACAAAATTTTATAGACTTCAAATTTAAATTATCTTTTTAGTAAATCATTTTGAAACCTTTTTTTAAACTTTTTTAAACTTCTATGTAGATTTATCTCACGCAAAATATTGATGGGGCTCTTGCTTTTCAAATTGAAAATTTATTATATTAATTAAATAGTCTTTCATTGAGAAATTTCTATTTGGTCTTCTTTAGGTTTGTCACGCTGTGACACTAATAGTAACATTTTTCATTCTAGCGTAAGAATATTTATTTATTTTAAATTAATATTTATAAATTACTTGTAACTAAAATAGGGCAATAAATATCAATAGATATTTAAATTTAAATATTTTTAGTTTTTGTTTTATGTGTCTTAAGTTTATGTCACGTTATGACGACGCGGCGTGACATTTTTAAAAAAAAAACTTTTTGAAGACTAATTTTAAATAGAAAAAGGAAAAACGAAATTCTAATGTTGAATTAGTGCGTTTAAAGGACAAGTTAAGAAAAAAAAGAGTAGAGTTTCTTCATCTAAAATAACATCTAACATCTCTGCTGCTTACAAATCATCTTGTACACTTGGGAAAGCTGTTAAAAAAGCAATATATTCTCTTCTCTTAAAAAAGCAACTGTTGCTAAACAACTTGCTATTCAGTTTAACAAAGTTTTACCAGATATGCAACCAACACATGGACCTAATGCTCTTAATGATGAAACGAAGCTATGCGTCATTAGTTTTTTTGAACTAGATGGTATATCCCGTCAGGCACCTGGAGTAAGAGATACGATCGATATAAGAAGTAATAAAGAAAAAAAGAAAATGCATAAAAGGTATTTAACAATGAATATAAGTGAAGTATATTAAATATTTAAAAACGAACACACTGATTTTTCAATCAGTAAATCTAAGTTTGCTAGTTTGTGACCAAACCATATACTTTTATCAAGCTTAATGCCTAGTAATGTTTGTTCATGTCAAAAACATGAAAATATTATCTTATCACTCAAAGCATTACATTTCATCGATTTAAAATTCCCCTTTATTCGCATGCTTTACCAAATACTTTAGTGTATGACGAGAAAAAAGGTAGTTATTGGAATAATCTTTGTGAAGCTTGTTAAGACGGAGAGTAATTTCTCAAAACATACTAATTAGATGAAAAAAAACACAATAAAGAAATTACCAAGTACCTTTGGGAAAAAGTTACGCAACTTAATGGAACTAAGTACTTCGAAAAAGCAGTAAAAAAAGACAAAGCCATTATTTTGTATAACAATGTATGCAAAATGCTACTTAAATTCCTTTTTTTTCTTGAGCTATGAAAACCAAAAATAGTTTTAAAAAGCAATCTTGATTCAGTTTTGTTACAAGTTAACTTTGCAGAAAACTTCTTAACTTTGTGGCAGGATGAAGTTCAGTCAGCACATTGGAACAAAAAATTAGTAACATTATTTACTGTTGTTAGCTGGCATGGTGATTCTTGTAAATCTGCCGTTATTATTTCAGATGATTTAAACCATTCAAGAAGTTTAGTTATTTATTTTTTTGAATTGTTAATAACTAACCTTATTAGAAAGGATGTAAAATACTTGCAAGTTTGGTCTGATGGTCCTAGCAATCAATTTAAAAATTGTTACATAGTAGCTTAAATTCTATGGCTTGAAAGCAAGCACAAAATTAAAATTTGCTGGAATTACTTTGCAACCTATTATGATAAAGGACCATATAGGATATTTAGAATATTTAGTGCCCGTTGCAAATAGTTTAATGATAAAATGGAAATGAAACCTTATTCAAATGCATCTTACTTAGTTAACTAAATAAAATTTAATAAAAAAACGTAGTTGAATTTTACAAGACTTTTCTTTAAAATTATTGTAAATAAACTGTTTTGTTAAACGTTATTGTTATATCAATCTTATAAAAATCCCAATAAATTGATTTCTTTTATTTCAACTATCTTTTTGATGATGTGATTGTCTTAATATTCAAAGATTTTGTACTGGTCACACCGTGACGTCACGATGTGACGTAAACTTTCATAATATTTTTAAAATTGTTTACAAAACATTTTAAAAATATTATGAAACTATTATAACACCATTTAAGTATGCCAGACATTACAAAAAAATATTTCAAAATACTCAAAAGAGCTGAACTACTGTCATTTCTTTTAATGATGGAAAATGCTAGATAATTTTTGTCACGTGGAACAGCCGATAAAGTCTTTCCATTAAAATACCTTTAATTCGTCTAAATTCTCAACAGGATATAAAAATACAGTTTATTTTGTTATATTATTTTTATAAATATATATAATTATATATATATATATATATATATATATATGTAATTATATATATACAGTTATATTTATATATAATCATATATATATATAATTATATATATATATATATATATATATATATATATATATATATATATATATATATATATATATATATATATATATATATATATATATATATATATATATATATATATATATATATATATATAGATATATATATATATATATATGTATGTATATATATATATATATATATATATATATATATATATATATATATATATATATATATATATATATATATATATATATATGTCTTAAAAACGAAACGAACTATACTACCACAGCAAACAGTTCAGGAGTCTGGAGTCATAGCGTGCCATTACATGAGCAATCAGCTGACAGGTGACAGCAGACAGGCAGAGTTTCGTTGACAAGTGCCATTCTGCAGTGGACAAAATAACTTTTTTGATTTGTTTCATTTTCTTAAGTTTGGTTCGTGTCAACGTTATGGAAGTTTTTTAATAATTAAAGGAAGTATCCAGAAGTTTCCAGAAGTTTCCAAAAGCATGCAAAAGCTTCCAGATGTTTCCAGAAACATTCAGAAGCATCCAGACTCATCTAGAAGCTTCCAGAAGCATTGAAAAAAAGCATCTAGAATCTTCCAGAACAGGTTCACACAGGTTCACTTTACTATATAAGAGACATGTAAACCGACATGTAATTCAGTCAGTATATGGAATTCAATCAGTCAGTATTATCAAGACAGTTTATCAAAGTGAGTTTTATCAAAGTGTTTTATCAAAGAACATCAATAAAAAAAGTGAAATACAACAAGTGTTTTATTAAATCAATACAGTCCACATCCAACCAAGACGTTGTGTTCCACAGAATATTATTGTATCATCACAAGGTAAATGTAACACGGTAAGCCTTGAGAAGCGTGATTATTTTTATTATTTTTATGACTTCAAGTGCAAAAATGACTCCCAACAGTCTTGGATTGAAACTAAGAAAGAAAATTATTGGCGATTACGCAAGTGGAATGTCACAAAAAAGTATTTGTGATAAATATCGCGTGAAAAAATGGACCGTATCAAGACTATGTTCCAAATATCGTTCTACGGGAAGTTAACATCACATAACAAAGGTGAAAGACCGCGTTCCACCACTTCTAAAGAGGATTCTATGATTGTCAGATCCGTCAAGAAGGATCCCTGGAAATCATCAGTCGAGATAAAAAAGCAATTAGAGCTGCCTGTATCGGACCGAACAATCAGACGACGTGCTGTTGAAGCCGGATTGTTTTCTCGACGCCCTGCAAAGAAACCCCTTAGTTCACTAAAGAACCAGAAGAAAAGACTCCTGTTTGCTTCATTTCATATTTACTGGAATGTTCAGAAATAGCGAAATGTCCTGTTTAGTAATAAATCGAAGTTCAATATCATTGGGAGCAATGGTATTTGTTGTAGACTGGAAAACGCCTCGATTTACGTTACTGCCATAAGACCGTGAAACATTGTAGAGGCAATGTAATGGTCTGGCGGTGTTTTTTTGCTAACGGTCTAGATCAAATACATCGAATTGATGGAATAGTGGACCGTTTCATTATAAACATATCCTGAAAGATGCTATGTTACCTCATGCTGAATGGAATATGTCAATAAAATGAGTTTTTCAGCAAGACAACGATCCGAAACACACTGCAAAAGTAGTCAAGCAGTGGTTTCAAGTCAACCACCTATCGGTGATAGATTGGCTGCCTCAATCTCCGGATCTCAACCCTATCAAGAACCTGTGAGAGGTTGTCAACCGCAGAATTAATTGTGAAGGTGTTCGTAATAAGGATCAACTGTTTGAAAAAATCCAAAAGGCCTGGGCAGCGATTCCACAGAGTTTTATTGATCACCTGATCGAATCTATGCCTCGAAGATGCAAGGCTATGATCGACAACAAAGGATTTGCCACGAAATCGTTGGGGATAGTACAAATCCGCGTAACTAGCATTGGCTACTATATTTGGATATTATTAATTTTAACACCAAATATTTATTGTTGAGATTACAAAAAACATGAATAATACTCTTTTTACTAAAATGAACCCAAAATCAGTTATAATAAAAAATTAATAAAGTTTTAAACTTCTCAAGTAAAAAAAATGCGGTATTATAAAATGCTAGTTATGCGGTTTTGCACTATCCCCTACGAAATATTGATTGCGAAATACGGCTTGGTCAACATTTTGTGGAGTTCTACTTGTTTTGAAGGAAAGAAGGAAATCACCTTTTTTAATACTTTTGATTAATTAATTAATTTTCGTGTACAAATAATGAACTTTGTGATAAATAAAACTTAAAGAACGTTGTCTCTAAATAGTTACATAGTTATTTCTCTAAATTGAAAAAATGCAGCACTTTTATATAAAGAAACTAAATTAGCATTATTTGGTTGCACTTGTTTTGTCCGATACTGTATATAAATATATATTTTTTTTATTGTTTATTTTATAATTATAAATATATACAGTTTTGAAGCATGTAAATAAAAATAAATATTGACGGGGAAGAAAGAAGACTTATATAGCCTTATCACCAAGCTCTATTCTCACGTATTTACAAAAACCGCAATATTTAAATATCTGTAGTTAACAAACTATTTATCAAAAAAAATATCAAAGTAAGTAAATAACAAATCGTTGTCGTTTAAAGAAAAGTTTAAAGAATCAAAATTTAATGAAAGAGTAAGATAAAGTGAATAAGAAAAAATAAATAAGATATAAAGATAAGAAATAATTTGTCTACAATTTAAAAATTTAAACTAAGATTTTAAAATAAAAAATAAATTAATTAATATACACCATAGAAATAACATAAATTAGTATACTTTATAGAAATAACGTAAATAAATTATCAATCGCCATAGAGGTAATACCATAATTAAGGTAATGAAAAAAAAAAAGTTAATACACTCGTGTGTATCCGATTTTAAAAAATATTTAAATTCGGATACACACGAGGACGCTGCTTTATCTGTCAAATAGGACATCTGAAGCTCATGAAAGCCAACTTCTGGATATTCACAGGCGACTTAGTGAAAAGAAGTGCCTGAGAACAAATGTTCAAAAAGCTTTTTTTTCTTGGGAAAAATTATTCCTCTTTTTTTATTTTACAAAGTTAAATTTCAGGAAAAAACATGAGATTTTTGACTCCAAATAATAACATGGTAGCAGAATAAAAAGCAACAGCTGCCATATCTGTTAAAGTTGTTTCAACTTTAGTAACAATTTCATGCTCCTATACTTGCACTAGGCAGGGCCGTTGAGAAAGGGGGGCACCGGGAAAGTTTGTTCCGGGCGGCAGATATCCAGAGGGCGTCAAATGAAATGTAGGCACCTAAAAAAAAAAAAAGTCCTTCATATATAATATAGGGAAAATTTGATAAATAAGAGCTCCAATCAGGTCCCAGACCTCTCGGCGTGACAGCTCTCGGAGGTCCTGGCACTAGGTGAGGAGTACCTTGTTTTAGATCTAATTCCACGCATAGAATTGCATTTATTATCAATATTATTATCCTTTTTTTTTCAACATTTTAAATGCAATATGACCGGACATAGCTGAGTGGCTTAAGACTTTATACCTAAAACCACAACCTTGCCATGAAGGTAAGTTTATTAGTTAAAAGTGCAAATTTTTGTGAAGGAAAAATAACTGCATACAATTGTCCTATAATTAATGCTTTGCGAAAATTTGATTCTGTTGTCACAGCCTGCCAAGATTGTCTAAAGAAATTTAAGTTATAGATAAATTTTAATTTAGATAACTTTTGTTTAGAGATAATAAATAAATTATAGAGATTAAGTTAATGAAAAATAAGGCGAACTCCCAAATATATATATATATATATATATATATATATATATATATATATATATATATATATATATATATATATATATATATATATATATATATATATATATATAAATATAAATATATATATATATATATATATATATATATAAATATATATATATATATATATATATATATATATATATATATATATATATATATATATATATATTTTCATAAACTAATTACAAACTTTTCATCATTTAATAAATTGCAAAGATAATTTTAATAAACTTCTAGTTGGTTTATTATACCAGGATAACATAATTTTGTGTGTTTGTTGTAAAAAGATATAAAACACCCTTAAAACGCTTAGGGGTTGTCCAAAAAGTACGTACGCTCATAAGGTGAGGGAGCGGTCTTCAAATAGCGTACAAAAATGTATGGCGAGGGTGTGGCGGAGGGTTCAATTTAAAATTACGTACGCATAAATCATAAAATTATTCTTAAATAATGCTCGTTTTCCTAATTTAATACAATTAACAATTACTTGTTATTAACTAAATGTTTTTAAAACAATAATTCTCCAACAATAATTCTCCACCAATAGAAAAGTTAACTTTCTGACTAAAGGTCCAAGTTTGCCAACATAAAAGGATGTATGGTATAGGGTAGATGAGGGCATAGCGTTCCTTTTATACACACACGTGCCACTCTTTATACACTGGCCCTGAGTAAGGCGGACTTGTATTTTAAGTAAACCCTTTTTTGAGTCCGCAAAAAATGGAAGGTTCCGCAAAAAACGGAAATTTTTTTGTGGATTTAAAAGCCCCCCAAAAAAAGCATGCAATAAAATATTTTCTTCAAGGTATTGCTAAAATATAAAGCCTTCAATTTGCAAATGGACTCCTAAATTTGCTAGGGTTCCCCCACCGGGGCGGGTTTAGGTTTGGGATAGTTTAACTCCGGCACTGGGTTTCAGGAGGAGGAAGAAAGAATCTGCAAAAAGCGTTCAATAAATTATTGGATCAACTTCAAAAGACACGCTTTAATTTAAAAAATATTTCTTAGTTTATACTATTTTTTATACATTGAAACTTTGTAAGTTATTAAATAAAAAAAATGGTGGAAGGGGTATTTTAAAAACGTACATACTTTTTAAGGAAAGGGGGGGGGTGAGCAAATAATGTTTTGTTTGTTTTGATTTAAGTGATAAAACAAATAAATAATGAGTAAATCAAAACATGAAAAATACTAAATTAAAAAAATAATAATTATAAACAAAAATAGGTAAAGAAATATTTATTGATTTTGTTGTTTATAATAGATCTTAGCTTGCAATTTTCTAATCAACCATCAGCATTTTCCAAGTAATACATTTTTCTAAGTTAAAACTGTTTTCTAGTCATCTTCTTATGGCTCTACAGATCCTCTGGTAGAGCAGGACTAGTTAAGTATCTTAGCAACAAGTTGAGGGACAATCTTAGCAATTAAAATATATAAAAAACTACGTATCACGTGACAAAAATATAGTTTATCATAGGTAGTACTTTAGAATAGTAAAATACTTAACTGAAATATTATTTACAGTCTTTATTTCTGTTGACATTCGAAATACACATTATTTCTTATCACTGATAACCCCTGATAAACTTTTATTTTAGTCTATCTTACTGTTATTTTAGATAAAAACTGATAATTTTTTGTCTTAAGGCAAAATATTTATATAACTAAATATATTTGTCTTAAATATATAAATCAAATTAAATAACGTTATAATTTACTCTCATCTATGGAATCACCCTTGGCGACAATAACCGCTTTACATACTCTTTGCATTCTCAATAATAATTTTCCAATTTATCGAAGACCATTTTGTTTTTCAAACTATTAGGTTCATACTATAAAAATTCGATAAGAGAGAGATCTGATGATTGGGGCAGCCAAATCATTCTATTCAATATTTTACCATTCTCTAACTAACTTGAGTAATTCCTACAATGTTTTGAAGAGTGGTTTAAACCGTTATCTTCTTGAAAAATAATTGCCTCCCCAATTATTTTTCAAGACTTCCTGAAGGTATGACATGGCTTTTGAGAATGTCCAAATCTATTTTTTTAATCATTTTCCCCTCTATTTTTACAATGTTGACTGTAGCATTTCCTACGAAACAGCACTAAACCATAACACTACCCCGATCATGTTTTCATATTCGGCAGCATACATTGTTTCGTTAAAAAGCGACATCATCCTTTTACATCATTACTTGTCTTTAAATTTTATTAATTTTTTGTTTTAAATTTTATTCTATTCGAAATAATAAAAAAAAATGGAAAACTTTTTATTCAAATATTATTTTACTGAGATTGTGATATTATTTTTTTTTTATAGGTTATTTTTTGTTTAATATGTATATGATACAACGGAGCTGAATAAGACTTTTGTCTTCTGCCTGCTTCCGTCACATCTTAACTAAAAAAATATTGTAAACAATTTATTGTGAAAATGACGATATATATATATATATATATATATATATATATATATATATATATATATATATATATATATATATATATATATATATATGTATATATATATATATATATATATATATATATATATATATATATATATATATATATATATATATATATATATATATATATATATATATATATATATATATATATATATATATATATATAAAGGAAAGGTTTCCTTGCAACTTTTTTGCTACCAAGCCCTACTTCAAGCAATCGTCTTTTCTCAGCTGTAACAGATAGAGCTCTTCGAAAACAATTTAAAGTAAGGCAAATTACGGGACTGTTAATATTCTATTTTGTTTAATAGTAATTGAATTTTTCTGTTTTCTGTGCAGATGTTACTCGACAACGTCTTGATCTTTAACAATTGAACACGCTTCCACTTTAAATAGTAGTTAATTAGTCATCGGCTATTTTTGGCGGTTGCCACTAATGTATCACTATGTAATCGATGAATACAGTGGACCGCCTTAAATGACTATACTTTAGCATCAAATGAAGAAAAATATGACTTAATGGAAATTTGCTTTCGCCGTTAACATTCGTTAAGCCCAACCATTTTTCTTTGTCTCTTGGTTGTTTGAGCTAATGAGAATTAACTTTATATATATATATATATATATATATATATATATATATATATATATATATATATATATATATATATATATATATATATATATATATATATATATATATATATATATATATATATATGTATACTATTTCATATTTATTTTTATATGTTTATATTGACAATTTCACTATTTATTATTTAGTGCTCGCATATCAGAATTAAACAGTTGGCTTCGATTACTACAAATTAGTAATGGAATTTACAACGTATTTATTTACGGAAAAATGTATAAAAATTTTTGGAAAAGTGTGCAAATGATGCTACGTTGTAAATACACTCCTTTCGGGGTGTTTGAAAGTCAAATGTCACACTTTGACCCAAGAAAAAGCAATTCTCTTTATTCAGACGAAACCAGAAGAGTAACATTAACAATCATTTCGAACGAGACCGATTTTGGCGGGATGAACAAATACCACTCAATTAAAAGCAAAAGCAGTCAGTGCACTTTATAGCCAATAATAAACGCAGATTTTTTATTATAGCGTGTTTTTATTAACAAAACATGTTTCTCATTTCTTATATGAAATCAATTTAATATATACGAAGAGAACACCGGAAATACACTATAGTAAAAGGTTTTAAAAAAGTTTCTATTGACCATTTATAAAAATCTTTACATAAAGCAAAGAAAACCAAAAATGGAAAAAAAGTTATAATTTGATTAAGTTTAATTTTTAGTTAAACTTTTCTTTTTATTTAATTTTTTTACTTTTGGTCGCTTTATATAAAGACTTTTATAAATGATAAAAATTTATTTCAAAACCTTTTAAAACACCGGGTTTTTTTTCTGTAGTCTTCCAATGTAAAAATAGGAAACATATATACACACATATATACACTCATACATACATACATACATACATACATACATACATACATACATACATACATGCATACATACATACATACATACATACATACATACATACATACATACATACATACATACATACATACATACATACATACATACATACATACATACATACATACATACATACATACTATATATTGCTTAACTAATAAAAGTTTCAAATTAATAAATTTCGAGGAATCTCTCTTTAATCTTTTCCTTATTATACTCTAAAACATTTTCATATATACTTTTTTTAAATTAACTAATTAAATTTTTATCTATAAGAACATAGAATATTTCGTTGGACTTTAGCCTAAAAACATAAATATATATATTTTTATTTTAGGTCATAGTATTTATATATTACGTCATAGTAAATATTTTTTTGTGTATTTTTTTAAAATGTGTGCCGTAAAATTATTGATTATTGATACCTATTAGTTATATATTTTTTTATTTACTTGGTTTATGTTAAATGTGTACTGGTATTGGTAATATCAGTATATATCTAACAATACTACTGATATAACTATGTTCTACTTTACTAAACTAAACTTTAAAGTAAATTTAAACAAAATCAGTAATAGTTGTAATGTGGTTTTTAGCCTGCCACAGATTTCTTGAGAGACAGTTTTTATCCAAAAATTGCGTGCGATTTAATGCAATTTTTAAATCACTTTTTATTGCATAATAGAAAAAAAAATTTTTATGCTAACCGCTAAATGCCAGGGCTTTAAAGAAATTAGTTTTATGAAATACTTTTGCAATTTTTTTTTCGATTTTTCTTAATTTAAATCTACTAATAGAACTTAAACTACGTTTTTTTTAAATATCATATTTAAAAAGGAATTTTAGGTAAAAAGAATTTAAACATATAAGAAAAATAAGTTTAGAACTTAGTTTACTAATTTTAAGTTAATAAATATAATTGAATAATAAACATAATATTTTTTTTTATTTTTTTCTAAGATTAATATTTTAAATTTTGAAATAAGTTAGTTTAACTTTGGCGGCATCAAAATATGCGTACGAAGTAAAACCAGCTCTTTATACAACTGCGTGCTTTTAATGACCCTTTTTCCCTCAGCGTATGTATGCATTATTTATTACAGAATTAACCTTCTCCTCAACCCACAGTTTTTTCGGTGTTGAAAAACAAAAAAACTTTCAGTTATTTAGGTGTATCTATGCTATATAACATAATGTTGGTTGTAAAATTTGTAAAATTGTAAAATTTGTTTTTGACTTTATTTTGATTTCTAGCTGTAATAAGCATCATTAATCGGAGCTCCTGTGTTTATTTAAACTCTCTTAACTCTATACTCTAAAACAGGAACCTTGACGAACAAGGCCGCTACGTGGAAAAACAAGTTAAGCGTGTTACTACCATAGACGTGGTGGGGATTGAGCTCAGAATTTCTCGCTTATGAGGCACGAGCTCAACCACTACACCATTACCCGTAAGCAATGATATATTATATAAAAAGAAGTCTAGCTTGCGGGATTTGATCGGACAAAAAATAAAAAATTTGTTTATAAATATAGTCCGCAATTTGTAAAAAGGGCAAAAGCTGAAGCCAATGTGTGGAATAAAAGTTAAAAAAGCAATTGAATAGTTCCCAATAAATTATAGATAATTCAAAAACACGTCTTAATAATAATAAAATATTTATAAAAGCTTTTTTATGAGTCGATGTTTATTAAACAATATTATAATTAATAAAACGGCTTTAAATGAGTGAATTATATGTCATACCCCTTTTCTATTCAAAACTTTTATCCCTTTCTAATCGAAAATTAAATTTAGGAATCATAAATTATTATTTTTTACAAGCATTCTAATTTCCTCCTAACACTTTTTCATAAATAGCATTTATATTTAAAGTATATTTACATCGTTTAAGAAAATAAAAGTTAAATAATATTTGTTTGCAAACTTAATCTGCCATTTTGCGACGTTTGAATTATGTTTTTCTATCTCTACTTTCTGAAAAAATTGAGTTAATGATAGTATTGTATTCCTTAAAATAATGTCTTTCTACTGAATTGAAATCTGAGTTATAAGTAAAAAAGTTGCGGAAAAAACATAAGTTATAAAAAAAAAATTTATACGCCGTCTCCTAAAGGTTTTGTTTTTTAAATCGTTTTATCTCAAAAGTAAAAAATGTGGAGAAAGAACAGGATAATTCTAACGTTGCGATTTTTAAAAAGGGCAAAAGAGGCTTCTCTTTTTGGATTGAAGTTAGACATCTAGGGATTGTCTATAAATTACGCGACGCAAATATAAATTACATGGTTATTTTTCCTTTTTTTTTCCCGCTTCTTTAAAAAAACGGAAGAGTGGAAACTCACATTTACTATTTCAATAGTTAACAATTAACAACAACAAATTCTTTTTTATATTGTTGTATTATTTCCTTTATAAATTCAATATCGCTTGATACGTACGACTGCTTCACGTTTCTCTAAGATCCAAAGTTTCATGAATTAAGAGCCAGAGATATCGAAAAGACTAAGGCATGATTAGTTTTCCGTATTAAATTAAGAGAGATACCAAAGATGCCAGGCGATGGATAGAAGACATTCCAACACAACAATTTTGATGGATCTTTTTGAAATGATTGTTCCACTAATAGTCATTTTGTAAAATCACACGGAAGAGTTTGAGTAAGGGTTAAGTTTCTAACTAACTGCTAGAAGGAAATGTTGGCAAATCATTGAAATTTTTTTAAGGAGTAATTAACCAATTGAGTTTTTGTGACTATTTATAACTAACGATAACATTGTGTAATGTATACAAATTAAAAAAAAAATAAAGCTATAATACTAAAAAAAAAGTCTTGTAAATAAACATTTATTAAATGATTTCTGATTGAAGTTGATTTGTTGAATGTTTAAAACAACTTGCTTTTATCTTGTTAATTTCAATAACAAAATGATGTTTTCTTTATGATTTTACTGACTTTCTAATATATTTATTCGTTTACTGTAATATCTTGATATAACCTAACGATAAAACAAAGTTTTTAAATTACTAGAAAAATTTTTCGTAGGTATAAACATAGATTTATAGCAGAAATAATTATCCAAATAATAAAAATCATTTTACTTTATTCAGAGAGGGATTAACACTTTCAGATTTTGATAAAAAACACCTTCAACTTGCTAGCTTTGACAAAAATATATTTTCTTTTAAACATAAGCTGTTTATAAATAACAATACCCAAAAGAAAAAGGAAGTAAATAAATAAATATAGTACTAAAAATAAATATGCTGTCTACCAACATTAGGTGTGCTTACGGAAGGTATGCTTTTATAATATATATTTTTAATAATATTTAGTTAATAGATTTCCTTATAAACATTTTTTCTTGCATGGCTTTACATATGTTTCCTGTCGACAATGCGCAGCAATGCACAGCCGGGACAAAAAGCCATATTCAGATTAGGAATTATTAAAACATAAAATAATAGCTCCTGTTGCCTAAATTTTGGTACCAAATTAAACAGCTTATAGTCGAATTGAGTAGCTTACAACGTTGCATGTGCTTTGAAAATTAGAATAGAAGTTGTTGCGTTTAATTTTTACAACGGCTACTGACGTTGTAATGAAAAAAGATTAACATAAAATTGACTAAATAAAAGCACGCTTTAAACAAAATAGGAGAATGGTTGTCAAAGTTTCAGGTATGGAATATGCGATTCCTTGAAATATATTATTGATTTAAGTTAAAAATAAAGAAAAAATCTTCGAACCCAAGAAAGCGCAAGGAAAGAATAGTACGTATTCTTTCTTATGCGCTAGAGTAGGAGAAATAAAGAAGGAATATTAGCAAATGTAAAGTAGCAAAAAATCAAAAAATTTCAACATGACGTCTACACGAAAAAAAGCAGTCCTAACTAGGGTTGGTAGATGTCCGGCTTTTTCGATGGGAACGCAGTAAAAATTTTATTTTGCACAGTTTTAGTACTGCATTCTCCTCCGTAAAAGCCGGACGTTTGGCAACCCTAGTCCTAACAATCAAAGAAAGATATCTTGCTCCTAAAAATTTTGAAAAAGGTTTAACTAAAGAGAGTGTTGCCAAAAAGTTTATCTTCCTCAAAACACTTTAGCTTACTGGATTAAGAATAAAGAAAATCTAATTAACATGTATGTGTGGTAAATTTGAAGCATGGAGACAAAATTTAAGTTTCGGGAAGCATGATTCTGTTGATAAAGCTGTATATGAATGTTTTATGATCGCTCATGAACGAAAATTGCCAATTAGTGGAAACATCACAGACTTTCCAACTCTCCAGTTTTATCGTGAGACTCGCGGTATCGTGAGACTCGCGGTTTGATAACGAATCTCACGGTCTCACGGTTAATCCAAAATCCTCACGGTAAATTTTTAAAATTTTCAAAAGAATTTTTATTCAAATTTACTCTTGCTTAAAACAATATAAATCCTGAAAAAGGTTGTCGTTACATCAAGAACTGATGAAAATTAAGTGCACAAAACAGATCATAAAACCGGCGCCAACATAAAGCTTTAAACATGATTTTATATTATAAATGAATCCGAATTTTTAAAAATGACAACAAAGCAAAAATATAAGAGCAAATAGCTAAACATGGTGTACTGATTACCCGATTAGGGCAACGATATTGATGATAGTACTTTCGAAGAGGTATCTGATAAGATTTTTGATTAAATATTTATTGATTAATAAATTTAATGATTATTATTAAATAATAAAAACAAATTCAGCTAATTTTCGTTGCAATTTGAAACGTTTAATTAAATTATTTGGAATAATCGTTTATGAAAAAAGGTACCATAAAATGTCGATTCTTTAGTAAAACAAAAGTTCACCTCAAATTTCATTATAAATCTTTTCAGATACATTAGGAATAATATTTCTCATAGTAATGCTGAATTAAAAAGGTTGTTTAGCATTGTAAAAAGAGGTTAATAAAATAAGGAAACCACCTGAAGAGTTGTTGAAAACCTCAGAGAAAGCAACATAAACTTTTAATTTTAAATATAAAGAATAAAAATGAGTTATTTATTTTTTAAATACAACTAAATTACACTATTTTAATTTTTCTTGTTGGAAAAAAACTTTTTTAAAAATATTTTCACGTATATCCAGGTTTTTGTATAAATCTCAAAATTTTTTTAAACCAATCTCAAGGTTTTAAAAAAAAAGTTTGGAAGTTCTGCATCAATAAAGAGAAAGCTTTAGATTTTACAAAAGAAATCAACAGGTTTCAAGGCTTAAGAAGGGTGGCTAGATCTTTAAAAAAACAGATATATTGTTGTTTTTCGAACAATTTCTGGGAAAAAAAAGTTGTGCGCAGAGGAAATGATACCAAGCTGGGAGCAGACCCATTTGCCCACGATTCTCTCAAGGTATGATTTAAGAGATATTTACAACGCTGATGCGTTTGATTTATTTTATCAGTAGCTTCTGACAAAATCATTTCATTTAAAAGGTGAACAATGTGCATAATAAAAGTTTAAAAAATATCATTTAACAGGCCTAGCAGCATGAAATGAAGTTGGTGAAACAATTCCCATATTGATAATTGAAATGGCAGAAAAAGCACAATACTTCAATGATGTCAATAGCCTACCTGATGAATACGATTCCCAAAACAATTCCTAGATGCACTATAAAATTTTTTACTGATTAAGTGAGAAGGCTTGACGCAAAGTTCAATGATGGTAAGTTGGGAAAAAAGGGTAGGAAAGTTGCTCTAAACATAGATAAAAACTCGATGAACCAAGTCATAAGGACATTGAAAACTCTAAATCGCACGAACATTGTGAGGTCAAATACATCAGTGCTGGTAAAGCGACTGTTGTGAGGTCTTAGATCAAATACATCAGTGCTGGTAAAACGACCCTTATCATCATCATTCTTGAAGCTATGCGCATGTTGATCAGGTATTTGGTAAAAATTTAAATAATCTATTTATATATATAATTTTTTTAGATATATTTTGGATATTGCACGTGTATTAGAGTTATTTTAAATCCTGGTCTCTTTTTGAAAAGGATGGCGGCAAATTCAGACAATCAGAAAACCATATATTGAAGATGTTTGACAAACAATCTTTAGAAACAAAATACCAATTGTTTCTGGACTGTAATAGGTTTTTTATTATTTTCAAAATCAAAAAAATATATTACAGTCTAGAAATAGAAAATTCACAGTCTAGAAATAGAAAATTCACATTTTATTCCTTGCTATTCGTAGCAATAAACGAAGTTTTATAAAGATAGTTTTATTACATATAATACTGCAGTTAAAGATAATCGGCAGTTGACATAGTAATAACAGCATGAAAATTAGTTTATTTTATATTATGTTATATTAATTATTTTCTAACTATATATTGTGATATCTATTTTACTGACTCGAACTTTTTGCTTATTTATTAAGCATGCTTCTTTTGGTTTTGACTTTTTTTTACCGTTCCGACAACACTCGTCTAGCTGTTATTTGTCTAGGGATCACCGAATTACATTAAGTACGTCAAGCGATTCTGGTTTTTTGAAATTATTCTTATTTGAAGTTAAATATAATTTTTATTCATTTTCTCAATACTTTTAACTCTTTTAGAAATTTTAAAGAAACTGAAAATAATTCAGTTCTTCATTATCATTTTGTGAATATACGTATCAATGACTTATTTAAAAATAATAAATTACATTGAAAGTGCAACGTGTTAACTTATTGTAGTGTAAATGGTAACAAAAATGTTGACATAGCTTTACTTCATTTATAATAAATTAAAAAAAAATATTTTTAAATATTTTATCATTAAACAATATTATTTATAGTTATAACAATAATTTATTAAACGTTCTCAAACGCTTTCTAAATGTAGATATAGTTTACATAATCCCTACTTGAAACTAAAATCCAATTTTAAATAATATTTATTTTTTTTTTACTTAAAGGAATGGCACAACTTGGTTGCCTTTATTCAGATATAATAGATGATGATGGCAGAGAAATAATACAAAAGTGGTCGGAAAAACGAAGGTCAAAATTTAAAACCAAAAGTAGCATTTATTACCGCCATTTTTTTATGAATACCTTAGATTTAAGTATGCTGACAAGTTTTATTCAAAATTTTAACTTTATGGTGATTATCCAAATGGTGGTAGCTGCAGTCACAGTGTATCTTTCAAAACACTATAATTTAAAAACCAACATACAAGTTATCATGTTTGTTTCGCCTATTGTTTTTCCGTTAGCTTTTTTAATAAATACCGATTTTCAGCGAAAAGAAAAGGTTCTAGATGATTTAGCAAACTTTAAAGCCGCTGGGATGTCATGGTACTTTTGTATGCGTGATTGGAGATTAGAAGCTCAATTAAGTATTTTTTGGATTAATGAAGTTCATCAGAAATTAAAAGGAATGATTTTTTATATGAAAGAATATCTTTTAAGTGAAAAAAAGCACCGAAGGCAAATTATTCTCGAAGCCATTTATGAGGATTTTAGTGATGTGAATCAACTGATTGAAAATGTTCGAACAAGTAAACTTCCTCTAAATTCCGCACTTATTAGTCGATGCCAAATTCTTCTTAACTCGTTATGTTTAGCTTTTGAGCGTTTAAGAGTTGTTCGAGAATATCGTTCACCGCGATCTATTCGTGCTTTTAACAAAGTTTTGATATTTTTTCTACCCATAATCCTTTCTCCCTACTTTGCTTACGTTGGAAAAGTAAAAAAAAACGAGTGGGTACCCTATTATATATCCGTATTAGTAGCATTTGTATTTTCAGCGCTTCAAGGAGTACACGATAAACTTAATGACCCTTTCGATGGAATGACGGAAGATGATATAAATCTGTCTTCAATTGATGATTGGACATTTCAGTCTCTTGAAGCTACTGTTAATAGAGAATTTGTCATTAAAGTTGCGGACCCTCAAACAAATTTAAACAATAACGAACTGTTACGTAAAAAGTCAAGTTTTAATCATGGCGATCCTGATCAAGCAATAGTTTCCCCAAAAATAAAAACAGGTCACACTCCAAGCGAACCTACGACATCCCAAGAGAATTTCCCTACGCAGTCCGTTATCAAGCACCGATACAAAACTAATTCATTTAAAATCTCCAGAAAAAATCGTTCAAGTGCTATAAAAAAGTTGCTGAGAACTCAATCTTTAATTACAACGACTAAACGTCAGGTTTTAACTAGGTTACACACAAGCATGTGCTTTTCTTGAAAATATGTGAACATTCATGAAATGTATGTTCACATATAATGACACAACAGGAACATGCATGAAATGTTGAAGACAAATATTATGCGAAGTAATATGGTTGTACTTATATTGTATTGCCTTAGTTGAGCAATATAAAGATATACTGTCCAACAAGGTAAATGGCGTCATAGAGTGAAAGTTTCGGGACTAAACAAAAAAACACTTACGAAACATCGTGTAAGTTAATATATTAAATGTATTTCAATATGAACGAATACAAAATTATAAATTTTTATGTGAAATACAGTATAATATATACTATAATTTATTTTAGCTTTTGGCTTTTTTTCATAAAACTTTTCTTCAAGATTTCTTTTTTTTTCTAGGTAGGGTTTTTGATAAATAAATTAAAGTTAACTTAATTTACTTATTCAATTGAAAATATTTAGTTTTTTGAATAAATATAAATAATATAAATAATATATATATATATATATATATATATATATATATATATATATATATATATATATATATATATATATATATATACATATATATATATATATATATATATATATATATATATATATATATATATATATATATATATATATATATATATATATATATATATATATATATATATATATATATATATATATATATATATATATATATATATATATATATATATAATATATATACAATATATATATATATATATATATATATATATATATATATATATATATATATATATATATATATATATATATATATATATATATATATATATAGATATAGATATAGATATAGATATGTATAGATATATAGATATTACTTTTATTTAGGTTGTTAAAGCCAATAGAAAATTAACCTTTTGATATTCTAGATTTAAATGCCAACAATTTCATAATGACATAAAGTTCTATCAAATTGAACATAAATATGATTTAAAATTAATAAAATGAAACGTTATTGATAACGAGACAATAAAATGAAGAGCAGAAGAAACGTACGCAGAGAAACTCTTTTTTGGGATATAATAGATGAAGAAGGACGCGAGGCAATCATTGAATGGTCATTACAACGAAGATTCAAGAGTAACAATCTAAAAAGATTAATTTATCGTAACGAGTTTTTAGCGTACACTTTTACATGGAAAACAATTAAAGCTTTCTTCAGACATTTTAACTGTGTGATGTTATTTCAGATGACACTGGCAATTGGATCGGTATACCTTTCAACGCGGTATAATTATTCGTTTGATATATATGTTCATTTGTTTGTATCACCTATTGTATTTCCTCTTGCTTTTGCAATTAATGCTGATTTTCAAAGAAGGGAGAAAGCTTTAGATGACTTGGCAAATTTTAAAGCAGCTGTAATGACATGGTTTTTTTGTATGCGGGATTGGAGAGAAGCGGCACATTTGGAAAAACTATGGTTACAGACTGTGCATTTTAAAATAAAGAGCATTTTGTATTATACTCGTAAATACCTATTGACTAAATGGACAAAAAAAAGGAGAAAAATTCTTGATGTAATATACGAAAATTTTAGCGATACTTCTCAGTTAATTGAATTGGTGAGAAAAAGTGACTTGCCAACAAACACGGCTCTTGTAGCAAGAATCCATCTGGTTATAAATTCAATGTATTATGCATTTGAGCGGCTCAGAATTATTCGAGAATATCGTTCACCAAGATCGATTCGTTCGTTTAACAAAATTTTTATATTTTTTTTACCAGCTCTTATTTCACCATATTTTGTACATTTAGGAAAAAAGACTAAGAACGAATGGTCACCTTATTACATTTCAGTGCTAATAGCCTTTGTCTTTTCTGCATTGCAAGGTGTTCACGACAAACTTGATGATCCATTTGACGGAGTAAGTGACGATGATATTAATTTATCGTCACTAGATGAATGGACATATCAGTCAATAGACGCTAATTTAGAAAGATTATTTACATGTTAAGTAAATAAATAAAAATAACCAGTTTACATATTTAACAAAATATTTATGATTAAAATATTTTATGTTAAATTATAATATTTATAACAAACATATTTATAATAAATATCAGTTTGAGATATTTCCATTTTTAAAACTAACAAAAAATAACTATTCTTATATTTGTATAAGAAAAGTATTGTTTATTTTTTATTGCATATATATATATATATATATATATATATATATATATATATATATATATATATATATATATATATATATATATATATATATATATATATATATATATATATATATATATATATATATATATGTATATGAAGAACTATACAAAATTTTTAGTTATGTATTTTAAATTGTTAATTGCCATGTATGTGTTTGCCAACGAAAAATATTTACAATCGCAATTTATAAAAAAAATACTCTCATATTAAATATTTAATATAAATATTTACTAAAAAGATTTCAAACAAAGTCTGATGAACATTTTATTTTATTTGATATTTAATTTTTTAGTTTGAAATTTTTTTTTTGTTTTAAAAAAATTATATAAGTCTAGTAAACTTACATTGCTTTTTTTTTTGAGTCAACCCCAAACTTAAAGCATCTTTAATACCGTTATTTTGAATTTGGATGCATTTTAGTGTTCACTTTTTGTAATACCAATAAACCGGTTCCAATTTATTAACCGATCTCGCAATCCCGAGTCCCGATTTTTTTAGGGATTACATTAACGGTATATTACATTAACGGTGTTGCACTTGTAGATTACATTAACGGTAGACCAGTGTTTCACAAAAAGGTTCGATAAAACAAAAGCAATTTTGATTTTGAATCTTGATGTTGTTTAGACATTTTGAGTTATGGATAAAAATTAACCAACAAAAACAGAAAATTAAAAGCAAATAACATTTAAAAAGGCAAAATCACGTTAAAATTTTTCTAAAACACGTGTCACAAAGCGCTGACAGACGTATACTCAAACCTCAAGTTTTTTGATTAAGTAAAATATATAAATATAGGACCCATAAGCAAACCACTTAAAATCGTCTTTTTTAAAAAAATAAAACTAAATTATTTTAATTTTTTTTAGTTTTGTTGCTGTTGTTTTCTTTTTGAAAACTGTCTTACTGCCTTTTGCTTATCAATGACATTAATGAATTTTTAAAAAACTCCAAAATAACAAGGGATGGCAAAAATCCCGAAAATTTTCAATTCCGGGATTTTGGGATTGAGAAATTTGTTCCCGAAAAATCCCAGGATGGAATAAAAAAAAAGCAAAAAGACTTTTAAAAATTAATGAACCTAAGTACTTTAAATTATAAATCAATACCTTAAAATAGTAACACAGTATAAATTAAAATAATAATTGAAAAATAATATAAATATGCATGACTTACTAAATGACAAAATTTTAAAAACGTCCGTTTAGGAAGCCAAGAAAAGTTAGTAATTTAACAAACCTGTTTTTTGATAACTTTATTAATTTTTTTTTTATTTTTTTTTATTTTACTTTACCTCCTCAAGGCCGAGAAGGCCACTACAAACGAGGAGGCTACTTATTTTGTGACTATAACCCTCTCTCAACTCTATAACTCCGAAACACGAACCTTGACGAACAAGGCCGCTGCGCGGAGAAACGAGTTGAGCGCGGTACTACCAGGGACGTGGTGGGGATCGAACTCGGAACCACTCGTTTATGAAGCGAGCGCTCTACCACTACACCACTTACCGCAATTAAATTGACTTTAGTAAATCACGCTCGTGTTTGAAATTTAAATTAATGGAAATAAAAATGGAATTTGAATCACGCACACGTTTGAATTTAAATGAATGGATATAAAATATGAAATTAAAATCGCCCACACTTTTGGAAGCAGAAAGTTCAAAATTAATCTAAGTTTTTAATTCTTTTAAAAACTTCTATTAAAAACACTTACCAATGGTACCAATCCAATCACTAGCTACAAATACAGCTCAAGTAAAGAGGCGTATACCTCCCAAACAATTTATAATAATAAAACCCGAACCCGCAATATATGCACTACAACCATTACTAAATAATGCAATTACATCCAAACACAACCACATCTACTTTTGGGCTAACAACCCTTGCTCTTTAAATAGCGAAAAAATACTAGAAATAAAAGCCAGAATCAACACTCTCGCCAAAAATGAAATAAAACCAAATATTATCTTCATAGCTGAAACGTAGTTCAATGAAACATCAGACACCTCAATCGATGGATACCACTTGCACAGAAAAGATAGAGGCAGCCGAGGAGAGGTGTGGTAATTTATATTAAATCTACTATTCCTGCTGTGTTAACTAGTATAAAAAAACTAAACGATTCTAACATTGAGCAACTTTGGCGAATTATTAAGTTCGGTAACGAAAAACTCCTCCAAAGATGTATCTATCGACCTCAAGATAATAACGATGATACCATCACGAAAATAATTTCTTCAATCAAAGCTGAAAAATACAATCTCTCGAAACTAGGCTGCGCGCCCTTGCTCTTATATGGTGACTTTAATTTCACACAACATATAAAGAACTTAGTCACACAACATATAAAGAACTTGAACTTGTAGTTGATGACAGTATACTAGTTGTAGCGCATGTCAACAAAGAATGGCCTAGCAACACAAAGTTTCAACTTAAGTGAACATTTTTTAACTCAAATGATAACATTCCCAACATATCGTAACTCAAGAAACAATGCACCGGGTAATATTCTTGACCTTGTCATTACCGATAAACCAAATCGAGTTCGAGACTTCAAAAAGAATGATCCAATAGGAGACACGTCTAAGGGTAAAGCTCACTTTCTTATAACTGGTCATTTCGAAACTATGAACTTTGATTTACCAGCAACTTTTCATTCACGTTATATTTGGAGCAAAGCAAAGTATCAAAAAATATCAGAATATATTATAGATTATGACTCGGACAAAAACTTTACTAATCACTCAGCAAACTTAAACTATCAACTACTTGTAAATAAAATATGGAAACTGTGTGCAAATACATTATAGTGACTTATGTTCCATTCAAAAGAAAAAGAGAAACTTGGATTACACCAGAAGTTACAGAAGCAGTTTTTCGAAGAAGGCAATATGTCGCTTCTCGAACTAAAACACACAAGGCACTCAGGAGTAAGCATAAAATAGCCTGTAAACATGTTTCATAGGTAATAAAAGAAGCTATTTAAAGGTACAAACATCAGTTAGCTAGTGTTTTCAAAAATAAATTAAAGAAACTTTATGATCACAAAAGAAGAAACAAATAACTCACTTTAAGCTCTCGAAGATGACAATAAAAGCATTGTAACCGATGGTGCAGAGGTCTCAGATATTCTAAACGAGTACTTTCATTCTGTATTCACTACTGAAAAACCAGTTTAGCCAGTTTTTGAATCACGTACAAACGTATCTTGCACAATAGACTTAAATTTCCTATCGGCGGCTTTAGTCCAAGAAAGACTAAAAAAACTCATTGAAACCAAGTCGAAAGGATATGACAATATACACCCACGAGTATTACGCAACTGTGCTTTAGCCTTCGCAATTCCATTAGCTATGATCTACCAAAAATTAATTTGCGATTCACAGGTTCCAGAGCTTTGAAAAAGATCAAATGTTACCCCAATTTTTAAACAAGGCAACAAGCAGAACCGAGCCAATTATAGACCAGTATCATTAACATCGGTGCCCTACAAAATTATAGAAGGTATTATATACGAAAAAAATCATATACCACTGTCTTAGCACTAACCTAATATCCAATCAATAGCACGGATTTCTTTATAGCAAAGGATACACATCGAACTTACTTGAGACTATGGATATACTAACAGAAGCAATGTATCAAAGCTACACCACTTATATCATCTTCACTGACTTTTCGAAAACCTTCGATAAAGTTCCACACGTCAGGCTTTTACCTAAAGCATACCTTAAAGCATATGGTATAAACGGTTTGGTCTTAGATTGGATAGAAAAATGGCTAACGAACCGTTATCAACGAGTTCTAATTGGCATGCACAAATCTAAATGGAAATATGTAACAAGCGGGTACCCCAGGGCTCTGTGTTTGGTCCGCTTCTTTTTATATTATATATCAACGATCTTCCGGACTATATTACTCATCACATAAAGATTTATGCCGATGATTGCAAAATAATCGCAGTTCTAAAATCTGACAAGGACAAAACTACCTTGAAAATTGATATAGATAACTTGGTAGATCGGTCGCATAAATGGAATATGCCTCTCAACTTCGATAAATGTAAAGTTATGCACGTCGGGCGTGGTAACTCCAAATTTGTTCAAAATAATTCGATGCTTAACTTTAATGGAAACAGAATTCAACTGGACGTCACTAAGCACAAACATGATCTGGGAGTACTTCTTTCAGGCAATCTTAAAGTATGCTATCAAGACGAATCAGCAGCAGCAAAGCCAACAGTAAACTTGGTAGACTAAAGAAAATATTTAGAAGTTGCGGACTCTTTTTGTGAAAAGTACTTAACAAAACCTATATTAGACCCCAATTAGAATTTGCTATCTAGGCTTGGTCACAAGGGAAAAGACATTGCTGCTCTAGAGCAAGTGCAGCATAAAGCCACCAAAACAATGACAGAAATGAAGCACTTCCAATATAAAGATAGACTCCGTCATCTCGACTTAACCACACTTAAAAAAAGGAGAGTTCGAGGAGATTCAACAATTTAAATTTTCAAAAGGTATTGACCAAACCATTTTTGAGAACCCTCAAGTCTACGCACCATCGATTTCCAAATACGATTTGCGTGGGCATTACCTTAGACTTGAACCTCAAAATGTAAAAAACTGTGATGAAAAATTCAATTTCTTCACTAATCGCATTGTCAATGGATGGAATGCTCTACCTACAGACGTCATAAGTACTGAATCAGTTTACTCGTTTAAAGATAGTGTTGACAAAGTCTATTCCACACTGTTTTTTCTATGCTTTTTCTTTATATGTATATCCTAGCTTTCTGGACCAGTAAAATAAGGGTCTTTACCAAGCGACCATTTCTATAATAATTTATTCCACACAGATCATTTCTTGCTAACTTTGTTATTACTTGGTAAAAAAAAATAATTCTAAAGTTTTCTAAATAAATTGCTTTAAGCGCGGGTCCAGACAGAATTAGCAAAAAAAAATTAAAATGCGCACCTTTTCTGTATACGGATCTTATAAGAGTATCTTATAGAAGTGGATCTTATAAGAGATTTATAAAATAGTTTGTTTTTCTCATAAACAGAGAAACTCTATTCCACATTAATTTTGTCTATATTTCTTCTTCTAATATTTTTAAGTGAATAATAAATTATGAGCAAAAATGTAAGTTGACATACGCATCTTTTCCGTATACTTAATAAGGTGCACTGAACTTTTTTTTTTTTATTCATTTTGCCAGGGGGTGCAAAAGTTGCCTATTCACGTCAGAAATACTCTGTAAAAATTGCAATGCTCTAGGAAACTATCTTGAGGTGCCCCAAGGACTTTGAAATCCCCCAAAATCCCCAAAATGTGACCTACCGACTACGGAGTATGGAGCACGGACTACCGAGATAGACTAAGACTTTTTTTTTAAATTTGTGTGTGTCTGGGTGATATAATAATTTTATTATTTAGAGCTATATAATTAGCTGCTATAATGCTGCCATCTGGCGAGTGAATGTGTATTTATTATTATGTAAAATACAAACGGCGTCAAACTAACAACAAAGAATAAAGCAGATAATTATTAAAATTATCATTTATTTTTGCTGTGTTGTCTTTGTATGGTTAGATCATGGCACAAAAGATTGAAACTGTACGAATGAAGAAACCACTCTCTTGCAATGATAACATATGCCCAGTATTTGGCATCATTTCACGGATGAGCATAAATGTTTTGCCAACGTAAGCAGATATCATGAAACATTTTATATTAATAAGAAAAGAATTATCTGATGGCCATGCCAAAGAAGCTACATTTAATGAAACAACCAGGAAGATATCTGTTGATCTTGAGACAATATGGCACAGAGCATCAATTCCAGTAATATCCCGTCAGCAAATAATAGCTAAAATAAGAGATTACCATGACAAATATCGCTCACTTATGAAACCGTTTAAACAGAGGTCCAAGGACAAGGAGTCACAGTACCTGAACAAAGTTGAAAACTTCTGACTTAAATCGAATTTTTGATATTGCTTCATGTAAATGTAAAGACTTTTCGTCATGTGCTTGTGAAAATAATTGTAAAGTTCCACCAAATGAAATAATGTTCCTTGCAGATCAAAGAACAGAAAGGAAAATAGCTATTGGCAACGTTAATATTAAAACAACAAAGCAGCAGGAAAAGAAACTGAAAAGAAAACTTGCAGATGAATTGAGATTTTATAAATGTGAATCAACTACAAATGCTGAAAATTTAAAATCGCATCCAGATTGTAGCTTGGAGGATAATTTTAATGATGTCACGTAAGGTGATTTAGATGAAGCTATCACCGAAAGAGATAGTAATGAAAATGTTGACTTCATGACAGACTCGCCTAAGTCACCATCATCAACTAATAATACAAGCTCAAAAGAAATTTTGAATTCTCAAATGCGAACTCCACTACCAACATTAGCTCGTGAATGTAATCGATGGGGAGTATCGGATCGCTCAGCTGCAGAATTAGCATATGCTGTTTTGGTTGATTATGGCATTATTAATGCACAGCACTCATCTGATGTTATTGGCCCAAGTAAAATTCGTAGAAAAAGACAGAAAAAGAGAAAAATTTTACAAGCTGGTGCTGCTAAAACATTGGAAGGATTATATTTTGATTGTCGAAAGTACAAAACTCGAAGCCAGATCATTAATGAAACAGATATCATTCATCTTTGGAGACCGAGAAGCACGTTATGTTAATAAAGGAGCCTGGTTCTGAATACCTGGGACATGTTAAAACATCACAGGAATCTTTGCAAAGTATAAAGATTAGCATTATATCATTTTGAATGCAAATGCTATTGATACCAGTTCATTGGTGGCAGTCGGATGTGATGGCACGAATGTCAACACAGGTAATATTGGTGGTGCTATTCAACTTCTCGAGCTTCGTTTCAACAAATCTCTACACTGGTTTGTATGTTTATTGCATATGAATGAGATACCATTGAAACATCTCTTGATTAACCTTGATGGATCTACACATGGGCCAAATTCATTTAGTGGTCCAATCGCAAAATTATTGAAGAACATGGACTTGCCAATTGTCAGTTTTCAACCAATCGAAGGAAATGTGTTGTCCAGCATTGATGCAGATGATCTCAGTATAGATCAAAGGTACTTGCATAAAATTTGTCAAGCAATATCCAGTGGCCAATGTAGTTTTGAATTGAGTAATCGAAAACCGGGACCCATGTGTCTTCTAGATGGATAACAACTGCCAGTCGTATCCTCCGGTTATATGTATCTACAGAAAAGCCAGACAAAAACTTGATCATTCTTGTAACTTACATACAAAAGGTATATGCACCTATTTGTTTTGAAGTGAAGTCTAAGCATTCCTGTACGAATGGAAGTCGCCATCTCTTTCGAATGGTGCATTATACCAGATACTTGCCTATCGAGCTCAAGAATATTGTTGATCCTGTAACCCAAAGAAATGCATACTTTGCTCACCCAGAAAACTTATTAATATCAATGGCAACCGATGAAAGGCCCCACATTCGTCAATTAGCACTAAGACGTGTATTGGCTGCAAGATCGACATCCGACAAGACCGATGCTAAACCTACAGTTAGATTGTTCAAGATACCACCGCTAAACTTTGAAGCAACAGATTATACAGACATAATCAACTGGTCATCAAATAAAAGTGCTGAACCTCCAATGTTCAGATCAATTGAATTGACTCAGCTTAAAAACAGCATTCTGACTTCAGAAATGCTACAGTTTAAAAGCTTTCCATGCCATAGTCAGTCTGTAGAAAGAAGCGTGAAGCTAGTAACTGAAGCCAGTATGGCAGTCTGTGAGCCTCAGCGTGATGGTTTTATTATTTATATTTTATTTTTACACCTCAAGATAATTTACCAGAGCATTGCAATTTTTACAGAGTATTTTTGATATGAATAGACAACTTTTGCACACCCAGGCAAAATGAATTTCAATCAAAAAAACAATTTTCTAAATTTTTTTTCCGTAGCTCACTTTTTGGGGATTTTTGGGGATTTCAAAGTCCTTGGGGCACCTCAAGATAATTTTCTAGAGCATTGAAATTTCTACAGAGTATTTCTGATATGAATAGACAACTTTTGCACACCCGGGCAAAATGATTTTCAAAAAAAATATATATATATTTAATGTTATTACTGCACCCTAATACTTAAAGCTTATTAAAACCTTTACCCAGTATGTTTACTTAGAATGAAAAATTCTGAACTACTAAAAAACTTTAGGAAAGAAAATTGTCTCTTCATGGTGTTAGATGCCCAGATTTACCTAATTAAATATGCTAGGCACTTCAAATAAATAAATTTAAACAGACAATTGCGAAACATTAAAAAAGAGTCAATAGTAAAACTTTTACCTTCTCATTAAAATAATATTTATTTGCAAAGCAATTAAAGACCAGTAAAACAGGCCATCGGGAGATAGGCATGTCGAATAAATTAAATTGATCTGTTTTTCTGCATAAAAGAAAAACAGAAAAAACTCATATATGTAAAGTACTTGATATAAGAACAGATAATACTGGATTTAAATAATTCAATAAAATAGGAAAATACGAAACGAAATGTTGTCACATATTGAACAATAAATACTTCGTAAGATTTCTTTTGTAAAAGTCTTTAGAATTTGATTAGAAGGTTGGAAATACTCTTTTTTAAAAAAAATCGGTTTTATTGACAATGTTAAAGATAAAAAAGCACACTGAGATAAAAAGTTATGCATTTATTCTAAAAATATTTCTTGGCTTTTAGTGAGCGATTAGGAGTAAGTTTCAGTAATGAAGTTACCCAATAATACAAAGTCTTTCATATCACTAAAGACTATTAAAAATTAATATGACAACCATAAGATACAGACTAATCTTGGAGATTTAAAAAACGTTTATAAATGGCTAAACCATTGCTACAACTGTTAAACGATCTTTCCAAAAACAATTATAAATTCTATTACAAGAGGACATTCATTTAAACTAGAAAAACATTATTCTCGTCTAGCTTCTCGTGAAAACCTTTACACCTGACGAGTAGTCAACAAATGGAACTCCCTCCCAGATGACGTTGTAAATGCGTCATCCTTTAGCAATTATAAAAAAACACACTAGACAATTATTTAAAAGAAGAAAAAACAATTTATGATTAGTATATTTGTATGATAGGTTGACAGGCATTCATGCCTATACAAATGCGATTTGTAAACATCATAAATAAAAATAGAAAAATAATAGAAAAAATCATTTTTAACGATAGACACCACCGTGAAGGTAAGCACTGCTATCTATCGACACAAAACATCAAAACAACATTACACGATGACAAACAATAACACCAGTAGTGTAGGCAGGATTACTGATGTTTCAGATATATTTAAAAGCTGTTGAAGAATTTAATTTTAGTATATCTAAAAAAACAAACTTTTTTAAAACATATTTGTTCCTAAGCTCTAACAACATCGATTTTTTGCAAAGTATTTTAATTTGACAAACATGAATACAATTAAGTTTGGTTGAAAGTGCTATCTGAAGCATCAAAAGACCCTGCCTTTGCTACTGAATACACATAGCATTGAATATTTGTAAGTACACATAACACAAAATACTCATATTATGTGTTTCCAGAATAATTAAAAAAGCAAGACAACACAACTTAACTCTACACTTTTAACACCGCTTTGCACTATACGCTGCTAAGTAACACCACAATTTAGTTACGCAGTTCGGCATTAAGTGCCAAGTAATACCACTAATTAGTAACACCGCTTGGCTGGCAAGGATCACAATCTTTCACTACACGTTGTCAAGTAATACCACTTTCAAAACACGGAAACAAATATAAACTAGGGGTGTACCTGATTAGAAATTTTGAAATCCAGCCGGAACCGAATTTGACAGAACTTTAAAAACACTTATCTAATTTTTATTTTCTTCTACAGCTTGTTTCTCCGTCAGTAGGATCATCAGGCTTCCTGATGATCTTACTGACGGATGCTCTACGATGCTGTAGAAGCTTTAAAAAAGCTGGCAAAGTCTATATATTATCTTCAAATTCAAGTTTTAAGTAATCAGTTGCTCTAGCAATTGACAGCTTGTTTATAAAAAAAAATCAGTAAAACGGCAGAACTTTTTTCTATATTTTATATTGTGTGGTTTGTGCGTTTCTCTTTAGTTTCCTCTGCACCTTATCAAGATTTAAATGCGTACTGGCAGATGGTCAAGTACAAACGTTGAGTAGAATCTTATGATCCTGGAGCTAATGACGGACTAGAGTGAATTGAAGAAGTAGGAACTTGGGTTCAGTCTCTTAAATTTGAGTAAAACCTCTTAAATTTGAGTAAAACCTTGGCTGAACTGTCCTCCATCTTTTTGAAGCTTTATCGACTAAGTTAAAACTTTCATTGAATTTATTAGCCGAATATATGTCGTCAACGGCTGCTCTAAACGAGCAATTAAGCTTGAGTCAGAGTTTGTTAATTCTGTTCACAATGAAAAGGACACACAAGATTTAATGTTGGCCGTTCAGCATAGTAGAGATCAATTCAGGGAGATCGAAAAAGTACAAACTACGGAGAGTGGCAAAAAAAAATGGCGCTGACAAAGCATAGTTTGGAGAATATTTATTCGATTTTTCACAAAAACACGAAGAAAAGCTTGTTGAGTTATAGTTTTACAAGTTTGTTGAGTTATTGTTTTTGAAGAAAATTATTTTCTCATTATTTACTAACTTATCACTGTTGACATTAACAATATCGTTATATATTTTTTTTTAGCATAAAAATTATTATTTTACCATAACTATCACAACATAATATTCACCAAAATAAAATTGTTTCATTAAAACGCTTATTTTGCAGCGCAGGGGCGGACCTAGGAGTTTTCGTTAACCCCGTCAAAAAAAAATTCTAAAATCTAAGTTTTTACTCGTTTTTTTTCCATAATACAATGCTTTAGTAAGTTATAACAAAAAAAAAACAAATAAGAAACTCTTAAAATGAGATTTAATAAACAATTTTTTACCATTTTGTCTAAGAAAAAAATATGATTGTTTTGCCCAATATCAGGGCTCATTAGCATGTCTTGAAACATTTTTATTCCAGACATGGACAATCAGAAAAGAAGAATACAAGAACTGAAAAGAGAAAGACACAAACACAAACAGTTTATACATCTAAAAAAGTAATTGTTTTTTAACCTCTCATTTAAATCTGGATAAGATAGGATCTCCTAAATTTTGGATGGCGTCACAATTCAAACACTCAGTCATATCCTGTGCAACAGCCTGAATAAGTTTCTTAAATTATAAATTTGAATAAAATGTAAATCTGTTCTATGGTTTAAAGGAAACCTATTAAATATTTGTTTCGTTATTTTTTTTAATGATTATTTAAGACTTTAAAGAAAAACTACGATGATGTAATTACTTGATAATGAAGTAAAAATTTAAAAATAATTAACAGAAAAATAATTAACAAAAAAAAGAAACAGTTTAGATACTGTAGATAAACATGTTTTGTAAAACAAAAACAAAATGTAAAAATGTAAAACAACAACAAAAAAATAATTAACAGAAAAAGAAACAGTTTAGATACTGTAGATAAACATGTTTTGTAAAACAGTTCGAATCCTGATTAATGGCTTTCAATGCTTGGTATAATACAAGTTTAAAAGACATAACAAAAAGAACATTTTTTCAAACTAATTTTTTTAGTTTTAAAATATTTTTAAATTTAAATCTTAAACTATTTAATATAAAATAGAACTGGTTATTTTTAGTGTAACCATCACTTGAAAAAGTTTCAAAGTTTTTAACCTTCTCTTCCGTTACGAATGAGTGACTTTATATTTTCTTCTCCTACTATTAAACCTCTAATAATCAGGAGGAGGGGGTAAAATAAAAATGTCTTGAGTAGAAAAAGAAAAAGCTGATTAGGGATATAGTAATTGAAGATCTGAATCTTGAATCTTCTTTTCATGAACCCATTTTCTAAATAGGACATTTCTATTTAAACCTACCCCCCTACCCCCGTTTATTTGAGATTTCAGATAGTCTTAATTTTACATATACTTAACCAGATTATAGATAACAGATATACATAATAACAGATATACAATAATAATACACAATAACAAATATACACAACCTAATTTTCAATATACTTAACCAAAAAATGACATTGAAAAATATTACATAAACAACAGATAGTCAATGTTTGCATGCCCACTATTGATACAGCTTTTCCCAATCTATAGTATGGGATTATACTTAACCCGTCCTGATAAAGACACCAATGATGTTTTGGTCTTTCCTGGGGTTAAATGCTTATTTCAGCTGCTAAACAAATTGTGGTTGCAAGAATTATACAACTTGAATTCTGCATCAACACTTTTATCTAAAATCTAGGCGTTTTTTATAGAAAATCTATTAATAACATTGTCAACATTGGGAAACTTTCTGTAACTTTTATATAAATGATTTCCCTAATATTAGTGAAACTTTCTGTAACTATTTCTTGATGAATATACATCAAAGCTTAACCATTGAGCCGATCTTCTGATCATGTTGGTCTTGTATAGTCCTTTAATCGAAGCATAATAAAAAAACTCCTCTCGCACTCACATGAAGTTACAGGTAGAGTGCCATGTATCCTTACAGCTGTCTTAATATTTTCGAATTCAGGAAATGATATTGGTTTAAGTGTTAAAGATATATTGTCAGTAATAGTCCTAGAGAAACTTTCTTAATATTTTTCCCAAAGACAAATCTCCACTTAAAGCACTAATATTGGGGAAATCATCTATATAAAAGTTACAGAAAGTTTCAAACTGTTGTCTCCAACACACTTTGCTTTTTGGTCTCTTAAGATAAGAAATCATAATAAATGAAATAATTACTAGCCCTTTATATGTAATAACAGTTTCAGGTTTAAATCTTGTAGATATAGATGTATTTACATAATCTATTTGAGGGATGGTGTCTACTCTTTTAAAATAGTCAGTCACTGATTCCGCTGAAACATTAGAACGATTTTTTTGAATTGCGCAAATTCTAGGTTTAGAAACTTAAATATCTGATTTATTCGAGAGCACACATGATTCTTCATAGCAATTATTTTTAAAACTGTCTATGTCATTTCTTAGAGAAACAAAAACATTTTTAAGTACAGTGAAAAGGTGCTAAATATCAATAGTTTTAGATTGCAGTAAGCGAGAAACGGGTAATGTAAAATCAGACACACGCGTGGTAACAACTAAAGCAAAAATAAATTTAAAAGAGCCTATCTAATTTAAAAAGATAGAAGATTTACTTCTAATGCTTTTGTTTACTGAACTTTCACGGGAAGCCATAGCGCATAATTATGTGCTAATTATGTGCCTATCTAGAACTTTATTTGTGTATTTTTAATTCTTTGAGCATTGAAAATACACAAATAAAGTTCTAGATAGGTCTTTAATCCATCTATACGTTCAATCCACCTAGTTCTACAGATATCCTTAACTTTTTTTTCCTGTAAATGGTTTAAGCTCAAGAACAGATGCTTCTAAAAAACATTGCCTGTTTCCTAAATAATTAAAAAAATAAAAAAGTTCTCGCATTTTATCAAAAACTTCAGAGATGTTACGCGATTCACAAACTTGCTGGATATTGGACAATTCACAAACTGACAAATTCATTCGATGGCTATGACAATGTGTGTACAGTGCTTTTGAGTTTATATTCAAAATATGAGTAGAAAACCCATTAATGGGTCCAGAGACAGAACTAGTTCCATCATATCCATGACCCCGATAGTTTTTTAAATCTAAATTCAAGTTATTTAAGCAATTACCATTAAAGAAACATCATTAAAGAAACCTTTATCTGAAATTCCTTCGCTACAATGAATGAATTAAATGAAGTCCTCCCTTATGTTAAAACTACTATTAATAAATCTTAACACTAATGACATTTGCTCTTTAGTAGAGGAGTTACATGCCGCATCAGCAATTATTGAAAAAAAAATATTTTTACGATTTTTTGATATTATAGACTCACTAATTTCATTATCAAAACATTTAATAATTTCAGCTTTGGGAAGTCTTAAGCTTGTTCTCCATTCAGAACTATTTGCGCTTAGGAGGAACGGAAGAGTTCTTTGAGCATGCGCAAAAAATTCTGATTGGGGAACGGGTTTAAAAAAACTGTTTGCGCATGCTCAAAGAACTTTTCCGCTTCTCCAAAGCGCAAAAAGTTCTGAATGGAGAACGGGCTTTAGAAATGTAGGAAGTATAAGTAGAGCAATTATTAAGATGAATGACATCATTCCCATTGCAAACAGCAAAATATAAGAGTTTGTCAAAACGACCAGCTCCACAACTAGAATACTCTCGGTGACCTCTCAATGGTGTATTGGTTTGACCGAAAAAATTGTGGCATTAACAGTAGGACAAAGTATTAGGCGATTATAATTGATTTTTTCTTTCATGCGATTATCAATAATTAAATTGATAGGTTGACATCTGACTTAAAAAAATATTAAAAGCAGGCATGGTAAAGACATGTAATCCTTTTTTTGATTCCTCGTGGTTTGAAAAGGATCTGATGGCATTAGACCATTTATTAAATGGCTCTAAATATAGTTTTGTCATTTTGTGCGCCTTTAGTTTGAATTTATTCCCAAATAACAAACACGAAAAACAAAATGCCCCATTGGCACTTTTAGAACAGCTTAGCCAAGAGAACTTCTTTAACCAAATTTATCTAACTTGATGACCAGAATCTTTTGGAAACAAGTAATCTTCTTTAGGATTAAACATATTTTTAATCAATAAAAAAATTTCAAAGTCAGATATAAATTCAACTTTTTTTCTAAGGAAAGTAACATCATTTTTATCTATATATTGCTCAGAGATTTGTTGTTCTAAAGATTGTAAAATAAACTTTGAAGAGTTGTTAGTGTGTAAGATATATGACCAATACCAATGATACTATTATCATTGGTATTGAAAATGGAAGCTTGAATAGAAGCAGAACTTGACTGAACACTATTTGACGCTAAAGACCCAATGAAAATGGCTGAAAAGAAAAAGTACTTGTTGTAAGAATATAAGTTTTTGAAGGGGTATACTAACAGCTTGTGAACCTAGATTTAATTTATTAAACTATTTTAAGAGAGGAGATTTTTCATTAAATAATTTGATTTCTGTAATAGGTACATTTGTAACAACTTCATCAATGGTGTTTTTAGAGTAAAATCTGTTAATTGGCGCCGGTGGTAAAATTGATCTACAACAAAACGTTTTTTTACTTGTTGGTATTGAAACTTTCAAACCTTTATGCTTAACCTTAGAAACAAAAACTATTGATATTATTGATTGTACTGAAAAGTATCTGACTGAAAATTCCAATCACAACAAAATAAAATATTAAGTGCTGAGCAAAATTAAAGACGTACGTGGAGAAATCTATTGATTAAAAAATACTTTATACTTTTTAATACCAAAATCTGGATAGCAAGAAATAATTTTGCAAGAAAGTATTGATGATAAGACTTACAATCATAAAAAACCTGACTTTTTAGTGTGTTGATTTTATTTTATTTTGCTGTATCATACAAAAGCGACTTTCAAGATCTTCATTTTTAACAAACTTATAATTTTTAGAAATGAATTTTTCGAGCAAGCTCTCATTTCGATTTAAACTTTTGCAAAACAAATCATAAGTCATGCTTAAAATAAAACATCTTTCTCAAATCATAAGTCATTCTTAAAATAAAATTGAGAATTGCGAAATGAACTTTGTTATTTATTCGAAATTCTGTACCTGCAGAAAATAATTTTAACCAATCGAAATCGCAAAATTTGCAGCCCCACAACATTGAACAGTATTTTTTTTTTTTAACGAATCACAAAGCTTACTTTTAATGGAAACGGACCAATTAAATTATGAGGTTTTTTATATATCCTGCAAACCCTGCAAACAAATCAGATTGCGTTGTTTCTTAAAAAATTTGCAGCATATCCTGCAAACCATAGTTTTCACTTGGCGTTTTCTTGGGAGTTTAAAAGCTCTCAGGTCGGAATTTGCTTTTGCAAAATGCTGACGAGCAGATGGTAGTCAATTAAAAATTTTGAAAATAATTTTTTACCCTGTCACTTGCAGGACTTGACGGGGTTTAAATCCGCCACTGCAGCGTCTAATAAAAATCTAATCAAACTATATGTAAAAAACTAACTTTAAGGCAAATGGTACATAAATATTCTGTAAAAAAAAATTAAAATAGATAAAGGAGGGAGTGTGAAAGAAACAAACTTTCCGCCGCCCACTGCTAACCCTTCTATAGGGGGTCCCTATATTAGAAACTAATTTAATTTAAAATTAAATTAAATCATAGTCAAAATTTAAGGTCCCTGCTTTTTGGTAAAAAAATTGGAACCTTAAGTTTCGGGGCACAAATTGTAAAAGCGGGGACCTTATATATATATATATATATATATATATATATATATATATATATATATATATATATATATATATATATATATATATATATATATATATATATATATATATATATATATATATATATATATATATATATATATATATATATATATATTTTATATATATATATATATATATATATTTATATATATATATATTTATATATATATATATATTTATATATATAAATATATATATATATATATATATATATATATATATATATACATATATATATATATATATACATATATATATATATACATATATATATATATATATATATATATATATATATATATATATATATATATATATATATATATATATATATATATATACATGAATATATATTTTTATATATATATATATAAATGTATACATATATATTTATATATATATATATATATATATATATATATATATATATATATATATATATATATATATATAATATATATATATATGTATATATATATATATATGTATATATATATATATATATATATATATATATATATATATATATATATATATATATATATCGACCTGAGCCATTGTTTTAACGACATTTATAATTCAACTTTGTTTGTCCTTTGCTAAAAGATTTTACTTCCCTTGCATGATAAAACCTAATATAAACGTGAAAAAAACGTTCATAAAATCGCTTTTACTGGAATCATAAGAAGTTTATTAAACCATTTTTACAAACAACAATAGTAATAGTCATTACAAATGTAATAAAAATAATGTTACCAATGATAATTAACTTTTGAAAAAATAATTTAATTTAACGAGTTTCAAATATTTAAAAAGATTAATGCAAAAGTAAATAAAACAGCGCACAAAATTTTTAAAATAAGATTTTGTTTACAGGAAATGTGATACGATGTTCATCTACATATTTCTTTAAAAACTATCGTATAAAATTTCTCATAGAACAATTTAGAATTGTTCATAATTGATTGCACGTATGGTAAAAAGATGTAATTGTAGTTAAATGATAACTGTTAGCAATATATATATATATATATATATATATATATATATATATATATATATATATATATATATATATATATATATATATATATTATATATATATATATATATATATATATATATATATACACTCTTGCATGTCTCTTGCATGGCATCAAAAAAAGTTTCCCATAAACTGTAGTTTTAAAGAGCGCGTTAATAAACCAGACCAGAAAAAGTATTTAAAATTAATTTTTTTTTTTAATTGATAGACTGCCTGGCCAAACCCAACCCTCAGTCGATGTAGCAGCACTCTCTTGCGAGTCAGGCTATTTGTCAGTCGTTGTAGCAGCACTCCCTTGCGAGTCAGGCTATTTGTCAGTCGATGTAGCAGCATTCCCTTGCGAGTCAGGCTATTTGTCAGTCGATGTAGCAGCACTCCGTTGCGAGTCAGGCTATTTGTCAGTCGATGTAGCAGCACTCCGTTGCGAGTCAGGCTATAAGATAGTCGATGTAGCAACATTTACGCATGGCATCAAAAAAAGTTTCCCATAAACTGTAGTTTTAAAGAGCGCGTTAATAAACCAGACCAGAAAAAGTTTTTAAAATTAATTTTTTTTTTTTAATTGATAGACTGCCTGGCCAAACCCAACCCTCAGTCGATGTAGCAGCACTCTCTTGCGAGTCAGGCTATTTGTCAGTCGTTGTAGCAGCACTCCCTTGCGAGTCAGGCTATTTGTCAGTCGATGTAGCAGCATTCCCTTGCGAGTCAGGCTATTTGTCAGTCGATGTAGCAGCACTCCGTTGCGAGTCAGGCTATTTGTCAGTCGATGTAGCAGCACTCCGTTGCGAGTCAGGCTATTTGTCAGTCGATGTAGCAGCACTCCGTTGCGAGTCAGGCTATAAGATAGTCGATGTAGCAACATTTACGCATGTTTTAAAAATGTTTTTTATTAAATCAATAACAAAAACACCACTAATTAAAAAAAACTTTCTAGTCGTTATAGTTGCGGTTTTTTAAAAAATTTTTTAAAAAAACAATTAAATTTAATGTACTTCCGCATAAATTAATTGCTTTGACATTTCGATGACAATCAAAAACCGAGGTAATTAAAATTGTAGTCGAAAGAGACTTTTTTTACATTAAACGACTCTTTCGACTACACTATAAGGATATATATATATACATACATATATATATATATATATATATATATATATATATA